>CM057338.1:598785505-600015474 GCA_030015575.1 Agapanthus africanus | reverse complement strand
CAAACATCCAGTATATGAGCATTAGGTTCGGCGGGCTGATTCCCCAACCTAAAAATGTTGAGTTCAATTGTCATATTTCCAAAAGAGAGGTTCATTGAACCATTGCGACAATTGATCACAGCATTTGAGGTTGCGAGAAATGGGCGACCGAGTATCACCGGAATTTGATTCCGGGGGTTAGCTACAGGCTGTGTATCTAAGACAATGAAGTCGACGGGGAATATGAAATCCCCGACTTTGATTAACACATCCTCTAGCTCACCCCTAGGATGGGTGATCGATCGGTCGGCCATCTGGAGAGTGCAGTGTGTGGGTTTCAGCTCTCCGACGCCTAATTGCTCGTATACTGAATACGGAAGCAAGTTAACACTGGCACCAAGATCTAATAGTGCGCGGTTGATGTTCTTATCCCCAATAGTAATTGAAATAGTAGGACAGCCAGGGTCCTTCCGTTTTTGTGGTAAAGATTGGGTAAGGGCATCACTCACAGCACTAGCCAAGAAAACTTTCTTGGGTACCTGAGACTTCCTCTTTTTCGTGCACAAGTCCTTTAAGATTTTCGCGTAAGAAGGGACTTGTTGGACAGCATCTAAAAGAGGAATGTTAATGTTAACTTGCTTGAATAACTCCAAAATCTTCTCCATTTGTGGATTTTGTTTGTTAGATCTCAACCGGTTTGGAAATGGAACATTTTGAAAATTGGTTGAGTCTAATGCTGGAGGAGGAGATTTTGGAGTTGGAACGGATCCCAGAATAGGTGTTTTCATGGAGTGAGAAGCGGGTCCATTTAGAGAAGAAGAGGAAGGAGAGCCTTGTGAAGAAAGGAGAATAGGCTCGGAAGACGAAGAAGAAGAAGCAGGAGAAGAAGAAGAAGAAGCGGCCGGGGTGTCATCGTTGATTTGCTTGCCAATGTTGTTTTGCAGCACCCTCCCTGATCTCAGTGTGGTCACGGCACTCACATTATGGTTTTGTTGTTCAAGAGCAACATGTGCATTATGTGGGTGGCCGGGATTTGGAAGTGGCTGGGACGGGAGCTTCCCCTTCTCTCGCTCGCTCAAGGCCGCGTTCAGCTGTGCAATCTGGGCCTCGATGGTCTTGATGCTCTGCCCGTGTGCGGCGGTGTGTTGCACTAAAGATTGGATTGAAGACTGGATGTTGGCGGTGGATTGAGTCGATTGTTTAACAAACACATCCAGACTTCGCTCGAGCAAGGAAACCTTATCGTTGTTCGACGGAACAAAGTTGTTTGGTGGAAAGGAATTGTTCGGTGCAAAGTTGTTCGTCTGGTTTTGGTAAGGCTGGGGTTGGAAGGGCTGCTGATACTGAGTTTGTTGTTGCGCTTGTTGTTGCGGTGGAGGGGCCCTTTGGAAATTGTTGCCCTGGAATTGATTCTGATTCTGATTCCAGGCGAAATTGGGGTGGTTCCTCCAACCGGGATTGTAGGTGGAAAAGTATGGATCATTCCTTGGTCTTTGCTGGAATGCATTAACCTGATCCTGTCCTTGCGAGGGTGGATTGTAAGGACACTCTTCAGTCAAGTGGGACGGATCGGAACAACAAGCGCAGATGGTACGAAGGGGGAGAACAGGGGCAGGAGTAGGAGAAGAAAATTTGCTCTTTATTGCTTCAAGCTTTTTTGTGATTGCAGCCATTTCAGCTCTCATCGCAATAGAGATATCAAGCTGGTGAATTCCTACCCTAGACTGACCGGTAGAAGTGGAGGTAGAAGAAGAAGAAGGAGTCGGTCTGGTGCTCTCCCACTGTAGCGTTTGCTCCGTAAGATCGTCAAAGAACTGCCACGCTTCCTCGTCAGATTTGGATAGGAAGTGGCCCTGACAGATGGTTTCCAGCAACTGCTTCGTTGCTGGGTTCAGTCCCTCGTATAAGGTTTGGCAGAGTTGCCATTTCTCTATACCGTGGTGAGGACACTGAACAAGAAGGTCTTTGTATCGGTCAAAGCACTTCCAAAAGGGTTCAGAAGGAAGCTGGGAGAATTGGTTGATCTCATTTCTAATTCTTGCGGTCTTATGATTTGGGTAGAATTTTTTCAGAAACGCTTTAACAAACTCGTCCCAGCTGGTGATTGAGTGGGAAGCGGTGCTATACAGCCATTTTTCTGCGAGATCGCATAAAGTGAACGGAATGACCCGTAGACGTATAGCATCGTCCGACAGCTGGGTTGTTTTCATCATGGCACAGACGTTTTGAAATTTGTTAATGAAGATATAGGCATCTTCAGATTCAAGCCCATGAAAACGTGGAAGCATGTTGATGAAATGGGGCTTAATTTCAAAGTTGTCCCCATTGGCCGGAGGAAGAGAAAGGCAGGTTGGAAGTGCAGAACGGGTAGGGTAGAAACGATCCTGGAGCGCAATTCGCTGCGGCGCTACAACAGGCGGAGGTGGTGGGAGATTGGTCTCCATAGGAGGTGGAGCCAATCCAGGGGTGGTCAACGAGATGTTTGGAATAAATCCCGACATCGCGGAAGAAAAGGTTGGTGAAGGTGAAGGTGAAGGTGAAGATGTATGAACAGAATTCCGGTCAACGTCGGAGTTGGCCGGCAAAGGAAGGGATGAAAGAGGAGTGGATGGAGTATCGACTTCGGAGTCGATCGCGTAGTCGGTCGCGACTAACGTAACGCGGACTAGACGGGCGCTAGTGTCCCGAGTCCAAGCGGACATACACTAAACGAGTTTAGTATAGTCAAAGCGAAGAAGGTGAGGGTAAGAAAACGTCAATGAAGAAAGGCGATGGGTGTTGGGTGAAAATGGATTTGGCGACAAAAGGGCAAGTTTTTGTAAAAGTTTTTGATTTTTTCTTTTTTTTTTTTTTTTTTTAGAAAAAGATTTACAGAAGTATGTACGGGAATACGGCTTAAGCAATCACAAACAAGATATGCACAATCACACCTAGATCTAGGGTAACCTAGGTCTACTAGACCTGCTCCTGAACTTGATTGTCGAAGTTAAACAGTGTCGAGAAACAAGCTTAAAAATACACTGATCACGAGGCCAGGTAAGTGCAGAGATAAGGGGAGGTTGTCCAACGCTTTCGCGAAGTTCCTTAATTAAATAACCCTTTCTCTTTCGGCGGTTGCGCCTTTAACACTTTCCTAGACACCCCGTAAACAATATACGGTTAAGCAAGGTTCTAAACAAGGTTTATCTTCTCCTAATGAGCGCGAAGTCCTTAGGGCTGAAGTCTAGTATTTTTTAATTACAATGGACAATGCATATGCTTTAGTGATTTCCGGGGTCCTGGGAAGGGTGATGAAATCCCCACCCAATCTGGATTGGTTTCAAGCCCCTTAAGTCCGTATTAAAGAATGCAAAACAGTAACAATATCAACAGCAAACAATTTTTATTTGCGGCGCAAAGAATCCTGCACAAGAACAGTTTATTGGAAGGGGGAGAAGAATTTACGCAAAGAAGGCTGCAGAAAACACAATTCAGTGGAGCTCAGAGGAGTGGAGAGAGGCAGAGGGACTTACAGAGAGAAGATGGCACACTGACCCCACCAAGTGGCCGCGGAAGGGCGGCAAAAAGGCCCTAATGCCGCGGTTCCGCGGCGGAAATGAGGAATTGGTGCTTAATTTTTCTGGTGTGGGCTCTGTTTGATCTCCTCTACTTGTCTGGATGTGTGGAATTCTAATATGCTCACTGTATCTGCTCCAGATTTCTACAGTAGACCGGATGCTTCGTTTTTGTCCGTCGCGGTGTAGCCGCGAACTGTGGGTCTATCTTCCCACGTCTTTGGCACTGTACTTGAACTCCGTATTTCCAACGTCTTTGGCGTCGATCTTGAGCTTCGTATTTCCTGCACGCTTGCACAAAAACTAATCAAAAATAACAAGATGGTTTCTACAAAGTATTTTTTTTTTTTTTTTGGTTTTTTGGTTGTTTTTATATTCACAAATTAACCCGAAATTTCACTTAGAAATAGACTACCGTCTCCCCGGCAACGGCGCCATTTGATTGTTAATGATGCGAGCGTGTCAAGTTTAGTTCTAAATACCGCAATCAAGACGGTTTCGCACGTAGCTAGCCGGTTGAGTACGGGTCGTCCGCAGGGAGATGGGAATCTTTTTCTATGTGTTTTTCGACGAGTTAAGTCCGGTTGTTCAGATTTTGTTTGTAGTTATCTAAGTGTTGAGTTGATATTTAAAGAGAGCTTGTTAGGGTTAGGATTAGGTTAGTTTGAGTTAGGAGTCTCCACATCTTTCGTTGCCCCACTTAATATCGGTGTTACGGTAATCGGCAACAACGGGGATTAGCACGACTAGGAAGGAACTTGCGAGTATAAGCTAGGCTTTCCAACGCATAGTCCTTCCTTTTGGTGCTTGTCCGTCCGTTCTTGGCTCTTATCCATAACCTCCGGTTAATTCAACCACAACCGGTCTCACTATGGAATCACCGCTATCATGTAGGATAGGGTGCCGTAAGGAGCGGATTGTGGTTGGGTTAACGGGAGTTGATTTAAGTTGTTGGGCAAGGAAAGAGTGAGAGAGATTTCCTTCTCTCAAACTTCCCTTATCCTACCCTAACAAGTATAGAACTACTCACACTTCATAATACGGAAAAATAAAACAACACAAAAGAGGAAGATAGAAAGAAAGAGATTAGAAGAATACGACTAACTGTTTGCGACCTCACCTTGGCGAGGATCAAGCGTAAGTATCATTGTCGTATGAAAGGATAAAGAAAAAGAGAGAAGAAACAAACAACAAGGAAATAACAACAACTACTTAACAATTAAAATTACAACAATTATAACAAGTAAAGAAAGAGACAAGCATGATAATAAAAATGGTCTTCTTTATTCATCACTCTTCACTCAAAAGCTCACTTACAAGTTTAATGGAGAAGAGGTGAGAAGAGGAAGAAGAACATGTACTAAAACCTAGCAAAGAAAAATACAAGATTATGGACCCTTTCCTTCTCAAACTTCTGGGCTATTTATAGGCTGGAGAATGAAAACCTAGGGCAACCACCAGACCAAAAATGCAAATACCAAAATACCCCTGAAAATTGGTCGGCTGAAGGCACTGTACTGCCGCGGATCCGCGGCCTAGACCCCCCTTTGGCCGCGGATCCGCCGCACCTTGGTAGGTTTAGGGTGTGGGCTTTGGGGTACTTCCCTGTTCTTCTGTCCCCTCTTGTCTGTTGTATGTATTTTCTGAAAATACTTCCAAAATTCTTCCAGAATTTCTGTTGAGGGAAAGGTGTTATGAAGTGGACTTTTTGTGGATGATTGCCTCGAGCTCCGTGTAGATCTCTTGGATTATGTGCTACCATAGTGCTTTGTGCATGAAGGTGACAATTGATTTGTCCTTTTGTCTCCTAAACTGGTATCTGGCAACATACGGATGAAGAGCGGAGACCGTGTTTTATCTGTGGTTGGCAGGAACTCGGATTTTGTCGTGTTTTTCCATGAATTTCACCGTTTTGGAACCGAGGACCTGTATCCTGCAATTGACTAGCAAACACGGCTCAAGAGTATCTACGGATATGCAATGTGATAAAAATTGGACGGTATGAAAATGCAAAAATCTGATATGAACAGTAGCCTCAAGGACGGTGACTGGGAGGTTCTTGTTCACCCATACTTGACACTACTGTTGTTCCAGGCTATGAGACCCGGTAGGAGGTTAAGTATAGCGTCGTTCTAAACTAGTTTTTGAAGTGCACGTATATATTATTCTGCCAGAGGGTTGTTGTGGTCAGTGGGAGCAGCGGAAGCATAGTAGGCAAGTATCTTATGTCAATTTATAGACTTGAGCAGATATAGCGGAGATAGATCATCGAATTTTGATGTCACAGTCATGGGTTTGACTTCATCAGAATAGGGGATGGATTTGTTAAGAAGGTAGTAGGGTGTGATGTCTTAGTATTTGGATGACATACACAAAGTAGGAAGTAAAATTCCTATACTACGATCGGTTGTACTGTGGTTGTCACACAGTTGTTTCTCCACAAAGGATATGGATATAATATCTGACATTCTGGTTACTAGATCTATGGTTTTAGATCTAGATTTGGGTAGTTTCCCAATTTGGGTACTTTGACAGTATTCTAAAGGTATTTAGAATAGTTGACTCTTGGCATGGTGGTGTACCTGCAGGTGATGGAGTCACCCTCTCTAAAGCTGTCTTACGGACTAAAGGAGAGAGGGATGTGCATGATTGGCAGATCACTTGCTTAGGTAATTGAGTCAATCATGAGATGTCAAGTACCACACCAGATGTTGTTTTTGCACTAGATGCAATAAGTTAATATTAATCCAATCCTGGAGAAACATTCGGAAGCAGTTTTAGAACATAAGTGGATGTTCTACGGATTTGATGACGGCAGCCTCCTTCGGGAGACGGTTATCATTCCAGGCTTCAAAAGGTGACATGGATGACAGAGTGATTGTCAGAGTTATAGTTCTCCCTCTGCCGAAGGGGGCAGTATTTTGGATAGGTGGTCCAAAAGGATACTGTGGGAGGCATGGTGCTGGACACTGATTAGGTTCAGTTGTCGATACAGTCTAAGAAGTTTGGATTTAGAGTTCATTTATGAACTAGGTCCCATCAGATATCCAGACATATTCTAAGACAGGTATTGCTCAATTCGAGAGATGGCTTTCTCCGCGAACTTGAGATTAAGAGAGACATAGAAAGAAACATCAGGGCGGATCCACTCATTGAGACTATTTCTCGAACACAAGAGTTTTACAAACGAGCTTTGTGAAACTGATTAGTAGAGCAGTTGGGTGTTCGGTATCACACGGGCTGTGAGTATGCAACATCGTAATAATTAGCCTTAAGTGCAAGTGGGAGATTGTTGGTTATAGTGCCCTCCAAGTCAATTATTGGATCGCAGGCACATGATTGCAATGATTGAGGAGGACTTATACTGGTAGGACAGTCTTACTCGAGATGATAGTATGCTATCTGGTTTGCCTTTATCAGTCGTGTACAGGTTCAGGTGACTGATCAGTATTACACGTTGATAGAGCCCTTAGGATCCTGCTTGACTACCAATAATATGATGGCGATCATATACGTGAGAGTTGGGTAGTCCATAAGCACATCCTTAAAAGTGGTCCCTAGTTGTGGGAGTTTCGAGACAGGGCATCGATACTCCGGAGTAGACTAGTGTATACAGTCGAGACCCCGACGAGAGGTGGTGGCCGGTCTCACAAGTCACTGGTGTCAGTTGGATCACCTAAGATGTATACAGGTGCTCATTGGTTTATGAGTACACCGGAAAGGACTCGCCGGGAACCTGCTAGTTGGTATTTATACCTAGCGTCAGATCGCAGTTCCCTGGTGACATGTGTACAGGTTAGTTCATCGACCTGAGGTCGCCATTTGTCTCTTGTGAGTTCCCACTGTGCTTTGATTTCTACCCAACCACGGCTCAAAGGAGTCGTGCAAACAGGTTTTTTTGGGTACAGTCCCGAGCCATATGGAGGCAGGTGAGCGGATCGGCAGGGGATTCGTCTCTTCCGGTATTAAGGGTGAGGCACTGTGTCTAGGAGAGCCATTACACATAGCCCTTGGCCGAGGCAGGAGACTTACTGGTAGGTACTCCAGTAGTATCTCAGGGTGTTCTGGGCTACACTCTGACACGACTTATACCGCTATTAGGGGTCTGACGTTACCAGCCCCCTATGCCCGATATGCGATACTCATAGACGAACGGACCAGACTGTATGTATATTGTCACTGATAGGCTCAGTAGGGTTCTAGGATGAGTTCGCTCATCGGCTTCCCTTGAGGTTAGTACATGGGCAGCCGTTACGCACAGCTAGTGCCGCTGACGTGCTTGTGGTTAAACCCACTGCCAGGGTACTGACGAGTCTTTAGAGTCCCCCACAGATAGTTTCCCAAGTTCGGGCGAAACGTTGTAGAGGCCGTATGGTTTTATGGCAGGGTTCGGAAAATTCACGTGCGTTTACGCACGAGTTATATTTCGGGCAGATAATACTGGTGGGCTTTGGTTTAAGCCGGATCCATATATTATATTGAGTCGGAATATTTTAGTCTCTCGTATTCGTATTCGATCGGAATACGGATACAGGTAGTATATACAGACGAGGGGTATTTTCGTAATCCGTTACGAGAATATTTTAGAAGATGTATTTCTTTTTGGATTAATCATTTTGGTTTAAATTATTATTTGGTTTTGGAAATGGTGACTCATTATGGATGACACATTTATTCTAGCATGTTCCTTAGTGACTCATGCTAATGAATCACTAAGTGAGTCATGAAGAATTAATGTATTTTGTTTTGTGAAGAGTTATTTGAGGAGATATTTTGATTAGATATTACTCTTTGGTTTTTGATAAAAGATGAGAACCTCATATATCTATTTACAACATGAGAAGAAAATGAGAGAGAAAGTTTATATGCTTGGTTTTCTTATGCTCTCTTGATTTTCGTGAGTTCACCATTTCTAATCCTTAGCATCCTCTTCCACCTCCACCCTAACCCTCTTATGTGATGAAAACCCTAGAGTGTTTGAGAAAAAATATTCTACTCATTCTCTAATTCATCTTGGTCATCTCTTTTAGTAGACTTGATGACCGAGTTGCCTCGGCGGGAGCCCGTTTAAATATCCGTTGACGTGGTGCCACCTCGGTAAGGAGACAGGAGATCGGAGTTGCCGCGAGGAGCGTGGGATGAGGCTAAAGACCGAAGGACTCAGATCGATCGGTATAGCCTTTCTACCTCTTTACAGTTTGTTAGTTTAGCGTTAATGGCAAGATCCGGGTTATAGTATGCGATAGCGCCAGTTATAAAAATTTTGTTCCGCGTTTGGTGTCAGAATGACGGCCGGGATGCTACCGTAGACTTACACTTCCATCACCACAACACAATTCAAACCCTAATCCTTCTCTAGGAATTTCTAACTTCACCATTACACACTTAAACCACTTTTTACTAAACTAGAATATAAAGAACTAAAAACTACACTAAATGGAAGAAGATATACCTCATGGATGCAACTCAAGAAAAACCCTAGTTTGCCAATATTGTCAAAATCCCACTTTTCTTGGTCCAATGTGTAGAGGAGAAGGAAGGGATCAACTTTTATGAAAGGGGTTTAGGGTTTTGATGAAGCTTTTTAGATGATTTCATGGGGTGAAGGAGGAGGGAAACTTGAGGAAGAAGGAGATGAGGAAATGAAATAATGGGGAAGGAAAATGATATGAGGCAGCCCCTCTCTCTCTCTCACTTATTCTCACTCTCTCACCTATTTACCCTTCTACTCTTTCTCATTTTCTTTTCTTTTAAACTTTAAAACCAAAACAAAAATGTAACTTTTTAAAAATAATTAAATAAATAATTAAATGAATAAAATTGTTTAAGTGAATTTTATGATTTTCGGTAAAGTAAAATGTATTTTTTGTAAAATCAAACCGTGATTGTTTTTCATTATAATTTTAAAAATATCCATTTTAATTATGAAATTACTAGTAAATGGTGTTTGTTTAGCCACTTATAAATTTTTAGTTTAATAAAATATTTTTCCTAAATTAATTATTTTAAATATTAACATAAGCTTTATTTTTACACTAAATTAGTGTAAATTACAAATTTAAATGGTTTTAATTTGTAAAAATGAACCATGGCATGTTAGAATTTAGTATGTATCATGCAAAAATTATTTGAAAATTTTTCCTATTTTCTAGAGCTTTCTTGAGTTGCTATAGTAAACAAATAAATAATTAATTAAATAAACCATGAAAAGACCTTTAACTGATATTTCTCCTCTTGAAACTTCTACACTTTTCCTTAATCATTTATTTCTCTCCCTCACTCCCTCAAGGCCGGCCACAACCCCCCCCATGGCTGCCCCCCCCATTTTCCACCTCATTTTTGCACAAAAATCCATCAAATTACATCAAAAATTCAACAAAAAATACACAAAATCCTAATCTCTTCATACCCTTTATTCTCTACCCTTCTTTATATGGATTTTGGAGTGGGAAAGCATGTATTTTGGAGACTCATTTCTTGTTGCGATTTCATATTTTGGGAGGTATAATTTCTTTCTTTTGATTTATTGTTTTAGATGTTCATTTAAGCTTAATTAGATTTAATGAATTAATTCTATGTTTTTTTTTTAAAATGCAAGTTAGGGTTGTAAATTCAAGTTAGGGTTTTTAATAATTAATTAGGGTTATAATAGTTAGTTTAACACTTTTAGAATTGGAAAATATTGCATGGTTGTTAAATTGTAAAATTTTCATTTAAAATTGTTTTAAATAAGGAAATTAGCTAACTAGATTTTTCTAAAATGTGTTTGTGGGTGATATAAAATTCCAATTAAAGTTGCTATCATTAGATTGTAGTTTTAGTGAGAATATTAGCATATTAATTGAATGAAAAACTTAGTTTGATCACTAGATTACTTTGAGAATTGGAAAATAGTAATAAAATGCTATTATTTTGTAAACTAGATTTTAGGAATTTCTAAATAAATGTGATTAAAAATATAATTTATGGTTTCATTGAATCATTATCATTATGAATTGTGTTTTAATACATTAATTCATGCAAAATCATGTTTTGTGATGGAATTGTGGTATTTTGCTTGAAAAATGTTGAAAATTACTAAAGGTTGCAAACTAGAAATTTCAAATTTATATAAATTTGTGTAATAAAAATATAGTAATGGTTTGTAACGTCTACTTATGCTATTTAATGAGTTTTATAACCATTGGCTTCATTTAAATGTCAAGTTTTGAAGAAAAACGGTAAATTGGCGTTTTCGGGTTTTTCGAAATCGGACGATTTGATTGATTTTAGGGTTTTGATGGATTTAATCATGTTTTATAATATATGTAATGAGTTTTAAAACGATGAGTTATTTGTTGATGTTATCTCGATCCATCGGAGTTTGTACGCCGATATCGAGCGATATTTGGTGCTTTTGCGTGGACGGGACATGGGTTTTAACCTATGCTTGTTCCTTGCGTTGTTTTGACTTTCGTATGTGATTCAGTTTACGATGCTATTTATATGTTTGCGTCTAGGTACCCCCCATGTGGACTGCGGGCAATGAAGAGGAGGATGGCGACACCGTCTTCGGCAGACATGGACCAGGTGAGTAGATGTATATCTACGGGGGGGAAGTCGGGTGGATGGCGTTTAGCACCCCCGCAACGTAGAATAGGAATAGTACTTACTGACATTAGGAAACCCGATGTGATCCTAGATTCTTACTGAGCAGGACCCTAGTAATGACCCTAGGCGGGACTAGACTGATTTAGGAAAACCATACCTGAGGATGAATACTTTGGGAAAGGTTCGTAGGTTTCTGGTAGAAACACACACGCACACACTAAAACTTGACATGGCGTATACGTATATGTGTGTATATATATAAAACTAGGTATAGGTGTATATATATACACCACACGTATATGGGATTCATTGATGTGATATGATATCCGAGATATGATGAAATAGTATAACTGGGCTTGATGCCGTGATTTTTGGCTATACAGTCGTATTAAAGTGTTAGAGGATCATTAGAGAATGAGATAACGAACATGGATACATAAATTATAATGGGTGGTGATGATATTGAGATACATGGGACTCTAAATAGTACCTGGACTGTAGCTTGTGACTGATCACGATATGGGATACGTATGACTTGATCACGACATCATATAGGTGTGACCTGATGTCGATATCATATAGGTGTGACCTGATGTTGATATCATATAGGTGTGACTTGATGACGATATGATATCAGTATGACTTAATCACAATATGATACATTTGACATGATATTTCTGAGGATAAACTAATGATGCATATTATGAGGGCAATGATATATGATTGATGTAGGAGATTACAGTTTAGTACCTTGATCATGAGATGTGTTGGTGATGACATTATACGAATAATGAGACACCTAGGAGATACTTGACCGTACCCCGATATTGGGATGCCGTACGATGGATTTTACCGTACGAGGCTTAGATTTGATGATTGATCCGCACTCTTGATTCGAGAAAGCCGTACTACGTACGTGACGCTATTGAGGCGGGATCGCCGACTATTAGAGATATTGATTCAGACCTTAGGTAGACTCTAGTTTCTTACAGACTAGTCTATTAGGTTTAGTTCCTTAGGATGTTAGATGGACACTGGTTTAGGTTCGACTCACATAGTGGTAGTTGTACTCGTATCTCGCAGAGGAGTGGATAATGCACATCTGTATTTACATTCATACTGTAATTATCATGGTGCATGTTCTTTTATATGTTGCTATAATCAGTATAAACTTTACCTGTTAGGACACCAGCACTATTACCGATGATGCGCATATTCCACGCACACTTATTTGCCGGCTCACACACATCATCATCGGTAATTGCTATGTCACGTTCACTTTAGATCATATTGACTTTTATGGATAGAATCAGTTAACAACTAGACCGCTATAATATTGTGATTATTCTCTAACATTGGTACAGACATGATATTTATTGCTTAGACATTCATGCATTCATATTTTCATGTTATCATGCAGTATTATGGGCATATGCCGACACTTATCATATACTTACTCATGATTTTGAGATTTGGATTTCTATGAGATTTCTGGATTTTTGGGGAAAACCGCAAAAATATATAAAAACGTCTCTTTCTCTCTCCTCTTCTCTTTTTAAAATAAGATGCGGTTTTCTCGTGATGTATGTGTCGTCCACCATGAGATTTCATGTTTTCTATTGGATTTCGAGACCCGATTCGAGGAGTGGATGAACCGTCTCGGGTACATGGTGGGCCCGGTATGGTACCCCGGGGCAAGAAGATCGAGTTGTAGACGATGAGCCTGGCAGGGGAAGGCTACCTACCGGTGATGTCTGGCGCGGCGGATATCCGGAGGATACCGACCGTTGTCGTGAGATTTGATGATATGGGCCGATCCGGACAGACGGAGCCCGAGATATTGAGACTTGAGATTACATGTGTTGTGTCGATGTTTGACACGGATTTCCATGGATTTCATTATTGAGATTTCAGATTCTTATACACATCTACTATGATAACGGCTAAAGATTTCTTATACATATATATCTGGATTTCAGGATTTGTTACTTTACATTCATGGTGCATGCATTTCATTCATATGACATAGTATTATATGAGGTGCTGACACGACACGGAGTAGTTGCACTTACACGTAGTATTACCCTGCTATTACTAGATGTTTGGGATATAGTAGTGTATTATTATGACCTAGGATAACGTCGTGCATTCGATTTCTTTTCGTAGATGTCTTCTACTCACGAGTTGGCAACTCACCCCCGTTGTGCCAAATTTTATTACAGGTTCGATGTACAGGTTTCCGTGGCAGCTTGTTGGCACATCTTTTCTTCAGGGTGATTTGCACGGTAGGTTGGTTCACTTGTATCCGAACCACCATTGTACTTTTATTCATTCATTTGTATCTAGTAAGCTCCATCAACCATATTTGTATTACTTGATAAGTTTATTGGACCAGTTGTTTATTTCGACCTTAGAGTCGCGCATGTGTTATTCTGATCTGGTGGTTTTTGTTTTCTTTTGAGATTTGAGCCTCGCCCTTTGGCGTTGTATATTATTGTGATTGTTGTGGTTGTCTCCGCCTGTTGGCGTTGAGCTAGCACCCGTTGGGGATGCTTTTTATTGTTTATGTATATTATACTTGTTGTACCCGTTTGGGGGCCAGTTTTTACAGAGGAGACTCTGCCGAAATTTTTGGAAAAATTTGCTGATGTTTTTATACTTGTTTTCTTTTCTTTTCTTCTTTTTCTTCTTTTATGGTTTAGATTTCTGGGCTTCGGCTTACTTAGGTCACGTGGCGCCTCTAGACGCTTCGTAATCTAAGTGCCGGTCATGTTCCGTACTTTCGGGACGTGACAAAAAAATACCCATAAAACAACACAAATGAGATAACATGTAACCAAATGCAACATGACATGGTGCGCTATCCACGGAAAACTGTAAAAACACGGATTTGGCTTAATCGCGATTACCAGTGCACTAATCGGGTTTTATCCAAACTGCATATAATTGATTTTTAAAATGCCAAATCCTTTAAATATATTCTAAAAATGAATAAATCATTTTAATTTCCAATTATTTCACAAATATTGGTATATATTTATACCCTTTTTCGAAAACCCCAATTTCGCAAAACGGGCAGTTTTCGGGAAATATATTATTTTAATATTAAATTCCAAAAATAATATTTTCTATTTTCTGAAATGTTACAATCTTCTTTCTCATATCCAAAATCTTTCTAGATTTATGATAGGTGAAGAAAATTAGTGAGAAAATTATTTCTAAAGTGAGCAAAATTCCTACTTCATCAACCTCTTCTCTAATAGCCATTTAGATTTGGTTGATTCTTCACTAGTTCATCACTTAGTTAAGAGGTAGCTTGAGTTAGTGTCTCCTCGACGTAGATCATCTTCGGCCTCGAAAACTTCAAGCAACCTTGTTCATTTCACCTTATGGAGCCTTACTAGAGTCCGGGAGATCACTACATGGAGCGAAGGGACTACTACATGGAGCTATTGAAGTGAAGGACCGGTCTACAAAGGTTGTATTCCTCGTTCACTTAGATGTAAAGATGTTTACATGCTTGTTCGTCTAATTCTCTAGTTTAGATTATAGCGTTAGGGTTCTTTAGCGCGCAAAATTTTTTGAAAACGGCATGTTCGATGCCTCTCGAAACCCAGCGGCCGCCCTAGGGAAGCCAGCAATAGCGTCACGTACTGTATAATACATAGTACGGCATCCTCGAGTCCAGAGTGCGGATCGATCATCATATATATAGCCTGTACAGTAAAATCCATCGTACGACATCCTAAAATTGGGGTACGGGTCAAATATCACATATACCTCATTATTCATATGGTATCATTATCGTACAATATCATGATTAGGGGTACTGTTCTAAAGTCTAGTACATTCCAATATCATCAAACATATATCATCGTATGAATGAATACACATCGCCCCACGATCCGTTATAATAACATGTCGTATCTCATATCATGACTCAATCACAGATACATATCTTGTTGGATATATATATGCCCTAGAGGCCTTCATTGTATAGACAGTTAGGGATATGTATGTACATGACAATCTTGCTAATGATAGTAAGCTATTTGGTTTGTCTTTATCTTAAACGCGTGATATATTTTACTTTGTATTTATAAACATGTTGATAAAGCCCATAGGGAGTTTTGCCTGACTACCGCCGTTGTGATGGCAGTCATACTTGTGGGAGCTGGATAGTCAATTGGCACATCCTTAAATGTCCCTGGTCGCAGGAGTATCGAGACTGGGCATCGATGCTCCAGAGTAGACTAGTGTATACATATTTAGACCCTGACGAGGGGCAATGGATTGGTCCCGCAGCCATTGGTGATGTGCACCTAAGATTGTATACAGATGCTCACTTCATGTGAGTACACCGGACATGACTCGCAGAGAACTGACTGGATGGTATTATACCTAACGTCAGATAGCAGTTCTCAGGTGACATGCGTGCAGATAGTCTGTTGACTTAAAGTCATCATTTGTCTCGTGTGAGTTCCCACTGTGCTTTGATTATTACCCTACCACGGCTCAAAGGAGTCATGCAAACACGGTTTAGTTAGGCACAGTCCGGAGCCACGTGGAGGCAGTGAGCGACTGTTAGGGACTCGTCTCTCCCGGTCTAGGGAGTTGATATCGCACTGTGATCGGTTGGTCATTACCATAAGTCCCTGGCCAGGGCTGATTGAGAATTACTGATGGACTGATCAGAAGATTCTTGGATGGTCTTGAGCCATGCCGGCATGAATTGTACGGTTATTAGGGGTCTGACGTTCACCACCCCCTATACCATACATACGATACTCTTAGACGAACAGACCGGACTGCGCGGATATTGTCACGGACAGGCTCAGTAGGAGTTCGGATGGGTTTCCTCATCGGCTTTCTTATCGACATCTACTTGGGGACCGTTACGTACAGCTAGTGCCGCTTGCGGTCTGTGGTTAAACCCACTGCCAGAGTAGTAGTCGAGTCTTTAGAGTCCCACACAGAGATTTCCCTACTCCAAACGAAACGATATAGAGGTCGTACGGTTTTACGACAATGGTTCAGACGCATACGTGTGTTTACACACGTACGACGTTCAGACAGTTTTTACTAGCCGGCTTTGGTTTAAGCCAGATTCTAGTATCAGGTTATTGGATTTAAATATTCTAAAGTTTTTCCGTGTTTTCACGGATAGGAGGGGCGTTCTCGTAATTTTACGGGAAGCTTCTAGAAGCATGGTGACTTGAGGGTTTAGGTGGTATTATCATTAAATGCAATTGTGACTCATTTTGTGTGATTCATCACATCATTAATGCATCATTAAATGCTTAATGACTCACATAGTGAATCACTCATATTGAATTAATATAGCATGATGAATAATCATATTTATTGATTTATTTGTTTATTCATTATGCTTCATATATTCAAGTGAGAAACAATATCATTATCATTATCATGTTCACCTTCTCTCTCCTCAAGCTCACTCTCTCTTCAAACCCTAATCCTACCACTCATGAGTTGAGATCAAGGATTAGAATAGACTAATTAACCCATAACCTAACTCTATATCATCTAAGTTCCTTTGATTAGCAACTAGCGAAACTTAGTTACCTCAAGCATAGAGGTAAAGCTTGGATTAGGGTTCTCGGGTGGATCACCTATCACGGAAAGGAGGCCGAGAAGGACATAGAGATCGAAAAGACGAAGGACATGATTCACTAGGTATAATCTCTTTTCATAGTAGCCAAGAACTTCTATGGTTGTTGTTAGTTATCGTTTAGTGAAGATCTTCGGTTAGTCGATGTTTGCATAAAGAACAAGATCGTTTTTCATATTTCCGCCTCCCCGCAACCCGTGGGGTGTTGTACATCGACCTACAGTGGTATCAGAGCCTCACTAAACAATAATTAACTTATTTGCAAAGTCGTATGAATTTCGAACGCAAAAAAAACCGGAAAATACACGGATATCACCATGTTTCTGTCGATTTTAAAATGAGGCCTAAAATTTTTTCAGGGACCTCCAGAATAACCTACATGAAAGTATAAGAACACAGAAAAAAAGTGGGCTCCTGAATCGACCACTGAGCCGCGGAACCGCGGCCGATCCGACCGATCCGCCGCGGATCCGCGGCCGAGTTGGAGCCGATTCAGCCCAGTTTTTCCCTGTGAATCTTCTGTGATGTTTTGTCTTTTCTGGAATGATTTTATTTTCTGCTCAAGTTTCAAATTTACAGAGAAGTTTTGGAGTAGATTCTAATGTGTTTGATTGATCGAAATTATACGATGTTTGCTAATTTGATTATATCTGTGAACTGTATTATGTGTTCGTAAATCTTCCCTAACTGCTAGTATGTCGGTTGGCAGGGGGTTGCACATATCTGTAATGTTTTAATTGTTTGTGATTATGAACTGTATTGGATTGTTGTGATGATTAGCCGGGGTTTTGTGATGGGTTATTATATTAATTCATTCGATGTAATTGTAATATGTTGTAATATTATTTTGCGGGGCACATCCAGGTTGCGGTTGTAGCCACCGTTGCTTTATTTCATTTTACTGTTTATGCTCCTAGGATAGACCCAAGATGGGGTGCACTAACTACCGGGTACTTTGAAGTGTTTAGTGGCCTACTCACGTTGTTAAGGGAGACCGCTTCACTTCGGGCACTTGGCGGGTAGTTTGCCGTACCTGTAGGGGTCTTGGGTGGGGTAATGGCTATTCATCACAACTGTGTAATCCGTCTTTCGTTGCAGGCTCAAAAGAAACGCAGATTGCTTGCACTCGCACTAGCCCAGCCCCCGCTCTGCCGTTAGTTAAGTAACCTAACGGGTGATGACGGGACCCCGTGGCGAATGCAGATGGCATAAGAGGACGTTGTATTTTCGTTGTTATCTGTAATGATAGGTTAATGATGGGTCGCATTATTATTAATGCAAAGAAAATAAAACCTAAACTCAATCGTTGGAACAATTTCAAAACAACTCGGTTTTCTTCAAAAAGCAAATTTTAAATACGGAGCTTAAACCACTCCTTTTAAAAGGAGCTATCTTGGTTCCTTCGATCATATCAAGTTCACTACGTTAACGGTTTTTTTGCCAAAAACCAGTCGTAACCCTCCGTCGTTTCAAATAAAACAGCACATCGTATTCATGCTATGTTTGTTGGCCTAAGTCAAGGCATAGTGGATGGTAGCAATGTGTTGCTTTTTTTGTTGCATAGATAGATGCATTAGTTTAGGACAGACGTACAGCCTTGTTGGCCTACGTCAAGGGCATGTACGATGGACCTAAATTAATCAGGACAACGACATGTAGAACTTGACTTGCGTCTTATGATTTGTTGGCCTACGTCAAGGTCATAAGAGCTTGGGGTAAAAATCACATCGGGAGTTTCAAAAATTGAAACTTGCAGATTTAGCATACCTTCTATAGTATGGTGACTAGAGTAGCTTCCATCTAGGGCATCATACAATGATAGTTGGATCCCGATCCCACTGATGAGTAGGATTACTCTCGGGAAATTTTCTCACTTAACAATCAATGCTATAAACCAAGTAGGTGTCCAGAAAGGTGTTAAAGGGGCTAGGCCTCCAGGGAAAAGAGGTTATTTAATTAAGGAACTTCGCGAAAGCGTTGGAAAACCTCCCTCGAAGTACCAACACCGGCCTGGCTGAAAGGTTGAGCAAGTATTGTGACGTGTGATTAAATCCTGACAAGTTCTTCTTTTAGGTTTTGAAGAAGGATTTGAGGAAACAGTGGGAGCCATCCTGTTTAGATAAATTAATAAACCAATCTAAACTTGCAAAAGCATATGCTGAGTGTTTCTTTTCTCTCTCTCTCTCTCTGGCAGCTACCATGACAGGACTAAAACTATTACTTGAAAAATATATACTGACCGGACAGAACTATAAAGATTGGCTAAGGAACGTCAACATTGCACTGACTTATGAAAAAGTAGCATATGTTACCACCGCTGTTCCTCCCCTTATCCCAGGACTAGATTCCTCAGTTGTGGACAAGGAGGTTCGGAAAACCTGGGATCTAGACTATGAGAGAGCTAAGTGTATCGTGCTGGCGTCCATGAATAATGAACTCCAGAAACAGCACGAAAGTATGGATATTATATCCATCTTTCTCCATTGCAAGGAATTGTATGGGGTGCACTCCCGTATCGTGAGGTACGAGACCTTAAGAAAACTCTTCCAGATGAGGTTAGCTCCAGGATCACCAGTAGGAGAGCACGTCCTCAAAATGATCAGCCTCGTTGAGGAACTCGCAAACAGGGGATGCTTGCTAGAGAATGATTTGTACATCGACTTGATTTTGCAGTCCCTTCCCCACACCTTCTCTCAGTTCATGCTGAACTTCAATATCCATGAAATGGAAGCTGATCTTCCAAAGCTCCTCAATATGTTGAGGGTAGCAGAGACCTCCTTGAAAAAGGAGAAGACCCCTGTTCTGTATGTTGGCCAATCATCCTCTTCTAAATCTAAAGCGAAAGCTATAGGGAAGAAGAAGATGAAAGCCACCAAACCGAAAGGCGGGGTCAAGAAGGTGCAGGGAACGAACAAGGCAGGAAGGGTGAAGGCGGATAAGAACGCATGCTATTATTGTCACAAGCAAGGGCACTGGAAGAAGGACTGTATGGCCTTCAAGGCAAAGGATACGAAGCAGGCTGTTGCTTCTGCTTCAGGTGTGTTTATAATCGAAAATTGTCTTTCAGTAAACTCTACATCATGGGTACTTGATACCGGTTCTGTTTCTCACATCTGTAATTCTTTGCAGGATCTGAGAAATAGTAGAGTACTGGAGACAGGTGATATGACTCTCCGGATGGGCAATGGAATGCACATAGATGCTATTGCAATAGGAGAATATCACCTAGGGTTGACTAGTGGGAACATTTTGGTATTGTACAACTGTTTTTGTATTCCCAGTATGCTGTGTAATATTATATCAGTTTCTTTATTGTCTAATAAAGGATATAATTTTGCGCTTGAAAGAAATGTCATGAACATTCTCCTAAATCAAGAAATGATTGGGTTTGGCACACTGGAAAACGGCATAGACATATTTAATCATCCTCAAGTTTTCAATATTCAAAACACGCTTAAAAGAAAGGCTCCAGATTCAAACCAAGCCTTCCTATGGCATTGTAGACTTGGTCATATAAACGAAACAAGGTTGATTAAGTTACATAAAGATGGATATTTAGATCCGTTTGAATATTCATCATATGCAACTTGTCAATCATGTATCAAAGGAAAAATGACTAAATCTCCGTTCACCAAACACGGAGAATGAGCCACAGAACTCTTGGGACTTGAACACAGTGATGTATGTGGTCCAATGTCTACACATGCACGAAGCGGTCACTCCTACTTCATCATTTTTACTGATGACTTCTCTAGGTATGGACATGTGTTCTTAATGAAGCATAAATCCGAGGCCTTTGAGAAGTTTAAAGAGTATAAAAATGAAGTAGAGAAACAGACTTGTAAAAGCATCAAGACACTTCGATCTGATCGAGGTGGAGAATACTTAAGTACCAGTTTCCTTGAATGCTTAAAAGAGAATGGAATTCTCTCTCATCTTACTCCGCCTTATCACTACTACAAATAAGGGTTGCCCCTACGGATTTATCGGTAGGGGCAACCCACTGCCCCTACGGATATGTGCGTAGGGGAGAAAAAAGACCTCATAGGTGCAAAGGCTGCAGGTGCAAGTTGAAGCCCTGAACTTGCCCCTACGGGCTAAATCTTGCCCCTACGGATTTCTGTGTAGGTCCTGTTGCACCTACGGAGTAGGCCGTAGGGTAAAAAAATTTATATTATTTACGGTTTTTTTAAATATATTAACTGTACCTACGGATATATCTGTAGGTCCACGTACTATCCCCTACGGATAACACCGTAGGGGCTAAGCAATAGCCCCTACGGACATATCCGTAGGGGCACTCCCAACCCCCCTGTACTGAGATCAGGGGGGAAATATTAGTTACTGCTGATATTTTGCCCCTACGGCTATATCCGTAGGGGCAACATGAGTACCTACGGATTAATCCATAGGTACACATTATCTGTATTTTTTTTAAAAAGGGCTGCCTGATTTTTTCCCACCCTGTGCACAATAATATATAAAACAATAAAGTATAAAATTAATCATCACACAACATATATCGCAGTATTCATAATCACATCTCATGCATATAATATACAAAAGAAACCCAAAAACTGAATATGATATAAATATAAACCAATATCAATATCGTTTCAAAATGTAGTACAATATGTATGATATAAATAAATACATGTTTCAAAAAATAAGAACAAAGAAGGCACACTAGCTCGGTCCAGCTCCACCTCTGAATAACGATAGAATAACGCGCGCCTACTCCTCGGTCAATAAACTCTGCAATTCGGCGCGAGCGGGAGTCTGAGCGGCCTGTGGAGCTGGCGATGTGGTTTGCGCAGCCGCCGTCGAGGTAGTCGCTTGCGGAGCCGCGGCTGCGGGAGTCTGAGCGAGTGGTGGAGCTATAGGAGCTGTCTGCGGAACCGCGGCCGATGTAGTGGCTTGCGGAGCCGCAGCCGAAGGAGATGCATGTGGAGGCTCGGCCGATGTACCCTGTCGCGTCTGGACCTAACGTGTGTAATAAGCGTGTAAGAACTATGTATTATTCAAATTCTTATCATTATCATGTTATTTCGAAACCCCGTTTGGATATCTAGTTTGGAAAACTGTAGTTTATTTTAATTAAATATGTATGTATGATTAATCAAACCTAAGTCTACAACCAAATAAGCTCAGGCTACGTACTAATATTGGATATGTTGATATCTATAATATGACATGATATTTTACTATTAAGTAGTATACATACCAGCATCTCCTTCAACTCCTGAACGGTATCCTTCAAGCTTCCAGTTCTTGCTGGAAACGTCGCTCACTGGAGACGGAGGAAGTAACCGCCAGAGTGGAGTCCAACCTCATATGGGCCCTGCTAGGGCCCAATCCTCGGCCTCTCTCCCAACCTCCGTGATGCCGTCCGTGTGCGGCGTCCAGGACTGGGGTCAGCAGCCTCGGATCGCTCTGTCCGTTAAAATCGATCCCCGAGGCCTCGACCTGCTCAACCACTCGCTCCTACACCCACATTAAGCAGTAAAGTATAAGTATAAAATTTAAATTTGAACCTTCCAAAACTAAAATTTCAAATATGGGTAAAAAAGAGGGGGAATGCTGCCTTCCCCCTAGCAACTGTCAGAACATTATATTTAGCACATACTGGTCTATAAAATTGACAAGAAATACCAAAATCAACAAATTCAAAGCCTTACCTACAGAGATAGCAGATGTGCTCCTCTGGTATCTGCATGTATCAAAATTTGAATAATATTAATTAATTTCAGTACATACATATTAACAAGATAAACTCTCATATAGCGCTGCTTACACATAAGACAGGGAGTGAACAAGCCCTTGTAGATCATCAGGCGCAAATCTAATCTCATCAAGCAACACATGATAATGAGTTGGACGCGTAGTGCCCTATTTCTCATAAGTGCATGCTGCGTGAATAAATATTGTGTTAATTCCAAACTAAATACAAATATAACAAGCTTATCAATTATATAGTATTCAATTTGATTTCAAACAAATACCAAATAAGAATTTATTGTACAGGTCCACGACTTACAATCATTCCCACATGCGAGCACATATAAAAATCATAGTTTCTAGGATGACAAATTTTATTGTCAACTACTGTCACCACCTACAGCTAGACAATAATAAAAATTACTATCTAACTAAGAGCAAAAGGAATGTGTGTATATTTATGATATAGCATTCTAAATCAATATACATGCACTATATGATATATAAACATACCTGGAGGAGCGGGAGTGGCCTCTGTCCCTGATATGGACGCATCACCAATTACTAGACGATCAAACATTGACAATATAAGTAATTTTGACATAAACATGCATGAATATCTAGAATATTACATTCAAAATGGATATTAGAGAACGCACCTGCAGTGAGAAGTGGTAAAAGTATCACCCAACAAGGGTGTAATTTACAGAATCAGTTGAAACTCTTGAAAGTCATAGAAGAACCTGACCTGCACAAATCTGTTGTATACTTTCCATTGGACACTAAGAAGTCTCTAAAAGGAAAAGCCAATGTGAAAGTCATCATTAGTTCATATCAGAAGATTGATGCTGAAACAGAGAACAAGGAATGTCATTTTCTTCTTCTTCTGCCACATTACTGTCTTCTCCTTCTTTTTATGTGCGCGTGTAAATTCAATGAAAGCAGAAACTCCAGTGACAAACTTAGGTTGCATACGTTGTTGCCAATTCACATACATCCAGTCCTTAACCCTGACAAACTCATGAGCCATGTTAGACTGTATCATATAAATTGTAGGTTATGATGACTATATTGAGAATATGGATTAATAGTGGGTACGAAAAGTATTTCTCAAATGGATTTTGCATCTGAAAACCATAAACTACTAAGTAATAGCATATATAATTTTTTTAGTATAAAGGTTGTTATTTTAAGTTTTCCCTTATTAAATCAAATTTGTTTCACGTATCGAGGAATATACCAAAACGTGCACAAGCATGCAATGTCTTGGTTTCTAGTGTGTGATCCACCAAACACAATAGAACACAATACAATATTTCGTATAGTGATATGATCTAACCGCCTTTATAAACTACAAGTGTAGAGAAAATTATGATAAGAAACCAAAAGAAAAGGTCATAGCCATGCATAACCTTGAATCTACATACCAAATCATGCACAAGCATGCAATTATTGTCACCTTGCCTTGGAATATAAAATATCTTGGAAGACTATAAGCGGAGAATTTAAATCTTGATAACTTTTGATTTCAACATATATTTTTCTCAAGTACCATGAAATATATTTCCTCCGTATAAACTGTTTTCAGGAAGATAGATTAACAATGACAAATTATCCATATTAGAAAAACACGGTATTACCCTTCTTAAGATAATACATTGTATAAGCACACCATAGCCCAGAACATGTCCTTCTATCTACGCAAAACATAAACAGCATATAGCAATAAAAGGAAAAGAAACACCATATCGGAGATGAAAGACAGAGATTTCAAGCATTGTTTCATACCTTTAGAGCACGCTGTCAAAAGAAACAGAAAGACAATAGAACAGATTATCACATAGGAACTGATAGATAAATAAACATTAGAGTTCTGAGAACCTTGCCTTGAAATTTATGCTTTATTACTAACAACTATCATATCAAGTATCATGGTTCATGGAAAAAATATTATTAAAATACAAAAATTAATAAAGAAAAAAGTGTCTCGAAAGAACTTATACCTCATAGCACTTCTGAGCCTGCTCAAGTTTTCGCTGGACAAGGTAAAATTGCCCTAGGTTGTGTAAAGTAGCCCCTACTCTGCAAAAGCAAGAAACCTTAAAGAATGACAAATGTGTCCATCATCCAATTTAGGTGATTAAAAAAGTAAAAATACATAAAATCATATATTAAAAAACAGAATTACTATATCTATTCTACATATATAATGTAAGTATATATCATTAAAAAAAGTCAAGAAGGCTTAAAGACCCTTCACTGAACTTCATTAATAACTATTTATACAAATTATTAGATTTAACATTAGTTACTTACTAAGCATACATGTCTACAAGGTTAGAAAATAAAATAAATTTCAACTGAAATAATATACACACCGTACGTTATCAGAACCAAACACTTCCTCCAGAATAGTTATGGCTTCTAAATATAATGGCTCAGCTTTATCAATTGCTTTCCTTACCCTATAAAGTTCTGCCTATAATACCAAGCATACATCAATAGATAAGCTTAAAACAATTAAGAAAGTCAAATTTCTTGACAAGACACTGGCTTCTCATGTTTAAAGGACATTTTATTGCTAAAATCAGTTGAAGGTTATAACGAAAAGAAAAAGAAAGAATGTCATAATCCTATGTTCAAATTTATTTCCAAAATCATATGATAAAAGTAGATAAAGCAACTTAAGTTGCATCAACCTAGATTCCTAATTCAATTCTTACAATTAACGTCGGAAAAACAGCATGTAAGATATGCTAAGATAAAGGCAGGTAGCATATACATACATTAAGCTCCACAAATATATTTTATAATTCTTGAAACTTCAACTTCTTAACAGTGTCTAGCTTGCTCAGTTATAGCTTTCCAACATCGCTTCTTTTGTTTTTGGGCTATGTCAAAAACCTATGCTAGATTTCTTACTTTCAAAAAATCGTAAAATTCATGTCTACCAAACAATTTTCCAAACTCATTTTGTTAATGGAAGAGTAAATGATGTAACTTCTTAGGTATTTTTTTTTCTTTCAACATTACATAAACAAACACATAAAGTAACTTCCAAAATTACTTCCATAAATGTTTTTATGAAGTTTTTTTTAAGAGCATCTCATACTCGCAATTATCCAAACATGTCCTAAATACAACTGATGCCTGACTGATTATCACAGTTACTAGTCAGGAAATTACAACTGAACCATCAATTTCAACTTCCTCTTCTACCACTACCAAAACCTAATCCCACCCCACCGGAAATTATTCCTAACGCTGGTTGCATACACCAAGACGAGATTGGCGTGATCGGCGACGCGGGCGACGAGAAAAGGGGATTCGAGAGGTTTCGCGGGCACGAGCGAGGAGAGAGGATAATCGGCGCGGGGGGGATGGTCCCAAACTCGAAGCCTAATCCTTTGAAGAAAGTAGAAGCTTAAGGATACATAGGTCCACCACTATTGGTGGATAGCGATGATTACAACAATCTGATAATGTTTGTCGAGGCTAAGTTTTGAATCTGTCCGGGAAGCACCGTTCTGTTGGCTATGCATGCAATATTTGTTAAAAAAAATCTCGTTTTTTATATCTGGCTACCAGACTGTGATATTACAAAAAAAAAGCCGCAACAAGTATTAGAAAAATAAAATCATAGGACCATGTCATTATTGTCAAATTAAAACCCGTTGATATCTTTTTTTGAGAAAATTCATTGAGCAGAGAAGTGTTGAATGCAAATGACATTTGACTTTTCTATGCATCACATGTGATCCAACGTCACCTAACGGAGGTTTGTGATGACCATAATAACCATCTTTAGCGACAAAAAAGATAATGCAGATATATAAATATTAGGAACAAAATAGATATATAATGCAGTGATGATAGATTCAACCATATTCATTTTGGTTAACAGGAAGTAATTAGGGAGAAGATAGAAATAGATGAGAAAGAGACCGAGCGAGCGATCGTGTGTGTGTCATGAGTGTAAATAGGAGTGAAAGCGGAGGGCACTAAACAGAAGGAAGCACGGATCTCGTTTTGTCGTTTTGGCGGGTCTTGCCGACTCTACGCTTACGGCTGTCTTCATATAAGAGGATGTCATTAGGCACGTTTATGAATATCAAAAACACATTTAACTTTAATTTCTATATATTAGCTTGGATTACAATATAAAAATACGAGGGAAAAAAAACCATACCTTAATGCTAGCTAATCCCAATCTTAATCTTGACTATACTAGTCCATACATTCATGAGCTAGGATAACATAATAGGTTTCTTAATTTTGTCATCAAACCAACCACAATCCTAACCCTAACCCTACCACCAGCCCCAGCCCCAGCCCCAACCCCAGCCCCAACCCCCTGCCGAACCCCAACCCCAACCGCAGCCCGAGCCCCAGCCCGAGCCCGAGCCCCAGCCCCAACCCTAACGCCAACCGCAGCCCTAGCCGCAGCCCGAGCCCCAGCCCCAACCGCAGCCCTAGCCGCAGCCCGAGCCCGAGCCCCAGCCCTAGCCCGCAGCCCCAGCCCCAGCCCCAGCCCGCAGCCCCAGCCCCATCCCCAATAAAAAATTTGAGTAATTGAAGATTTCGTTACCTGTGCAGAGGCGATGACAAGAACGGAGATGAGCCGGCGCTGGCGACGACGAAAGCAGGCGGTGGCTACGACGAATCGGCGGCGCTGGCGACGACGAGAACGACGATCGATTGTCGGGAACGAGGGTTTGAGAATTTGGGTTCGCTCGAGAATTAGGAATAATGAGCGTAGGGATCGATCTGAGCTTTTAACTTAAATCCCTATTTATATGCCCCTACGGATAAGTCCTTAGGTTCTTGGTTTGCGGCTCCGTAGGGGCAAATAACAATTTAAGATTTAATAATCTTTAAATAAATATGTAAGGACCGTAGGGGCAACCTTTTGGCCCTACGGATTAATCCGTATGGCCAAACTAAAATTGCCCCTAAGGATGCCGTTATCCGTAGGGGCAACCCCCTATTTTAGTAGTGTATACACCTCAGCATAATGGTGTGTCAGAAAGGAGGAATCGCACGCTACTTGACATGGTGCGTTCAATGATGAGTAGTGCTGAGTTGCCACTTTCCTTCTGGGGTTTTGCTCTAGAATCAGCAGTATACCTATTGAATAGAGTTCCGACTAAGTCTGTACCTACCACTCCATATGAAATGTGGAGCGGGAAGAGACCATATCTCAAGTATATCAAGATATGGTGATGTCCGGCATAGTTAAAAAGCATAATCCGGACAAGCTCGAAGCACGATCGGTTTTGTGCAAGTTTGTAGGATACCCCAAGCATTCAACGGGATATCTGGTCTACCACACTGAAGAACAAAAGGTGTTTGTTGCTCGCCACATTGTCTTCTTAGAGAGCGAATTTCTTGCAAAAGAAATTAGTGGGAGCGCGGTAGAGCTAGAAGAAATTCCAGAACCACAAACTGCTGCCGAGGACTTAGTAGAAACTCAGGTTTCAATAGAACATGATGAACCAACGCCACTCCGCAGATCTAGTAGGCTTTCTCATCCTCCTGAAAGGTACTATGGGTTTCTTCTTGATGGGGATCGAGAGGATTGCATCATCGATGATGATGAGCCAACTAGTTTTCAGCAGGCTATCACGAGTAGCGACTCGGTAAAGTGGCTGGATGCTATGAGATCCGAAATGGAATCCATATACACCAATAAAGTTTAGACTTTAGAAATTGATCCTCCTGGGGTGAAACCAGTTGGATGCAAATGGATCTTCAAAAAGAAGATTGGTACATTTGGATAAGTGGAAACCTACAAAGCTAGACTCGCTGCAAAAGGTTTTAGTCAAAGACCAGGTTTGGACTATGATGAAACCCTTTCACCAGTAGCTATGCTTAAATCCATTCGGATCCTGCTTGCCATTGCTGCCTTCCATGACTATGAAATCTGGCAGATAGACATAAAAACAGCTTTTCTAAATGGACATTTAGAAGAGAGTGTTTACATGGATCAACCAGAAGGTTTCTTAGACAGTGGGCGCAGCAGAAAGGTGTGAAAATTGCTTAAATCCATTTATGGATTAAAGAAAGCATCACGGAGTTGGAACATCTGCTTTGATGAGACAGTCAAGGAATTTGACTTTATCAAAAATGAAGATGAACCATGTATTTATAGGAAGATTGTAGAAGGAGTAGTAGTCTTCCTCGTTTTGTACGTCGACGACATACTACTGATAGGGAATGATGTCCCTATGCTACAATCAGTAAAGCTCTTTTTGTCACAGAAATTCTCCATGAAAGACTTGGGAGATGCATCATACATTCTGGGCATTAAGATCTATCGTGATAGATCTAATAGAATGTTGGGACTTTCACAGTCCAGGTATATTGACACTATACTAAAGAGATTTAGTATGGAAGATTCCAAGCGTGGTAATATACCCGCTTGTCACGGGATCACCCTCTCCAAAGAGATGTCTCTAAAGACTGATGAACAGAGGGCTCGCATGGGCATTATACCCTACGCTTCAGCAGTAGGATCTATAATGTATGAGATGTTATGTACCAGACCAGATGTAGCTTACGCACTTAGTGTGGTAAGCAGGTATCAGTATGACCTAGGTGAGAAGCATTGGATAGAGGTAAAGAACATTCTCAAGTACCTGAGAAGGACTAAGGAGATGTTCTTGATTTACGGTAATGGGGACCTCCAGGTTGAGGCTTTTACCGACTCCGGATTCCAAAGTGACAAAGATGACTCTAAGTCCATTTCGGGTTTTGTTTTTACCCTCAACGGAGGGGCAGTATCTTGGAGGAGTTCCAAACAGGATACCGTCGCAGACTCAACTATGGAGGCTGAGTATATAGCTGCTAGTGAAGCCGTAAAAGAAGCTGTCTGGATGAAGAAGTTCATCTCTGGACTTCAGGTGGTTCCGTCCATTGCCAATCCAATACCTTTGTATTGTGATAACAATGGGGCTGTAGCATTAGCGAAGGAACCACGGTCCCATCAGAAATCCAGGCATATCTTAAGGCGGTATCACATGATCAGGGAGATCGTGGATCGTTGGGAGATAGAGGTACGGAGAGTGGACACAAAAGACAACACGGCAGATCCATTCACCAAGGCCGTCCCTCAAATCCAGCTCGAGAGGCTGTTTGAGATGTTGGGCATGCGGTACGCCAACAACTGGATCTAGTGCAGACAGTGGGTATTCATTGCGCCAATTATAGGCCTTAGTGCAAGTGGGAGATTGTTGGATATATATATGCCCTAGAGGCCTTCATTGTATAGACAGTTAGGGTTATGTATGTACATGACAATCTTGCTAATGATAGTACGCTATTTGGTTTGTCTTTATCTTAAACGTGTGATATATTTTACTTTGTATTTATAAACATGTTGATAAAGCCCATAGGGTGTTTTTCCTGACTACCGGCGTTGTGATGGAAGTCATACTTGTGTGAGCTGGATAGTCAATAGGTACATCCGTAAATGTCCCTGGTCGCAGGAGTATCGAGACTGGGCATCGATGCTCCAGAGTAGACCAGTGTATACATATCTAGACCCTGACGAGGGGAGATGGATTGGTCCCGCTGCCATTGGTGATGTCCACCTAAGATTGTATACAGATGCTCACTTCATGTGAGTACACCGGACATGACTCACAGAGAACTGACTGGATGGTATTATACCTAACGTCAGATAGCAGTTCTCAGGTGACATGTGTGCAGATAGTCGATTCTCGGATGGTCTTGATGTAGGGTTCCTAGGCACACTATAGAGGTCTCACAAGGCATCAACCATGCCAATTTCAAAAATTATGGGTGCCGAGAAACCCTAGTGCGGATCGTTGACTAGAAATCTAGGCGAAAAGTTAATCTAGTTAACAACTTAACTAAAAGTTAGATGCTACAACCTTTGTAGATCCGGATATCCACTTCCTTAGCTCCACGTAGTCATCCTCTCGCTGTCCTTTTCGAATCCTAGACTCATTCGTCGGCTTCATCGGGAAAACGAGCGGAATAGGTCGTCGGCTTCGTGTCAAAGACGATCTACGTCGAGGCATCACAAGTTCAAGATACGACTTCACAAAGTTGTGAAACTTGTGAAGAAAACACCCAAAACAACTTGGCAAGAGGTAGAGGGTGAAGAAATAGGAGGTGGGTTCACTTTAGAATTTGATTTCGCTCACTTTAGCTCAAGTTGCCATTGATGGCATCTAGTTTTCTCTCTTGAAGAAGAAGGAGAAGATGAAGCTAGTTTGTGATAAGTGTTATGATAAATTAAAAAAAGAAATCAATACTTATTATAATCTAACCTTAGTTGAGTGTAGAGAATGGACCATGGTTACTAGGATGAGTTAGAGTTAAGCATGAAGACAAGAATGGTCACTAAGGTCAAAGCTTCATGAAGCTTCAACATAAAACAAATAAAGCCACCATTCTTATCTTAATCCATTTCAAATAAATAAATAAATAGATAAATGAATTTGCAAAACCCTAATCAACACTTAACCATGGTTTAATTCTTTACACTTAACCAAAAGAGCAAGTATCATCAAACATGATACAAACATGTGTACAAAAGTATATCACATATACAACTTGCACATCAAGTGAGAAAATCCATTTAAAGTGAACCTATACTAGCTGATGCAAAGTAATATATCAAATATATAATTATACATTAAATCATTAAATCAACATTTGATTCAATGATCCGGTCATGTCGCACATAACCAACTAGTATTCAATGTATCGATTTATCGAATCAATGATTCGATAACTAGGTCATATCGAATATAACCAATCGAAACATATATCGCGAGAATGAAATGCGGTATCACATACACGCATTATTCTCGGTCCTGCACATATCTCATATGCGCTCCTATTTCGTTTCGCTTGAGCCAGGAAACCTCTGTGTAGGACTCTAAAGACTCGTCAATACGCCGGTAGCAGATGATGATCATATCAAGCATCCACAACCCGCAAGCGGTCTGCTAAACGTAACGGCCATCCGGGTATTGAGCGATCAGAAGATCGACGAGCTAGCCCGCTCACACTCCTGTGAATCCAACCAGTAACACTTACCATACAGTCCGGTCTCTTCGTCTGATATGTCGCATATCAAGTCTAGGGGTGGTAAACGTCAGACCCCAATAACCCGATAAGTCATGCCGATGCGAGGCTCATAACGGGTCGAGAAACTACTGGTAACACTTACCAGCAAATCTCTGATCAGCCCTGGCCAGGGACTTCCCTGCTACGGCCAATCGAGCACAGCGCAACATCAACCCCCAATACCGGGAGAGACGAAACCCCTCCTATCGCTCATTGCCTCCATGTGACTCGGGACTGTGCCCAAAGACCACCGTTTTGCACGCCCTCATGGACGTGGTAAGGTGGAGATCAAAGCACAGTGGGAATCACACAAGACTCTATGACGATCTTGGGTCTACAGACTAACCTGTACAAGTGTCACCTGAGAACTGCCATCTGACGTGAGGTATAATACCATCTGGGAGTTCTCGGCGAGTCCGTCCAGTGTACTCAGTCTCCACTGAGCACCCGTATACCATCTCTGATGTCAAACACCAATGGATATGGGATCATCCATCGCCCATCACATGGGTCGAGAAGCGTATACGCTAGTCTACACTGGTATATCGATGCCCCGTCTCGATACACCCACGACTAGGGACCTTGAAGGATGTACTTATGGACTACCATGTCCCCACTAGTATGATCCGCATCATAGTCCAGGTAGTCAAGTACAAATCCTAAGGGCTTTACCAACATGTAACTATAAGACAGTATAAAGAGACTAGTGTACATGTTAAGATAAAGAGCAACCAGATAGCATACTATCATGTCGAGCAAGAAAGTCATCTCTATATATGTCCAAGCATCCAATATAATATACATCATCTGTACAATACTGGCCTCTAGGGCATACATACAACTAACAATCTCCCACTTGTACTAGGGCCAGCTGCTGTAGTATCGCATACCGAGCATCCCGAAGAGTCTTTCAAACTGTATCAGGGGAATGGCCTTCGTGAGTGGATCCGCCGTGTTGTTCTTCGTGTCAACCCTCCTGACCTCGATCTCCCGGCGATCAACTATCTCCCGGATCAGGTGATACCGCCTCAGAATATGCCTGGATCGCTGATGGGACCTGGGTTCCTTGGCTAAAGCCACCGCTCCATTGTTATCGCAATACAAAGGTATTGGACGCTCAATGGATAGAACCACTCCAAGTTCAGTAATGAACTTCTTGATCCAGACAGCCTCTTTGGCAGCATCGTTGGCAGCGATGTATTCAGCCTCCATTGTCGAGTCTGCCACGGTTTCCTGCTTGGAACTCTTCCAGCTAACCGCCCCTCCGTAAAGGGTAAAGACAAAGCCCGACTGTGACTTAGAGTCGTCCTTATCACTCTGGAAGCTCGAATCTGTAAAGGACTCCACTTGGAGCTCTCCGTTACCATACACCAAGAACATATCTCTAGTCCTTCGCAAGTACTTGAGAATGCTCTTCACAGCTGTCCAGTGACTCTCTCCAGGATCAGCTTGATACCTGCTCACTATACTTAGTGAGTATGCTACATCGGGTCTGGTACATAGCATCGCATACATGATAGATCCTACTGCCGAAGCATAGGGTATCCCTTGCATGCGAGCTCTCTCCAAATCAGTCTTGGGAGACATCTCTTTGGAGAGAGTGACTCCAGAGATCGTGGGTAAGTTCCCACGCTTGGACTCTTCCATACTAAACCTCTTTAGTATGGTGTCAATGTACCTGGATTGGGACAATCCCAAAATCCGTTTGGATCTATCTCTATAGATCCTGATTCCCAATATGCAGGAGGCATCACCAAGATCTTTCATTGAGAATCTTTGTGATAAGAAGAGCTTGACCGATTGCAGCATAGGAATATCATTTCCTATCAAGAGTATGTCGTCCACGTACAATACGAGGAAGACAACCTTACTCTCTGCCACCTTCTTGTAGATACAAGGTTCATCTGGATTTTTGACGAAATCAAACTCTTTGATAACGACGTCAAAGCAGATGTTCCAACTCCGCGATGCTTGCTTTAATCCATAAATGGATTTAAGCAGCTTGCACACCTTTCCGCTGCTCCCACTGTCTACGAAGCCCTCTGGCTGAGTCATGTATACGCACTCTTCTAAATCACCATTTAGAAAGGCGGTCTTAACATCCATTTGCCAGATTTCGTAATCATGATAAGCAGCGATGGCAAGCATGATCCGGATGGATTTAAGCATAGCCACTGGAGAAAAGGTCTCGTCATAGTCCACTCCTGGTCTTTGACGAAAACCCTTTGCTACAAGTCTAGCTTTGAAAGTCTCCACTTTCCCATCTACACCAAGTTTCTTCTTGAAGATCCACTTGCTCCCAATGGGTTTTACCCTTTCAGGAGCAACGTCCAAAGTCCATACTTTGTTGGTGTACATGGATTCCATCTCGGACTGCATAGCATCCAGCCATTTCACTGAGTCCCCACTCGTGATGGCCTGCTCGAAGCTAGTTGGGTCATCATCCTCCATGATGCAATCCTCGCTTCCACCATCCATGAGAAAACCGTAGTATCTCTCAGGTTGGCGAGGAACCCTACTAGATCGGCGGAGAGGGTGAGGTTCATTGGGAGCTACTGAATCTTCTGGTTCCACTAAATCTTCAGTTACGGTTTGTGTATCTGGAACCTCTTCCAGCTCTACCACTTTGCCACTAATTTCTTTTTCAAGGAATTCCTTTTCTAAAAAGGTGGCATGCTGAGCAACAAACACTTTTTGTTCCTCACTGTGGTAGAAAAAATACCCATATGAATTCTTTGGATATCCCACAAACTTGCAGAGAACTGACCGTGCCTCGAGCTTGTCCGGATTTTGCCTTTTGACATAGGCCGGACAACCCCATATCTTAACTCGTTTAAAATATGGTCTCTTCCCACTCCATATCTCATATGGTGTGGTAGGTACATATTTAGATGGAACTTGATTCAATAGGTATGTTGCTGTTTCCAGCGTATAACCCCAGAAGGAAATAGGTAACTCAGCTGTGCTCATCATAGAGCGTACCATATCTAATAGGGTGCGGTTCCTCCGTTCTGATACACCGTTGTGCTGTGGTGTATATGGAGGAGTCAGCTGAGAGAGAATCCCATTCTCTTTTAGGAAGTCCAGGAATTCGTTGCTCAAGTATTCCCCTCCTCGATCAGATCGAAGGATTTTAATACTTTTTCCGGTTTGGTTCTCAACTTCTTGTTTATATTCCCTAAATTTCTCAAAAGCTTCTGATTTGTGTTTCATCAGGAACACATACCCGAACCTAGAGAGATCGTCATTGAATGTAATGAAGTATGAAGAACCATCCCTGGCATGTGTAGACATGGGAACGCATACATCACTATGTATAAGTCCCAAGAGTTCGGTAACTTTTTCTCCGTGTCCCGTAAACGGAGTTTTGGTCATCTTACCTTTGAGACATGACTGGCAAGTGTCATAAGATGAAAATTCAAACGGATTTAAATATCCATCCTTATGCAACTTAGCCAGTCGTGTCGCATTGATGTGACCCAGTCTATAATGCCACAAGAAGGATTCATTCAGTTCAGAACTCTTCCTCTTGTGTGTGTTTGTTATGCTCAGAACTGTTGATTGGTTTAGAACATAAATGCCATTGCACAACGTGCCTGATCCAACCAACTTTTGGTTACGGAAAATGTTCATAACATTATCCTGTAATACAAAATTATATCCCTCTTTACTCAGTAAAGAGACCGATATAATGTTGCATATCAGGTTCGACATGTAATAGCATTCGTTCAGAACCAATGTATTACCAGTTGGTAATACAAGGTGATATTCCCCGACAGTCTTAGCTGCAACAATTGCACCATTTCCAACTCTAATTTCTTTATCACCTTCTCCAAGTTCTCTACCTTTCCTGAGCCCATGTAACTGATTACATATATGGGATCCTGACCCGGTATCCAATACCCAGGACGTAGAGCAAATAGAGAAACAGTTCTCAGTAACGAACACACTCGAAGAAAATGCATCAACATGTACTTTCTTCATTCGGGTGGCATGGGAATCCTGGTATTCCCCTATTTCCTATTCATTCCTATAACTCTTATAAGAAGGAACGGAACCAACGTTCCCCAGCACAGTATAACATGCGGGTTCGGTCAATACATCCATATTATTATCTTGTTTAAGGCATGAAATGGTCGCTACCTGGAGAGAGAGAGAAGAAAACACTTTAGCGTAAGCTCGTGCAAGATCAGATTGGTTATTATCTTATCTAATCAGGATGGCTCCCACTGCTTTTTATCAAATCTTCCTTCAAACCCTAAAAGGAAAGACTAGCCGGGATTAATTACACACTACAAGTTCGTCAATCTTTCAGCCAGGCCAGTGTCGGTACTTTGAGGGAGGTCCCCCGTGCTTTCGCACGAACCTAATTAGTGTAAACCTCGTTTTCCCAGAGGCGTAACCTCGTTAACACCTTTCTAGACACCTACTTGATCGGCTAATTGCAATGTGTAAAACTCTCCCAGGAGTAACTCTTACTCGCAGTGGGTATCGGGATCCAACTATCTCATAGAAGGTATGCAATCTCATTGCAAATTTCAACACTTGAAATTCCCGATAATATTTTGCCCCGAACGATCTATAACCTTGACAAGGTCAACAAACCATAGACCGCAAGTCAAGTTCAACCCGTCATTTCTTGATTGAATCAAACCCACCCACACGACCCTTGACAAGGTCAACAAGGCCGTACGACTACCCTAACCCAATCTGCATCATATGCATAAGCAGACAAATACTGGTTAGCTACCGCACACTGCGCCTTGACAAGGTCAACAAACGCAGCACGAATACTAAACATGACTTATCTGAAATGACGGAGGGCTACGCTAGGTTTTTCTGAAAACCTATTGCGTAATGAACTTGATATCGTTGTAGAATCAAATGAAGTTTTGAAATGGAGTGATTTTGAGACTTTTCTAGTTTTGCTAAAGGAGTCACTCCCGGTGAAGGGATCTCGGTCCTTTCCTCATCGAATAAGGTGCAGGGTATATCATATATACCGCTGTGCAAAGCAAAAACCCAAAAGCAGTCAAAAGCAAACCGAGTGTGTAGCATCTGCCAGTTATTGCTAAAGGAGTCACTCCCGGTGAAGGGATCTCGGTCCTTTCCTCATCGAATAAGGTGCAGGGTATATCATATATACCGCTGTGCAAAGCAAGAACTGTAGCTACCTGTTTTATTTTAAAATTCGATTCCACAACATCTTAGGTTTCTTATCTTTCATTAATCACATTAATGAAGTCCCATCATTTAAATACCTAAACATCACAGATAGATATGACGTACACTTATGCCATCCGCATTCGCCTCGATGTCCCCTCGTGCACCGTTAGGTTAGGTTACTAACGACAGAGCAGGGCAGGGCTAGCGCGGGTGTAAAACATAAGTAACGTCTATATAATATATCATATATACTATATACTATATCCATCACAGAGTCACAAGACAGATATCGCAGCAGAAGAAACATATGAAATATTGGATATACTAGGACGTCCGTGTTTTCAATACGAGCCAGTATAAAACACGGATTCCACGGTTGTGATGAATAGCCAATCCCACTTCCCTAGACCCCTACGAGAGCGACAAGCAACCCTGCCAATTCTAGGGTTAGGAGACCCGGACTCGACTCCTCGAGTTGGTCTCCCACTGGACCCCAGAACCCGGTTACTTGTGCTCCCCTCCTTGGGTCTATCCTAATGCGGAAAAGTAAATAATATACAAAGGGTGACAACTTCCGCTACCTGGAAGTGCCCCAAATAAAAGAATATTACATACAAGTTTTTACATGAATGAAAATGAAAAACACACATCTCACATAAAAAACCCCGGCTATTCGAACACGACAATCCAATATAACATAACCAGCAACACATAACATCACATGTCATCAACGTAAGTAAATATGTCCATCCCAATTGTCGTTGACATATAGCAACGAAACCGGCGATATCACATATTACACTTACGATCACAGAAAAGAAAGTGTAAAACTACAACAGTTGGAATCCGCAACCTCTTTAGACATCACATGCCTAATTAAATGAAATACTTAGACATCACATGCCTAACAGATATAAATCCCGCATTTTAGTCTCATTATCGAAAACTCTTTTCAATATCATGTGGGACAAAACTGCTAGATTTATAACATTCATTCAGTTATCACATAACTGTTTGTGAATTCCAATTATTGTATCACATTCCAGATAAACAGAAAATGTTAAACTTTCCGATCGAACAGTCGAATACCCAAGTTTTCCCGATACAGCTCAACACATGAAATAAGTCTAACAACATTCAGTTCGTGCCTCAGTACCAACGGTCCAGCCGTAGAAGGGTCAAGCCAACGCCTCACATGTGGCACGCCGTACTGCCCCAAAACCGAAGGTTCAAAGGGCAGTTCAAGACGGTCACATAATCGAGTTAAGGTTTGTTGTCTTCTAGAGGGTCCATCGCGTTACTTGCACTACTTAGAATGTCGTTAAACTACGGAAAAATCCAACACTTGGAAATTTCCCGACAGGGGAAAAGTTGGGTATTTATATCCGGTCGAACTTTTTAACATATTCTATAAATTATCCGGAAGTACACAAAGACGAAATTTGATAATCCGGTCGAAACACCGAAGCTCTAAAACACCTCAGAAAATTAAACTCTGGAATAATTATTAAAAAATACTCATAAAACTCAACTGCAGAATCTATGAATTACTGTGCAGAGGAGGAGGGATGATGTCATCAAGCCGCCGCGGAACCGCCGCCTAAGCTGGCTTAGGCCGCGGTTCCGCCGCGCTTATTACTGTTCATTGGATGAAATTTGCATCGTAATTCTTAGAATTCCCTGCTGAATTTTTTAAGCATTTTTAATATTGAAAAATCCCAGATTTTAGAAAATGTACAGAGAGCATGTATGGTTTAGGGTTTCGGGTTCGTTCGGGCTTCAAATTCCGTCTAGACTTCGCCTAAGGCTCTAGCTTGACTCTGATACCACTGTAGGGTTCCTAGGCACACTATAGAGGTTTCACAAGGCATCAACCATGCCAATTTCAAAAATTATGGGTGCCGAGAAACCCTAGTGCGGATCGTTGACTAGAAATCTAGGCGAAAAGTTAATCTAGTTAACAACTTAACTAAAAGTTAGATGCTACAACCTTTGTAGATCCGGATATCCACTTCCTTAGCTCCACGTAGTCATCCTCTCGCTGTCCTTTTCGAATCCTAGACTCATTCGTCGGCTTCATCGGGAAAACGAGCGGAATAGGTCGTCGGCTTCGTGTCAAAGACGATCTACGTCGAGGCATAACAAGTTCAAGCTCCGACTTCACAAAGTTGTGAAACTTGTGAAGAAAACACCCAAAACAACTTGGCAAGAGGTAGAGGGTGAAGAAATAGGAGGTGGGTTCACTTTAGAATTTGATTTCACTCACTTTAGCTCAAGTTGCCATTGATGGCATCTAGTTTTCTCTCTTGAAGAAGAAGGAGAAGATGAAGCTAGTTTATGATAAATTAAAAAAAGAAATCAATACTTATCATAATCTAACCTTAGTTGAGTGTAGAGAATGGACCATGGTTACTAGGATGAGTTAGGGTTAAGCATGAAGACAAGAATGGTCACTAAGGTCAAAGCTTCATGAAGCTTCAACATAAAACAAATAAAGCCACCATTCTTATCTTAATCCATTTCAAATAAATAAATAAATAGATAAATGAATTTGCAAAACCCTAATCAACACTTAACCATGGTTTAATTCTTTACACTTAACCAAAAGAGCAAGTATCATCAAACATGATACAAACATGTGTACAAAAGTATATCACATATACAACTTGCACATCAAGTGAGAAAATCCATTTAAAGTGAACCTATACTAGCTAATGCAAAGTAATATATCAAATATATAATTATACATTAAATCATTAAATCAACATTTGATTCAATGATCCGGTCACGTCGCACATAACCAACTAGTATTCAATGTATCGATTTATCGAATCAATGATTCGATAACTAGGTCATATCGAATATAACCAATCGAAACATATATCGCGAGAATGAAATGCGGTATCACATACACGCATTATTCTCGGTCCTGCACATATCTCATATGCGCTCCTATTTCGTTTCGCTTGAGCCAGGAAACTTCTGTGTAGGACTCTAAAGACTCGTCAATACGCCGATAGCAGATGATGATCATATCAAGAATCCACAAGCCGCAAGCGGTCTGCTAAACGTAACGGCCATCCTAGTATTGAGCGATCAGAAGATCGACGAGCTAGCCCGCTCACACTCCTGTGAATCCAACCAGTAACACTTACCATACAGTCCGGTCTCTTCGTCTGATATGTCGCATATCAAGTCTAGGGGTGGTAAACGTCAGACCCCAATAACCCGATAAGTCGTGCCGATGTGAGGCTCATAACGGGTCGAGAAACTACTGGTAACACTTACCAGCAAATCTCTGATCAGCCCTGGCCAGGGACTTCCCTGCTACGGCCAATCGAGCACAGCGCAACATCAACCCCCAATACCGGGAGAGACGAAACCCCTCCTATCGCTCATTGCCTCCATGTGACTCGGGACTGTGCCCAAAGACCACTGTTTTGCACGCCCTCATGGACGTGGTAAGGTGGAGATCAAAGCACAGTGGGAATCACACAAGACTCTATGACGATCTCGGGTCTACAGACTAACCTGTACAAGTGTCACCTGAGAACTGCCATCTGACGTGAGGTATAATACCATCTGGGAGTTCTCGGCGAGTCCGTTCAGTGTACTCAGTCTCCACTGAGCATCCGTATACCATCTCTGATGTCAAACACTAATGGATATGGGATCATCCATCGCCCATCACATGGGTCGAGAAGCGTATACGCTAGTCTACACTGGTATATCGATGCCCCGTCTCGATACACCCACGACTAGGGACCTTGAAGGATGTACTTATGGACTACCATGTCCCCACTAGTATGATCTGCATCATAGTCCAGGTAGTCAAGTACAAATCCTAAGGGCTTTACCAACATGTAACTATAAGACAGTATAAAGAGACTAGTGTACATGTTAAGATAAAGAGCAACCAGATAGCATACTATCATGTCGAGCAAGAAAGTCATCTCTATATATGTCCAAGCATCCAATATAATATACATCATCTGTACAATACTGGCCTCTAGGGCATACATACAACTAACACTTGAGCCATGCCGGCACGACTTGTACGGTTATTAGGGGTCTGACGTTCACCACCCCCTAGACAATACATGCGATACTCTTAGACGAACAGATCGGACTGCGTGAATATTGTCACGGACAGGCTCAGTAGGAGTTCGGATGGGTTTCCTCATCGGCTTTCTTATCGACATCTACCTGGGGACCGTTACGTACAGCTAGTGCCGCTTGCGGTCTGTGGTTAAACCTACTGCCAGAGTAGTAGTCGAGTCTTTAGAGTCCCACACAGAGATTTCCCTACTCTAGGCGAAACGATATAGAGGTCGTACGGTTTTACAACAAGGGTTCGGACGCATACGTGTGTTTATACACGTACGACGTTCGGACAGTTTTTACTAGCCGGCTTTAGTTTAAGCCAGATTCTAGTATCAGGCTATTGGATTTAAACAGCCTAAAGTTTTTCCATGTTTTCACGGATAGGAGGGGCGTTCTCGTAATTTTATGGGAAGTTTCTAGAAGCATGGTGACTTGAGAGTTTAGGTGGCATTGTCATTAAATGCAATTGTGCCTCATTTTGTGTGATTCATCATATCATTAATGCATCATTAAATGCTTAATGACTCACATAGTGAATCACTCATATTGAATTAATGTAGCATGATGAATAATCATATTTATTCATTTATTTGTTTATTCATTATTCTTCATATATTCAAGTGAGAAACAATATCATTATCATTATCATGTTCACCTTCTCTCTCCTCAAGCTCACTCTCTCTTCAAACCCTAATCCTAACACTCATGAGTTGAGATCAAGGATTAGAATAGACTAATTAACCCATAACCTAACTCTATATCATCTAAGTTCCTTTGATTAGCAACTAGAGAAACTTAGTTACCTCAAGCATAAAGGTAAAGCTTGGATTAGGGTTCTCAGGTGGATCATCTATCACGGAAAGGAGGCCGAGGAGGACGTAGAGATCGAAAAGATGAAGGACATGATTCACTAGGTATAATCTCTTTTCATAGTAGCTAAGAACTTCTATCGTTGTTGTTAGTTATCGTTTAGTCGATTTTTGCATAAAGAACAAGATCGTTTTTCATATTTCCGCCTCCCCGCAACCCGTGGGGTGTTGTACATCGACTTACATATCTCATGGCATCATGCCCGATCATATCGACTCATATCCGTTTAACATCTCATATCCTTTTTTTATACGTATGTGTATGCTATATATATACGCATCCACAAATATATATATAGACACACACACACACACACTGACATACACATACACCCACATCATATCTCGTGTGTGTGCGTGTGTGTGTGACAACATATACACTATGGGTTCGCGACTGGAAACTAACTAAGAGCAATCTTTATCCCGGTGTACTTCATCTCACTTAAGGTCTCCTAGAGAATCCTATTGCTAAGTATCCGCACTGCCAATTCCATACCATACACATCCTAATTTACGAATTCGTGGGGGTGCTATACGCCATCCACCCGACTTCCCCCGTAGATATACATCTACTCACCTTCAACGCCTCGCTCTAGTCGATCCGGATGGATGCCTTGCACTCTTTCATCGTCCCGAAAATCTACGCGCTCGCACCTTAATTTTCCAACTTACTTAGGCAGTTGTATAAGGCATCCTTCCCCTGAGACGAAGAAGCCCATATCCCATAAGCTCCTCACAACTCAAACTCATCATCAAGCTTCAATGCCTCCGCAACCACTTCATCTTCCTCATCATCAATCACAAAGTATGGGTTGTGCACCTCTGGCCTAAACTTGTAACCCATAAACACATAGAAAGCAAGCGTCGCAAGCTCCCCAGCCACAACACTATTCCACAAGTATCTATATGAAGTGAATGTAAGCAAAGCATAAACCGCTATCCTCGTGACGTATATGCAGCAAATCACCACAATATAGTAGTGCATGAACAACGCTAGCTTCATTAGATTAACGACAGCCTTCCCATCCATCCTCGCGGCCTCTCTACGATTCTTAATAGACCAAACAATGGGGAAAGCACAGTACAACAACAAAGCTCATTAAGTAAGAAAACTTGTCTCCAAGTTACCCAATCTCTCGCATAAGGACCTGACTCATCGATTCCAACCTGAGCAATATTTGCTACAATTTGCAAAGGAATCACAACCCTTAATACTTTCTTCTTCTTATTGCCCAACCATGAGCATAACCGGTCCTTTAATATACGATTTATCCTCAGCCTCACCTACAAGGTTCAAAGTTTTCAGAAGCACGACCGCGAGCATGAAGTAATGAATCTTAAATGCAGTATTCCTCTTCTAGACCAACACTGAGATCCAAACTACAGCGATTGCGGCATATGCAAAGAAAAACATGAAGTATACCTGTGGGAAGACGGCAGAGCCGACGGAGAGGTAAATCCTCTTGTTGGACCGGGGCTCGAGATTGTACATGGCGGACCTAACGGACATGGAGACCCTTGGCTGCGAACAACAGCGTGTATTGCCCCGGGTTCGACACGTGGAACACCGCACCGAGCTTTGCTATGCGGACGCCCTTGGACTTGCGGAGGCGGTCGAGGGTGAAGACTAGCTTCAGGAGATCGGACTGCAGGGCGCACGCGACGTCAAGCTCCTGGATCTGCTGCAGCACATGGAGCCACGTGTTGTGAGTGGTGAGGAAGAAGCCGAGATGGGAGAGGTCGAGGTCGGGGCTAGACTCGGAGACTGCGACGCCGGTGACGTTGAGCTCGAGGATGCCCGCATGGGTGAAGCCGAACTCGTCGAAGGGGATGATGGTGCCGGCGTCCGATCGGATCTCCTTCGTCCGGATATCCACCGACACAGATCAGATCAGGCCCAGGAGGATAATAGCGACGACGACAAGGAAAGATCTAGGGACGATCGCCATCGAGATTTGGATCTCGAATCTCTCGATGGGTTCTAGGGGATGAAGAAAAAAGAAAGGGATGGGAGAGGGGAACTGAAGTTGTAGAGGTGAAGGTAGGGAAGTTATTAAATTTTTTTGTGTTCTTTTGTTTAAGTCTCAGGTTTGTCCCAAAATACTAATACTACTGGGGTTGGGGCCACTAAATACACCTCAATTACATCCTTTCAATTCATAAAATATATTATTTTAATTATTTAAATTCCAAAAAATAATATTTTATTTTCTGAAATGTTACAATCTTCCCCCTTAAATAAATTTGGTCCCCGAATTTAAATTTAAACTCCCCCCAAATACTAAAACATTTCAGCAAAACAATCAAGTTGTCGGGGCTCCGAAATCATAAATACTTAGAATACATTTTTAGCGCAATGCATGCGCATGAAAATCGAGTGTAAAACTGAAAATCAAAACTCCGTCAAGTATCGGAGTTATGGCAAAAATACAGTGTCAAACTCAAATACGAAAAACCAATATGATATAATAAAACCGTAATATATATATAGTACGCATCGTGGTGAAATCTTTAAGACAACCGAAATCAAGTGCATGCAAAAATCCCTTTCCAAATTTCCGTGCGATGTGTGTATCACTGCATGGGTAGCGGACGTGCATTATAAGGAAAATAACTATACATATATATCTTTTGTTTATCATACACGTTCCGCCTTTTGAAAATAATGTAGAAGGGTTTCTTTTGTAAGGTTTCGTGTCATCATAGACACGTAAGAAATATTGAGACTATAGCTCATTTTTGGAAATCCCTTCGGTAAATACCGATGCATGTAAAATATATTCAGGTCCTGTCCTCGGACTAGTCCTGCTCAGTTACTATACCATATAGTATAAGTCGTAAAAACATGATGCTCAAAATAGAATCAATCTTAAAGATAGTATACAAAATACCACGTGCGTCTGGTGCGCACGGGAATCGAAACCAAATACAGGTGCCACGAATATGCACAGAAACAAAACTGAGTGCAACGGATGTGCACAAAAATATCTGTCAAGTGCAATGGGTGTGCATGACAACAATATCAGGTGCATCAGATATGCACGAAGAATTTTGATTTTTAGTGCATCTGGTGTGCAAAAAATCGCATCAAATGCGCTAAGTGTGCTCAGGAATCTCAATCAGGTGCACATGGTGCTCGAGAACGACATCAAGCATCAAAATTGAAATCAACGGTATACGACATACACCAGATCAAATCAAGTATACCGCGGTATATAAACTCACAAGCATGTGCATCCGCGTGCACAAAATCATGCTAATAGTGAAAACTCATGTAACTATACCGAATGCAACAAGTCAATTCATGTGCACACTGTGTGCATGAAATCAAAATCAAATGTCTCGAAATGCGTAAAATCAATATCAAGCGCAACTGTGGTGCACATAAGAAATATCAATCATAAAACGAAATCCTCAAAATACTAGAATCAAAAATAACGGAAACGTGATATTCGAATCACCCAACCGCAAGTTAAAAATACTGTCGTCGATATGCTCCTCCTTCAATGTCGAAGGGTGTCGGTGCATCCAAAGCTAGAAGAGCAAGATATCTACTTGCCTCCTGTTCACGGTCTGCCATCTTCTGCGCTTAGGTCTTGTTTCTCTCTACGGCTTACCAGTTACATGACTCCTCGGCTCAATAGCCTGATACGGAGTAGTGACGGAAACCATTCCGCTCTAGCGCATTCTCTGAAGATCTCCTGACCAATTAGCATGGTCACACATAACGTATCTCTTCAATGATGGCAAACTCTGGCCCACGGGGTATGCGTAATACGACTAATCCTGGGTCTAAGTCTTCTCGTGTAGTGTTCTAGAAAAAAATTTGTCGGGGTCTCTTCCAAATCTCATCTCTGCCGAACTACCCGGAAGTTATCACCCTTTACCAAATCCATTTCTTGCTCTGGGAAAGCTACATTCTCTTTATGACTTCCTCTGGAATTATGGCTGCATTCACCGCCTCTGCATAGGCATCTAGTCTCTGATATCAACGGAGTGGAACGTCATTTTGTCAAGATCTCGTACGAACCTCTTACTCTACTTTTCTTTAATGTGGACCAATTCGGAATCGTCTCTTCGTAGCTGTATGGACTGCGCCATAAACAACTGCACTCATTTCTAGATTCTCCTTTCCGAAACTACGAACTCGACAGCTCAATACCTTATGGTAGGTATCTGGCCAATTATGTCCTCGGGAACTCTTCCAAATCGTCGAAGGAATACCCTTCCTTCGTCCATTTTTCGATCGACTCTCAACGCATCTGGGTAGGATCCTTCTATCCGGAGCTGGTCAACTAACTGATCCTACATCGGGGCATCCAACGAATAAAAGGTCCTAGTCTTATCCAAGGGTGACTAGCAATCTTTTATCACATTCTTGAGTGTTACCGCATGCCGCAATAGCTTCAAACATCAGGGGAGATATCTTATCAGTCGCAGCAACAACTGGCTCATTCGTCCGCACGCTAAACAATGCCTCAATCCTCAAGAATAGACGGTACATTAACGGTCTTCACATTCTAGCCGGCCTTTAGCAGTGGCCCAATCCTCTGGTGCTGATCTGAACGTTTTCGCCAACGAGAAATCTTAGTAAAAACAATTCATCGAAACACTCACGCCACGAAAAACACAATAAAACAACATATCTATGCAATCGTATGTCACCGGAATTACACCCTAGTCAGTCCTCGTCCAAGACGAGCTCATGCTGACCGTAACTCTAGCCGCAGCTCTCTCTGCCCATGAAACCATGGTAACGGAAATCACAATCCGACACCGGTGAGGATAGATCAAAGGAACAAATAGAATACGGTGCAAAAGAAATGTACATCCTAAGGCTTGTTAAGAGGAGTAGCGTATCGTAAGTATGCCGTGGAACATACACACGGTACGTCACTCTATTTAAGTTACCTACTCTATCAACCAAGGTCAACCTACAAGATGAAAGTTCGGGTCTAATACCCCCTCGGCCAAGTTTAAGTTCCGTAAGGTCAAGCCTAGGTTCCTAATATATATATACGCCCAAGACTCCGCATAGTCAAACCTAGACTCAAACCAAGGTTAAACCTAGCGCTCTGATACCAACTTTATCACGACCCGAATGTACGGAACATGACTGGCACTTAAATTACGCAACGTCTAGAGACGTAACGTAATCTAAGTAAGCCAAAGCCCAGAAATCTAAATCATTTAAAGAAAATAGAGTGAAGGAAAACTTGTTTAAAAGTTAACATAGAAAAATCAGTTTGAAAGTCTTTATAATAAGTTCAAGTTTTTATAAAAATTTCGGCAGAGTTTCCTTTGTAAATACTGGCCCCAAACAGGTACAAAACAAGAATATACATAAGTAATAAATAAAGGCATCCTTAAGCGGAAGCTAGCTCTTCGCCAATTGGCGGAAACAACCACGCAAGCAATACAAATATACAACGCCGAAGGCGAGGATCAAAACATAGAAAGAAAACTAAACATCTTCAAAAAACCAGAAAACCATAATAATACAAGAGCACGACTCTAAGGTCGAAAGAATATACAACTGGTTTTCTAAGTCTATCAAATATACAAGGTCTGGTTTATGGAGCTTACTAGATAGAACTGAAATAATTAAAAGGACAACGGTGGTCATGATGCAAGTGAACCCACCTACCAAACGATCACCCGGAAGGAAGCAGTGTGCCAACAAGACGCAACGAAACCTGTACGGCCAAACCTGCAAGAAACTGTGGCACAATGGGGGTGAGTAGAGGACATCACCAAGCAGAAATCGAATGTATGACAATTTCCTAGGTCATACAATACTATAATAATAACAAGGGTAATAGTAGATCATAAGTGTGATATCAAGTACTCGTGTCCGTGTCATAAGTAATAACATATCATGTGTATCATGTATGAATGCATCATCCAACGTGCGTTCAGCAACGACACAAAAAATCATAATAAAACCTGAGTGTCCATCACTGACACTCGACACATCATGAAACTTGTGTCCAACATCGACACGTAAATCCTCATATCTCAGGCGCTGCATCCTCTGGTCGGCCCTTATATCCTGTTAGTTATATGTATGCCCTAGAGACCATTGTTGTACATATGATGTATATTATAGTCGATGCTTGGATATATATATAGAGAGGATTTTCTTGCTCGACATGATAGTATGCTATTTGGTTTCACTTTGTCTTAACATTTTTACTTGTATTGGTTTACTGTCTTGCCCTCACATGTTGATGAAGCCCTTTGAATATGTACTCGACTACTAGGACTATGATGCAGATCATACTAGTGGGGCCAGTGTAGTCCAAGAGTACATCATATAATTGTTCCTAGTCGAGAGAGTGTCGAGACAGGGCATCGATACTCTATAGTAGACTAGCGTATACGCATCTTGACCCATATGATGGGCGATGAATGATCCTATATCCATCAGTGTTTGACATCAAAGATGGTATACGGGTGCTCAGTGGAGACTGGGTACACTGAACGGACTCGCCGAGAACTCCTAGATGGTATTATACCTATCGTCAGATAGCAGTTCTCCGGTGACACTGGTACAGGTTTGGCTGTAGACCCGAGATCGTCATAGAGTCTTGTGTGATTCCCACTGTGCTTTGATTTCCACCATACCACATCCAAAAGGGCGAGCAAAACGGTGGCTTCGGGGTACAGTCCCGAATCATATAGAGGCAATTAACGATAGGAGGGGTTTCGTCTCTCCAGGTATAGGGAGTTGATGTTGTGCAGTGTTCGATTGGCTATAACCGGAAGTCCCTGGCCAGGGATGATATAGAGTGCTACTGGAAAGAGTTATCAGTAGTTTCTCGACCAGTTATGAGCCTCACATTGACACGACTTATCGGTTACTGGGGTCTGACGTTTACCACCCCTAGACTTGATATGCGACTTATCAGACGAAGAGACCAGACTGTACGGTAGTGTTACTGATTGGATTCATAGGAGAATGTACAGGCTTGCTTGTTGATCTTCTGATCGCTCAATACCTGGGTGGCTGTTACGTTTAGCTGACCACTTGCAGCTTGTGGGTGTTTGATATGATCATCACCTACTGCTGGCGTATTGACGATTCTTTAGAATCCTACACAGAGGTTTCCTGGCTCAGGATAAACGGAGTAGGAGCACATATGTGATATGTGCGGGACCGAGAATAATACGATATGAGATACCGTATTCTATTCTAGCGATATGAGATATCGGCCAGGAATATATGATATAGCCGGGTCATCGGATCAAGTGTTGATTCGATAATTTAATGTATATTATATATGTGATATATTACATTACGTTAACTAATATAAGCTCGCTTTATTGATTCATTTTCTCACTGGATAATACATTGATGTATATGCGATATATGTTAATTGTATTATTTTCTTTTGTTACAAAATATATTATATATATGATATATAATATTATAACATGTTAGGGTTACAAATGCAACATGGATTTTGAGTTTAAACCAAGATTAGGGTTAGATTTTGGGTTAGCTTTTTGGATGAGGGTTAAGGAAGCTTCATGAAGCTTTCATTTTGTCATCTTGCTTTGATATTTTATGAAGATATTTGTTAACCCAACCCAAACCCTTAACCTTACTTTATTCTCTACATGAGTTAAAGCCTTCATTATTAACTCATGGTTGCAATTGGAACCACAACAATAATTCATTATTCATTACAAAAAGAAAAAGCTTCATCTTCTTCTTCTTCTTGCTCTTGAAAAAGCTTTCTAGCTTTTTGAGTTGTGGTGATTATTAGTGAGAAATTGAAAACAAAAGAGAGCAATATTCCTACTTCATCCTCCTCATCTATTCTAGCCACTTAGATTAAGATGTTCACTTCTTTAATTACTTCATTAGTGAAGTGCAAGCTTGGGTTAGAGATTCTTCAAGGTAGATCATCTTAGATCAAGATGACTTCAAGCAAGATGCCTCATTAACCTCTTGGAGCCTCACGACAGTCGGAGTTCTTGATGATCGCAGCGAAGGGACCTCAACACGGAGCTTACGAAGCGAAGGAACGGACTACAAAGGTTGTAATCCTAATCTCTTTAGTTATTTGTATGTGATACAAACTTGTTACCTTAGAAATTCTTGTTAAGATTCATGGATTGCTTGCTTTGCACCTCTCTATATTGTAAAGTGGCATGAGTGATGCTACCAAACCCTAAACTAGGTGCAAGGGAATCCCAACAGTGGTATCAGAGCCAAACTAGAATTCTAGATACGGTGTTAAAAAAATTATGAAAACGAAATCGACTCCGAAATACGATATTATGCTAACCCCATTTTGCTCTCTGTAAATTTTCAAAAAAGTCATTTAAAAATTTTTCAAACAGGGGCAGAATGATATTTGGGACATTCTAAGAACATGGGAGAAATACGGAGGGAGGGGCTCGGATTTTGGCCGAGCCCCAGGCCTATAATTCCGGCCTGGCCGGCCCCTTTGTCTCCTCTGCCCCCCGTATTCCCCCTGTGCTCTCTTGTCTCCATTTTGGGTTTCCTAGTATTGTTTGTTTAGCCCATTTTTCATGTGATGATTAGTTTGACCTGGAGCTAATTCATAGTGCTTCGTAGTCGTATATTTTAACACTGTATTGTTAACCTTGACTATTTTTAACAGTTCGATTGAACTTCGCACACCAAATTTTGTACCCCGCTGAAATTTCCACGTGTTGTAATTTTTCGAAGTTGATTATATTCGTAAAATCGTGCAAGTACCCCTATGGACCCCCTAGAAGACTATAATAACCTTAACTCGATTCTATGCCCACGGAACCGTGTTCGAAGCTTCGGGTTTGCCGTAGTTCCGTGGTGTCATAGGTGAGGCGTAGGTTAACTCCTTCTACGGCTGGACCAAAGACATTGTGGCACGGTTTTTGAGTGTTTTGACTTTGCTCAAGTGTTGAGCTCACGGGGGTAATTTGTGAGTGTATATTGATTCAATCGAAACGTTAAACATCGTCTTGATATTCTGTGATTGTGATACAATATGTGGAATTCATATAGTTAGGTATAAAATCCGTAATATGTTATATTTCGGGTTTACGATGTCTAAGGCGACCGTGGATTCCAAATGTTGTAGTTTTTCACTTTTATTTTCTGCGACCGTAAGTGTAGTATGTGGGGTAATGCCGGCTTCATTGCTATACATCAACGACAATCGGGATACGCATACTTGCTTACGTTGATGATATGAGATATTATGTGTTACTATGATATGTTATATTGGACTGTCGTGTTCTGAATAGCCGGGGGTTCTATGTGAGATGAGGGTTTTTATTTTCATTCATGTAAAATTCATTATATGTAATATTATTTTATTGGGGCACTTCCGGGTTGAGGTTGATGTCACCATTGTATATTATTTACTTTTCCGCGTTAGGTAGACCCAAGGAGGGAAGCACAAGTAACCGGATTCTAGGGTCCAGTGGGAGGCCATCTCGAGGAGTCGAGACTGGGTCTCCTAACTCTAGAATTGGCAGAGTTACTTACCACTCTCGTAGGGGTCTAGGGATGTGGTTTTGGCTATTCATCGCGACCGTGGAATCCGTGTTTTATACATGCTCGAAATAAAACACGGACCTCCTAGTATATCCAATATTTCATATGTTTCTTTTGCTGCTGATATACTGTGTTGTGATCATATTATATGCGTGAGACGAATTCTTTATTATTGTATATATGATATATAATAAACGTTGCTTATGTTTTGCACCGGCGCTAGTCCCGTCCCGGTATGCCGTTAGTTAAGTAACCTGACGGTGCATAACGGAACATTGTGGCGAATGCGGATGGCATAAGCGTACGTTGTATTTTCGTTTCTTCTGTGATGCTTAGGAAGTATAAATGATGGGATTTATTAATGAGATTAATAAAAGAAAACAAACCTAAAAGATGTTGTGGAATCAAATTTTCAAAAAGGGTAGCTACAGTTTTTGCTTTGCACGGTGGTATATGCGATATACCCTGCACCTTATTCGATGAGGAAAGAGCCGAGATCCCATCACCGGGAGTGACCTCTTTATCAAAACTGGAAGATGCTATAAACTCACCTTTTAGTTTTTGATTACTTATATAGTTCTTGCTTTGCACCGCGGTATTTGTAAAATATCCTGCACCTTATTCGATAAGGAAAGAGCCGAGATCCCTTCACCGGGAGTGACCTCTTTAGAGAAACTAGAAAAGCCTCAAAAACACTCCTTTTCAAAATCACTTGTTTCTACAACGATATCATGTTCATTACGCTTATGGTTTTCTGAAAAACCTGCGTAGCCCTCCGTCATTTCAGATAAGTAATATTTAGTATTCGTGCTGCGGTAGTTTGGCATGCGTCAAGTCGTAGTGTACGGTAGCTGATTACTACTTATCTGTAGCATGAGATGCGATTGGATTAGGGTATTCGTACGGCGTTGTTTGGGATGCGTCAAGGGTCGTACGGATTGGTTTAATTCAATCACGAAATATACGGGTTGAACTTGACTAGCGGACTATGGGTTGTTTGGCATACTTCAAGATCATAGCACGCTAGGGGTAAAAGCATTATCAGGAATTTCAAGTGTTGAAATTTGCAATGAGATTGCATACCTCCTATGAGATAGTTGGATCCCGATGCCCACTGCGAGTAAGAGTTACTCCTTGGAGAGTTCTACACAGGACAATTAGCCGATCAAATAGGTGACTAGAAAGGTGTTTACGGGGTTATGCCTATAGGAAAACGAGGTTTATTCTAATTAGGTCCGTGCGAAAGCACGGGGAACCTTCCTCAAAGTACCAACACTGGCCTGGCTGAAAAATTGGCGAACTTGTAAAGTGTAATTAATCCCGGAGAGTCTTACCTTTTAGGGTTTTAAGGAAGATTTGATAAACAGCAGTGGGAGCCAAACTGATTAGATAAGAAAATAACCAATCCAATCTTGCAAAAGCATACGCTAAAGTGTTTTCTTCTCTCTCTCTCCAGGTAGCGACCCTGTCAGGCCTTAATCAAGATAATAATATGGATGTATTGACTGAACCCGCTTATTATACTGAGCAGGGGAACGTCGGTCCCGCTCCAACTTATAATTGTTATAAGTCTGAGCAGGAATTAGGAGAATATCCGGATTCTCACGTCGCCCAAACGAAGAATAAGCATACTGATGCGTCTTCTTCTAGTTTGTTTTTTATCGAGAACTGGTTCTTAGTTCACTCTGTTAGTTATATGTATGCCCTAAAGGCCATTACTATACATAGGATGTATATTGTAGTGGATGCTTGGACATATATAGGGAGGACTTTCTTGCTCGACATGATAGTATGCTATCTGGTTGCTCTTTACCTTAACGTGTACACTGATTGTCTCTCTGTTACATGTTGGTAAAGCCCTTAGGATCTGTACTTGACTACCTGGACTATGATGCAGATCATACAAGTGGGGACATGGTAGTCCATAAGTACATCCTTCAACGTCCCTAGTCGTGGGTGTATCGAGACAGGGCATCGATATACCAGAGTAGACTAGCGTATACCTTCTCGACCCATACAGATGGGCGATGGATGATCCCATATCCATTGGTGTTTGACATCAGAGATGATATACGGGTGCTCATTAGAGACTGGGTACACTGGACGGACTCGCCGAGAACTCCCAGATGGTATTATACCTCACGTCAGATGGCAGTTCTCTGGTGACACTGGTACAGAGTAGTCTGTTGACCCGAGATCGTCATAGAGTCTTGTGTGGTTCCCACTGTGCTTTGATTTCCACCTTACCACATCCAAGAGAGGGTGTGCAAAACGATGGTTTTTGGGTACAGTCCCGAGTCACATGGAGGCAATGAGCGATAGGAGGGGATTCGTCTCTCCCGGTATAGGGAGTTGATGTTGCGCTGTGTTCGATTGGCTATAACAGGAAATCCCTGGCCAGGGTTGCTGAGATTTACTGGTAAGTGTTACCAGTAGTTTCTCGAATTGTTATAGACCTCATATCGACACGACTTATCGAGCTATTGGGGTCTGACGTTTACCACCCCTAGGCGAGATATGCGACATATCAGACGATCAGACCGGACTGTACGGTAGTGTTACTGGTTGGATTCACAGGAGTGTGAGCGGGCTTGCTCGTCGATCTTCTGATCGCTCAATACCCGGGTGGCCGTTACGTTTAGCAGACCGCTTGCGGCTTGTGGGTGTTTGATATGATCATCACCTGCTGCCGGCGTATTGACGAGTCTTTAGAGTCCTACACAGAGGTTTCCTGGCTCAAGCGAAACGTAATAGGAGCGCATATGAGATATGTACGGGACCGAGAATAATGCGTGTATGTGATACCGTATTCTATTCTCGCGATGAATGTATCGATTGGTTGTATACGATATAACCTAGTTATCGATTCAAGCATTGATTCGATAAACCGATACATAGGATACTAGTCGGTTATATGCGATATGACCGGATCGTTAAATCAAGTGTTGATTTAATGATTTAATGTATAATTATATATTTGATATATTACTTTGCATTAACTAGTATTGGTTCACTTTATATGGATTTTCTCACTTGTATTGCACAAGTTGTATATGTGATATACTTTTGTGCACTTGATTGTATCATGTTTGATGATACATGTTTGCTAGGGTTTTTGTGTAAAGATCAAACCATGGTTACATGATAATGGTTAGGGTTTTGTTTTATTCTTTTATCTTATTTAATTATTCATTTTGGAATATGATAAGCATAAAAGGAAAATGGTTGCTAATTTTGGATTCTAGTTGAAGCTTCTTGAACTTTTGACGTTGTGACCATTTTTGTCTCATGCTTAACCCTAACCACTTCATTTAACCTTAGTTTAGTCTCTACACTTTACCATGGTTATTATTATGATAAGTATCCTTTTCCTTTTCTTTTTAAAAAACTTATCATATTGATAATCTTCTTCTTCTTCATCTTCTTCCTTGAAGAAAACCTTACCTCATCAATGGTGGATTGATGAAACAAGTGAGAAATCCAATTCTAAAGTCTACCCACTTCCTATTTCTTCATCCTCTACCTCTTGCCAAGTAGTAGAGTGTGTTTTCTTCACAAGTTTCTTGACTTGGTGAAGTCGGAGCTTGATTTAGCGATGCCTCGACGTAGATCATCTTCGGCATGGACATCGACGACCTAGCTCACCATTTCTCCGACGAAGCCGACGCTAGAGCCCGGGAATTTATTTGGACAGCGAGGGGTCTTCGTCGCGGAGCTATGGAGGTGGAGCACCGGATCTACAAAGGTTGTATTTCCGTTTGCTCATTAGTTAAGTTGTTAACTAGTTTATTTTTCGCCTAGTTTTCTAGCCAACGGTCCGTTCTAGGGTTTCTCGGCACCGTTTAAATTTGAAATTGGCATGGTTGATGCCTTGTGAGACCTCATTAGGGTGCCTAGAAACCCTACAGTGGTATCAGAGTCTAGCTAGAGCCTTAGGCGAAGTCTAGACGGAATTTGAAGTCCGAACGATCCGAAAACCCAACCCGGAAAATGCTCTCTGTCCTTTTTTCAAAAACATGGATTTTTCCAAATTAAAAATTACTAAAAAATTCAGCAGGGAAAAATTTGAATTACGATGCAAAATTTTTTCGATGAACAGTACTTATTGCGGCGGAACCGCGGCAGAAGCCTAGCTTCTGCGGCGGTTCCGCGGCTATCTGGTGACGTCAGCCATCATTGTTTGCACAGTAATTCCTGATAAATTATGCTGGGTTTTCTGGGAATTTTTAAAATTTATTATAGATTTGAATTTTCTGGGATTGATTTGGGGATTCGGTGTTTCGATCGGAGTATCAAATTTTGTCTGTGTGGCTTTCCGGATAATTTTTAGAATATGTTAAAAGGTTCGACCGGATATAAATACCCAATTTTTCCCCTGTCGGGAAATTTCCAAGTGTTGGATTTTTCCGTAGTTTAACGACGTTCTAAGTAGTGCAAGTAACCCGATGGACCCTCTAGAAGACAACAAACCTTAACTCGATTATGTGACCGTCTTGAACTGCCCTTTGAACCTTCGGGTTTGGGGCAGTACGGCGTGCCACATGTGAGGCGTTGGCTTGACCCTTCTACGGCTGGACCGTTGGTACTGAGGCACGAACGGAATGTTGTTAGACTTATTTCATGTGTTGAGCTGTATCGGGAAAACTTGGGTGTTCGATTGTTCGATCGAAAAGTTTAACATTTTCTGTTTATCCGGAATGGGATACAATAATTGGAATTCATAAGAAGTTATGAGATAACTGAATGAATGTTATAAACATAGCAGTTTAGTCTCACTTGATCGGTTGCCACGGAATTTTGATGTGATCAAAAGTCCGTCGCAATCACGTAGCGTACGCGGATACTCGCCGGGTAAACTTAATAGACAGCCTCACCCCATAGCCTCGACCAAGTGACTGTAGGAGAACCCCGTCGCCGAAAGCATCCGTTCGGGTGCTCGCGGTGGCGGTGTTCCGCCTTGGTGCACTTCGTCGACGGTATCAGGGGTGCAGCCGTCTACTGAAGTTTGCGACGAGCATTCGATCAGGATGTCGGGAATCTTGTTGAATTGCCCGACTTGATGTTGAAAAGAGTTTTCAATAATGAGACTAAAATGCGGGGTTTATAATTGTTAGGCATGCGATGTCTAAGGAATTCATTTAATTAGGCATGCGATGTCTATGCAGGTTGCGGATTCCAACTGTTGTAGTTTTACACTTTCTTTTCTGTGACCGTAAGTGTAATATGTGATATCGCCGGTTTCGTTGCTTTATGTCAACGACAATTGGGATGGACATATTTACTTACGTTGATGACATGTGATATTATGTGTTGCTGGATATGTTATATTGGATCGTCGTGTTTGAATAGCCGGGGGTTTTTATGTGAGATGAGTGTTTTTCATTTTCATTCATGTAAAAACTTGTATGTAATATTCTTTTATTGGGGCACTTCCAGGTTGCGGAAGTTGTCACCTGTTGTATATTATTTACTTTTCCGCACTAGGATAGACCCAAGGAGGAGGGCACAAGTAACCGGGTTCTGGAGTCCAGTGGGAGACCAACTCGAGGAGTCGAGTCCGGGTCTCCTAACTCTAGAATTGGTAGGGTTGCTTGCCGCTCTCGTAGGGGTCTAGGGGTGTGGGTTTGGCTATTCATCACGACCGTGGAATCCGTGTTTTATGCTGGCTCGTATTGAAAACACGGACGTCCTAGTATATCCAATGTTTCATATGTTTCTTCTGCTGCGATATCTGTGATGTGATCATGTGATGTTCTGTGATAGATACTTTATATAGTATATATGATATATTATATAGACGTTACTTATGTTTTACACCCGCGCTAGCCCTGCTCCGCTCTGCCGTTAGTTACCTAACCTAACGGTGCACGAGGGGACATCGAGGCGAATGCGGATGGCATAAGTGTACGTCGTATTTATCTGTGATGTTTAGGTACTTAAATGATGGGACTTCATTAATGTGATTAATGAAAGTAAAAGAAACCTAAGATGTTGTAGAATCGAATTTCAAAATAAAACAGGTAGCTACAGTTCTTGCTTTGCACAGAGGTATATGTGATATATCCTGCACCTTATTCGATGAGGAAAGGACCGAGATCCCTTCACCGGGAGTGACTCCTTTAGCAATAACTGGCAGATGCTACACACTCGGTTTGTCTTTTGATTGCTTTTAAGTGTTTTTGCTTTGCACAGTGATATATATGATATATCCCGCACCTCATTCGACGAGGAAAGGACCGACGATCCCTTCACCGGGAGTGACTCCTTTAGCAAAACTAGAAAAGCCTCAAAAGCACTCCATTTTAAAATCATTTGATCCTACAACGATATCAAGTTCATTACGCAATAGGTTTTCAGAAAAACCTGTCGTAGCCCTCCGTCATTTCAGATAAGTACTAGTTAGTATTCGTGCTGCGGTTATTTGGCATGCGTCAAGGCGTAGTGTACGGTAGCTAACTAGTGCTTATCTGCTAGCATACGATGCGATTGGATTAGGGTATTCGTACGGCGTTGTTTGGCATGCGTCAAGGGTCGTGCGGGTAGGTTTAATTCAATCAAGAAATGTACGGGTTGAACTTGACTAGCAGACTATGGGTTGTTTGGCATGCGTCAAGGTCATAGCGAGCTAGGGGCAAAATATTATCGGGAATTTCAAGTGTTGAAATTTGCAATGAGATTGCATACCTTCTATGAGATAGTTGGATCCCGATACCCGCTGCGAGTAAGAGTTACTCCTGGGAGAGTTTTACACATTGCAATTAGCCGATCAAGTAGGTGTCTAGAAAGGTGTCAACGAGGTTACGCCTCTGGGAAAATGAGGTTTACATTAATTAGGTTCGTGCGAAAGCACGGGTGACCTCCCTCAAAGTACCGACACTGGCCTGGCTGAAAGATTGGCGAACTTGTAGTGTGTAATTAATCCCGGCTAGTCTTTCCTTTTAGGGTTTGAAGGAAGATTTGATAAAAAGCAGTGGGAGCCATCCTGATTAGATAAAATAATAACCAATCTATTCTTGCAAGAGCGCACGCTGAGTGTTTTCTTCTCTCTCTCTCCTGGTAGCGACCATATCACGCCTTAATCAAGATAATAATACGGAATATTGACCGAACCCGCTTGTTATACTGAGCTGGGGAACGTTGGTCCTGCTCCAACTTATAATTGTTATAAGACAGAGCAGGAAATTGGGGATTACCAGAATTCCCGTGCCGCCCAAACGAAGAGAGTGCATGCTGATGCATCATCTTCGGGTGTGTTCATTATACAGAACTGTTTCTCAGTATCCTTTACGTCCTGGGTATGTGATACCAGATCAGGATCCCAGATATGTAATCTGTTACATAGGGCTACAGATAGGTAGAGAACTGAGAACGGGTGATAAGTTTCATGAGGCAGAAAACGGGGCAAGTGTTGCAGCCAAGTCTGTTGGTCACTGTCACCCTGTATTACAAATACATTGATTCTGAACGAATGTTATTAGATACCGAACCTGATATACAAAATCATATCAGTCTCTTTATTAGTAAAGAAATGATAAAATTTTGTATTGTTGGATAATGTTTTGAACATTTCCTATATCAAAAGTTGATCGGTTCAGGCACGTTATCTAAAAGCATTAATGTTCTAAATCAAACTACAGTTCTTAGTATATGGAACACACACAAGAGGAAGAGTTCAGAAATGAACGGATCCTTCTTGAGGTATTGTAGACTAGGTCAAATCAATGCGACCCGACTGGCTGAGTTACATTTAGATGCATATTTAAATCTGTTTGAATTTACATCTTGTGAAACTCGCGAGTCATGTCACAAAGATAAGATGACCATAGCTCTGTTTATTAGAAACAGAGAAAGAGTTAGTGAACTCTTGGGACTAATACATGATGATGTATGTAAGGTCCCCTGTCTACATATGCCAGGACTGGTTCTTTGTACTTCGTTACATTCTCTGATAATCTCTCAAGATTCAGACCTATGTTCCTGTTGAAACACAAGTCCGAACCTTTTGAGATATTCACAGAATATAAGTTAGAAGTAGAGAACCAATAACAGGTATAAGTATTATGTCCTTTGATGAGATCAAGGAGGAGAATACTTGAGCACGGAATTCCTGGACTATTCTAAAGGAGAATGAGATTCTCTCTCGGCATTACTCCTCCGGATACACCATAGCACGATGGTATATCGGGGCAGAGCAATCACACCCTATGTGATAAGGTGTGCTCTATGATGAGTACTACTGAGTTATCTATTTCCTTTTAGGAGTTATGCGCTTGAGAAGCTGCATACCTATTGAATTAGGTTCGAATCAAATCAATGCCTACCACTTCATATGTGATATGGAAAGGGAAGAGCCCATGTCTTAAGCTAGTTAAGATTTGGGTTGACCGGCCTATGTCTGAAAGCAAAATCCGGACAAGCTCAAGGAAAAGTCTGTAATGTAGAACTGGAAAGGTTCCAGCTATACAAACTGCAGCTGATGATTTGATAGAACTAAAGGATTCAGTAGTTACCAACAAACTTCAGCCTCTCCGCCGATCTAGTAGGGTTCCTCATCCACCTGAGAGATACTTCGGTTTCTCTATGACAGTGGGAGCGAGGATTGCATCATGAGATGATGACCCAACTAGTTTCGAGCTGGCCATCAAGAGTGAGACTCTATAAGAATGGCTGGATGTTTATCGATCTGAGATGGAATCCTTATACACCAACAAAGTATGGACTTTGGTTGCTATATCTGAAGGGTAAAATCCCCATCAGGAGCAGGTATATCTTGAGAAGATTACTTGGTGTACATGGAAAAGTTGAGACTTTCAAAGCTAGACTTGTTAAAGGTTTGCATCATTGACCAGGTGTGGATCATGTTGAAACCTTTTCTAAGGATCTAGGCTTAAGTCCATCCAGATCCTACTTACCACGGCTACATACCATGACTACGATATCTGGTGGTTGGGTGTCTTGACTGCTTTTCTAAATGATGATTTGGAAGAGAGCGTCTATAAGTACACAGCCAGAGGGCTTCGTAGACAGTGGGAGCAGCGGAAACGTGTGCAAGATGCTTTATAGGATAAAGCAGGCATCACGGAGTTGGAACATCTGTTTTGATGAATTAGTCAAAGAAGTTGACATCATCAAAATGGTAGATGAACCTTGTATATACAAAAAGGTAGTGGGGAGTATGGTGATGATCCTCGTAGAGTACGTGGATGACATACTCCTGATAGGGAAGGAGTTTCCTATGCTACGCTCGATCAATCTTCGCTTATCACAATGATTCTCCATATAGGATCAAAGTGATACCTCCTAAATCCTGGGTTTTTGGATCTATGAGATTGATCTAAATAGATGTTAGGATACTCACTAGTTGTAGTGAGATGGTATCAGTTGATCCTGGGGAAAATCACTGGAAGTGTTCCAGGGTGATAAAGACGACTGAATGTCAGTCACAGGCATTGTCTATACCCTCAGTAAAGGGATGGTATGTTGGAAGAGTTCCAAGCTAGATACCGTGACATACTAGACGATAAAGGCTGGATACATCCCTACTTAAGATGCTACCAAAGAGGCTGTTTGGGTGTATATTTGTTCATGAGATGAACTTTGTTCCTCCCATTGTGTGACAATGGAGTTGTGGCTTATGCCAAGGAACGCCGGTCCCATCAGTGATCCAGACATATTCTAAGGCAGTATCACTTGATCATAGAGATGGTTGATCTCCAAGGAGATCGAGGTTAGGAGAGTAGACTCAGAGGACAACACAGCGGATCCACTCACAAAGGCCTGTTCCCAGAGAGAGACTATTATGGGATGGTTGAGTATGAGATACTGCAACCACTGCTATCAGATGGCCCTAGTGCAAGTGGGAGATTGTTAGTTATATGTATGCCCTAGAGGCCATTACTATACATAGGATGTATATTGTAGTGGATGCTTGGACATATATAGGGAGGACTTTCTTGCTCGACATGATAGTATGCTATCTGGTTGCTCTTTACCTTAACGTGTACACTGATTGTCTCTCTGTTACATGTTGGTAAAGCCCTTAGGATCTGTACTTGACTACCTGGACTATGATGCGGATCATACTAGTGGGGACATGGTAGTCCATAAGTACATCCTTCAAAGTCCCTAGTCGTGGGTGTATCGAGACAGGGCATCGATATACCAGAGTAGACTAGAGTATACCTTCTCGACCCATACAGATGGGCGATGGATGATCCCATATCCATTGGTGTTTGACATCAGAGATGATATACGGGTGCTCAGTAGAGACTGGGTACACTGGACGGACTCGCCGAGAACTCCCAGATGGTATTATACCTCACGTCAGATGGCAGTTCTCTGGTGACACTGGTACAGAGTAGTCTGTTGACCCGAGATCGTCATAGAGTCTTGTGTGGTTCCCACTGTGCTTTGATTTCCACCTTACCACGTCCAAGAGAGGGCGTGCAAAACGGTGGTTTTTGGGTACAGTCCCGAGTCACATGGAGGCAATGAGCGATAGGAGGGGATTCGTCTCTCCCGGTATAGGGAGTTGATGTTGCGCTGTGTTCGATTGGCTATAACAGGAAATCCCTGGCCAGGGTTGCTGAGATTTACTGGTAAGTGTTACCATTAGTTTCTTGAATTGTTATAGACCTCATATCGACACGATTTATCGAGCTATTGGGGTCTGACATTTACCACCCCTAGGCGAGATATGCGACATATCAGACGATCAGACCGGACTGTACGGTAGTGTTACTGGTTGGATTCACAGGAGTGTGAGCGGGCTTGCTCGTCGATCTTCTGATCGCTCAATACCCGGGTGGCCGTTACGTTTAGCAGACCGCTTGCGGCTTGTGGGTGTTTGATATGATCATCACCTGCTGCCGGCGTATTGACGAGTCTTTAGAGTCCTACACAGAGGTTTCCTGGCTCAAGCGAAACGAAATAGGAGCGCATATGAGATATGTGCGGGACCGAGAATAATGCGTGTATGTGATACCGTATTCTATTCTCGCGATGAATGTATCGATTGGTTGCATGCGATATAACCTAGTTATCGATTCAAGCATTGATTCGATAAACCGATACATAGGATACTAGTCGGTTATATGCGATATGACCGGATCGTTAAATCAAGTGTTGATTTAATGATTTAATGTATAATTATATATTTGATATATTACTTTGCATTAACTAGTATTGGTTCACTTTATATGGATTTTCTCACTTGGATTGCACAAGTTGTATATGTGATATACTTTTGTGCACTTGATTGTATCATGTTTGATGATACATGTTTGCTAGGGTTTTTGTGTAAAGATCAAACCATGGTTACATGATAATGGTTAGGGTTTTGTTTTATTCTTTTATCTTATTTAATTATTCATTTTGGAATATGATAAGCATAAAAGGAAAATGGTTGCTAATTTTGGATTCTAGTTGAAGCTTCTTGAACTTTTGACTTTGTGACCATTTTTGTCTTATGCTTAACCCTAACCACTTCATTTAACCTTAGTTTAGTCTCTACACTTTACCATGGTTATTATTATGATAAGTATCCTTTTCCTTTTCTTTTTAAAAAACTTATCATATTGATAATCTTCTTCTTCTTCATCTTCTTCCTTGAAGAAAACCTTACCTCATCAATGGTGGATTGATGAAACAAGTGAGAAATCCAATTCTAAAGTCTACCCACTTCCTATTTCTTCATCCTCTACCTCTTGCCAAGTAGTAGAGTGTGTTTTCTTCACAAGTTTCTTGACTTGGTGAAGTCGGAGCTTGATTTAGCGATGCCTCGACGTAGATCATCTTCGGCATGGACATCGACGACCTAGCTCGCCATTTCTACGACGAAGCCGACGCTAGAGACCGGGAATTTATTTGGACAGCGAGGGGTCTTCGTCGCGGAGCTATGGAGGTGGAGCACCAGATCTACAAAGGTTGTATTTCCGTTTTCTCATTAGTTAAGTTGTTAACTAGTTTACTTTTCGCCTAGTTTTCTAGCCAACGGTTCGTTCTAGGGTGTCTCGGCACCGTTTAAATTTGAAATTGGCATGGTTGATGCCTTGTGAGACCTCATTAGGGTGCCTAGGAACCCTACACACTCTACGTCCTAGGTATTAGATACCGGATCAGGATCCCATATATGTAATATGTTGCATGGGCTACGGAAAGGTAGGGAACTGGGAGAGGGTGATCATTCCGTAAGAGTAGGGAATGGTGCAAATGTTGCAGCCAAAGCTGTTGGCGAATATCACCTTGTGTTACCAAATGGTAATACAATGGTTCTGAACGAATGCTATTACATTCCGACCCTGATATGCAACCTTATATCAGTTTCTTTATTGAGCAAAGAAGGATATAATTTTGTAGTACAGGATAATGTTATGACCATATTCCTGAATCAAAAGTTGATTGGATCAGGATCGTTAAATAATCGCATATACGTTCTCAACCAAACTACAATACTTAATATACAAAACCCACACAAGAGGAAGAGTTCAGAAATGAACGAATCCTTCTTGTGGCATTGTAGACTAGGTCATATAAATGCGACACGGCTAGCTATGTTACATAAGGATGGATATTTGAATCCGTTCGAATTTTCATCTTATGACACTTGCCACTCAAGTCTCAAAGGCAAGATGACCAAAACTCCGTTTAGTGGACACAAAGAAAGAGTTACAGAACTCTTGGGACTGATACATAATGATGTATGTGGTCCCATGTCTACACATGCTAGGAACGGTTCTTCCTACTTCATTACATTCACTGAAGATCTCTCAAGATACGGACATGTGTTCCTATTGAAACACAAGGCTGAAGCTTTTGAGAAATTCAGAGAATATAAGAACGAAGTAGAGAACCAAATGGGCAAAAGTATTAAGATCCTTCAATCTGATCGAGGAGGGGAATAATTGAGCGATGATTTTCTGGACTATCTAAAAGAGAATGTGATTCTCTCTCAGCTTACTCCTCCCTATACACCACAGCACAACGGTGTATCGGAGCGGAGGAATCGCACCCTATTAGATATGGTGCGCATTATGATGAGCACTGCTGAGTTGCCTATTTCCTTCTGGGGGTATGCGTTTGAGACAACCATAGACCTATTGAATAGGGTTCCCACCAAATCTGTGCCAACCACTCCATATGAGATATAGAAATGAAAGAGACCATATCTTAATTACATTAAGATATGGGGTTGTCCGGCATATGTGAAAACATGAAATCCGGAAAAGCTCGAGGTAAGGTCAGTTCTGTGCAAGTTTATTGGATATCCCAAGCATTCGCAAGGGTATATCTTCTACCACTCCGAGGAACAAAAAGTGTTTGTTTCTCGACATGCCACCTTCTTAGAAAAGGGTTTTCTTATGAAACAAGATAGTGGAAATGAGGTATAACTGGAAGAAGTTCCAGCAACACAAACTACGACAGAAGATTTGGTGGAACCAGAGGATTCAGTAGTTCCCGACGAACCCCAGCCTCTCCGCCGATTTAGTAGGGTTCCTCATCCACCTGAGAAATACTACGGTTTTCTTATTGATGGTGGAAGCGAGGATTTCATCATGAAAGATGATGACCCACCCAGCTTTGAGCAGGCCATCACGAGTGGGGACTCCGTGAAGTGGCTGGATGTAATGCGATCTGAGATGGAATCCATGTACAACAACAAAGTATGGACTTTGGAAGTTGCTCCTGAAGGGGTAAAACCCATTGGGAGCAAATGGATCTTTAAGAAGAAACTTGGTGTAGATGGAAAAGTTGAGATTTACAAAGCTAGACTTGTTGCAAAGGGTTTTCGTCAACGACCAGGTGTGGATTATGACGAAACCTTTTCTCCAGTGGCTATGCTTAAGTCCATCCGGATCTTACTTGCCATTGCTGCATAACATGAATACGAAATCTGGCAAATGGATATTAAGACCGCCTTTCTAAATGGTGATTTAGAGGAGTGCGTGTACATGACTCAGCCAGAGGGCTTCGTAGATAGTGGGAGCAGCGGAAAGGTGTGCAAGCTGCTTAAATCCATCTACGGGTTAAAGCAGGCATCGCGGAGTTGAAACATCTGTTTTGATGTTGTAGTCAAAGAGTTTGACTTCATCAAGAGCGTAGATGAACCTTGTACATACAAGAAGGTTGCAGAGAGTAAGGTCGTCTTCCTCGTATTGTACGTGGATGACATACTCTTGATAGGAAATGATGTTCCTATGCTGCACTTGTAAGTGCACGGCGGCGCCCCGGCCGTCAATCCGGCGGCCGGAATGCGGAAGCGGTGATAAACTTTAATTTTGCGGACTTTGCAAACCGGCACCACCGCGCACTAAACTCCGGATCGTAACCATTAAACTAGTCTAAGCTAACTAGAAGATGGGTTAGAGATATACCGACGATCCAAGTCCTCCGGTCTTCTCGCCATCGTCCGGATCTCCTGCGGAAAAGTCCCGTCTCCTCCTCGTCGCCGGAAGTGCACCACATCGCCTACTTTGTTTACGGGCTCCCACCTCAATGCCGAGGCAACTCGGGCACGAAGCCGGCTACTCGACGTGCCCAAGATTCGTTGTAGAATATGTAGTGAACAAGTCTCATATGGGGTTATGGAGTTGTGCCATTTTGTGGAGGAAAAGAGAGCTTGGAGAGAGGTGGGGAAAATGTAGCATACCAAAAATGAGAGTAACATTTTCCCACACCTAAAAGAAAATGAATCCCATTCCCTTCAAGGAATGGCCGGCCCCCCCTTTCATGTGTGATTGGAGAGAGAGAGAGAACAAACAAGGGGGTGGGTGGAAAAAGAGTAATGATGGAGAAACAAATGATCACCACAAAGAAAAAAACACTCCAAAGCAACCATCACCACATAACAAGGGTCAAGCCATCATGACACAACCATGAAGCAAAAAGTCAAGTCAATGGATGGGACAAGTATCATGACATGATAATATGCAAAGACCCCTTCCACAAATGCTTATTTGCAACAATGCAAATAAGCCCTCCTCCACCAATCTTCGGCCAATGAACGGAACAATGGAAATTGGCCGAAACGGAAAGCAAACTGGCAACTCCAGAAAACTGGTCCCGTAATAAATTACAGGAAAACCCCAATACTGTGCATACACACCCGCATCTGTATTTCGACCGAAATACAAATGCAATGAGACAAAATCTACACTGTACTATACTAGAATCCGGCTTATACCAAAACCGGATAGTAATATCTGTTCGATCCTGATCCGTGCAATACCGCACGTATCTGATCGAACCCTGCCATATAACCATACGGCCTATAGTACAAACTGTCCGATCCTGATCCGTGCAATACCGCACGTATCTGATCGGACCTTGCCATATCTCCATACGGCCTCTACAACCTTTCGCCCAAAAGCTGAGTAACTGAAATGTGGGGGACTCTAAAGACTCATCAACACCTCGGTTGTGGATTTAACCACTAGCACGTCAGAGGTATAAGCCAATACGTGACGGGCTACCAGGTACTGACTAAAAAGGGACGTCTGTGAGCGAACTTAGCCCGACAACCCTACTGAGCCTGTCAGTGACAATATCCGTGCAGTCCGGTCCGTTCGTCTATGAGTATCGCATGGCGGGCCTAGGGGGTTGGTAAAAGTCAGACCCCCAAAAGCGGTACAAGTCGTGTCGGAGTGTAGCCCAGAACACCCTGAGATACTACTGGAATACCTACCAGTAAATCTCCTTGCCTTGGCCAAGGACTTTGTGTAATGGCTCTCCTAGACACAGCACGACCTCACCCCCAATACCGGGAGAGACGAACCCCTGAAGATACGCTCACTGCCTCCATGTGGCTCGGGACTGTACCCAACTAAAACCTGTTTGCACGACTCCTTTGAGCCATGGTAGGGTAGTAATCAAAGTACAGTGGGAACTCACACGAGACAAATGACGATCCCCAGGTCGATGAACTAACCTGCACACATGTCACCAGGGAACTGCCATCTGACGTCTGGTATATGACCAACTAGCATGTTCCCGGCGAGTCCTGTCCGGTGTACTCATAACCCAATGAGCACCTGTATACATCTTAGGTGATCCAACTGACACCAGTGGCTTGTGAGACCGGCCACCGTCCCTCGTCGGGGTCTCGACTGTATACACTAGTCTACTAATGGAGTATCGATGCCCGGTCTCGAAACTCCCACGACTAGGGACCTTTTAAGGATATGCTTATAGACCCCAGCTCCCACTTATATGATCGCCCTCATACTGCTGGTGGTCAAGCAAGAATCCTAGGGGCTCTATCAACGTGTAATAGCGACGTGTCAGGTCACCTAAAGCAGTACACGATGATAAAGGTAAACCAGATAGCACACTATCATTTCGAGTAAGACTGTCCAACCGGGATAGGTCCTCCCTCAATCATTGCAATCACGTACCTGTGATCCAATAATTGACTCTGAGGGCACTACCTCCAACAATCTCCCACTTGCACTCAAGGCTAATTATTGCGATGTCGCATACTCACAGCCCGTGTGATACCGAACACCCAACTCCTCTACTAGTCAGTCTCACAAAGCTCGTTTGCGAAACTATTGCGTTCGAGGAATAGCCTTAGTGAGTGGATCCGCCTTGATGTTTCTTTCTATGTCTCTCTAAATCTCAAGTTCACGGAGAAAGCCATCTCCCGAAATGAGCAATATCAGTCTTAGAATATGTCTGGATGTCTGATGGGACGTAGCTCATAAATGAACTCCAAATCCAAACTTCTTAGACTGTATTGACAACTGAACTTAATCAGTGTCCTGCGCGCCATGCCTCCCTCAGTATTGCCTTGGACCACCTGTCCAAAATACTGCCCCTCATCAGAAGGAAAACTATAACTCTGACAACCTCCTTGTCGTCCATGTCACCTTGGAAGCCTGGAATGATAACTGTCTCCTGAATGAGGCTGTCGTTATCATCTCCCTAGAACATCCACTTATGTTCTAAAACTGCTTCCGACTGTTTCTCCAGGATTGGATTAATGTCAACTTATTGCATCTAGTGCAAGAACAACATCTGGTGTGGTACTTGACATCTCACGATTGACTCAATTGCCTGAGCAAGTGATCTGCCAATCATGCCCGTCCCTCTCCCCTTTAGTCTGTAAGACACCTTTGGAGAGGGTGACTCCATTACCTGCAGGTACACTACCGTGCCAGGAGTCGTCCATCCTAAATACTCTTAGAATGCTGTCAAGTACCCTGATTGGGAAACCACCCAAATCTAGATCTAAAACCATAGATCTAGTAACCAGTATGTCTGATATAAAATCCATTTCCTTTGTGGAGAAACAACTGTGTGACGACCAAAGTATAACCGATCGTAGTGTAGGAGCTTCTTTTCCTACTCTGTGTATATCATCCAAATACCAGGATATCACACTCTACTACCTTCTCAACTGATCCATCCCCTATTCTGATGAAGTCAAACCCATGACTGTCATATCAGAAATTGATGATCTATCTCCGCTACATCTGCTCTAGTCTATAAATAGACATAAGCAACCTGTCCACCAATGCTTCCGCTGCTCCCACTGACTACGACAACCCTCTGGCAGAGTCATATAGACGTACACTTCTAAAACTGGTTTAGAACGACGCTATACTCATCCTCCCGCCGGGTCTCGTAACCTGGAACAACAGCAATGGCAATTGTGGGTAAACAAGAACTTCCCTGTCACCGTCCTTGAGGCTACCATAGTGCCTCTCGGGTGCCTGAAGTTACACACCTTATCTGCGGAGTGGCCAATGGAATGTCAAACCGGATTGAATCTTTAGGTTCCTTATCAAATCTTCAGTAATCGTTTGTGGTTCTGGAATCACTTCCAGTTCTACCATACTCCCACTACTGTTTTCTGAAAAAATCCATTTTTAATAAAACTGTGGCGAGTCTAGAACAATATCGCTATTGTTCATCCAGATGGTAGAAAATCAACCCTCGTCATAGCCTGGGTCAACCCACAAACAGCCATTACAGAAACGTGCCTTGAGTTGTCCAGTGTCTGGTTTTAATCATAAACCGGACAACTCCCCGTACCTTAACATCGTTAAGATATGAACTGTTCTATATCCAATATAGAAACAGAGGCACTGATTTAATTGAACCAGATTCAAATCATGCAGCTGTCCCCAGCGCATGTCAACTAAATGGAAGGAGGCCGATCCGCGTTACTCAACTTAGGAATACTTCCAATTATGAGTAACCTGAAAGAGAAGCAAGATCTCTTTATCATTACTATCAACTGAATACCATACACAAGTATCTACATCTTCGATCTCTTTGAAGAATCCCGATACTTGCTATACCTGGTTCTCTACTCTATTCAAATACCAATAACTTCTCCAAATTCGGACCCTGTGTTTCCACGAAACACCTGTCTAAAAACTAGAGAAGTCATAAGTAAACCGAATATAGTACGAGGACCAACCCCTCTGTCCTGATGGACCCTGGACAACATACAATACTCTGTACAAGTCCCTTGAGTCTGATAACTCATTCACTGTGTGTCGTAGGTTGAAAACTGTACTTATGGTTAAGAAGAATTACACCGCTGTTTAATGCTCCTTACCTAACCATCCACTGATATAGGTAAATGTCGTAGACATAATTTCAGAAAGGTATATCTCACTCTATGAAAATAGACGTACAGATATATCAATTTGAAATTGGTGCATAACAGCGGATATTCAAAACCAAATATTTGCCGACCGGCAAACAGCCCAGGTGATTTCCTCAAATATCACTGATTGCAACGAATCCCGATATAATGAGGATAATCACCCAATTCCCAATAACTTACTCCCACTCATCATCTATAAAACCATACAGATGTGAGAATCGTACCTGGTAAATACATACCCTGGAGTAAGTATCTAATCGGGAAATCAGTTTTCCTTTAACATTACACAGTGAAACTGAAACATTGAAATGTTCCGATGGGGTATTCTGGTATTCCAAGTAATGCCTCTTCCAGATTTACGACTGTAACCGTATAGTTCTTTGCCTCCTCTCCAAATCCCTTCATATGTCTTTAGTCTTTACCTTCTGCACACCCTTTTAGGCCAAATGGTTTTCTTCCTTCCCTACCGTTCGGCACCAGCCTATGGTTTGGAAGAAGACTATCCAATAAGCATAATGGGTGTACTGTCCCAATCCTAGGAACACTCGCAATGAGAGAGGGTGAAGATAAAAGACAACCGAACAAACCTTATTCCTATTTCTCCTGAACCAGAATCCATCCCCGAACTGGAACAAGTTCCATTCGAGTTCGTATATAACCATACGATGGAGTATCCAAATAAACTGTGGATCTTCGTAGTGATACGGAGTGTCCTGGAGAAATACAAAGGTGATGTGGGAGTGGTAACGAAATATTTGGTTTGGTCGTGAATATCTGTTGCAATTTACTTTGCCCTCTTACTAATCCCTTGCTTTGTCTGAACTTAATACCTTCTGCACACCATCGTTATGCTAATTGGTTTTCTTCATTCCCTACCGGTCGGCACCAGCCTAAGGTTTGGAAGAAGACAATCCAATAAGCGTAACAGGTGTACTACCCCTAAACCAAGGAGTACTCGTAACCTGAGAGAGGGTAAAAGGAAAAGACAACTGAATAATCGTATCCGTTTTCTCCAGAACCGGAAACCATCCTCGAATAAATTCCTTCGAGTTCGTATCTAACCATACGATGGTTTTGTCCAATGGAAGTGGACGTTCGTAGTAATACGGGGTGTCCTGGAGAAAAGGGTAAAAGTAGGAGTGGCAATGAGGTTTGCAACTCTGACAATCCAAAAACTGGTGTTAAGAAGGTTCGGTCAACTTGGTCACTGAGTCAAAGTCTTAGGGTCGGGTCAATGGTCGCTGCCAAAGAGAGAGAGAAAAGAAACACTCAGCGTGCACTCTAACCTAGATCAGAATGGTTACCAATTTATCTAATCTGGAATCCTCCCACTGTACCTCAAATTCTCCTCCAAACCTGAAAGAAGAATTAGTCGGGATCACCCGAGGAGTAAACTAACTCATCAGTGGGAATCGGGATCCAACTATCATCGCATGACAACGTGACGGAATCCGCTCACGGTGTCACACTCCAGAAGGTATGCGCATATCTGGCAAGTTTCAGTTCTTTTGAAACTCCCGATGTGATTTCTGCCCCATGCTCTTATGACCTTGACTTTGGCCAACAAATCATAAGTCACATGTCAAGTTCCACCCGTCATTCTCCAGGTTGTTTTGAATCCACCCGTACATACCCTTGACTTTGGCCAACAAGGCAGTACGACTGTTCCAAACCAACGCATCTATCTATGCTGCATATGAATAACCAACAGCTACCAAACACTGTGCCTTGACTTTGGCCAACAAACACAGCTTGAATACTATTGACTACCCATATGAAACGACGGAGGGCTACGAATGGTTTCTGGCGAAAACCTTTAACGTAATGAACTTGATATCGTTGAAGGAACGGATAGCCTTTTTTTTTTAAAAATATAGTGACGAAAACCTTCGCTAAAGAGGTCACTCCCGGTGAAGGGATCTCGGCTCTTTCCCCGTAGAATGGGGTGCAGGATATTCCAACTGAATACCACGGTGCAAAGCAAAAGTACTCGGCTATAGTGAAGTTAATGCCCTGACGCAAACTTTTGTCCAAGGGGTCACTCCCGGTGAAGGGATCTCGGCCCTTGCCTCGTCGACTGAGGAGCAGGATATTCTAAATGAATACCGCAATGCAAAACAAAAGTGAACGTCCTTGCAATAACAGCTTTTTGAAAAGTGTTCCAACAACATCAGATTAGGTTTGTTTTAAACTTGCATTGATCCGAATCAACACAGTCCCATCAATTGATCACACCAAAAAGAACGAAAATATACTGATGTACGTATATGCCATCCGCATTCGCCACTGGGTCCCGTCATTACCCGTTAGGTTAGCTAACTAACGACAGAGCGGGGACTGGACTAGCGCGGATGTAAAACATATGCAACATCTACTAATATATATACCAATATATTATATTCGCTCAAGGCGTGAATAAAATGCAACATCACAGAAATGTACAGCATCACAGAAACAATACAGATATCTGGGATCCCCGGGTTTCACAGAGCCACTACTGAAACCCGACGTTCCCCTGGTCGTGTGGATAGCCTGTACAATGAAATCCTAGACCCCAACGGGCGCGGCAAGTCACCCGCCAAAACCTGAAGCGAGGCAGCCCCCTTCAGCACCGTGAATGGACCACCCAGCACTTCACGGAATCCAGTAACTTGGGCACCCCTCCTGGGTCAACCTGTACCCCCTACGAGTGCGGCGAATAGCCCGCCAATCCTAGAGTGAAGCCCCCTCCGTCCCAATGCCATGAGATGCGGGCTTGTTGCCCTCTAGAACCCGGCTATCCGTGCACCCCTCCTGCGGGGCAATCCTAGTACAGAAAGTAAAATATACATATAACGGGTACATCGACCGCAACCAGGTCGTGCCCCAAAATAATAATACAAACAGGCAGTGACGGCAGTCCACATGTCGGACGCTCGCCCCGCAATATCAAATGTACATAATACAACAGAACTGTACTAGCATTGCATCCAGGCTATCCCCCACGACCGATCCGCAACATCACAGCAAAAAAACAAAACATCAACGTGAAAGTCACGTTCGCAAATCCGTCTAACCGGGCTATAGCAGTTAGACCGGATTTACCGATCAAGTGACATTCACGGTCGCAGATATAATGTAAATACTGTGAAAAATGTGTTTAAAATATCCGACCGATCGAATATTAACAAGTGGGCCCCAAAACAATACTGTAGCAGTTACAGAAAATATGGGCCCAAAATTAATGTTCCAGAAACCCAAATTTAACCCCAGAGGCCCACTGGAAAATTTCCACACACTGATCAATGACTACGGCGGCGCAACCGCGGCACTAAGTGGGTACTTGCCGCGGTTCCGCGCTCCAGTTGGAGAATCAGTGTCTCGAATTTTTCCACTGGTCTTAGATCATCGAGCACAGTACTTTTATGCAACCTGAAAAATTTTTGGAGACTGGAAAAATTCAACAGAAACTGTCGTGGGTGTATTTGGGTTTTCGGACATTTCGATCGATCGGAACTGAAAAACACATTACACAAAGCTAGACTAAGTTAATGGGGAGGCTCTGATACCACTGTAAGTGCACGGCGGCGCCCCGGCCGTCAATCCGGCGGCCGGAATGCGGAAGCGGTGATAAACTTTAATTTTGCGGACTTTGCAAACCGGCACCACCGCGCACTAAACTCCGGATCGTAACCATTAAACTAGTCTAAGCTAACTAGAAGATGGGTTAGAGATATACCGACGATCCAAGTCCTCCGGTCTTCTCGCCATCGTCCGGATCTCCTGCGGAAAAGTCCCGTCTCCTCCTCGTCGCCGGAAGTGCACCACATCGCCTACTTTGTTTACGGGCTCCCACCTCAATGCCGAGGCAACTCGGGCACGAAGCCGGCTACTCGACGTGCCCAAGATTCGTTGTAGAATATGTAGTGAGCAAGTCTCATATGGGGTTATGGAGTTGTGCCATTTTGTGGAGGAAAAGAGAGCTTGGAGAGAGGTGGGGAAAATGTAGCATACCAAAAATGAGAGTAACATTTTCCCACACCTAAAAGAAAATGAATCCCATTCCCTTCAAGGAATGGCCGGCCCCCCCTTTCATGTGTGATTGGAGAGAGAGAGAGAACAAACAAGGGGGTGGGTGGAAAAAGAGTAATGATGGAGAAACAAATGATCACCACAAAGAAAAAAACACTCCAAAGCAACCATCACCACATAACAAGGGTCAAGCCATCATGACACAACCATGAAGCAAAAAGTCAAGTCAATGGATGGGACAAGTATCATGACATGATAATATGCAAAGACCCCTTCCACAAATGCTTATTTGCAACAATGCAAATAAGCCCTCCTCCACCAATCTTCGGCCAATGAACGGAACAATGGAAATTGGCCGAAACGGAAAGCAAACTGGCAACTCCAGAAAACTGGTCCCGTAATAAATTACAGGAAAACCCCAATACTGTGCATACACACCCGCATCTGTATTTCGACCGAAATACAAATGCAATGAGACAAAATCTACACTGTACTATACTAGAATCCGGCTTATACCAAAACCGGATAGTAATATCTGTTCGATCCTGATCCGTGCAATACCGCACGTATCTGATCGAACCCAGCCATATAACCATACGGCCTATAGTACAAACTGTCCGATCCTGATCCGTGCAATACCGCACGTATCTGATCGGACCTTGCCATATCTCCATACGGCCTCTACAACCTTTCGCCCGAAAGCTGAGTAACTGAAATGTGGGGGACTCTAAAGACTCATCAACACCTCGGTTGTGGATTTAACTACTAGCACGTCAGAGGTATAAGCCAATACGTGACGGGCTACCAGGTACTGACTAAAAAGGGACGTCTGTGAGCGAACTTAGCCTGACAACCCTACTGAGCCTGTCAGTGACAATATCCGTGCAGTCCGGTCCGTTCGTCTATGAGTATCGCATGGCGGGCCTAGGGGGTCGGTAAAAGTCAGACCCCCAAAAGCGGTACAAGTCGTGTCGGAGTGTAGCCCAGAACACCCTGAGATACTACTGGAATACCTACCAGTAAATCTCCTTGCCTTGGCCAAGGACTTTGTGTAATGGCTCTCCTAGACACAGCACGACCTCACCCCCAATACCGGGAGAGACGAACCCCTGAAGATACGCTCACTGCCTCCATGTGGCTCGGGACTGTACCCAACTAAAACCTGTTTGCACGACTCCTTTGAGCCGTGGTAGGGTAGTAATCAAAGTACAGTGGGAACTCACACGAGACAAATGACGATCCCCAGGTCGATGAACTAACCTGCACACATGTCACCAGGGAACTGCCATCTGACGTCTGGTATATGACCAACTAGCATGTTCCCGGCGAGTCCTGTCCGGTGTACTCATAACCCAATGAGCACCTGTATACATCTTAGGTGATCCAACTGACACCAGTGGCTTGTGAGACCGGCCACCGCCCCTCGTCGGGGTCTCGACTGTATACACTAGTCTACTAATGGAGTATCGATGCCCGGTCTCGAAACTCCCACGACTAGGGACCTTTTAAGGATATGCTTATAGACCCCAGCTCCCACTTATATGATCGCCCTCATACTGCTGGTGGTCAAGCAAGAATCCTAGGGGCTCTATCAACGTGTAATAGCGACGTGTCAGGTCACCTAAAGCAGTACACGATGATAAAGGTAAACCAGATAGCACACTATCATTTCGAGTAAGACTGTCCAACCGGGATAGGTCCTCCCTCAATCATTGCAATCACGTACCTGTGATCCAATAATTGACTCTGAGGGCACTACTTCCAACAGCACTCGGTCATGCTCTTCTTATCACATCGATTCTCAATGAAAGATCTAGGTGATGCTTCCTGCATTTTGGGAATCAAGATCTATAGAGATAGATCTAAACGGATACTGGGATTGCCCCAATCCAGGTACATTCACACCATACTAAAAAGGTTTAGTATGGAAGAATCCAAGCGTGGGAAACAACCCACGATCTCTGGACTCACTCTCTCCAAAGAGATGTCTCCCAAGACTGATTTGGAGAGAGCTCGCATGCAAGGGATACCCTATGATTCGACAGTAGGCTCTATCATGTACGCGATGCTATGTACCAGACCCGATGTAGCATACTCACTAAGTGTAGTGAGTAGGTATCAAGCAGATCCAGGAGAGAATCACTGGACAGCTGTGAAGAACATTCTCAAGTACTTGAGAAGAACTAAGGAGATGTTCTTAGTGTATGGTAACGGAGAACTCCAGGTGGAGTCCTTTACCGATTCGAGCTTCCAAAGTGATAAGGACGACTCTAAGTCGCACTCGGGATTTGTCTTTACCCTGAATGGAGGGGCGGTTTGTTGGAAGAGTTCCAAGCAAGAAACCGTGGTGGACTCGACGATGGAGGCTGAATACATCGCTGCCAACGATGCTGCCAAAGAGTCTGTCTGGATGAAGAAGTTCATCACTGAACTTGGTGTGGTTCCTTCCATTGAGTATCCAATACCTTTGTATTATGATAACAAAGGAGCTGTGGCTTTGGCCAAGGAACGCAGGTCCCATCAGAAGTCCAGATATATTCTAAGGCGGTATCACCTAATCCGGGAGATAGTTGATCGCCGCGAGATCGAGGTCAGGAGAGTTGACACGAAGGACAACACTGCGGATCCACTCACAAAGGCCATTTACCAGATACAATTTGAGAGACTCTTCGGGATGTTGGGTATGAGATACTACAACAGCTGACCTTAGTGCATGTGGAAGATTTTTAGTTATATATATGCCCTAGAGGCCATTGTTGTACATATGATGTATATTATAGTGGATGCTTGGATATATAAAGAGAGGACTTTCTTGCTCGACATAATAGTATGCTATTTGGTTTCACTTTGTCTTAACATGTTGACTTGTTTTGGTTTACTGTCTTGCTCTCACATATTGATAAAGCCCTTAGGATATGTACTTGACTACTAGGACTATGATGTAGATCATACTAGTGGGGCCAGGGTAGTCCAAGAGTACATCCTATAACTGTTTCTAGTCGAGGGAGTGTCGAGACAGGGCATCGATACTCCAGAGTAGACTAGCATATACGCATCTTGACCCATATGATGGGCGATGAATGATCCCATATCCATCGGTGTTTGACATCAAAGATGGTGTACGGGTGCTCAGTGGAGACTGCGTACACTGAACAGACTCGCCGAGTACTCTTAGATGGTATTATACCTATCGTCAGATAGCAGTTCTCCGGTGACACCAGTACATGTTAGTCTGTAGACCCGAGATCGTAATAGAGTCTTGTGTGATTCCCACTGTGCTTTGATTTCCACCTTACCATGTCCAAGAGGGCGTGCAAAACGGTGGCTTTTGGGTACAGTCCCGAATCACTTGGAAGCAATGAGCGATAGGAGGGGTTTCGTCTCTTCCGGTATAGGGAGTTGATATTGTGCAGTGTTCGATTGGCTATAACCGGAAGTCCCTTGCCAAGGCTGATATGGAGTGCTACTGGTAAGAGTTATCAGTATTTTCTCGACCCGTTATGAGCCTCACATCGAGACGACTTATCGGTTACTGGGGTCTGACGTTTAGCACCCTTAGACTTGATATGCGACATATCAGACGAAGGAACCGGACTGTACGGTAGTGTTACTGATTGGATTCACAGAAAAATGTACAGGGTTGCTTGTTGATCTTCTGATCGCTCAATACCTGGGTGGCTATTACGTTTAGCTGACCGTTTGCAGCTTGTGGGTGATTGATATGATCATCATCTACTGCCGGCGTATTGACGATTCTTTAGAGTCCTACACAGAGGTTTCCTGGCTCAGACAAAACGGGGTAGGAGCACATTTATGATATGTGCGAGACCGAGAATAATACGATATGAGATACCGTATTCTATTCTCGCGATATGAGATATCGGCCGGGTATATATGTATAGCCGGGTCATCGGATCAAGTGTTGATTCGATGAATTGGTACATGTTATATTAGTCGGTTATATGCAATATAGCCGGATTGTCGAATCAAGAGTTGATTCGATAATTTAATATATATTATATATGTGATATATTACATTATGTTAACTAATATAAGATCGCTTTATTGATTCATTTTCTCACTGGATAATACATTGATGTATATGCGATATATGTTAATTGTATTATTTTATTTCGTTACAAAATATATTATATATTTGATATATAATATTGTAACATGTTAGGGTTACAAATGCGACATGGATTTTGAGTTTAAACCAAGATTAGGGTTAGCTTTTGCGTTAGCTTTTTGGATGAGGGTTAAGGAAGCTTCATGAAGCTTTCATTTTGTCATCTTGCTTTGATATTTTGTGAAGATATTTGTTAACCCAACCCTAACCCTTAACCTTAGTTTATTCTCTACATGAGTTAAAGCCTTCATTGTTAACTCATGGTTGCAATTGGAACCACAACAATAATTCATTATTCATCACAAAAAGAAAAAGCTTCATCTTCTTCTTCTTCTTGCTCTTGAAAAAGCTTTCTAGCTTTTTGAGTTGTGGAGATTATTAGTGAGAAATTGAAAACAAAAGAGAGCAATATTCCTACTTCATCCTCCTCATCTATTCTAGCCACTTAGATTAAGGTGTTCACTTCTCTAATTACTTCATTAGTGAAGTGCAAGCTTAGGTTAGAGATTCTTCAAGGTAGATCATCTTAGATCAAGAAGACTTCAAGCAAGATGTCTCATTAACCTCTTGGAGCCTCACGACAGTCGGAGTTCTTGATGATCGCAGTGAAGGGACCTCAACACGGAGCTTATGAAGTGAAGGAACGGACTACAAAGGTTGTAATCCTAATCTCTTTAGTTATTTGTATGTGATACAAACTTGTTACCCTAGAAATTCTAGTTAAGATTCATGGTTTGCTTGCTTTGCACCTCTCTAAATTTTAAAGTGGCATGAGTGATGCTACCAAACCATAGACTAGGTGCAAGAGAAGCCTAACATATCCATCTCTTTCATAACTCCGAACGGTATCCTCTGGATATCCGTCGAGTTTCCACACAATCACCGGTATGTAGCATGCCCCTTCCAGGCTCATCGTCTACAACTCGAGCTTCTTGCTCCGGGGTACCATACCGGGTCCACCTTATACCCGAAGAAGGATCATCCTACTCCTCGAATGGGGTCTCGAAAACCAAGCTCACGACCGAGAAAACATCATGGTGGACATGAAATATCATATCAAGGAAAACCGCATCATTCCCTTTTTAAAGTAATCATAAGATTCACAAATTCCTATGTGGTTTCCCAAATCCAGATATCTCATGAAAGATCCAAAATCTCAAAAATCACGAGTCAATGAATAGTGAATATCAGCATAAAGCCCCACAACAGTACAGAACAGAATGAATACATGAATGCATCGGTTATCTAAGTAAGAAATGCAATATTTAACTAGCATATGGGAGCAATTTAATAATATGTTTAAACTACCAGATAGCAGGTTATACCAATAAAGTAACGTTTTCTAAAGTGTACGTGACATGGCTATTACCGATGATGATGTGTGTGAGCCGGAAAGCAAGTGTACGTGGAACATACGCATCATCGGTAATGGTGCTGGTGTCCTAATAGATGGGGTTCATAATAACCAAAGAAAACACCTGTAATAGATATGCGATGCAAGGAGAACGAAATAAAAGTAACAGAACAAGTGAATGGTAAAATATACGTATCCATGTACGAGTCATATGGTTTTAGTGTTTGAAATAGCACGAATCGTGGTGGTTAGAAAGTACGGGCTACGGGTTTTTTGAGAAAAGATATGTCCTTTGAAAAATCCGTGGTATCCCTCAGGCTGTCTTTAAAAATACACACGATTCGTTAGTTTTGAAAATAAGTATGACTCGAGCCTAGTCTAGCATCTACCTAAACAACTAAGAGGCTAACTAAGAAAGTGGTCGGAAGAAAAAGAAAATCTAAATATAATCCGAGTCGATATATCCAGTAGTCGGCGATCCAGCCTCATAGCGTCATGTACTATATAATACATAGTAAGACATTCTCGAGTCCAGAGTGCGGATCAATCATCATATATATACCTTGTAGGGTAAAATCCATCGTACGACATCCCAAAATCGGGGTACGGGTCAAATATCACATATACCTCATTATTCATATGGTATCATTATCATACAATATCATGATTAGGGGTATTGTTCTAAAGTCTAGTACATTCCAATATCATCATACTTATATCATCGTATGAATGAATACACATCGCCCTACGATCCATTATAATATCATGTCGTATCTCATATCACAACTCAATCACAAATACATATCTCACGGCATCATGCCCGATCATATCGACTCATATCCGTTTAACATCTCATATCCTCGTTTTTTACGTATGTGTATGCTATATATATATATATATATACACACACGCATCCACACATATACACATACACCCACATCATATCTCGTATGTGTGCATGGGTGTGTGACAACATATACACTACGGGTCCGTGACTTGAAATTAACTAAGAGCAATCTTTATCCCAGTATACTTCATCTCACTTTAGGTCTCCTAGAGAATCCTATTTCTAAGTATCCGCACTAGCCAATTCCATACCATAGACATCCTAATTTACGAATTCGCGGGGGTGCTATACGCCATTCACCCGACTTCCCCCGTAGATATACATCTACTCACCTTCAACGCCTCGTTCTAGTCGATCCGTACGGATGCCTTGCAATCTTTCGTCATCCCGGAAATCCACGCGCTCGCACCTTAATTTTCCAACTTACTTAGGCGGTTGTATAAGGCATCCTTCCCCTGAGACGAAGAAGCCCATATCCCATAAGCTCCTCACAACTCAAACTCATCGTCAAGCTTCAATGCCTCCGCAACCACTTCCTCTTCCTCATCATCAATCACAAAGTATGGGTTGTGCACCTCTGGCCTAAACTTGTAACCCGTAAACACATAGAAAGCAAGCGTCGCAATCTCCCCAGCTACAACACTAGTCTTCAAGTATCTATATGAAGTGATTGTAAGCAAAGCATAAACCACTACCCTCGTGAAGTATATGCAGCAAATCACCACAATATAGTAGTGCCTGAACAATGTCAGCTTCATTAGATTAACGGCAGCCTTCCCATCCGTCCTCGCGGCCTCTCTACGATTCTTAATAGACCAAACAATGGGGAAAGCACATCACAAAAACAAAGCGCATTAAGTAAGAAAACTTGTCTCCAAGTTACCCAATCTCTCGCATAAGGCCCTGACTCATCGATTCCAACCTGAGCAATATTTGCTACAATTTGCAAAGGAATCATAACCCTTAATAATTTCTTCTTATTATCTCCCAACCATGAGCATAACCAGTCCTTCAATATACGATTTATCCTCAGCCTCACCTACAAGATTAAAATTTTTCAGAAGCACGACCACGAGTATGAAGTAATGAATCATGAATGCAGTATTCCTCTTCTAGATCAACATTGAGATCCAAACTACAGTGATTACGGCATATGCCAAGAAAAACATGAAGTATACATGCGGGAAGACGACAGAGCCAGCGGAGAGGTAGATACTCTTGTTGGACTGGGGATCGAGATTGTACATGGCGGACCTGACGGACATGGAGACCCTCGGCCGCGAACAGCAGCGTGTACAGGCCCGGGCTCGACACGTGGAACACCGCACCGAGCTTGGCCGCGCGGACGCCCTTGGACTTGGGGAGGCAGTCGAGGGTGAAGACAAGCTTCACGAGATCGGACTGCAGGGCACACGCGACGTCAAGCTCCTGGACTGTTGCAGCACATGGAGCCAAGTGTCACGAGTGGTGAGGAAGAAACCGAGCTGGGAGAGGTCGAGGTCGGGGATGGACTCGGAGACTGCGACGCTGATGATGTTGAGCTCGAGGATGCCGGCATTGGTGAAGCCGAACTCATCGAAGGGGATGATGGTGCGGGCGTCCGATCGGATCTCCATCGTCCGGATCTCTACCGACACAGATCAGATTAGGCCCAGGAGGATAATAGCGACGACGATGAGGAAAGATCTAGGGACGATCGCCATCGAGATTTGGATTTCGAATCTCTCGATGGGTTTTAGGGGATGAAGAAAAAAGAAAGGGATGGGAGAGGGGAACTAAAGTTGTGGGGTTGAGGGTAGGGAAGTAATTAATTTTTTTTGTTTTTTTTTGTTTAAGTCTCGGGTTTGCCTTAAAATACTAACACTACTGGGGTTGGGGCCACTAAATACACCTCAATTACATCCTTTCAATTCATAAAATATATTGTTTTAATTATTTCAATTCCCTAAAATAATATTTTATTTTCTAAAATGTTACAGGGATCCTGATCCGGTATCCCATACCCAGGACGTAGAGTAAACTGAGAAACAGTTCTTGGTAACGAACACACCCGAAGACAATGCATCAACATGCTTTTTCTTCGTTTGGGTGGCGTGGGAATCCAAATATTCCCCTATTCCTTGCTCAGACTTATGACAATTATAAGATAAAGCGGAACCTACCCCAGTATAATAAGTAGGTTCGGTCAATACATCCATATTATTATCTTGATTAAGGCATGTCATTGGTCGCTACCAGGAGAGAGAGAGAAGGGTAATCACTTTGCGTGCGCTCTTTGCAAGATTAGATTGTTTATTATCTTATCTAATCAGGATGGCTCCCACTATTTTTATCAAATCTTCCTTCAAACCCTAAAAGGTAAGATTAGCCGGGATTAATTACACCCTACAGGTTCGCCAATCGTTCGGCCAGGCAGGCATTGGTACTCCGAGGGAGGTTCCCCGTGCTTTCGCACGGACCTAATTAAAATAAACCTCGTTTCCCTAGAGCCATAACCCCGTTGACACCTTTCTAGACACCTACTTGATTAGCTAATTGTAAAGTGCAAAACTCTCCCAGGAGTAACTCTTATTCGCAGCGGGTATCGGGATCCAACTATCATATAGAAGGTATGCAATCTCATTGCAAATTTCAACACTTAAAATTCCCGATAATGTTTTTACCCCTAGCCACTTATGACCTTAACAAGGTCAATAAATCATAAGCGCTAGCCAAGTTCAACCCGTCATTTCTTGATTGTATTAAACCCACCCGTACGACCCTTAACAAGGTCAACAAAGCCGTACGACTACCCTAATCCAATCACATCACATGTTGTAGATAAGTACTAATCAGCTACCGCACACTACGCCTTAACAAGGTCAACAAATACATCACGAATACTAAATAGTACTTATCTGAAATGACGGAGGGCTACGTAGGTTTTTAAGAAAACCATGAGCATAATGATCTTGATATCATTGTAGAATTTAGTGATTTTATAAAAGAGTGTTTTTAAGGCTTTTCTAGCTTCGCTAAAGAGGTCACTCCCGGTGAAGAGATCTCGGCTTTTTCCTCATCGAATGAGGTGCTGGATATTCATGAATACCACTATGAAAAGCAAGAACTAGAGAAGCAATCAAAAGACAAAACCGAGTGGGTGGTAGCATTTTCTAGTTTCGCTAAAGAGGTCACTCCGGTGAAGGGATCTCGGCTCTTTCCTCATCGAATGAGGTGCTGGCTATTCATCAAGGAATACCACTGTGCAAAGCAAAAACTAGAGCTATCCTTTTTGAAAATTTGATTCTACAACATCTTTTGGTTTCTTTCTTTTCATTAATCTCATTAATGGAGTCCCATCAATTAATGTTTCCTAAATATTACAGAAAAATGAAACGAAAATAGAACGTACACTTATGCCATCTGCATTCGCCTCGGGGCCCCGTCATGCACCGTTAGGTTACTTAACTACCAGCAGGGCAGGGGCCGGACTAGCGCGGGTGCAAAACATAAGTAACGTTTATTATATCTCATATATATAATATTACATTCGTCTCACGTAGTTATATGATCAACATCACAGAAACAAGCAGCAGAAGCAACATATGAAATATTCGATATACTAGGATGTTCGTGTTTTAAATTTAGTCAATAATGTATAACACGGATTCCGCAGTCGTGATGAATAGCCAAACCCACATCCCTAGACCCCTATGAGAGTGGCAAGTAACCTTTCCAATTCTAGAGTACGGAGACCCGGTCTCAACCCATTGAGATGGTCTCCCACTGGACTCTAGAACCCGGTTACTTGTGATCTTTGGGTCTATCCTAATGCGGAAAAGTAAATAATATACAACAGTGGTGACATCATCCTCAACCCGGAAGTGCCCCAATAAAAGAATATTAGATACAGATTTTACATGAATGAAAATAAAAACCCTCATCTCACATAAAAAAACCCGGCTATTCTTTCACGACGATCCAATAAATCATATCAATAACAACACATGATATCACATATCATCAACGTTAGCAAATATGCGTATCCCTAAAACTTGTTGACATATAGCAACGAGATTGGGGTACCCCACATATTACACTTACGGTCGAAGTAAAGAAAACAGAAAACAACAATAATTAGAATCCGCAATATCCTTAGACATCATAAACCCAGAATATCTCATATTCCGGATTTCATGCCTAACTTATAAAACTTGCATTTTAGTCTCAAATTGAAAACCCTTTTCAATTGGTTGTCGGATAATTCAACAAGATTCCCGGCTTAGTGATCGTGTACAATACGCAATTGCGACGGAGTTTTGATCCGAATCAAAACTTCATGGCAATCGATCAATTGAGACTAAACGGCTAGCTTTACAATATACTAACTAGTTTTCATAAAACTAATTAATCCGGATTCTAATAATTGTATCACACACATCACAAAGCTTATAAAGTAACCGCGACATTAGAATTCCGCACGCAATTAGCAAACTAAACCAATTTTTCCAAGACAAGAAAAATGCAGTGAGCTAAAGTTCCAAAACCGATCGTTTGAAGGCAATCCGGGAGTCGAAACGAACTCGAAACCTGCCCGAATCTTCGCGGAGGCGAAGATCCCAAAATTAAGTATTGAATGGGGGGCCTAAAGGGGGTACCCCACCCTCGAGGCCACTACGAGGTGGCCAGGGGGTGATGCATACCCGAAACTGCCTAAGGTGGGGCAGTTTCGGATCCCCACCGCCAAGACCACCTTGTGGTGGTCTTGGGGAGTGGGCCCAGCCGTTCGGTCCCCCCGGGGTGGCCCCGGGGTGCGCACGCTCCACCCAGCGGCTTCTTTGTTCAAACTGTGAGCTCGCGGTATGTGCAAACAACTTAAAACATCATTTTTTGAACCTGTTTTTATCGGCAGTTTTTGCGCGACAAAAACGGCGGATTTCTAACGTCGCTACAAGTTACCCTAATGTTCTAGCTTGGCTCTGATATCATGAAAGTAAGGCAGCCACCCTATCCAATGGGGTCGCCGTGGCACCTAGTCCCTCAGCAGCTACTTTTTACGCATGCCCCCTCGCGAGGACTACAACCCGCCGGAACACCTTCCGGTCTCGGGACACCCTGGGGGTAAAAGTCTATGCTTCGCCACACTATCACACAGTGAGAATCCCCCATAGGTCGACATCCAACGCCTAGTAGCTCTAATACCATGAAAGTCGACCTTAGCACCACCATGAGGTTCTAGAGGTATCAAGCATGCCAAATTCAAATTTTTATTAGGTGCTAAGTGTTAGTGTATATGCCCTAGAGGCCATTACTGTATCATACTAGCTTGTATATTACTTGATGGAAGCTTGGGATATTCACAGTTGTATATACAATCTTGCTCGAAATGGTAGTATGCTACTTGGTTTGTCTCTGCTTTAATATGTGCATGTGTTTCTTTTAGCATATTGCTGGTATACATATTAGTAGAGCCCTTAGGATCTTTGCTTGATTACCAGCGTTGTGATGGCGCTCGCACTCGTGGGAGCTGGGTAATCTATAAGCACATCCTTATACAGGTCCCTGGTCGTTGGACTATCGAGACAGGGCATCGATACTCCGGAGTAGACTAGCGTATACGCTTCTCATCCCAGTGTGGGAGATGGTCTGTCCCACAGCCGTTAGTACGTCGTACTTGGGATAGTATGCGGGTGCTCGTTAGGTTACGAGTACACTGGACAGGACTCGTCGGGAACTGTTGGTTGGTAATATACCTATCGTCAGTTATCAGTTCCCAGGTGACATGAGTACAGCTTAGTCCGCTGACTTGACACTGTCACTTCGCCTCGAGTGTGTTCCCACTGCACTTTGATTACTACCCTACCACGGCTCAAAGGAGCTGTGCAAACAGGTAGTTTTTGGGTGCAGTCCCGAAGCACTTGGAGGCAGTGACGGTTAGACAGGATTCGTCTCTCCCGGTATTGGGGGTTGACATCGCGCTGTGTCTAGGAGAGCCATTACACGAGTAGTCCCTGGCCAGGGCAAGCGAGATATACTGGTAGGTTTCCAGTGTTATCTCAGGGTGTTCTGGGCTACACTCCGACACGACTTGTACCGCTATTAGGGGACTGACGTTCACCGCCCCCCTAGGCCCGCCATGCGATGTATCAGACGAACAGACCGGACTGTACGGAGACTGTCACATACAGGCTCAGTAGGAGTGCAGATGGGGTTCACCTCGTCAGTCTTCTTATCGACATCTACCTGGGGACCGTTACGTACAGCTAGTGCCGCTTGTGGTCTGTGGTTAAACCCACTGCCAGCGTAGTGTCGAGTCTTTAGAGTCCCACACAGAGAGCTATTCGCCTTTAGGCAAAACGAGTAGAGGTCGCATGGTTTTGCGACAGGGTTCGTTCGCATCCGCGCACTTGTGCACGTTTGCTGTCCGGACAGTTTATACTAGCGGGCTTTGGTTTAAGCCGGATCCTAGTATATGATTTGAGATTGGTTTTTCTCAGGGTATTCGTGTTCCTCGGATCACGAATGCGGGTGCGTATGCACAGTTGCTTGAGATTGGGGGAGAGGACCTTGTTTTGGGTTAATGGCATTTGTCATTTTATTAACCCTATTGTTTTTGTGTGGATTATTGTTAATTGATAATTAGCTTAATTATTGTGCATGGTTGTTGTTGACAATTTGACTTCATTGACTTGTTGACCATGTTGACAACTTGACCATAATCATTTCATTTGGAAGATGCTCTTTGATCTTTGCAAAAATGAAATGATAATGGTCAATTCATGATTTATCATGACAATTTTCAAGCTAATTATCTAATTAAAATTATCCTCACATATTAGTGAGAATGGCTCACTATTAATTCATTCTATCATATCTTTTCTCTCTCTTGCTCATCCTCTCCCTCAAGCTCTCTCCCTCTCATGTGTTGAGAAACAAAAAGGGCTTGAGAAAAACCCTCTCTTGATCTTCTCTACTCACTTCTAGGGTTCAAGTCTTAGCATTTCTTGTACTCTAGTTACTCCTAGCTTGGAGTTGAAGCTAAAGGTGGTGGCTTTCAAGTGGATCCTTCTTTGACGGGAGAAGACAAGCAAGGTGATCCTTTTCTACCATACCTAGGAGCAAGGAGAGAAGGACTAAAGACCAAAGGTATAACCTTTCATCACTTAGCTACTTTGTAGTTAGGGTTAGCTAGTTTATGTTTAGCAAAGATCCTCACATGCATAGTCCATGTTGCCTAAGTCATTAAAAATCCGATTTTTATTATGTTTTCCGCCTCCCCGTAAGCACCGGGGTGGGCAACACGGACTTACAGTGGTATCAGAGCCTAACTAAACCTAAACTAGTTAAGTAGTTAAGTGTAACGAAGTTCGGAACCGGAAAAATCACAAAACCAAACTTTTACAAAATCCAAGTTTCTGTTAAAATTTTTCCTGCTCTAAATGAAAAACTTTATACATGTAAAATCGTCTCAGGGTTTTGTGAATACACCCAAGAAAAACGATACCCTAATTCCCTCAAGTCGCCGCCCTTCCGCCGCATGAAGTAGGTATGTGCGGCGGAACCGCCGCGGATTGTCGTGATCGGCACATCGTTTTTCGTGCAGAGTGTGTTTTTGTTGGTTTTGGGATTTTTAGGATATATTATATGTACCCAGATTTTACAGAAAAGAAATTTCCTTTTGGGGTCCTATAATTCCGTATTTTTCCGAACTTCACTGCACTTTAACTATATCGGTTATATCTGTAATGCTTGCATGTATTGAACGTCGGCTAATCGCTATAAGACGATTAGTCGGGGTTATACATGATCTGTGATTGTTATTGGTTTGTGGATATGAATGGATTGGATCGTCGCGGGTGAATAGCCGGGTTGGACGTGAGATGAGCGTTTTTTTTTTTCTTCCATTCATTTGTAACATGTAAATTGATGTAATAATATTCTTTGTATGGCCGCACAACCGGGTCGGGGTTGTAGCCGTCATTGTATAATCCTTTTTACTGTTTTTGCTCCTAGGATAGACCCATGGAGGGGGTGCACAAACTACCGGGTATCTCGAAGTGCCGAGTGGCCTACTCACGGTGGTGAGGGAGGTTGCTTCGCTTCGGGTGCTTGGCGGGTAGTTTGCCGCACCCGTAGGGGTCTTGGGTGGGGTATTGGCTATTCACCGCGACCGTGTAATCCGCTTTGCGTTGCAGGCTCGAACGCATTGCGGATTCCTAGTATATCCAATGTATTCATCTGTGATCTGTAATGTCTATCATTGCTATATATTTATATATATAATAACTATTTAGGCGTTGCTTATGTTTTACAGCCGCGCTAGCCCAGCCCCCGCTCTGTCGTTAGTTAAGTAACCTAACGGGTGATGACGGGGCCCCGTGGCGAATGCGAATGGCATAAGCGTACGTCATATTTTGGTTGTTTTCTGCAATGGTAGGATTAAATGATGGGACGCATTAAAAGAACTAATGCAAGAAATAAACCAAGTAAAAGTCGATTGGAACACTTTGAAAACCACTCGGTTCTTTTTCAAAAACTAAACTTTTAAACGCGGAGCTTGAACCACTCCTTTTAAAAGCTATCTCGTTCCATCGATTATATCAAGTTCACTACGTTCACGGTTTCGCCAAAACCATCCGTAGCCCTCCATCATTTCGGTTAAATATTCGGTAGTATTCAAGCTATGTATTTTGACCTCACGCCAAGGCATAGTGATTGGTAGCTGTCGGATATTTATCCGTTGCATAGATAGAATGCGTTGATTTGAGACAGTCGTACTGCCGTTTTGGCCTACGTCAAGGGTAGGTACGGGTGGGTTCAAATTAACCAGGATAATGATGGGAAGAACTTGACATGTGACTTATGACATTTTGACCTCACGCCAAGGTCATAAGAGCATGGGGCAAAAATCCACATCGGGAGTTTCATAAGTACTGAAACTTGCTAGCGTTGCATACCATTTGGAGTGTGATAATTCTGGTAGGATTCCTTCGGTTTTATCACGCGATGATATTTGGATCCCGATCCTACTGTGAGTATATGCTACTCCTCGGGAAAACTCTCACTTAACGATCAATGCTATAAACCTAGTAGGTGCCTAGAAAGGTGTTAGCGGGGCTACGCCCACAGGGAAAAGAGGTTACTTAATTAAGGAACTTCGCGAAAGCGTTGGAAAACCTCCCTCGAAGTACCGACACTGGCCTGGCTGAACGGTTAAGCAAGTATTGTACGGTGAGAATGATCCCGGCTAATCCTTTTCTTTATGGTTTGAGAAGGGATTCGAGAGACAGTGGGAGCCATCCAGTTTAGACAAACTAAAAACCACTCTAAACTTGCAAGAGCATCATGCTAAAGTGTTTCTTTTCTCTCTCCTAATTGCAGCGACCATTCAAGATGACCGGACTTAAGTTACTATTAGATAAAAACATATTGACAGGGCCAAACTACAAAGATTGGCTCAGGAATGTCAAGATGGCTATCACTTATGACAAGCTGGGGTATATACTTACCACCAAAGCTCCCCCCGTCCCAGGTCCCACCTCCAGCGTCGCGGATGTAGATATCCGTAAGACATGGGAGATAGATTGCGCGAGGGCCAAATGCCTCGTACTAGCCTCGATGGACAATGACCATCAGAGGAGGCACGAGAATATGGACCTAGAGTCCATATTTCTCCATACAAAAGAACTGTATGGAGAGCAGTCTCGTATCGCAAGATACGAAGTGTCGAAGAAGCTCTTTTCGGCAAGGTTGGCCGTCGGATCATCGGTAGCGGACCACGTGCTTAAGATGATCGGCTACATAGAGGAGCTCGCGGACCTTGGGACCACGTTGGAGAATGAACTCTATACTGATCTGATTCTCCAGTCCCTTCCTTCCACTTACGCCCAGTTCATTCTTAACTTCAACATGCAAGGAAAGGAGATTGAACTTGCCGAGCTTCTGAACATGTTGAGGACTGCTGAGGGCACCCTACAGAAGGGTAGGGAGACATCCACTTTGTTTGTAGGAGGATCTTCCTCTTCTAGGTCCAGGGCGAAAGCCAAGGGCAAGAAGAAGAAAGCCCCCGCCAAACCAAGAGGCGGTGTCGGTAAAGTGGATACGAAGGGAAAGGGTAAAGCAACAAAGGTAGCGGGGAAGCTGGTGGGGAAGGAAGAATGCTTCTATTGTCACAAAAGTGGTCACTGGAAACAAGATTGCAAGGCTTGGAAAGCCAGAACACAGGATTTGAAGCGAGTTGCAGCTTCAGCTTCAGGTGTGTATGTTATTGAAAACTGTCTATCAATAAACTCTACATCCTGGGTATTGGATACCGGATCAGGATCTCATATCTGTAATTCTTTGCAGGCGTTGAGAAAGCGTAGAGTTTTGAAGACAGGTGACATGACCCTCAGAGTTGCGAACGGTGCTAGCATGGATGCAGAGGCCGTGGGGGACTATCACCTGGGATTATCAGATGGACACTTTTTGGTTTTGCGTAGTTGTTATTATGTACCAAATGCAACCTGTAATATCATTTCTGTATCTTTATTATCTAAAGAAGGTTATGAATTTGCATTTGTAAGTAATGTAGTGAACATTCACCTTAATCAAGTGTTGATTGGGTCAGGTACATTGAACAACGGTATTTACGTTTTAAACCAACCACAGGTTTTCAATATCCAGAATACACATAAAAGAAAGTCTCCAGATATTAATCAAACTTTCTTATGGCATTGTAGACTGGGTCACATCAACGAGAGAAGATTGACTAAGTTACATACTGAAGGATATTTAGATTCGTTCGAATATCAATCATATACAACTTGTCAATCCTGTCTCAAAGGAAAGATGACAAAGGCTCCGTTTTCTGGACACGGAGAAAGAGCGAGCGAGCTCTTGGGACTCGTACACAGTGACGTGTGCGGTCCAATGTCTACACATGCGCGAAGCGGTTTTTCTTACTTCATAACTTTTACGGATGATTTCTCAAGATTCGGACATGTCTTTTTAATGAAGCATAAATCCGAAGCTTTTGATAAGTTCCAGGAATATAAAAATGAAGTAGAAAAACAAACAGGCAAAAGTATCAAGATCCTAAGATCGGATCGAGGAGGAGAATACTTAAGTGCCGAATTCCTGAATTACTTAAAAGAGAATGGAATTCTCTCTCAGCTTACTCCTCCATACACCCCGCAACATAATGGTGTATCGGAGAGACGGAACCGAACCCTATTGGATATGGTACGGTCCATGATGAGTAACGCTGAGTTACCGCGATCATTCTGGGGATATGCGCTAGAAACAGCTGCATATCTTTTGAACCGTGTTCCCACTAAGACTGTGCCTACCACACCATATGAGTTATGGAGTGGGAAGAAACCCTATCTTCAATACTTGAAGATTTGGGGATGTCCAGCTTATGTCAAAAAGCAGCATGTGGACAAGCTCGAGGCACGCTCAGTACTGTGCAAGTTTGTGGGATACCCAAAGAACTCCAGGGGGTATCTTTTCTATTACGCAGAGGAACAAAAAGTCCTTGTTTCTCGCAATGCCCACTTTCTGGAACATCAGTTTTTAGAAAAAGAAATAAGTGGGAGCGCAATAGAACTGGAAGAAATTCCAGAACCACAAACTATTACTGAAAGTTTAGTGGAACCAGAAGGTTCAAAAGAACAGGACATTCCCATGCCACTCCGCAGGAGTAGTAGGCAGTCTCATCCGCCCGAGAGGTACTACGGTTTCCTCATTGACGGGGATAGAGAGGACTGCATCCTAGATTGTGATGAGCCTACTAGCTTCCAGCAAGCCATTCAGAGCGTCGACTCGGTAAAATGGCTGGATGCAATGCGGACCGAGATGGAGTCCATGTACACCAACAAAGTATGGACGTTGGACATTGCTCCAGACGGGGTAAAACCCGTAGGATGCAAGTGGATCTTCAAAAGGAAGATTGGTGTAGATGGACAGGTTGAGACCTATAAAGCTAGACTGGTAGCAAAGGGTTTTCGTCAGCGACCTGGTTTGGACTATGACGAAACCTTTTCTCCAGTAGCTATGCTGAAATCCATTCGGATCCTTCTTGCCATCGCTGCTTTCCACGATTATGAGATTTGGCAGATGGACGTAAAGACAGCTTTTCTAAATGGTCATTTAGAGGAGTGTGTCTATATGGACCAGCCATAGGGTTTCATTCAGGGTGGGAGCAGCGGAAAGGTGTGCAAGTTGCTCAAGTCCATTTATGGACTCAAGCAGGCATCGCGGAGCTGGAACATCTGTTTTGATGAGACGGTCAAAGAATTTGGCTTTATCAAAAATCCAGATGAACCATGCATCTATTGTAGATTTGTAGCGAGAACTGTAGTATTCCTCGTTTTATACGTGGATGACATTCTCTTAATAGGAAATGACATTCCTATGCTACAATCTGTCAAGGGGTTCTTGTCACACAGGTTCTCCATGAAAGACCTGGGTGATGCCTCCTACATTCTGGGTATCCGGATCTACCGTGACAGATCCAAGAGGATATTAGGACTCTCGCAGTCCAGGTACATCGACACCATACTGAAGAGATTCAGTATGGAAGATTCCAAGCGCGGTAATCTACCGGCTTGTCACGGGATCACCCTCTCCAAAGAGATGTCTCCCAAGACTGATTTGGAAAGGGATCGCATGTCTATCATACCCTACGCTTCTGCGGTAGGCTCTATAATGTATGCGATGTTGTGTACCAGACCGGATGTGGCTTATGCACTGAGTGTGGTAAGCAGGTATCAGTCAAACCCTGGGGAGAAACATTGGACAGCAGTAAAGAACATTCTCAAGTACCTGAGAAGGACTAAGGAGATGTTCTTGGTGTATGGCGGAAAAGACCTGCAGATTGAGGCCTTTGCTGACTCCAGCTTCCAGAGTGACAAGGATGATTCCAAGTCCATGTCGGGTTTTGTCTTTACCCTCAATGGAGGGGCGGTGTGTTGGAAGAGCTCCAAACAGGAAACCGTTGCTGACTCGACTATGGAAGCGGAATACATCGCTGCATCTGATGCCGCAAAAGAAGCTGTCTGGATGAGGAAGTTCTTGAAAGAACTTCAGGTGGTTCCGTCATTGTTGACCCAATACCTCTGTATTGCGACAACAACGGGGCTATAGCTTTAGCGAAGGAACCCAGGTCCCATCAGAAATCCAGACACATCTTAAGGCGGTATCACCTGATCAGGGAGATCGTGGATCGCCAGGAGATCGAGGTCTGGAGAGTTGCATCAGAGGATAACACAGCAGATCCATTCACAAAGGCCTTGCCCCAGACTCAGTTCGAGCGGCTGATCGAGATGATAGGTCTTCGATACGCCAGTACATGGCCTTAGTGCAAGTGGGAGATTGTTAGTGTATATGCCCTAGAGGCCATTACTGTATCATACTAGCTTGTATATTACTTGATGGAAGCTTGGGATATTCACAGTTGTATATACAATCTTGCTCGAAATGGTAGTATGCTACTTGGTTTGTCTCTGCTTTAATATGTGCATGTGTTTCTTTTAGCATATTGCTGGTATACATATTAGTAGAGCCCTTAGGATCTTTGCTTGATTACCAGCGTTGTGATGGCGCTCGCACTCGTGGGAGCTGGGTAATCTATAAGCACATCCTTATACAGGTCCCTGGTCGTTGGACTATCGAGACAGGGCATCGATACTCCGGAGTAGACTAGCGTATGCGCTTCTCATCCCAGTGTGGGAGACGGTCTGTCCCACAGCCGTTAGTACGTCGTACTTGGGATAGTATGCGGGTGCTCGTTAGGTTACGAGTACACTGGACAGGACTCGTCGGGAACTGTTGGTTGGTAATATACCTATCGTCAGTTATCAGTTCCCAGGTGACATGAGTACAGCTTAGTCCGCTGACTTGACACTGTCACTTCGCCTCGAGTGTGTTCCCACTGCACTTTGATTACTACCCTACCACGGCTCAAAGGAGCTGTGCAAACAGGTAGTTTTTGGGTGCAGTCCCGAAGCACTTGGAGGCAGTGACGGTTAGACAGGATTCGTCTCTCCCGGTATTGGGGGTTGACATCGCGCTGTGTCTAGGAGAGCCATTACACGAGTAGTCCCTGGCCAGGGCAAGCGAGATATACTGGTAGGTTTCCAGTGTTATCTCAGGGTGTTCTGGGCTACACTCCGACACGACTTGTACCGCTATTAGGGGACTGACGTTCACCGCCCCCCTAGGCCCGCCATGCGATGTATCAGACGAACAGACCGGACTGTACGGAGACTGTCACATACAGGCTCAGTAGGAGTGCAGATGGGGTTCACCTCGTCAGTCTTCTTATCGACATCTACCTGGGGACCGTTACGTACAGCTAGTGCCGCTTGCGGTCTGTGGTTAAACCCACTGCCAGCGTAGTGTCGAGTCTTTAGAGTCCCACACAGAGAGCTATTCGCCTTTAGGCAAAACGAGTAGAGGTCGCATGGTTTTGCGACAGGGTTCGTTCGCATCCGCGCACTTGTGCACGTTTGCTGTCCGGACAGTTTATACTAGCGGGCTTTGGTTTAAGCCGGATCCTAGTATATGATTTGAGATTGGTTTTTCTCAGGGTATTCGTGTTCCTCGGATCACGAATGCGGGTGCGTATGCACAGTTGCTTGAGATTGGGGGAGGGGACCTTGTTTTGGGTTAATGGCATTTGTCATTTTATTAACCCTATTGTTTTTGTGTGGATTATTGTTAATTGATAATTAGCTTAATTATTGTGCATGGTTGTTGTTGACAATTTGACTTCATTGACTTGTTGACCATGTTGACAACTTGACCATAATCATTTCATTTGGAAGATGCTCTTTGATCTTTGCAAAAATGAAATGATAATGGTCAATTCATGATTTATCATGACAATTTTCAAGCTAATTATCTAATTAAAATTATCCTCACATATTAGTGAGAATGGCTCACTATTAATTCATTCTATCATATCTTTTCTCTCTCTTGCTCATCCTCTCCCTCAAGCTCTCTCCCTCTCATGTGTTGAGAAACAAAAAGGGCTTGAGAAAAACCCTCTCTTGATCTTCTCTACTCACTTCTAGGGTTCAAGTCTTAGCATTTCTTGTACTCTAGTTACTCCTAGCTTGGAGTTGAAGCTAAAGGTGGTGGCTTTCAAGTGGATCCTTCTTTGACGGGAGAAGACAAGCAAGGTGATCCTTTTCTACCATACCTAGGAGCAAGGAGAGAAGGACTAAAGACCAAAGGTATAACCTTTCATCACTTAGCTACTTTGTAGTTAGGGTTAGCTAGTTTATGTTTAGCAAAGATCCTCACATGCATAGTCCATGTTGCCTAAGTCATTAAAAATCCGATTTTTATTATGTTTTCCGCCTCCCCGTAAGCACCGGGGTGGGCAACACGGACTTACACTAAGTTAGACTAACAAGATCTTTACTAGATTATTAGGGTTTTCCATTGTGATGTGATGAACTAAAGAGAAGAAAAGAGCATACAACCTTTGTAGTTCGAGTCCTTCTCTTCTATAGCTCCGGGTTGAAGTGCACGCGACTCTACTAGGCCCCTCTTCGAGTTGAACGAGCCTCCTTCGTGATCTTCGCGCCAAAGACGATCCACCCGAAGTTCCTCTAGCCCAAGCTAACTCTACACTAAACTCCTTTAGTGTAGGAAACACACCAAACTCCTTTATTGTAGGAAACTCACCAGACCAAATTGCTAGTTTGGTGTGGGATGGTGAAGTAGGGGATGTTAAAAGTTCACAAGTTTGTGTTCAAGCTTCATGATTCATATCTCATGTGAGGGTTGAAGCTTGAACCATGGCAATTGAGGAAGAAAATGAAGCTAGAGAGCAACCATAGGAGCAACTCAAGAAAATGGCTAAGTGTTGAGAATGAGACTAGAATGAATGCTAACTCTTGACCCCCACTCATTCAAGCATGGAATTTTGCAATATAAAATTGCAACCATGCTTGAATAGCGAGTCAAGATGAATAAACAAATATAACTCCCATTCTTGCAACCATGCTCTCAATTTACACCTCATTTCTATTTTTCTCAAAAATAGAAAATCAAGCCATGCTTCATTATTATATATATATATATATATCATATATATTAATATATATATATATATATATATAATGAAGAATAATTAGTGATCTAATGATATTAGTTAAGATATAATTATATCACATATAATGTATATCACATTATTAAATCAACACTTGATTTAATAATCCGGTTATATCACATATGACCGACTAATATCATTTATCTATATATCACATTATCAAATCAACACTTGATTCGACAATCTGGTTATATCACATATAACCGAACTAATAAACAGATAACTGCCCGATTACAATACGGTATCACATACACGTATTTAATCAGGCCTACACACATATCACATATGTGTCCTACTTCATTTCGCTTGAACCAGGGAACTTCTGTGTGGGACTCTAAAGACTCGTCAATATGCCAGCAGTAGGTGATGATCACATCAGACACCCACAAGCCGTCAGCGGTACTAGCTGAACGTAACGGCTACCCGGGTATTGAGCGATATGAAGATCAACAAGCAAGCTCATCCATAGTCTCCATGAAGCCTATCAGTAACACTACCATACAGTCCGGTCTCTTCGTCTGATATGTCGCATATCATGTTGAGAGGTGGTAAACGTCAGACCCCAGTAATGTGATAAGTCATGCCGATGTCTGGCTCATAACGGTTCGAGAAACTACTGGTAACTCATACCAGTAAATCTCATCAGCAGCCCTGGCTAGGGACTTCCAGTTATAACCAATCGAGTATAGCGCAACATCAACCTGTAAGTCTACGGTAGTGCCCCGGCCATCAATCCGAGGCCAAAATGCGGAAAAAAAACTTTTTACTAAACCGGCGCTATCGTAGCCTTTCACCCTGATCGAACCATTAACACTAAACTAGCAACTAGAGAAGGGTTAGAAAAGCTATACCGATCGATCCGTGTCCTTCGGTCTTTAGCCACCAACCCTAGCTCCTCACGACATCTCCGATCTCCGGTCTCCTCGTCAGAAGGGCACCACATATAGATGTCTTTTTACGGGCTCCTGGTTCAAACCGAAGCAACTCGGACATGAAATTTTCTAGCCAACATGTCCAAGGTGATGTAGAGAATGTGTGTGATAACTTTGTCTCAAGCATCCAATGATTCTCAACTCATGAGAGTGTGTGGATGGAGGTTGAAGATGAAGCCATGGTGGAAATGGTGAGCTAGAGGAAGAAGAAGAAGAGGCTTTTGTTATTCTTGTGACGAGATAAAAGTGAGAGCACTCATATGAAACTCAAGAGCCAACCCCAAGAGATATGGCTGCCCATTCTCTCTCTACCTCTCATTTCAACACAATAATCAATTACTAATATGACATTTGCACAAATAAAAAGACCATGAGTCATTACCCATGCACCTGTCACAATTAATGCTCTTAATGATGACTTGAGCTCACAATTTCCACTTGCAAACATTAATCCAAATGTTTACAACAATAAATAGAATGGCTTCTACTAAAGTAAACCTGTGATGGATCACAAGAGTACCCCTGACATGTATATACATACTTGCATCCGCATTCCGACTGAATGCAAATGCAATGAGACTAAAGTAATCCAACAAATCTAATACTAGGATCCGACTTAAACCAAAGCCCACTAGTATGATCCGTCCAATCATGATCCGTGCAGAAATGCATGTATATGATCGAACCATGCCATAAAACCATACGGCCTCTACAACGTTTCGCCCGAACTTGGGAAACTTTCTGTGGGGGACTCTAAAGACTCGTCAATACGCTGGTAGTGGGTTTAACCACAAGCACGTCAGTGGTAACGTAATGGCTACCCATGTATTGACAAAAAGGGAGGCTGATGAACGAACTCATCCTGAAACCCTACTGAGCCTGTCAGTGACAATATCCTTACAGTATGGTCCGTTCGTCTATGTGTAAGTCCACGTTGCCCACCCCGGTACTTACGGGGAGGCCGAAAACGGAATAAAAATCAAATTTTTATCAACTTAGGCAACATGGACTAGACAAAGAAGGATCTTTGCTAAACAAAAACAAGCTAAAGCTAACTAGAAACTAGCTAAGTGCTAGAAAGGTTATACCTTGGGATTTATGTCCTTCTCTCCTTGCTCCTTGGAGTGGTGGAAGGAGGTCACCTTAGTCGTCTTCTCACGTCGAAGAAAGATCCACCCGAAAGCCTCGACCTTTGGCTTCAACTCCAAGCTAGAAGTAAGTAGGGTGCAAGAAGTGCTAATCCTTGAACCCTAGATGAGAGTAGAGATAATCAAGAAAGGGTTTTTCTCAAGCTCAAGTGTTTCTCAACACATGAGAGGGGAGAGCTTGAGGGAGAGGAAGAACAAGAGAGAGAAAGTGAATAATAGAATGAGAGAAAAATAAACCATTCTCACATATATGTGTGAATTATTGTAATTAGATAATTAGCTAGATAATTGTCATGGTTAATCAAGACATGACCATTATCATTTCATTTTTAATGCAATTTGTAAGGATCAAAGAGCATCTTCCAAATGAAATGATGATGGTCAAAGTGTCAACCTAGGTCAACAAGTCAAAGAGGTCAAATGGTCAACAACCATAACCATGCACAATTATTTAGACTAATATCAATTAACAATAATACACACACAAGCATTAGGGTTAATAAAATGACAATAGTCATTAACCCTAATCAAAGTCCTCTCCCTCTGTCTTAAGCAACTGTGCATACGCACCCGTATTCGTGATCCGAGGAACACGAATACAATGAGAAAAACCAGTCCCAAATCATATACTAGGATCCGGCTTAAACCAAAGCCCGCTAGTATAAGCTGTCCGGACAACAAACGTGCACAAGTGCGCGGATGTGAACGAACCCTGTCGTAAAACCATGCGACCTCTACTCATTTTGCCTAAAGGCGAATAGCTCTCTGTGTGGGACTCTAAAGACTCGACACTACGCTGGCAGTGGGTTTAACCACAGACCGCAAGCGGCACTAGCTGTACGTAACGGTCCCCAGGTAGATGTCGATAAGAAGACTGACGAGGTGAACCCCATCTGAACTCCTACTGAGCCTGTATGTGACAATCTCCGTACAGTCCGGTCTGTTCGTCTGATACATCGCATGGCGGGCCTAGGGGGGCGGTGAACGTCAGTCCCCTAATAGCGGTACAAGTCGTGTCGGAGTGTAGCCCAGAATACCCTGAGATAACACTGGAAACCTACCAGTATATCTCGCTTGCCCTGGCCAGGGACTACTCGTGTATTGGCTCTCCTAGACACAACGCGATGTCAACCCCAAATACCGGGAGAGACGAATCCTGTCTAACCGTCACTGCCTCCAAGTGCTTCGGGACTGTACCCAAAAACTACCTGTTTGCACGACTCCTTTGAGCCGTGGTAGGGTAGTAATCAAAGTGCAGTGGGAACACACTCGAGACGAAGTGACAGTGTCAAGTCAACGGACTAAGCCGTACTCATGTCACCTGGGAACTGATAACTGACGATAGGTATAATACCAACCAACAGTTCCCGACGAGTCCTGTCCAGTGTACTCGTAACCTAACGAGCACCCGCATACTATCTCAAGTACGACGTACTGACGGCTGTGGGACAGACCGTCTCCCACACTGGGATGAGAAGCGCATACGCTAGTCTACTCCGGAGTATCGATGCCCTGTCTCGATAGTCCAACGACTAGGGACCTGTATAAGGATGTGCTTATAGATCACCCAGCTCCCACGAGTGTGAGCGCCATCACAACGCTGGTAATCAAGCAAAGATCCTAAGGGCTCTACTAATCTGTATATCAGCGATATGCTAAAAGAAACACATGCACATATTAAAGGAGAGACAAACCAAGTAGCATACTACCATTTCGAGCAAGATTGTATATACAACTGTGAATATCCCAAGCTTCCATCAAGTAATATACAAACTAGTATGATACAGTAATGGCCTCTAGGGCATATACACTAACAATCTCCCACTTGCACTAAGGCCATGTACTGGCGTATCGAAGACCTATCATCTCGATCAGCCGCTCGAACTGAGTCTGGGGTAGGGCCTTCGTGAGTGGATCTGCATTGTTGTTCTCCGTATTTACTCTCTTCACCTCGATCTTCTGGCGATCTATGATCTCCCTGATCAGGTGGTACCGCTTCAAAATGTGCCTGGACTTCTGATGGGACCTGGGTTCCTTCGCTAAAGCTATAGCTCCGTTGTTGTCGCAATACAGCGGTATTGGATCAACAATGGTAGGAACCACCTGAAGCTCCGTGAGGAACTTCTTCATCCAGACAGCTTCCTTTGCGGCATCGCAAGCAGCTATGTACTCCGCTTCCATAGTTGAGTCAGCAACGGTCTCCTGCTTGGAACTCTTCCAGCAAACCGCCCCTCCATTGAGGGTAAAGACATAACCCGACATGGACTTGGAGTCATCCTTGTCACTCTGTAAGCTGGAGTCAGCAAAGGCCTTGAGCTGGAGGTCTTTTCCGCCATACACCAAGAACATCTCCTTAGTCCTTCTCAGGTACTTGAGAATGTTCTTTACCGCTATCCAGTGTTTCTCCCCTGGGTTTGACTGATACCGGCTTACAACGCTCAATGCGTATGCTACATCTGGTCTGGTAAACAACATCGCATACATTATAGAGCCTACCGCAGAAGCGTAGGGTATAATAGACATGCGATCCCTCTCCAAATCAGTCTTGGGAGACATCTCTTTGGAGAGGGTGATCCCGTGACAAGCCGGTAGATTACCGCGCTTGGAATCATCCATACTGAATCTTTTCAGTATGGTGTCGATGTACCTTGACTGTGAAAGTCCCAACATCCTCTTAGATCTATCACGATAGATCTGGATCCCCAGAATGTAGTTGGCATCGCCCAGGTCCTTCATGGAGAACCTCTGCGACAAGAATCCTTTGACTGACTGTAGCATAGGAATATCATTTCCTATTAGGAGAATGTCATCCACATACAAGACGAGGAAAACTACAGTTCTCCCTACAATCTTACTGTAAATGCATGGTTCATCTGGGTTTTTGATAAAGTCGAATTCTTTGACAGTATCATCAAAGCAGATGTTCCAACTCCGCGATGCCTGCTTAAGTCCATAGATGGACTTTAGCAACTTGCACACTCTACCGCTGCTCCCACTCTGATTGAATCCCTCCAGCTGATCCATATAGACGCACTCTTCCAAATTTCCATTTAGGAAAGCCGTCTTTACGTCCATCTGCCAGATTTCATAATCGTGGAAGGCAGCAATGGCAAGAAGGATCCGAATGGATTTCAGCATAGCCACTGGAGAAAAGGTCTCGTCATAGTCCAAGCCAGGTCTTTGACGAAAACCCTTTGCAACAAGTCTAGCTTTATAGGTCACAACCTGTCCATCTACACCAATCTTCTTTCTGAAGATCCATTTGCAGCCTACGGGTTTTACCCCTTCTGGAGCAAAGTCCAAAGTCCAAACTTTGTTGGTGTACATGGACTCCATCTCGGCCCTCATTGCATCCATCCATTTTACCGAGTCGCCGCTCTGGATGGCTTGCTGGAAGCTAGTAGGCTTACCATAATCCATGGTGCAATCCTCTCTATCCCCGTCTATGAGAAAACCGTAGTATCTCTCGGGCGGATGAGACTGCCTACTACTCCTGCGGAGTGGCACTGGGATGTCCGGTTCTCTTGAGACTTCTGGTTCTTCAAAGCTTTCAGTAATAGCTTGTGGTTCTGGAATTTCTTCCAGTTCTATAGCGCTCCCACTCATATGATTTTCTAAAAATTCAGTTTCCAAGAAGTGGGCATGCTGAGAAACAAAAACCTTTTGTTCCTCTGCGGAATAGAAAAGATACCCCATGGAGTTCTTTGGGTATCCCACAAACTTACACAGTACTGAACGTGCCTCGAGCTTCTTCGCATGCTGCTTTTTTACAAAAGCTGGACATCCCCATGTCTTAAGGTACTTGAGACAGGGTTTCTTCCCTCTCCACATCTGATATGGGGTGGTAGGCACAGTCTTGGTTGGAGCCTTGTTCAAGAGATATGCAGCTGTTTCTAGCGCATAACCCCAGAAGGATCGCGGCAACTCAGCCTTACTCATCATGGAACGAACCATATCCAATAGGGTTCGATTCCGTCTTTCCGATACACCGTTGTGTTGTGGTGTGTATGGAGGAGTAAGCTGAGAGAGAATTACATTCTCTTTTAAGTAGCCCAGAAACTCGGCACTCAAGTATTCACCACCTCGATCAGATCTTAGTGTCTTGATACTTTTGCCTGTTTGTTTTTCAACTTCATTCTTGTATTCTTGAAATTTCTCAAAGGCCTCGGATTTGTGCTTCATCAAGAAGACATGCCCATACCTAGAGAAATCATCTGTGAAAGTAATGAAGTATGAATAACCACTTCGCGTATGTGTAGACATTGGACCACACACATCACTGTGTATGAGTCCCAAGAGCTCGCTCGCTCTTTCTCCGTGTCCAGTGAACGGAGTCTTTGTCATCTTTCCCATGAGACAAGATTCACAAGTGGCATAAGACTGATACTCAAACGGATTCAAGTATCCCTCTTTATGTAACTTTGTTAACCGTGTCTCATTAATGTGACCCAGTCTACAATGCCATAAGAAAGCCTGATTTGTTTCCGGAGACTTTCTTTTAAGTGTGTTCTGGACACTGAAGATCTGTGCTTGATTCAATATGTATATCCCGTTTTGTAATGTACCTGACCCAATCAGAACTTGATTTAGCTGGATGTTAACTACATCGCTTACAAAAGTGAAATCATATCCTTCCTTAGAAATTAAGGATACAGATATGATATTACAAGTCGCACCTGGTACATAAAAACAGTTACGCAGAATCAATATCTGCCCAGTTGTCAGTCCTAGATGATATTCCCCTACAGATTCAGCATACATGCTCATTCCGTTAGCAACCCTGAGAGTCATATCACCTTTCCTGATAACCCTACGGTTTCTCAGAGCCTGTAACGAATTACAGCTATGAGATCCTGATCCGGTATCCAATACCCAGGAAGTAGGATTAACTGACATACAGTTCTCTATTACAAACACACCCGAAGCCGAAGCCACAACATGCTTCGAATTATGGCTACTGGCTTTGCAAGCCCTGCAATCCTTCTGTCCATGTTCATTCCCGCAACAATAGTAACATCCCTCTTTTGCTGCATCCATTCCCGAAACTTCTGCCCTTCTCTTTCTTTCTACTTCCCCGGTTTCCTTCAGGGTAGTAGGTAGAGACTGTTGAACTAAGTCAGCATCTGACCCGTTCTTCAACGTGGTCTTCAGGTCCGAGAGCTCAAAAGAGCTGGTCTCTGTAAGGACGTTGTCCCCTACAGATGACCCGATAGCCAACCTCGCTGGAAGCAATTCGTTCGAGGTCTCATATCTTGCGATACGAGATTGCTCTCCATATAAAACTTTGTTATGGAGGAAGATAGAAGCTGAGTCCATCTTCTCATGCTGCCTCTGGTATATACCATCAACTGAGGCAAACACGAGGCACTTGGCTTTCGCACAGTCTTCTTCCGATGTCCTACGGATATCAACATCCGTGACAGGAGAAACTGGACCTGAGACGGCAGGGGTTGGATCAGTCAAAAGGTGTCCCAGCTTGTCCTGGGCAAAGGACATCTGGACAGACCCTTGCCAGTCAAAACAGTCAGATTCAGTCATTTTATTATCTAGATGCAACCTAGGTGCGGTCATTGGGTCGCTGCAATTAAGAGAGAGAGAAGAAAACACTTAGCATGATGCTCTTGCAAGTTTAGATTGGTTTTTAATTTATCTAAACAGGATGGCTCCCACTGTCTCTCGAATCCCTCCTCAAACCATAAAGGAAGGATTAGTCAGGATCAATCTCACCGTACAATACTTGCTTAACCGTTCAGCCAGGCCAGTGTCGGTACTTCGAGGGAGGTTTTCCAACGCTTTCGCGAAGTTCCTTAATTAAGTAACCTCTTTTCCCTGTGGGCGTAGCCCCGCTAACACCTTTCTAGACACCTACTAGGTTTATAGCATTGATCGTTAAGTGAGAGTTTTCCCGAGGAGTAGCATATACTCACAGTAGGATCGGGATCCAAATATCATCGCGTGATAAAACCGAAGGAATCCTACCAGAATCATCACACTCCAAATGGTATGCTGCGCTAGCAAGTTTCAGTACTTATGAAACTCCCGATGTGGATTTTTGCCCCATGCTCTTATGACCTTGACGAAGGTCAACAAATCATAAGTCACATGTCAAGTTCTACCCGTCATTATCCAGGTTAATTTGAACCCACCCGTACATACCCTTGACGAAGGTCAACAAGGTAGTACGACTGTCCCAAACCAACGCATCTATCTATGCTACATATGAACACTTAACAGCTACCAATCACTATACCTTGACGAAGGTCAACAAACATAGCTTGAATACTATTGAATATCCATACGAAACGACGGAGGGCTACGAATGGTTTTGGCGAAACCGTGAACGTAGTGAACTTGATATAATCGATGGAACGAGATAGCTTTTAAAAGGAGTGGTTCAAGCTCTGCGTTTAAAAGTTTAGTTTTGAAAAGAACCGAGTGGTTTTCAAAGTATTCCAATCGACTTTTACTTGGTTTATTTTCTTGCATTAGTTCTTTTAATGCATCCCATCATTTAATCCTACCATTGCAGAAAACAACCAAAATATGACGTACGCTTATGCCATTCGCATTCGCCACGGGGCCCCGTCATCACCCGTTAGGTTACTTAACTAACGACAGAGCGGGGGCTGGGCTAGCGCGGCTGTAAAACATAAGCAACGTCTAAATAGTTATCATATATAAATATATACCAATGATAGACATTACAGATCACAGATGAATACATTGGATATACTAGGAATCCGCAATCCGTTCGAGCCTGCAACGAAAAGCGGATTACACGGTCGCGGTGAATAGCCACTACCCCACCCAAGACCCCTACGGGTGCGGCAAACTACCCGCCAAGTACCCGAAGCGAAGCAACCTCCCTCACCACCGTGAGTAGGCCACTCGGCACTTCGAGATACCCGGTAGTTTGTGCACCCCCTCCATAGGTCTATCCTAGGAGCAAAAACAGTAAAAAGAATTATACAATGACGGCTACAACCCCGACCCGGTTGCGCGGCCATACAAATAAAAATATTACATCAATTTACATATTACAATGAATGAAAGAAAAAGCAACACTCATCTCACATCCACCCCGGCTATTCATCCGCGACAATCCAACCCATTCATATACACATACCATCATCAATCACAGATCACAGATATGTATAACCCCGACTAATCGACATATAGCGATTAGCCGACGTTCAATACATATAAACATCATAGATATAACCTTTTAGTCAAAGTGTATTGAAGTTCGGAAAAAATACGGATTTATAGGCCCCCAAAAACAAATTTCTATTCTGGAAAACCTGGGCACATATAAACCATCTTAAAAATCCTAAAACCAAGCCAGAAATACACTGCACCAAACTCGACCCAGTGAAGAGCCAAGACGGCCGCGGTTGCGTGGCAATAGCTTGCTATTGCCGCGGAACCGCGGCTCTTTGGTCGAATCACTGGATCGTTTTTGGTGGCTTTCTTCACAAAACCCTGAGATGATTTTTGGAGTATAATTTATTTTGTTTTGAACAGAAAAAAAATTAACAGAAACTTAGGGTTTTGAAAACTCGGATTTTCGATTTTTCCGATTCGAACTTCGATACACTCTACTACCTAGCTAGTTTATGTTTAGTTAGGCTCTGATACCACTGTAAATCCACGTTGCCCACCCCGGTACTTGCGGGGAGGCCGAAAACGGAATAAAAATCAAATTTTTATCAACTTAGGCAACATGGACTAGACAAAGAAGGATCTTTGCTAAACAAAAACAAGCTAAAGCTAACTAGAAACTAGCTAAGTGCTAGAAAGGTTATACCTTGGGCTTTATGTCCTTCTCTCCTTACTCCTTGGAGTGGTGGAAGGAGGTCACCTTAGTCGTCTTCTCACGTCGAAGAAAGATCCACCCGAAAGCCTCGACCTTTGGCTTCAACTCCAAGCTAGAAGTAACTAGGGTGCAAGAAGTGCTAATCCTTGAACCCGAGATGAGAGTAGAGATTATCAAGAAAGGGTTTTTCTCAAGCTCAAGTGTTTCTCAACACATGAGAGGGGAGAGCTTGAGGGAGAGGAAGAACAAGAGAGAGAAAGTGAATAATAGAATGAGAGAAAAATAAACCATTCTCACATATATGTGTGAATTATTATAATTAGATAATTAGCTAGATAATTGTCATGGTTAATCAAGACATGACCATTATCATTTCATTTTTAATGCAATTTGCAAGGATCAAAGAGCATCTTCCAAATGAAATGATGATGGTCAAAGTGTCAACCTAGGTCAACAAGTCAAAGAGGTCAAATGGTCAACAACCATAACCATGCATAATTATTTAAACTAATATCAATTAACAATAATACACATACAAGCATTAGGGTTAATAAAATGACAATAGTCATTAACCCTAATCAAAGTCCTCTCCCTCTGTCTCAAGCAACTGTGCATACGCACCCGTATTCGTAATCCGAGGAACACGAATACAATGAGAAAAACCAGTCCCAAATCATTTACTAGGATCTGGCTTAAACCAAAGCCCGCTAGTATAAGCTGTCCGGACAGCAAACGTGCACAAGTGCGCGGATGTGAACGAACCCTGTCGCAAAACCATGCGACCTCTACTCATTTTGCCTAAAGGCGAATAGCTCTCTGTGTAAGACTCTAAAGACTCGACACTACGCTGGCAGTGGGTTTAACCACAGACCGCAAGCGGCACTAGCTGTACGTAACGGTCCCCAGGTAGATGTCGATAAGAAGACTGACGAGGTGAACCCCATCTGAACTCCTACTGAGCCTGTATGTGACAATCTCCGTACAGTCCGGTCTGTTCGTCTGATACATCGCATGGCGGGCCTAGTGGGGCGGTGAACGTCAGTCCCCTAATAGCGGTACAAGTCGTGTCGGAGTGTAGCCCAGAACACCCTGAGATAACACTGGAAACCTACCAGTATATCTCGCTTGCCCTGGCCAGGGACTACTTATGTAATGGCTCTCCTAGACACAGCGCGATGTCAACCCCCAATACCGGGAGAGACGAATCATGTCTAACCGTCACTGCCTCCAAGTGCTTCGGGACTGTACCCAAAAACTACCTGTTTGCACGACTCCTTTGAGCCGTGGTAGGGTAGTAATCAAAGTGCAGTGGGGACACACTCGAGGCGAAGTGACAGTGTCAAGTCAACGGACTAAGCTGTACTCATGTCACCTGGGAACTGATAACTGACGATAGGTATAATACCAACCAACAGTTCCCGACGAGTCCTGTCCAGTGTACTCGTAACCTAACGAGCACCCGCATACTATCTCAAGTACGACGTACTGACGGCTGTGGGATAGACCGTCTCCCACACTGGGATGAGAAGCGCATACGCTAGTCTACTCCGGAGTATCGATGCCCTGTCTCGATAGTCCAACGACTAGGGACCTGTATAAAGATGTGCTTATAGATCACCCAGCTCCCACGAGTGTGAGCGCCATCACAACGCTGGTAATCAAGCAAAGATCCTAAGGGCTCTACTAATATGTATATGAGCGATATGCTAAAAGAAACACATGCACATATTAAAGGAGAGACAAACCAAGTAGCATACTACCATTTCGAGCAAGATTGTACATACAACTGTGAATATCCCAACCTTCCATCAAGTAATATACAAACTAGTATGATACAGTAATGGCCTCCAGGGCATATACACTAACACTATGAGTATCGCATATCGGGCCTAGGGGCTGGTAAGCGTCAGACCCCCAATACCGGTATAAGTCGTGTCGGAGTGTAGCCCAGAACACCCTGAGATACTACTGGAATACTTACCAGCAAATCTCACTTGCCTTGGCCAAGGACTTCATGTAATGGCTCTCCAGACACAGCGCGATCTCACCCCCAATACCGGGAGAGACGAATCCCCTGCCGATCCGCTCACTGCCTCCATGTGGCTTGGGACTGTACCTAACTAAAACCTGTTTGCACAACTCCTTTGAGCCATAGTAGGGTAGTAAACAAAGCACAATGGGAACTCACACGAGACAAATGACGATCTTAGGTCGATAGACTAACCTGTACACATGTCACCAGGGAACTGCTATCTGACGTCAGGTATAATACCAACTAGCATTTTCCCGGCGAGTCCTGTCTGGTGTACTAATAACCCAATGAGCACCTGTATACGTCTTAGGTGAACCAACTGACACCAATGGCTTGAACTGTATACACTAGTCTACTCTGGAGTATCGATTCCCTGTCTCGAAACTCCCTCGACTAGGGACCCTTTAAGGATGTGCTTATAGAGCCCAGCTCCCACGTATATGATGTTAGGTCCACGTTACCCACCCCAGGACTTTCGGGGAGGCGGAATAGGTAAAAATCAAAATTTTCCTCACTAGGTAACATGGACCATCCATGAAGGATCTTTGCTAAACAAAACTAACAAATAAACTACAAGTTTTAGCTACTATGTAGAATGATTATACCTAGGTCTTGAACTCCTTCTCTTCTTTTGTGGTTCTCCTCCTTGCTTGCTCCTTGTAGTGGTTTGAATGGCTCCTCCTCCTCGTGTCTTCTTTTCCGAAGATAGATCCACCCGAGGGCCTCGAACTTGAACTCGTACCTCAACCTAGAGGTAACTAAGGTGCTTGGTTTGCTAAACCTTGAACCCTAGAATGAGTAGAGAAGAGTTACGGTGGTTTTGTCTCAAAAGTTTATGATTTCCAACTCATGGAACACTTAAACTTTGAGAGAGGAAGAGGGAGAGCTTTCTTTCAAGAGAGAGAAAGAATATAATAGAATGAGCTCTCATAATCAAACCTTGCTCACATATTTTGGAATAATGATAATAATAATAATCATTAAGAATTGTGATGGTTAGTTTATGAATGACCACTATCATTACCTTCATTTAATGCATTTTGCAAAGAACAAGAAGCATCATTGAAATGAAATGATGATGGTCAACAAGACCACAATGGTCAACCAGTCAACAAGGTCAACAAGTCAACAAAAGTCAAATTGTCAACAACCCTAACCATAGCACAATTATCCTTAATCAATATTATTAACCATATTCCTCATTCTCATTAGGGTTTGGAAAAAGTCAACGGTCAACAAGTCAACCAAAATCAACAGTCAACAAGTCAACCAAAGTCAAATGGTCAACAATCCTAATGAGAATCCTCTGCCTCTGCCTCTGTCAACTGTGCATACACACCTGCATCCGTGTTCCGAGGAACACGAATACGCTAAGACAAAACCAATCCCAAAACAAATACTAGGATCTGGCTTAAACCAAAGCCCGCTAGTAATAACTGCCCGTACACCAAACTTGCACAAGTGCGCGGATGTGAACGAACCCCGTCGCAAAACCATGCGACATCTACTCTATTTTGCACAAAGGCGAGTAACCCTCTGTGTGAGACTCTAAAGGCTCGACAGTACGCTGGCAGTGGGTTTAACCATAGGCCGCAAGCGGTACTAGCTGTACGTAACGGTCCCCAGGTAGATGCCGAAAAGAAGACTGATGAGGTGAACCTATCCGAACTCCTACTGAGCCTGAATGTGACAATCTCCGTACAGTCCGGTCTGTTCGTCTAAGAGTATCGCATGGCGGGCCTAGGGGGTGGCAAACGTCAGACCCCTAATAGCGGTACAAGTCGTCTCGGAGTGTAGCCCAGAACACCCTTAGAAACTACTGGTAACACTACCAGCAAATCTCGCTTTCCCTGGCTAAGGATGACTATGTGTAATGGCTCTCCTAGACACAACGCGATATCAACTCCCAATACCGGAAGAGACGAATCCTGTCTAACCGTCACTGCCTCCAAGTGCTTCGGGACTACACCCAACTACTACCTGTTTGCACGACTCAATAGAGCCGTGGTAGGGTAGTAATCTAAGAACATTGGGAACACACTTGAGGCGAAATGACAATGTCAAGTCAACGGACTAAGCTGTACTCATGTCACCTGGGAACTGTTAACTGACGATAGGTATAATACCAACCAACAGTTCCCAACGAGTTCTATCCAGTGTACTCGTAACCTAACGAGCACCTGCATACTATCTCCAGTACGACGTACTGATGGCTGTGGGACAGACTATCTCCCCTGCTAGGGCGAGAAGCGTATGCACCACTCTACTCTGGAGTATCGATGCCCTGTCTCGATAATCCTACGACTAGTGACCAAAATAAGGATGTGCTTATAGACTACCCAGCACCCACTAGTGTGATCGCCATCACAACGCCGGTAGTCAAGCAAAGATCCTAAGGGCTCCATCAATATGTATTAGCGATATATTAAAAGAAACATATACAGATATTAAGATAGAAACAAACCAAGTAGCATACTACTATATCGAGCAAGACTGTCATAAACCCGTATATATATATCCCAAGCCTCCAAAATGTATTATACAATAATGGCCTCTAGGGCATACATATCCAACAATCTCCCACTTGCACTAAAGGCCAGTAATTGGTGTACCGCTGACCCAACGTCTGCACTAAGGCCTGCTGCTGGCGTACCGCATACCCAATAGCTCAAAAAGTCGGTCGAACTGTGTTTGAGGGAGGGCCTTTGTGAATGGATCCGCCGTGTTGTCTTTTGTGTCCACTCTCCGTACCTCGATCTCCTGGCGATCAATGATCTCCCTGATCAGGTGATACCGCCTTGAGATGTGTCTGGATTTTTGATGGGACCTTGGTTCCTTTGCTAAAGCTGTAGCCATATTGTTATCGCAATACGAAGGTATTGGGTCAACAATGGACGGAACCACCTGAAGTTCACTAATGAACTTCTTCATCCAGACCGCCTCTTTTGCGGCATCACTTGCAGCAATGTATTCAGTCTCCATCGTTGAGTCTGCGACGGTATCCTGTTTGGAACCCCTCCAACACACCGCCCCTCCGTTGAGGGTAAACACAAAACCCGAGACAGACTTGCTGTCATCTTTGTCACTCTGGAAGCTTGAATCGGTAAAGGACTCGACCCTGAGGTCTCCATTACCGTAAACCAGGAACATCTCCTTAGTCCTTCTCAGGTACTTGAGAATGTTCTTCATTGCCGTCCAGTGGTCCTCACCTGGGTCTGACCGATACCGGCTCACCACGCTCAGTGCGTAAGCTACATCTGGTCTTGTACATAGCATCGCAAACATTATAGATCCTACCGCCGAAGCGTAGGGTATAGTGCTCATGCGAACCGTCTCCTCGTCTGTCTTAGGAGACATCTTCTTGGAGAGGGTGATTCCGTGCAATGCGGGTATGTTACCGCACTTGGAATCTTCCATACTAAATCTCTTTAGTACGGTCTCTATGTACCTGGACTGCGAAAGTCCCAGTAGTCTCTTAGATCTATCTCTGTAGATCTTGATCCTCAGAATGTACGAGGCATCACCCAGGTCCTTCATGGAGAACCGTTGTGACAGGAATAGCTTGACCGATTGTAGCATAGGAATGTCATTTCCTATCAAAAGAATGTCGTCCACGTACAAGACTAGGAACACGACAGTTCGTCCTACAATCTTCTTATAGATACAAGGTTCATCTTCGTTCTTGATGAAATCAAATTCCTTGATTGCTTCATCAAAACAGATGTTCAAGCTTCGCAATGCCTGCTTTAATCCATAAATGGATTTAAGCAACTTGCACACCTTCCCGCTACTCCCACTGTCTACAAAACCCTCTGGCTGATCCATGTAAACGCACTCTTCCAAACAGCCGTTTAGAAAAGCCATTTTAACGTCAATCTTCCAGATTTCATAGTTATGGAAGGCAGCAATGGCAAGTAGGATCCGTATGGATTTGAGAATAGCCACTGGAGAAAAAGTTTCGTCATAGTCCACACCAGGTCTTTGACGAAAACCTTTTGCAACGAGTCAAGCCTTATAGGTTTCCACCTGCCCATCTACACCAAGTTTCCTTTTGTAGATCCATTTACATCCAACGGGTTTTATCCCAGGTGCAGCAATATCCAAGGTCCACACTTTATTGGTGTATATGGACCATTTCGAATTGCATGGCTTCCAGCCACTTATCAGAGTCCCTACTGATAATGGCCTGCCTGAAACTAGTAGGGTCATCTTCTTTTAAGATGCAATCCTCTCGATCCCCGTCTATGAGAAAACCGTAGTATCTCTCGGGCGGATGAGAAATCCTACCAGATCTGCGGAGTGGCTGAGGTTTGTTTAGGACTATTGAATTTTCTAGTTCTGCTAAATCCTCAGTTTGAGTTTGTGGATCAGATATTTCATCCAGTTCTACCGTGCTCCCACTTATTTCTTTTGCAAGAAATTGCCACTCTAAAAAGGTGGCGCGACGAGCAACGAACACCTTCTGTTCCCCAGTGTGGTAGAACATATATCCCAAAGAATTTCTAGGATATCCCACAAACTTGCACAAAACTGATCGTGCTTTAAGCTTGTCCGGATTTTGTACCTTTACATAGGCCGGACAACCCCATATCTTAATACGTTCAAGATACGGTCTTTTACCACTCCATATTTCATATGGAGTCTTAGGCACAGATTTAGACGGAACCTGATTCAGTACGTATGCTGTTGTTTCTAGCGCAAGTCCCCAGAATGAAAGAGGTAACTTAGCATTACTCATCATGGAGCGAACCATATCCAATAGGGTACGATTCTGTCACGTCCCGAAAGTATGGAACATGACCGGCACTTAAACTACGAAACGTCTCGAGGCGTACGTAATCTAAGTAAACCGAAAACCCAGAAATCCAAACCAAGAAAAGAAGTAGAGTGAAGGAAAACCAATTTAAAACAAGTAGTTTTAATAGCATAAGCCGAGTTATGCGATTTTTAAGAATATCAAAATTTACTGAAAATTTCGGCAGAGTCTCCTTTGTAAATACTGGCTCCCAAACGGGATACAACATGAATAGTATACGAAATCAATAAAAAGGCATCCCCAAGCGGGAGCTAGCACTTCGTCAATCGACGGTCACAACCACACAAGCAATATAATATACAACGCCAATGGCGAGGATCAAAATTCAAAAGGAAACTCAAATCCACAAGAAAACCGCAGAAAAATAACGCGCGACTCTAAGGTCGAAGGAATAACATCACTGGTCTCTATCTCAAAATAAATACATGTTTGGTTGATGGAACTTCTAGATACAACAGAATAATGATATACAAGATATATAATGGGGGTACGATACAAGTAAACCCACCTACTAGCAAATCACCCGAACGAAACAATGCCGCAAAGCCGTAATTAAACCTGTACGGCAAAACCTGCAAGAAACTGGGGCACAACGGGGGTGAGTTGCCAACTCGTGAATAGAAAAACATCTACGCACAGAAATCGCATAAATAACGCAATCCTAGGTCAACGATCATAATATATCCTCAAAAATGTATATAACATGCAGCCTATAAAAATGGCTAGGGCAGTATCTAACCCGAGTGTAAACTCATGTGCCCGTGTCAGTGCCTCAGGTAGCAATATATCATATGAATGAGGTATGAATGCATGAAAACAGAATACATGTAAATGAAGAACTGTTTTCATAAATTAGTGAGATTTCCTTTGTATTTTTAAAATGAGGTATCATAATGAAATCAGCATAAAACAGTGCCTAGCATCGGCACAAAACATAATCCCAATATCTCGATATCTCTGTATCACAGTCTCTGTACCTCAATATCTCGAAATCTCAATATCACAGTCTCAATATCTAAGGCGCCGTCAGTCCAGACCGGCTCCTACCATCCATCTCAAGACTACGACGGTATCCTCCGGATATCCGACGCGTCGGGTAAAATCACCGGTAGGTAGTGCTCCCCTGCCAGGCTCACATCGTCATCATCACGCGCTTCTTGCCCCGGGGTACCTTACCGGGTCCACCATGTACCCGAAACGGTTCATCCGTCTCCTCGAATCGGGTCTCGAAATCCATCAGCAAACTCATGGTGGACGACTCATACATCATGGGAAAACCGCACTTTTTATTCTAAAAGAGGAAAAAGGTTTATTTATGTTTTTGCGGTTTTCCTCCAAATCCAGAAAATCTCATGGAAATCCGAATCCAAAACCTCAATAACACGTAAAATGGTGAATATATGCATGAGAATCCATGAATGCGGCATAACAATGAATAACAGTATGCATGAAGTAGCAGGTAATAACTACAATGTCTAAACTAACATATAAGGCAAGTACACTAATATCATGTCTAACTATTAGCTAACAGGCTATGTCAAGCAATAATATTTTCTAAGGTGTACGTGACATGGCAATTACCGATGAAGATGTGTGTGAGCCGGCAAATAAGTGTACGTGGTACATACGCATCATCGGTAATGGTGCTGGTGTCCTAACAGCATGATATCAATAATGGAGTATGAAACATAAAATAAGCATGCGATGCGAAGCGGACCACAAAAGAAGAGCGGGAGCTGAAAACTAGACGCAACTATAACTAATCTGCATTAATCTAATATAAGTCCTACAAATGGTGCCTTTTGAAATAACACGAATCATGGGGTTTTGAAAATAGGGGCTACGGTGTTTTTATGAAAAGATAAGTCTTTTGAAATATCCGTAGGATCCCTTGGGCTGTCTTTTAAAATACCCACGATTCGTTAGTTTTTGAAATAGGTAGGAGTCTAATCTAATCGAACAACTACACTAAACTATACGGCTGAACTAACAAGCTGAACTACAGGTAAGGAAACTGCCTATCATCTGAGTCGATACATATACCTGCCTGTATATGTATAGTCGGTGATCCCGCCTCAATAATATCATATCCGATACCATATCTATAATCAGACATCCCAAGTCAAGAGTGCGGATCAATCATCAAAATATAGCTCGTACGTAAATCCGTCGTACGGCATCCCAAATCTAGGTACGGGTCAATATCACATTCATCATACTATTCACCTGGTATCCTCTTTATCAAATATCATGATCGCGGTACTGATCTACGTCTAGTACCATACTGATACCGCCTACGTATGCATGGACGTGTGTGAAACACTACGTCAAGGACCCGCTACAACGTCATGTCGTATCTCAAATACGAACCCTGCTATATCACCGATCTCACGGCCTCAAATCAAATCTCATCGACTCAGCTCAATCCCAAGTATCATCCTCAAATCCGTATGTGAACACATAGTCCCATACCCATGTGAACCCATAACTATAAAGAATCCCATGAGCACATATCAGTAGGAATGTATGCAAGTATGTATGTGTGTATGTGTAGTGCAACACTACCCTAGGGTTCGCAACGCTAAAATAATCCAACACACCAATATCCATCCTCAGCATCGTTATTAATCCCAAATAACATATAATAATTGTTGGTGTGTATACGCATCCGTATACACCACCACGGACTGCGGGGATGCTATACGCCATCCACCAGACTTCTCCCCGTAGATATAAATCTACTCACCTGGTCCTCGCTAGCCGGTGCCGACGTCGCCACGCGCTTGCTTGTCGTCTTGAAGTCCACATGGGGTACCTACATATCATAACGCACCGTATCGCATTAAAACTAATTTCGAAATCGAAACGGCATACGAAAATCAAATCGGCACGCGTATCACGCGTAGGTCCAAACCTATCGCCTACGCATGCAAGAATAGTCAAACCAACCCTCGATGTCGATGTACAAACGTCAAACCATCGAGAAAAATCCAATCACACTCATTTGCACAATTACAAGCACTAATTATAATATAAGATAGCTTACCATTCCCAAAAACCCCAATTTCACTTAAAAAGTCATTTTTCCGAAAATCTAGCAAGCACAATTCGCCGTTTTTGTACAAAACATGATGTTTAAATGAATGTAGCGGCCAATATACTTATTAAATATCTTAAATAAGTCATAGAAACAATTTCCGGAATTTAATCTCATTAAATTCCAAAAACCCTAATATTCTAGTTTACAAAATACCCTTTTTAACAATTTCATAGCAAAAATGCACAAACTACAATTTAGGTTGGATTTCCATGAACTAAAGTGTTAAACTACACTTAATAAAGTTAATAATATAATAAAAACCCTAACCATATTTTTAATCTCATATTTCGAATTAAATCAAAAAAAATAGTTTGCAACAAAAAGCTTAATTTGGACATTTTTCAAGTAACAACTTGTAATTAACAACTAGATTAGTTTTCTACAAAACTAAATATGTTAATCCACCTCACTAAACCATACACAATTAAACACAACTCATTTCCACAACAAACCCTAACTTGAAATCTTTAATCATGCAATTAAACTCACATAACCCAAATTAACACTTAATTAACTTAGCTTTAAGAAATTAAGTAATAAACTAAGCAAAAAAAGTTTAGAATTATACCCAAAAACATTTGAAGATCCACAAGCATCCATGGCCCTCCAAAATGCTCTCTTTTCACAAGGATCCATGCTATACGGGCTAAGCTAAAATGGGTAGGAGTGGGATTTGGGTTTTGGGATTTTTTTTGATGGATTTTGGGGCAATTTTTGATGAAGTTTTGAAGAGAAAAGAGAAGGGAAATGGGGGGGGCTGTTGCTGCAGTAGGAGAGGGGGGGTCGGCTGGAATGGGAGGGGGAGAGGAGAGAGAGGGAGGTAGAGAAAGTGGGGGGAGAAAGTCAAAGTCCAACCAAAGTCAAAAGTCTAACTTATTTATCCATTTTCTTTTCTTTTCTTTCATTTCTTTTCCTTTGAAATTCAAGTGGGGAAAATGATGGGGGCTGCTAAATTCAGCCAAGGGGATAAGTGGATGGGGGTGTGTGGGTGTGGGTACGGATGTGGGGTGCTGAAAAATGATAAATACAATACCCCAAACATCCATTTACGCTAAAAAAAAGCCTTTTTTCTTCAATAATTTCTAAACCGTTTTGGCAAATGATTTCATTCCAAAAACCACATGATAAAATTTTATTTAATGTTTTATGAAGCACAAAATTTGTTTCAACTCATTCCAATTTGTAATTTTCCCTAATTAAATGTATTAGTGACGGCTTAAATAATAATAAAATAATATTTTTTTCAGAAAATTTGAAATTTCACCAGCGGCTCAATAAACACCAAATAATAGCAATTACATAGCTAGAATATGTATATTTAATTTTTATAATAAGTTATTTGTATTTTGACTTTTTACAGAAAACCACCTTATTTTACCGATTTTTCGAAATTTCACCGAAACAATTTTCAAAACGTTACAATCTTCCCCCCTTAAAGAAATTCGGTCCCCGAATTTAAATTCAAACTCCCCCAAATACTAAAACATCTAAGAAAAACCATCAAGTCGTCGGGGCTCCGAAATTGTAACTACATAAAACAATTCGTAGCGCAGCGCATGCGCTTGAAAAATGAGTATATAACTCAAATCAAAACTCCGTCAAGCATCCCGCAATCATCGGAGTCATGGAGAAGACATCAATGCCAAATCCAAATCAAAACCAATATGACATAACTCGAAACTATACATGTAAATATCGAATCTATATCTGTAAGTATCTGAAGGAAATGCATGCCAAATCTCTTTAAGTCGCTGTGCAACGCGTATAACACTGCACAGTGGCGGACGTCTATCATAAGAAAATAACTATATACATATATACCTTTGTTTGAAATGTACGTTCCGCCATTTTGGAAACAATTTAGAAGGGTCTCCTTGTTTTAAATATCTCGTGTCATATCAGACACGTAGGTAAATACTGAGGCTATAGCTCGCTTTTTGGAAATCCCTTCAATAACTATTAATGCATGCAAAAATATATTCAGGTACTGTCCTCTGACTAGTCCTGCTCAGTACGAAAACACATAGCAATATCATAAAAACGTACTGCTCTATACGAAATCAATCCCAAAATATGCACATGAATGCTACGTGCGTCTGGTGCGCACGGAAATCAAAATCCATGAATGTGCCATACATGCGCACAGAAACAACATCTAAGTGCATCGGGTGTGCACGAAACATCTGTCGTAGGCAACATGTGTGCCTGACAGCAAAATCAGGTGCATCTAACATGCACGAAGAATCTCGATTTAGTGCATCTGGTGTGCACCAAAATCGTATCTCAAAACCTGCGCTCACTCATGCGCGAATACCCAAAACCAGGGGCATCCATCATGCACGAAATCATGAAATCCAATATCAAGCGCCGAACATGCGTAAAATCAAATCAGGTGCACAAGGTGCATAAAACAAACATCGAGTATCACAATCGAAATCGAAGTCCAGTGCATCTAAGTGCACAAAATGCGTATCACTGCACTGCAAGCATATGTGAACTATACTGAGTGCAAAAACCAATTCGTATGCGTACATACGCACAAAATCAACTCAAATGTCTAAAACCGTAAAATCACAAACATGTGAAACCCAAGCACGAAAACGATATCATGTGCAACACTGTGCAAAGATCATAAATCCTCAATCATCAAAATCAGATCATTCGAATAAATCACCCAAAACATCGAAATCAATAATGGCGGCATAGTACCGCTCAAGCGCATCCTCTAAGAATCTCGGGCCAACTGGCGCGGTCACTAATGGGACGTCTCGTCGATGATCATAAACCCTGGCCTGCTGGTGTGCGTAACAATGACCACTCCTGGGTCAAGGTCTTCATTGGGAATTACAAATATCTCAGTCCCTCGGCTCATCGGCCTTGACAGGTGTGCTAACGGGGATGATCCCGTTCTGGCACGCCTCTTGTCATCTCCCGGTCAATCATCGCGACCACTCGTGAGACAGCATATCACTGGCGTTGGCCTCTGGCTCTCTGAATGTACGTGACACATCTGATCCTGGAAGCAAGTATCATTGCAGCAGTGTCCTGGAAGGAATCCTGCTCACGGTCACTTCCATGTCTCGTCTCTGCCAACTGTCCGGAAGTCGTTGTCCTTTCCTATATCTGCATCTTGCTCTGGAACGACTGCATACTCATCGCGACTCCTTCTGGAAGGTAAGTCCAAGTACCATGCCTCGGCATGCGCATCGCATCTCTGATGTCGGCGGAGTGGAACGTCATCTCATCTAGATCTGGTACGAACCTCTTACTCCACTTTTCTCTAATATCGTCTGCTTTGGACTCGTCTCGTCGCGGCCGCATGGACTGAGCTCCAACGACTATCCTTGTATCTGGAGTCTCCCAAGAATGCATCTCACCACCTAGCATCCGAATTAAGTCGAGCCATCCAATCAATTCGCCAAAACCTCATAATCCCCCAAGAGCTCAACATCTTGGGTACATTTTAATAGTATCGAGTACATACCACAGCATCGGTGGTCCAGCCGTAGAAGGGAAAACCCAAGCCTCACTAATGGCTCCGCAGAACTGCCGCAAACCCTAAGGTTCAAAGGCTTTCACACGGTCATTAAGTCGAGTTAGGGTTTCATTCTTCTAGAGGGACCATAGAATTTCCTGCATGTCTTTCCGACTACCTTAAACTTGGAATAATTGGTTTCTGACATTCGATCGTCTCTGTCTACTCCCAATGTCTCCGCGTAAAGTCGTCTCTAGCTAGAATCAATCTATCTGATGACCTCGCATCGGGGTAGGCGAACGATCCACATGTCCTAGTCATTCATCCTCGATGACTAGCGACCTTCTATCATCTCTTAGTACAACTTATACTGCAATAGCTCCAACATCTGGGGCGATATCTCGTCGTTCGCAGCAATAACTAGCTCACTCGTCTGCATGCTGAACCGTGCCTCAATCATCAGGAGTAAGCAACACACCAACGGTCATCAAAATCTGGCTGGCCTCCATCATTGGCTCAATTCTCTAGTGTCGATCAGCACCTCCGAGTAACCTCATAAAGGCGATCCGCCAAACGCTCGTGGCGCGGAAACACGGTAAAAAGATACATCTCTGCAATCGTGTGTCGCCGGAATTTCGCCCTAGTCAGTCCTCGTTCGTGACGAGCTTGTGCTGACCGCAACTCTAGCCGTAGCTCTCCCTGCCCGTAACCGTAGCAGCAAAACCAAACTGGTACCGATGAGGCTAGATCAGGAAGGAATATAATACTGAACAAGGAAATGTACATCCTAAGGCTTCATAAGTGGAGTGGCATGTCGTAAATATGCCGCGGAACATACCAACGGTACGTCACTCTACTTTAGTCACCTATTCCATCAACCAAGGGTTATCCTACGCTCCGAAGGTTAAAACCTAACGCTCTGATACCAACTTTGTCACGTCCCGAAAGTACGGAACATGACCGGCACTTAAACTACGAAACGTCTCGAGGCGTACGTAATTTAAGTAAACCGAAAACCCAGAAATCCAAACCAAGAAAAGAAGTAGAGTGAAGGAAAACCAATTTAAAACAAGTAGTTTTAATAGCATAAGCCGAGTTATGCGGTTTTTAAGAACATCAAAATTTACTGAAAATTTCGGCAGAGTCTCCTTTGTAAATACTGGCTCCCAAACGGGATACAACATGAATAGTATACGAAATCAATAAAAAGGCATCCCCAAGCGGGAGCTAGCTCTTCGTCAATCGACGGTCACAACCACACAAGCAATATAATATACAACGCCAACGGCGAGGATGAAAATTCAAAAGGAAACTCAAATCCACAAGAAAACCGCAGAAAAATAACGCGCGACTCTAAGGTCGAAGGAATAACATCACTGGTCTCTATCTCAAAATAAATACATGTTTGGTTGATGGAACTTCTAGATACAACAGAATAATGATATACAAGATATATAATGGGGGTACGATACAAGTAAATCCACCTACTAGCAAATCACCCGAACGAAACTATGTCTCAAAGCCGTAATTAAACCTGTACGGCAAAACCTGCAAGAAACTGGGGCACAACGGGGGTGAGTTACCAACTCGTGAATAGAAAAACATCTACGCACAGAAATCGCATAAATAACGCAATCCTAGGTCAATGATCATAATATATCCTCAAAAATGTATATAACATGCAGCCTATAACAATGGCTAGGGTAGTATCTAACCCGAGTGTAAACTCATGTGCCCGTGTCAGTGCCTCAGGTAGCAATATATCATATGAATGAGGTATGAATGCATGAAAACAGAATATATGTAAATGAAGAACTGTTTTCATAAATTAGTGAGATTTCCTTTCTATTTTTAAAATGAGGTATCATAATGAAATCAGCATAAAACAGTGCCTAGCATCGGCACAAAACATAATCCCAATATCTCGATATCTCTGTATCACAGTCTCTGTACCTCAATATCTCGAAATCTCAATATCACAGTCTCAATATCTAGGGCGCCGTCAGTCCAGACCGGCCCCTACCATCCATCTCAAGACCACGACGGTATCCTCCGGATATCCGACACGTCGGGTAAAATCACCGGTAGGTAGTGCTCCCCTGCCAGGCTCACATCGTCATCATCACGCGCTTCTTGTCTCGGGGTACCTTACCGGGTCCACTATATACCCGAAACGGTTCATCCGTCTCCTCGAATCGGGTCTCGAAATCCATCAGCAAACTCATGGTGGACGACTCATACATCATGGGAAAACCGCACTTTTTATTTTAAAAGAGGAAAAACGTTTATTTATGTTTTTGCGGTTTTCCTCCAAATCCGGAAAATCTCATGGAAATCCGAATCCAAAACCTCAATAACACGTAAAATGGTGAATATATGCATGAGAATCCATGAATGCGACATAACAATGAATAACAGTATGCATGAAGTAGCAGGTAATAACTACAATGTCTAAACTAACATATAAGGCAAGTACAGTAATATCATGTCTACCTATTAGCTAACAGGCTATGTCAAGCAATAATATTTTCTAAGGTGTACGTGACATGGCAATTACCGATGAAGATGTGTGTGAGCCGGCAAATAAGTGTACGTGGTACATACGCATCATCGGTAATGATGCTGGTGTCCTAACAGTATGATATCAATAATGGAGTATGAAACATAAAATAAGCATGCGATGCGAAGCGGACCACAAAAGAAGAGCGGGAGCTGAAAACTAGACGCAACTATAACTAATCTGCATTAATCTAATATAAGTCCTACAAATGGTGCCTTTTGAAATAACACGAATCATGGGGTTTTGAAAATAGGAGCTACGGTGTTTTTATGAAAAAATAAGTCTTTTGAAATATCCGTAGGATCCCTTGGTCTGTGTTTTAAAATACCCACGATTCGTTAGTTTTTGAAATAGGTAGGAGTCTAATCTAATCTAACAACTACATTAAACTATACGGCTGAACTAACAAGCTGAACTTCAGGTAAGGAAACCGCCTATCATCTGAGTCGATACATATACCTACCTGTATATGTATAGTCGGTGATCCCGCCTCAATAATATCATATCCGATACCATATCAATAATCAGACATCCCAAGTCAAGAGTGTGGATCAATCATCAAAATATAGCTCGTACGTAAATCCGTCGTACGGCATCCCAAATCTGGGTACGGGTCAATATCATATTCATCATACTATTCACCTGGTATCCTCTTTATCAAATATCATGATCGCGGTACTGATCTACGTCTAGTACCATACTGATACCGCCTACGTATGCATGGACGTGTGTGAAACACTACGTCAAGGTCCCGCTACAACGTCATGTCGTATCTCAAATACGAACCCTGCTATATCATCGATCTCACGGCCTCAAATCAAATTTCATCGACTCAGCTCAATCCCAAGTATCATCCTCAAATCCGTATGTGAACACATAGTCCCATACCCATGTGAACCCATAACTATAAAGAATCCCATGAGCACATATCAATAGGAATGTATGCAAGTATGTATGTGTGTATGTGTAGTGCAACACTACCCTAGGGTTCGCAACGCAAAAATAATCCAACACACCAATATCCATCCTCAGCATCGTTATTAATCCCAAATAACATATAATAATTGTTGGTGTGTATACGCATTCGTATACACCACCACGGACTGCGGGGGTGCTATACGCCATCCACCCGACTTCTCCCCGTAGATATAAATTTACTCACCTGGTCCTCGCTAGCCGGTGCCGACGTCGCCACGCGCTTGCTTGTCTTCTCGAAGTCCACATGGGGTACCTACATATCATAACGCACCGTATCGCATTAAAACTAAATTCGAAATCGAAACGGCAGACGAAAATCAAATCGGCACGCGTATCACGCGTAGGTCCAAACCTATCGCCTACGCATGCAAGAATAGTCAAACCAACCCTCGATGTCGATGTACAAACGTCAAACCATCGAGAAAAATCCAATCACACTCATTTGCACAATTACAAGCACTAATTATAATATAAAATAGCTTACAATTCCCAAAAACCCCAATTTCACTTAAAAAGTCATTTTTCCGAAAATCTAGCAAGCACAATTCGCCGTTTTTGTACAAAACATGATGTTTAAATGAATGTAGCGGCCAATATACTTATTAAATATCTTAAATAAGTCATATAAACAATTTCCGGAATTTAATCTCATTAAATTCCAAAAACCCTAATATTCTAGTTTACAAAATACCCTTTTTAACAATTTCATAGCAAAAATGCACCAACTACAATTTAGGTTGGATTTCCATGAACTAAAGTGTTAAACTACACTTAATAAAGTTAATAATATGATAAAAACCCTAACCATATTTTTAATCTCATATTTCGAATTAAATCAAAAAAACTAGTTTGCAACAAAAAGCTTAATTTGGACATTTTTCAAGTAACAACTTGTAATTAACAACTAGATTAGTTTTCTACAAAACTAAATATGTTAATCCACCTCACTAAACCATACACAATCAAACACAACTCATTTCCATAACAAACCCTAACTTGAAATCTTTAATCATGCAATTAAACTCACATAACCCAAATTAACACTTAATTAACTTAGCTTTAAGAAATTAAGTAACAAACTATGCAAAAAAAGTTTAGAATTATACCCAAAAACATTTGAAGATCCACAAGCATCCATGGCCCTCCAAAATGCTCTCTTTTCACAAGTATCCATGCTATACGGGCTAAGCTAAAATGGGTAGGAGTCGGATTTGGGTTTTGGGATTTTTTTGATGGATTTTGGGGCAATTTTTGATGAAGTTTTGAAGAGAAAAGAGAAGGGAAATGGGGGGGGGGGCTGTTGCTGCAGTAGGAGGGGGGTTGGCTGGAATGGGAGGGGGAGAGGAGAGAGAGAGAGGTAGAGAAAGTGGGGGGAGAAAGTCAAAGTCCAACCAAAGTCAAAAGTCTAACTAATTTATCCATTTTTTTTCTTTTCTTTCATTTCTTTTCCTTTGAAATTCAAGTGGGGAAAAAGATGGGGCTGCAGAATTCAGCCAAGGGGAGAAGTGAATGGGGGTGTGTGGGTGTGGGTACGGGTGTGGGGTGCTGAAAAATGATAAATACAATACCCCAAACATCCATTTACGCTAAAAAAAAGCATTTTTTTTCAATAATTTCTAAACCGTTTTGGCAAATGATTTCGTTCCAAAAACCACATGATAAAATTTTATTTAATGTTTTATTATGCACAAAATTTGTTTCAACTCATTCCAATTTGTAATTTTCCCTAATTAAATGTATTAGTGACGGCTTAAATAATAATAAAATAATATTTTTTTCAGAAAATTTGAAATTTCACCAGCGGCTCAATAAACACCAAATAATAGTAATTACATAGCTAGAATATGTATATTTAATTTTTATAATAAGATATTTGTATTTTGACATTTTACAGAAAACCCCTTTATTTTACCGATTTTTCGAAATTTCACCGAAACGATTTTCAAAATGTTACAGATTCCTCCTCTCCGATACACCGTTGTGCTGTGGTGTATAAGGAGGAGTAAGCTGAGAGAGAATACCATTCTCTTTTAAGTAATCTAGGAATTCCGTGCTTAAGTACTCCCCTCTTCTATCAGACCGGAGGATCTTGATACTTTTTCCTGTCTGGTTCTCCACTTCGTTTCTGAATTCCTTGAATTTCTCAAAATTTTCAGATTTGTGTTTCATAAGATACACATATCCGAATCTAGAGAGATCGTCAGTGAATGTGATGAAGTACGAGAACCCACCCCTTGCATGTATAGACATTGGACCACATACATCACTGTGTATGAGTCTCAAGAGCTCTGCTGCCCTTTCTCAATATCCGGTGAACGGAGATTTGGTCATCTTTCCTTTGAGACAAGACTGACAAGTTTCATAAGATGAAAACTCGAACGTATTCAAGAGTCTATCCTTATGCAACTTACTTAGTCTTTTCTCTCCGATATGACCAAGTCTACAATGCCACAAGTAGGATTCATTCGTATTTGAACTCTTCCTCTTGCGTGTGTTTGTACATTGAGAACTGTATTCTGATTTAGAACGTAGATACCATTACACAGTGTACCTTCTGCAACCAGTACCTTATGAAGGTAGACGTTCATGATATTTCTATCAAGAACAAAGTTATATCCATCTTTATCGAGTAAAGTGTCACGTCCCGAAAGTACGGAACATGACCGACACTTAAACTACGAAACGTCTCGAGGCGTACGTAATTTAAGTAAATCGAAAACCAAGAAATCCAAACCAAGAAAAATAGTAGGGTGAAGGAAAACCAATTTAAATCAAGTTGTTTTAATAGCATAAGCCGAATTATGCATTTTTAAAAACATCAAATATTTCCTGAAAATTTCGGCAGAGTCTCCCTTGTAAATACTGGCCCCCAAACGGGATACAACATGAATAGTATACGAAATCAATAAAAGGCATCCCCAAGCGGGAGCTAGCTCTTTGTCAATCGACGGACACAACCATACAAGGAATAAAATATACAACGCCAAGGGCGAGGATCAAAACTCAAACGGAAACTCAAAACAACAAGAAATCCACAGAAATATAACGCGCGACTCTAAGGTCGAAAGAATAACATCACTGGTCTCTATCTCAAAAATAAATACATGTTTGGTTGATGGAACTTCTAGATACAACTGAATAATAATATATACAAAGTATACTGATGGGTACGACAAAATAAACCCACCACTAGCAAATCACCTGGAAATGGAAGTAGTGCCAGCAAAGCTGTAATGAAACCTGTACGGCAAAACCTGCAAGAAACGGTGGCACAACGGGGGTGAGTTGCCAACTCGTGAATAGAAACATACGAACAGAAATCGCATGAACAACGCAATCCTAAGTCATACAATCATAATATATCCTCAAATATATAACCAGCAGCCTATAACAATGACTAGGGTTTACCTTTAAATACCGGTAATACCAAGTGCTCGTGTCAGTGCCTCAGGTAGCAATGTCTCATATGGATGATGTATGAATGCATGAAACAGAATGCATGTACTGGAGAAAACTGCTTTCATAAATTAGTGATATTTCTGTATCTTTTTAAAAGAGGTATCATAAATGAAATCAGCATAAACAGTGCCAAGCATCGACACAAAACATAAATCTCAATATCTCAAAATCTCAGGCTCCGGCTATTCGGACTGGCCTGTATCATCAAATCTCTGTACCTCAATATCTCGAAACCTCAATGTCTCAATCTCAATATCTAGGGCGCCGTCAGACCAGACCGGCCCCTACCATCCATCTCAAGACTACGACGGTATCCTCCGGATATCCGACGCGTCGGGTAAAATCACCGGTCGGTAGTGCTCCCCTGCCAGGCTCAACGCAATCATCTGCGATCCTCTTGCCCCGGGGTACCGCACCGGGTCCACCATGTACCCGAAACGGTTCCTCCATCTCCTCGAATCGGGTCTCGAAATCCATCAGCAAACTCATGGTGGACGACTCATACATCATGGGAAAAACGCACTTTTTATTTAAAAAGAGAGAAAAGAAGTTTATATAAGTTTTGCGGTTTTTCCCCCAAATCCAGAAAACCTCATGGAAATCCGAATCCAAATCATCAATAGTATGTAAAACCATGAAGATAGGCATGAGAATCCATGAATGCGGCATAACAATGAATAACAGTATGCATGAAGTAGCAAGTAATAATTATAATGTCTAAACTATTAGCTAACAACCTATGTCAAATGAAATAGTATTTTCTAAAGTGTTCATGACATGGCAATTACCGATGAAGATGTGTATGAGCCGGCAAGTAAGTGTACGTGGTACATACGCGTCATCGGTAATGGTGCTGGTGTCCTAACAGCATGATATCAATAACGGTATATGAATCACAAAATAAGTATGCGTTGCAGAGCGAACAGCAATAATGTGCGGGAGCTAAATACTAAACACAAAGATAACTAATCTGCATTAAATAAAATATGAGTTCCACAGTGGTGCCATTTGAAATAACACGAATCGTGGGGTTTTGAAAATAAGGGCTACGGTGTTTTTAAGAAAAGATACGTCTTTCGAAATATCCGTAGAATCCCTTGACCTGTCTTTTAAAATACCCATGATCCGTTAGTTTTGAAATAGGTAGGAATCTAACCTAGTCTAACAACTACACTAAACTATACGGCTGAACTAACAAGCTAACTGAAGGTAAGGAAACCGCCTAACATTTAAGCCGATACATACATATATATATATATATGAGTCGGTGATCCCGCCTCGATAATATCACATCCGATACCATATCTATAATCAGATATTTCCAAGTCAAGAGTGCGGATCAAACATCAATATTTAGCTCGTACGTAAATCCGTCGTACGGCATCTCAAATCTGGATATGGGTCAATATCACATTATTTATCTGGTATCCTCTTTATCCAAGATCATAATCTGGGTACTGATCTACGTCTAGTCTTATACTAATATCATCAATATAGTCATGATCTGACTGCTGATCTACAGCCTCGTACAAACCGATATCATCATCATATATCGTCATAAAGAGGTATACATTGCCTAATGCGACCTATTATGAATATGTTAATATATCTTATGTCATATCACGATCACATGTCAACCATTCAATGTATAACACTATTCACATGTAACGTTGTCCCCAGATTCGCTATAATATCAGGACGTATCTCAAGTACGAATCCTGCCATATCCCCGTTCTCGCGGTCTCAATCAAATCTTATCGACTCATCTCAAATCCCAAATACTATCCTCAAATCCAGTATGTGAACACATAGTCCTATACCCATGTGAACACATAACAATATAACCCCATATAAGCACATATGAAAGAAGAATGTATGCAAGTATGGGTGTGTGTGTAAATGTGATGCAACCTCTAGTCTAAGGTCTCGCAACACTAAACCTATCCAATCACACCTAAAATCTATCCTTATCATCAATAAACTCAACAATATGTAATCAATATATATGTGTGCATACGTATTCGTATACATCACCACGAACTGCGGGGGTGCTATACGCCATCCACCCGACTTCTCCCCGTAGATTTAAATCTACTCACCTGGTCCTCGCTCGCCGGTGCCGACGTTGTCACGTGCTTGCTTGTCGTCTCGAAGTCCACATGGGGTACCTACATATCATAACGCACCGTATCGCATCAAAACCAAATTCGAAATTGAAACGGCATACGAAAATCAAATCGGCACGCGTATCACGCATAGGTCAAAACCTATCGCCTACGCTTGCAAGAATAGCCAAACCAACCCTCGATGTCGATGTACAAACGTCAAACCATCGAGAAAAACCCAAACACACTCATTTGCGCATTCACGAACACTAATTATAATATAAAATAGGTTAAAATTCACAAAAACCCCAAACTCACTTTAAAAGCCATTTTTCCGAAAATCTAGCAAGTAAAAATTTACCGTTTTAGTACAAAACTTGATGATTTAACAATTCTAATGGCCATAATATATATTAAATAACTTAAATAACCCATAAAAACCATTTCCACAATTTAATTTCACCAAACCATATACGTTCAAAAAAACTAGTTTGCAAAAATACAGATTTCAAACTCTTTTTAAACTAAGATTCACAATTTTACAATTAAGCTTGGTTTTGCATGGTCCAAAGGCATTAAACCACTCAGTATAATATTAATAATGACATGAAACCATAATTATATTTTAATCTAAAGCATTTCATAATTTTCCAAAAACCCTAATTAGCAAAATAGCTTAATTAGGACATTTTATAAATAATGGTTTGTAATTAACAGCTAGATTAGCTTTCTACAAGACTTAAGATGTTAATCCACATCACAAAACCATGCAAAATTTATCACAACTCAATTCCACAACAAAACCCTAACTAGAATTCCCTAATCATGCAATTAAACTCATCTAAAACCTAATTAATCACTTAATTAACTTAGATTAAAGCAACTAGACAACAAATTTAACAAAAGCATGAGATTATACCTCCCATGTTTGAGATCAAACTCAAGATCTAGACCTCCAATTTGAAATCCTTGCACCAAGATCCATGCTAAAAGAGATGAGGGAAAATGGGTAGGGCTTTTATTTGAATTTTAGTTTAGATTTTGATGGAAATTGATGAGTTTTTTTGAGGGGAAATGAAGGGAGAAGAGAGAAGAGGGGCTGCTGTTGGAGGGACTGAAATTTTGGCCAGGTGGGTGTGGGTGTGGGTGGGGGGGGTGAGGGAGGAGAGAGAGTGAGGTGGAGAAAGTGGGGGAAAAGTCAAAGTCCACATTGACTTCTTTCATTTCATTTCTTTTCTTTTCTTTTCTTTTCTTTTCTTTTGAAAAGTGAGGTGATTGGAGAGAGAGAGGGGGGAGGGCTGTCAAGGTGGGTCCGGCCACATAGGGAGAGGGAGAGAGGGTGAGGTGTGGGTGTGTGGGTTAGGGAAAAAGAAAAATGTATTACCCCAATTCCCGCTAACACAACATTCACTAAATAAGCCATTTTTCTTCGATATTTTCCAAACCGTTTTGGCAAACCATTTCGTTTCAGAAATAATATTTTACATGTCTGTTTAGTGTGTCATGAATTATAAAATTTTTATCAACCCATTCCAATTTATAATTTTCCCTAATTAAATGTATTAGTGACGGCTTAAAATAATATTAAAATAATTAATTTCGGAAAAATTTTCAGAAAATTTGAAATTTCACCAGTGGCTCTATAAACACCAAATACTAGCAATTACATAGCTAGAATATGTATATTTAATTTTATAATACAGATATTTGTATTTTGACCTTTGACAGAAAACCCCCTTATTTTACCGATTTTCCGAAATTTCACCGAAACGATTTTCAAAACGTTACAATCTTTCCCCCTTAAAGAAATTCGGTCCCCAAATTTAAATTAAAACTCCCCCCCAAATACTAAAACAACTAAGAAAAACTATCAAGTAGTCGGGGCTCCGAAATCGTAAATACATAAAACAAATCGTAGCGCAGCGCAATGCGCATGAAAAATGAGCATATAACTAAAATCAAAACTCCATCAAGCATCTCGCAATCATCGGAGTCATGGTAAAGACACAAATGTCAAATCCAATACAAAACTAATATGATATAACTCGAAACTATACACGTAAATATCCAATCTATATATGTAAATATCTGAAGGAAATGCACAAAATATACTCAAGTATTGTCCTGTGACTATTCCTGCTCAGTACTAAACCAAATAGCAAACATCATAAAATATACTGCTCCAACATAAATCAGTCCCAAATATATATATGAATGCCATGTGCGTCTGGTGCGCACGGAAATCAAAATCCATGAATGTGCTATACATATGCACAGAAACAACATCTAAGTGCATCGGGTGTGCACAAAACATCTATCAAGGGCAACAGGTGTGCCTGACAGCAAAACAGGTGCATCTTACATGCACGAAAAATCTCGATTTAGTGCATCTGGTGTGCACCAAAATCGTATCTCATAACATGCGCCCAACATGCGCGAAAATCTAAATCAGGTGCATCCATCGTGCACGAAATCATGAAATCCAATATCAAGCGCCGAACGTGCGGAAAATCCAATCAGGTGCACAAGGTGCACAAAACAAACATCGAGTATCACAATCGAAATCGAAGTCCAGTGCATCTAAGTACACAAAATGCGTATCACTGCACTGCAAGCATATATGAATCATACCGAGTGCAAAAACCAAATCGTGTGCGTATATACGCACAAATCAACTCAACTGTATGAAATCCATATAATCACAAACATGAGAAACCAAGGCACGAAAACTATCTCAAGTGCAACAACTGTGCAAAAATCGTAAATACTCAGTAGGTGCAACCATGGCGCATGAAAACGATGTCATGAAACTCAATCATCAAAACCAAATCATGCGAATATATCGCTCAAAATACCAAAATCAAGTATGGCGGAATTGTCCCGCTCAAGCACATCCTCCAAGAATCTCTGGCCAACTGTCGTGGTCACCCATAGCATGTCTCGTCGACGATCCTGAACTCTGGCCTGCCGGTATGCGTAACATGACCACCCCTGGGCCCAAGTCTTCTCGTAATTTATTCCAGAAAGGTCAAGTCAAGGTCTCTCCTAAATCTCGTCTCTGCCGAACTGTCCGGAAGTCATCGTCCTTTACTATATCTATTTCTTGTTCCGGAACGGCTACATACTCATCGCGACTCCTTCTGGAAGGTATATCCAAGTACAATGCCTCGGCATGCGTATCGCATCTCTGATGTCGGCGGAGTGGAACGTCGTCTCATCAAGACCTCGTACGAACCTCTTACTCCACTTTTCTCTAATGTCGACTGCTTCGGACTCGTCTCGTCGTGGCTGCATGGACTGAGCTCCAACAGCTATCCTCGTATCTGGAGTCTCCCAAGAAATGCATCTCACCACATAGCATCCGAATGAAGTCGAACCATCCGATCGATTCGTCAAAACCTCATAATCCCCCAAGAGCTCAACATCTTGGGTACAGTTTAATAGTATCAAGTACGTACCACAGCATCGATGGTCCAGCCGTAGAAGGGAAAACCCAAGCCTCAATAATGACGCCGCGGAACTGCCGCAAACCCTAAGCTTCAAAGGCTTTCATACGGTCATTAATTCGAGTTAGGGTTTCATTCTTCTAGAGGGTCCATAGAATTGCCTGCATGTCTTTCCGAATACTTTAAACTTGAAATAATAGGTTTCTGACATTCGATCGTCTCTGTCGACTCTCAACGTCTCTACGTGAAGTCGTCTCTAGCTGGAATCAATCTATCTGATGACCTCGCATCGGGGTAGCGAACGAACCACATGTCCTAGTCATTCATCCTCGGTGACTAGCAACCTTCTATTATCTCTTAGTACAACTCGTCCTGCAATAGCTCCAACATCTGGGGCGATATCTCGTCGTTCGCAGCACTGACTGACTCACTCGTCCGCACGCTAAACAATGCCTCAATCATCATGAATAAGCAATACACCAACGGTCATCAAAATCTGTTTGGCCTCTATCATTGGCTCGATCCTCTGGTACTGATCGGCACGTCCGAGAAATCTCGTAAATGCGTTCTGCCAAACGCTCGTGGCGTGAAAACACAGTAAAAAGACACATCTCTGCAATCGTGTGTCGCCGGAATTATGCCCTGGTCAGTCCTCGTTCGTAACGAGCTCGTGCTGACCGCAAGTCTAGCTGTAGCTCTCCCTGCCCGTAATCGTAGCAGCAAAACCAGAACTGGTACCGATGAGGCTAGATCAGGAATGAATATAATACTGAACAAGAAATGTACAACCTAAGGCTCCTTAAGTGGAGTAGCGTATCGTAAGTATGACGCGGAACATACCCACGGTACGTCACTCTACTTTAGTCACCTATTCCATCAACTAAGGGTCATCCTACGCTCCGAAGGTAAAACCTAACGCTCTGATACCAAATTTGTCACGTCCCGAAAGTACGGAACATGACCGGCACTTAAACTACGAAACATCTCGAGGCGTACGTAATCTAAGTAAACCGAAAACCAAGAAATCCAAACCAAGAAAAGTAGTAGAGTGAAGGAAAACCAATTTAAATCAAGTAGTTTTAATAGCATAAGCCGAATTATGCGTTTTTAAAAACATCAAATATTTCCTGAAAATTTCGGCAGAGTCTCCCTTGTAAATACTGGCCCCTAAACGGGATACAACATGAATAGTATACGAAATCAATAAAAGGCATCCCCAAGCGGGAGCTAGCTCTTCGTCAATCGACGGCCACAACCACACAAGCAATAAAATATACAACGCCAAGGGCGAGGATCAAAACTCAAAAGGAAAACTCAAAACAACAAGAAATCCACAGAAATATAATGCGCGACTCTACGGTCGAAAGAATAACATCACTGGTCTCTATCTCAAAAATAAATACATGTTTGGTTGATGGAACTTCTAGATACAACTGAATAATAATATATACAAAGTATACTGATGGGTACGACACAATAAACCCACCTACTAGCAAATCACCCGGAAATGGAAGTAGTGCCAGCAAAGCCATAATGAAACCTGTACGGCAAAACCTGCAAGAAACTGTGGCACAACGGGGGTGAGTTGCCAACTCGTGAATAGAAACATCTACGAACAGAAATCGCATGAACAACGCAATCCTAAGTCATACAATCAAAATATATCCTCAAATATATAACCAACAGCCTATAACAATGGCTAGGGTATACCTCTAAACAACGGTAATACCAAGTGCTCATGTCAGTGCCTCAGGTAGCAATGTATCATATGGATGATGTATGAATGCATGAAACAGAAAGCATGTACTGGAGAAAACAGCTTTCATAAATTAGTGATATTTCTGTATCTTTTTAAAAGAGGTATCACAAATGAAATCAGCATAAACAGTGCCTAGGATCGACACAAAACATAAATCTCAATGTCTCAAAATCTCAGGCTACGGCTATCTGGACTGCCTGTATCATCAAATCTCAGTCCCTCAATATCTCGAAACCTCAATGTCTCAATCTCAATATCTAGGACGCCGTCAGTCCAGACCGGCCCCTACCATCCATCTCAAGACTACGACGGTATCCTCCGGATATCCGACGCATCGGGTAAAATCACCGGTCGGTAATGCACCCCTGCCAGGCTCAACGCCATCATCTGCGATCCTCTTGCCCTAGGATACCGCACCGGGTCCACCATGTACCCGAAACGGTTCCTCCATCTCCTCGAATCGGGTCTCAAAATCCATCAGCAAACTCATGGTGGACGATTCATACATCATGGGAAAACCGCACTTTTTATTTAAAAAGTGAGAAAAGAAGTTTATATAAGTTTTGCGGTTTTTCCCCCAAATCCAGAAAACCTCATGGAAATCCGAATCCAAATCATCAATAGAATGTAAAACCATGAAGATAGGCTTGAGAATCCATGAATGCGGCATAACAATGAATAACAGGATGAATGAAGCAGCAAGTAATAACTACAATGTCTAAATTAACAGCCTATGTCAAATGAAATAGTATTTTCTAAAGTGTTCGTGACATGGCAATTACAGATGAAGATGTGTGTGAGCCGGCAAGTAAGTGTACGTGGTACATACGCGTCATCGGTAATGGTGCTGGTGTCCTAGCAGCATGATATCAATAACGGTATATGAATCACAAAATAAGTATGCATTGCAGAGCGAACAGCAATAATGTGCGGGAGCTAAATACTAAACACAAAGATAACTAATCTGCATTAAATACAATATGAGTTCCACAGTGGTGCCATTTGAAATAACACGAATCGTGGGGTTTTGAAAATATGGGCTACGGTGGTTTTAAGAAAAGATACGTCTTTCGAAATATAAGTAGAATCCCTTGACCTGTCTTTTAAAATACCCACGATCCGTTCGTTTTGAAATAGGTAGGAATCTAACCTAGTCTAACAACTATACTAAACTATACGGCTGAACTAACAAGCCAACTGAAGGTAAGGAAACCGCCTAACATCTGAGCCGATACATATATATATATATATATATATATATATACATATATTAGTCGGTGATCCCGCCTCGATAAAATCACATCCGATACCATATCTATAATCAGATATTTCCAAGTCAAGAGTGCGGATCAAACATCAATATATAGCTCGTACGTAAATCCGTCGTACGGCATCCCAAATCTAGGTACGGGTCAATATCACATTATTCATCTGGTATCCTCTTTATCCAAGATCATAATCTGGGTACTGATCTACGTCTAGTACGATACTAATATCATCAATATAATCATGATCTGACTGCTGATCTACAGCCTCGTACAAACCGATATCATCATCATATATCGTCATAAAGAGGTATACATCGCCTAATGCGACCTATTATGAATATCTTAATATATCTTATCTCATATCACGATCACATGTCAACCATTCGATGCATAACACTATTCACATGTAACGTCGTCCCTAGATCCGCTATAATATCAGTACGTATCTCAAGTACGAATCCTGCCATATCCCCGTTCTCACGGTCTCAATCAAATCTTATCGACTCATCTAAAATCCCAAATACCATCCTCAAATCCAGTATGTGAACACATAGTCCCATACCCATATGAACACATAACAATATAACCCCATATAAGTACATAAGAAAGAAGAATGTATGCAAGTATGGGTGTGTGTGTAAATGTGATGCAACCTCTAGTCTAGGGTCTCGCAACACTAAACCTATCCAATCACACCTAAAATCTATCCTTATCATCAATAAAATCAACAATATGTAATCAATATATATGTGTGTATATGTATTCGTATACATCACCACGAACTGCGGGGGTGCTATACGCCATCTACCCGATTTCTTCCCGTAAATATAAATCTACTCACCTGGTTCTCGCTCGCCGGTGCCGACGTCGCCACGCGCTTGCTTGTCGTCTCGAAGTCCACATGGGGTACCTACATATCATAACGCACCGTATCGCATTAAAACCAAATTCGAATCGAAACGGCATACGAAAATCAAATCGGCACGCGTATCACGCATAGGTCAAAACCTATCACCTACGCATGCAAGAATAGCCAAACCAACCCTCGATGTCGATGTACAAATGTCAAACCATCGAGAAAAACGCAAACACACTCATTTGCGCATTCACGAACACTAATTATAATATAAAATAGGTTAAAATTCACAAAAACCCCAAACTCACTTTAAAAGCCATTTTTCCGAAAATCTAGCAAGCAAAAATTTACCGTTTTAGTACAAAACTTGATGATTTAACAATTCTAATGGCCATAATACATATTAAATAACTTAAATAATCCATACAAACCATTTCCACGATTTAATTTCACCAAACCATATACGTTCAAAAAAACTAGTTTGCAAAAATACCGATTTCAACTCTTTTTAAACTAAGATTCACAATTTTACAATTAAGCTTGGTTTTGCATGTTCCAAAGGCATTAAACCACTCATTATAATATTAATAATGACATGAAACCATAATTATATTTTAATCTAAAGCATTTCATAATTTTCCAAAAACCCTAGTTAGCAAAATAGCTTAATTAGGACATTTTATAAATAATGGTTTGTAATTAACAACTAGATTAGCTTTTTACAAGACTTAAGATGTTAATCCACATCACAAAACCATGCAAAATTTATCACAACTCAATTCCACAACAAAACCCTAACTAGAATTGCCTAATCATGCAATTAAACTCATCTAAAACCTAATTAATCACTTAATTAACTTAGATTAAAGCAACTAGACAACAAATTTAACAAAAACATGAGATTATACCTCCCATGTTTGAGATCAAACTCAAGATCTAGACCTCCAATTTGAAATCCTTGCACCAAGATCCATGCTAAAAGAGATGAGGGAAAATGGGTAGCGCTTTTATTTGAGTTTTAGTTTAGATTTTGATGGAAATTGGTGAATTTTTTTGAGGGAAAATGAGGGGAGAAGAGAGAAGAGGGGCTGCTGTTGGAGGGACTGAAATTTCGGCCAGCTGGGTATGGGGGTGTGTGGGAGGAGAGAGAGTGAGGTGGAGAAAGTGGGGGGAAAGTCAAAGTCCACATTGACTTCTTTCATTTCATTTCTTTTCTTTTCTTTTCTTTTGAAAAGTGAGGTGATTGGAGAGAGGGGGGGACGGCAGTCAAGGTGGGGCCGGCCACATAGGTAGAGGGAGAGAGGGTGAGGTGTGGGAGTGTGGGTTAGGGAAAAAGATAAATGTATTACCCCAATTCCCGCTAACACAACATTCACTAAATAAGCTCTTTTTCTTCGATATTGTCCAAACCGTTCTGGCAAACCATTTCGTTTCAGAAATAATATTTTACATGTCAGTTTAGTGTGTCATGAATTATAAAATTTGTATCAACCCATTGCAATTTTTAATTTTCCCTAATTAAATGTATTAGTGACGGCTTAAAATAATATTAAAATAATTAATTTCGGAAAAATTTTCAGAAAATTTGAAATTTCACCAGTGACTCTATAAACACCAAATACTAGCAATTACATAGCTAGAATATGTATATTTAATTTTATAATAAAAATATTTGTATTTTGACTTTTTATAGAAACCCCCTTATTTTACCGATTTTCCGAAATTTCACCGAAACGATTTTAAAAACATTACATAAAGAAACTGATATGATGTGGCAAACCATGGAAGGTACATAGTAGCAATCGTTCAAAATCATAGTATTGCCATTTGGCAACACTAGGTGATATTCACCGACTGCTGCAACATTAACTTGTGTTCCGTTCGCTATCCTGAGCGACATATCATCAGGTGCAACTCTTCTACTTTTCTCAGTCCCTGTAATATATTACAGATATGAGATCCTGATCCGGTATCAAGTACCCAGAAGGTAGGGCTGACCACAAAGTAGTTCTCAATCACAAGAACACCTGAAGTAGATGCAAAACTATGCTTCTTCTTCAACTGGGTATCCTTGGAATCCATACAATCCTCTTTCCCTTGCTCATACTTATGACTGTAGTCACAAGTTAGAGTTGAACCGACGTTCCACATCCCCGAATAAGAATTCGGATCAGTCAAGCAATACATTTTATTATCTTGATTAGGGCGTGAAATGGTTGCTACCTGGAGAGAGAGAAAAGAAACACTCAGCGTGCGCTCTTGCAAGATTAGATTGGTTTTATTAATTTATCTAACCAGGATGGCTCCCACTCTTTCCTCAAATTCTTCTTCAAACCTTAAAAGAAGAACTAGTCAGGATTAATCGCACGTCACAATACTTGCTTAACCTTTCAGCCAGTCTAGTGTTGGTACTTCGAGGGACGTTTTCCAACGCTTTCGCGAAGTTCCTTAATTAAAAAACCTCTTTTTCCTGAAGGCGTAGCCCCTCTAACACCGTTCTAGACACCTACTTGGTTTATAGCATTGATTGTTAAGTGAAATAATCTCCTGAGAGTAATCCAACTCATCAGTGGGATCGGGATCCAACTATCATTGTGCGATGACTTAGATGGAATCCACTCTAGTCACCACACTCCAGAAGGTATGCTAAATCTGCAAGTTTCAGTCTCTTTATAAACTCCCGATGTCGACTTTTGCCCCTAACGGTTTATGACCTTGACAATGCCAACATTTCATAAACCGCTAGTCAAGTTCGGCCCGTCATTATCTTGATTAACTTAGACCCACCCGCATATCTCTTGACAATGGCAACATATCTATGCGACTGTCCTAAATAATCTGAAAATAAAGCTGCAAACAAGCAATACTTAGCTACCGATCACTACGCCTTGACAATGCCAAAATACGTAGCTCGAATACTAAGTAAAACTTGTAGGAAATGACGGAGGGCTACGGCTGGGTTTTTAGCGAAAAAATCATTAACGTAATGAACTTGATATCGTTGAAGGAATCTGATAGCCTTTTAAAATATATAGTGGCGAAAACTTTTGCTAAAGAGGTCACTCCCTGTGAAGGGATCTCGGCTCTTTCCTCGTCGAATGAGGTGCATGATATTCCAAACTGAATACCTCGATGCAAAGCAAGAATAATCGACTATAGTGAAGTTATTACCTTGACGCAAAATTCTGTCCAAGGGGTCACTCCCGATGAAGGGATCTCGGCCCTTGCCTCGTCGATTGAGGTGCTGGGTATTCATAAACGAATACCTCTGTGCAAAACACAAAGAGAACGTCCTTGCAATAACAGCTTTTTGAAAATTTTTCCAACAACGCCTTTTAGGTTTGTTTTTCTTTGCATTAATATAAAGCGTCCCATCAATTAATCCTACCATTGCAGAAAACAACGAAAATATTACGTACGCTTATGCCATCCGCATTCGCCACGGGGCCCTGTCATTACCCGTTAGGTTACTTAACTAGCGACATAGCGGGGGCTGGACTAGCGCGGATGCAAAACATAAGCAACGCCTACTAGATGTCTTATATAGATATATACATTCGTCAGATGCAATGATAGCCTTTCCAGATCATAAATGAATACATTGGATATGCTAGGAATCCACGTTTCTTTCGAGCCTGCAACGAAAGACGGATTACACGGTCGCGATGAATAGCCAAACCCTACCCTAGACCCCTACGGGTGTGGCAAACTACCCGCCAAATGCCCGAAGTGAAGCAGCCTCTCTCAACAACGTGAGTAGGCCACTCAGCACTTCAACATACCCGGTAGTTTGTGCACCCCACCTTGGGTCTATCCTAGGAGCAAAAACAGTAAAAGAAATAAATACAATGGCGGCTACAACCTCATCCCGTATGTGCGGCCATAAAAATAGTATTACATCAATTTACATTTTATATCAAATGAAAGATAAAGAAACCCTCATCTCATAAAACCCCGGCTATTCATCCGTGACAATCCAACAAGTTCATATACACAATCCAACAACATTACAGATCACAGATATACACAACCCCCACTAATCGACGTATAGCGATTAGCCGATGTTCAGTGCATATATCACATTACAGATATAACCAAATAGCTAAAGTTTATAGAACTTCGATCAAAATACCAATTTGTTACTATCCCAAACATAACATTGTTCTATGGAAAATCTGGGCAGAAAAAAAACATCTTAAAAATCACAAAACCATAACAGAGAACACCTGGAAAAATTTGGTGCGCTGCCGAGTCGACTCGGCCACGGAACCGCGGCAGATAGCATGGATCGGCCGCGGATCCATGGTCATCTGAGGGAATCAGGCGCCCAAATTTCTGCAGTTTTCTCAAAAAACCATGCTTGTATTTTTCATGTCAGTTAAAATATTTTTAGGCCTGTTTTATAAATCGACAGAAAACACAAGTTTTTATACGGATTTTGCGATTTTTCCCGGATCGAAGTTCTAAACACTTTGCTAACAGCTAGTTATTGTTTAGCTAGGCTCGGATACCACTGTTAGGTCCACGTTACCCACCCCGGTACTTTCGGGGAGGAGGAATAGGTAAAAATCAAAATTTTCCTCACTAGGTAACATGGACCATCCATGAAGGATCTTTGCTAAACAAAACTAACAAATAAATTACAAGTTTTAGCTACTATGTAGAATGATTATACCTAGGTCTTGAACTCCTTCTCTTCTTTTGTGGTTCTCCTCCTTGCTTGCTCCTTGTAGTGGTTTGAATGGCTCCTCCTCGTCGTCTCCTCTTTGCCGAAGATTGATCCACCCGAGGGCCTCGAACTTGAGCTCTTACCTCAACCTAGAGGTAACTAAGGTGCTTGGTTTGCTAAACCTTGAACCCTAGAATGAGTAGAGAAGAGTTATGGTGGTTTTGTCTCGAAAGTTTATGATTTCCAACTCATGGAACACTTAAACATTGAGAGAGGAAGAGGGAGAGCTTTCTTTCAAGAGAGAGAAAGAATATGATAGAATGAGCTCTCATAATCCAACAATGCTCACATATTTTGGAATAATGATAATAATAATAATCATTAAAAATTGTAATGGTTAGTTTATGAATGACCACTATCATTACCTTCATTTAATGCATATTGCAAAGAACAAGAAGCATCATTGAAATGAAATGATGATGGTCAACTAGACCACAATGGTCAACCGGTCAACAAGTCAACAAAAGTCAAATTGTCAACAACCCTAACCATAGCACAATAATCCTTAATCAATATTATTAACTATATTCCTCATTCTCATTAGGGTTTGGAAAAAGTCAACGGTCAATAAGTCAACCAAAGTCAAATGGTTAACAACCCTAATGAGAATCCTCTGCCTCTGCCTCTGTTAACTGTGCATACACACCCGCATCCGTGTTCCGAGGAACACGGATGCACTGAGACAAAACTAATCCCAAAACAAATACTAGGATCTGGCTTACACCAAAGCCCGCTAGTAATAACTGCCCGGACACCAAACGTGCACAAGTGCACGGATGTGAACGAACCCCGTCGCAAAACCATGCGACCTCTACTCTGTTTTGCCCAAAGGTGAGTAACCCTCTGTGTGGGACTCTAAAGGCTCGACACTACGCTGGCAGTGGGTTTAACCACAGGCCGCAAGTGGTACTAGCTGTACATAACGGTCCCCAGGTAGATGCCGACAAGAAGACTGATGAAGTGAACCCATCCGAACTCCTACTGAGCCTGAATGTGACAATCTCCGTACAGTCTGGTCTGTTCGTCTAAGAGTATCGCAAGGCGGGCCTAGGTGTTAGTTATATGTATGCCCTAGAGGCCATTACTGTACATTGGATGTATATTGTGGTGGATGGTGGGACATATATAGGTAGGACTTTCTTGCTCGACATGATAGTACGCTATCTGGTTGCACTTTGTCTTAACGTGTATACTTTCCGTCTCTCTGTTACATGTTGATAAAGCCCTTAGGATGTGTACTCGACTTCCAGGACTATGATGCAGATCATACTAGCGGGGCCTGGATAGTCCATGAGTACATCCTTGAAATGTTCCTAGTCGAGGGAATATCGAGACGGGGCATCGATATTCCAGAGTAGACTAGCGTATATCTTCTCGACCCATGCGATGGGCGATGGATGATCCCATATCCATTGGTGTTTGACATCGAAGATGGTATGCGGGTGCTCAGTGGAGACTGGGTACACTGAACGGACTTGCCGAGAACTCCAAGATGGTATTATACCTCACGTCAGATGGCAGTTCTCTGGTGACACTGGTACAGCTTAGTCTGTTGACCTGAGATCGTCATAGAGTCTTGTGTGTCTCCTACTGTGCTTTGATTTCCACCCTACCACGGCTCTACTGAGTCGTGCAAACAGGTGGTTTTTGGGTACAGTCCCGATTCACATGGAGGCAATGAGCGATAGGAGCGGATTCGTCTCTCCCGGTATTGGGGGTTGATGTTGCGCAATGCACGACTGGCCATAACAGGAAATTCCTGGCCAGGGTTGCAGTGATATACTGGTAAGAGTTATCAGTAGTTTCACGAATGTTATGGACCTCAAGTCGGCATGACTTATCGAGCTATTGGGGTCTGACGTTTACCACCCCTAGGCGAGATATGCGACATATCAGACGAACAGACCGGACCGTACGGTAAGTGTTACTGGTTGGATTCACAGGAGTGTGAGCGGGCTTGCTCGTCGATCTTCTGATCGCTCAATACCCGGGTGGCCGTTACGTTTAGCAGACCGCTTGCGGCTTGTGGGTGTTTGATATGATCAACATCTGCTGCCGGCATATTGACGAGTCTTTAGAGTCCTACACAGAGGTTTCCTGGCTCAAGCGAAACGAAATAGGAGCGCATATGAGATATGTGCGGGACCGAGAATAATGCGTGTGTGTGATACCGTATTCTATTCTCGCGATGAATGTATCGATTAGTTATATGCGATATAACCTAGTTATCGAATCAAGGATTGATTCGATAAGCCGATACATTGGATACTAACCGGTTATATGCGATATGACCGGATCATTGAATCAAGTGTTGATTTAATGATTTAATGTATAATTATATATTTGATATATTACTTTGCATTAACTAGTATTGGTTCACTTTAAATGGATTTACTCACTTGGTTTGTGCACATTGCATATGTGATATATTTTGTGCATATGATTGTATCATGTTTGATGATACATGCAAGCTAGGGTTAGTGTAAAGAATTAGACCATGGTTAAGATTATGATTAGGGTTTTCTTTTTCCTTATTTATTTATTTTGGAAAAAGATGAGAAAAGAATGGTTGCTATTTTTGTTTGCTAGTTGAAGATTCTTGAAGCTTTGAATTAGTCCACCATTCTTGTCTCATCCTTAACCCTAACCATTCAAGTTAACCATGGTCCATTCTCTACAACTAACCAAGGGTTAGTAAATGATAAGTATTGATTTATTTATCATTTACTTAATACTTATCATATTCTTTTTCTTCATCTTCTTCTTCTTCAACATGAGAAAAAAGCTTGCTACATCAATGGTGATTGATGAAAAAGTGTAGGAAATCCAAAACTAAAGTCTACCCACTTCCTATTTCTTCATCCTCTAACTCTTTCCAAGTTGTATAGGGTGTTTCCTTCACAAGTTTTCAAGGCTTGGTGAAGTTGGAGCTTGTTCTTGTGATGCCTCGACGTAGATCATCTTCGGCATCGAACCGACGATCAAGCCCGCCCATTCTTCGATGATGCCAATGCTAGAGTCAAGGGTTCGATTTAGACAGCGGAGGGAGATCATCGCGGAGCTTAGGAAGTGGTGGACCGGATCTACAAAGGTTGTAGCCCCTTTCCTTTAGATACATTTCCGTTTACTTGCTTGTTTCGCCTATTTATCTAGTTAACGATCCGTATTAGGGTTTATAGGCACTTGTAAAATTTCAATTAGCCATGTTTGATCACTTGTGAGACTCTATTAGAGTGCCTAGGAACCCTACAGTGGTATCAGAGCCTAACTAGAGCCTTAGGCGAAGTCCCGACGGAATCAGAAGTCCGATCGACCCAAAACCCGACTTGAAAAATGCTCTCTGGACTTTTCTGTAAAATGTGGATTTTTGTAGATTAAAAATATTCAGAAATATCAGCAGAAAGATACAAGGGATACTGTAAAATTCGAGCGCCTGATTCCATAAAGGAGCCGCGGATCCACGGCATGAGCATGCTCATGCGGCTGATCCGCGGACATTTTGTCTTTTTGTGCATCCTATTTTGCACAGTAACTCTTAGTTGTCTGTGCTGGTTTTCCTGGGGATTTTTAATAATTTTTCCAGAGTTGCATTTTCTGGGTTGTATTGGGAACTCGGTGTATCGATCGGATTGTCTAATTTTGTCGGTGTGTTTTTTCGGATAAATCTTAGAATATGTTAAAAAGTTCGACCGGATATAAATACCAACTTTTTCCCCTGCCGGGAAATTTCCAATTGTTGGATTTTTTCCGTAGTTTAACGACGTTCTAAGTAGTGCAAGTAACGCGATGGACCCTCTAGAAGACAACAAACCTTAACTCGATTATGTGACCGTCTTGAACTGCCCTTTGAACCTTCGGGTTTGGGGGAGTACGGCGTGCCACATGTGAGGCGTTGGCTTGACCCTTCTACGGCTGGACCGTTGGTACTGAGGCACGAACTGAATGTTGTTAGACTTATTTCATGTGTTGAGCTGTATCGGGAAAACTTGGGTGTTCGATTGTTCGATCGAAAAGTTTAGCATTTTATATTTATCCGGAATGTGATACAATAATTGGAATTCACAAATTGTTATGAGATAACGGAATGAATATTATAAACGTAGCAGTTTAGTCTCACTTGATCGGTTGCCACGGAATTTTGATGTGATCAAAAGTCCGTCGCAATCACGTAGCGTACGCGGATACTCGCCGGGTAAACTTAATAGACAGCCTCACTCCATAGCCCCGACCAAGTGACTGTAGGAGAACCCCGTCGCCGAAAGCATCCGTTCGGGTGCTCGCGGCAGCGGTGTTCCGCCTTGGTGCACTTTGTCGACGGCGTCGGGGGTGCGGCCGCCTACTAAAGTTTGCGACGAGCATTCGATCAGAATGTCGGGAATCTTGTTGAATTGCCCGACTTGATATTGAAAAGAGTTTTCGATAATGAGACTAAAATGCGGGGTTTATAATTGTTAGGCATGCGATATCTAAGTATTTCATTTGGTCAGGCATGCGATGTCTGAGGAGGTTGCGGATTCCAACCGTTGTAGTTTTACACTTTCTTTTCTTTGACCGTAAGTGTAATATGTGATATCGCCGGTTTCGTTGCTATATGTCAACGACAATTGGGATGCGCATATTTACTTACGTTGATGACATGTGATGTTATGCGTTGCTGGATATGTTATATTGGATCGTCGTGTTTGAATAGCCGGGGTTTTTTATGTGAGATAAGTGTTTTTCATTTTCATTCATGTAAAAACTTGTATGTAATATTCTTTTATTGGGGCACTTCCAGGTTGCGGATGTTGTCACCATTTGTATATTATTTACTTTTCTGCACTAGGATAGACCCAAGGAGGGGAGCACAAGTAACCGGGTTCTGGGGTCCAGTGGGAGACCATCTCGAGGAGTCGAGTCCGGGTCTCCTAACCCTAGAATTGGTAGGGTTGCTTGCCGCTCTCGTAGGGGTCTAGGGGTGTGGGATTGGCTATTCATCACGACCGTGGAATCCGTGTTTTATACTGGCTCGTATTGAAAACACGGACGTCCTAGTATATCCAATATTTCATATGTTTCTTCTGCTGTGTTTTATCTGTGATGAGATCATGTGATGTTCTGTGACAGATATTATATATAGTATATATGATATATTATATAGACGTTGCTTATGTTTTACACCCGCGCTAGCCCTGCCCCGCTCTGCCGTTAGTTACCTAACCTAACGGTGCAGACAGGACATCGAGGCGAATGCGGATGGCATAAGCGTACGTTATATTTATCTGTGATGTTTAGGTGGACTTAAATGATGGGATATTCATTAATGAGATTAATGAAAGAAAATAAACCTAATTGATGTTGTGGAATCGAATTTCAAAATAAAAACAGGTAGCTACAGTTCTTGCTTTGCATCGCGGTGTTCATTATAGAACATCCTGCACCTTATTCGATGAGGAAAGGACCGAGATCCCTTCACCGGGAGTGACTCCTTTAGCAATAACTGGCAGATGCTACACACTCGGTTTGTCTTTGATCGCTTCTATAGTTTTCGCTTTGCACAGTGATATATATGATATATCCCGCACCTCATTCGACGAGGAAAGGGCCGACGATCCCTTCACCGGGAGTGACCCCTTTACCAAAACTAGAAAAGCTTCAAAAACATTCCATTTAAAAACCATTTGATTCCGCAACGAGATCAAGTTCAAAGCGTTAAACGTTTTCACAAAAACCATTCGCAACCCTCCGTCATTTTAGGAAGTAGAGTACTTAGTATTCGTGCTGTGTTTGTTGACCATAGTCAAGGCACAGTGTACGGTAGCTAAGTGATGTCTTCCTACACAGCATATGATGTGATTAGTTAGGACAGTCATGTGGCTTTGTTGACCTTAGCCAAGGGTCATGTGGGTGGGTCTAATTAATCATGAAATGACGGGTAGAACTTGACTAGTACCCATGATTTGTTGACCTTAGTCAAGGTCATAGGTGCTAGGGGTAAAAACCATTATCGGGAGTTTCAAGTGTTGAAATTTGCAATGAGATTGCATACCTTCTATGTGATAGTTGGATCCCGATACCCACTGCGAGTAATTGTTACTCCTGGGAGAGTTTTGCACTTTGCAATTAGCCGATCAAGTAGGTGTCTAGAAAGGTGTCAACGGGGTTACGCTTCTGGAAAAACGAGGTTTACAGTAATTAGGTCCGTGCGAAAGCACGGGGAACCTCCCTCAAAGTACCGACACTGGCCTGGCTGAAAGATTGGCGAACTTGTAGAGTGTAATTAATCCCGGCTAGTCTTTCCTTTTAGGGTTTGAAGGAAGATTTGATAAAAACAGTGGGAGCCATCCTGATTAGATAAAATATATAACCAATCTGATCTTGCAAGAGCGCACGCAGAGTGTTTTCTTCTCTCTCTCTCCTGGTAGCGACCATATCACGCCTTAATCAAGATAATAAAATGGATGTATTGATCGAACCCGCTTGTTATACTGAGCTGGGGAACGTTGTTCCCGCTCCAACTTATAATTGTTATTAGACAGAGCAGGAAATTGGGGAATACCAGAATTCCTATGCCGCCCAAACGAAGAAAGTGCATATGATGCATCTCCTTCGGGTGTGTTCATTACAAAGAACTGTTTCTCAGTATCCTCTGCATCCTGGGTATATGATACCGGATCAGGATCCCAGATATGTAATCTGTTACATAGGGCTACAAAAGGGTAGAAAAACTGAGAACGGGTGATAAGTTTCATGAGACAGAAAACGGGGCAAGTGTTGCAGCCAAGTCTGTTGGTCACTGTCACCATGTATTACGAATACATTGATTCTGAACAAATGCTATTAGATACCGAACCTGATATACAAAATCATATCAGTCTCTTTATTAGTAAAGAAAGGATATAATTTTGTATTGATGGATAATGTTTTGAACACTTCCTATATCAAAAGTTGATCGGTTCAGGCACGTAATCTAAAAGCATTGACGTTCTAAATCAAACTACAGTTCCTTGTATATTGAACACACACAAGAGGAAGAGTTCAGAAATGAACAAATTCTTTTTGAGGCATTGTAGACTAGGTCATATCAATGCGACCCGACTGGCTGAAGTTATATTTAATCAGTTTGAATTTACATCTTGTGAATACTTGCCAGTCATGTCACAAAGATAAGATGACCATAGCTCTGTTTAAAGGAAACAGAGAAAGAGTTAGTGAACTCTTGGGATGATACATGTTGATGTATGTAGGTCCCCAGTCTACACATGCCAGGCCTGGTTCTTTATACTTCATTATATTCTCTGATAATCTCTCAAGATTTAGTCGTATGTTCCTGTTGAAACATAAGTCCGAAGCTTTTGAGGTATTCACAGAATATAAGTTGGAAGTAGAGAACCAAAATACGGGTATAAGAATTATGTCCTTTGATGTGATCGAGGAGGAGAATACTTGAGCACGGAATTCCTGGATTATTCTAAAGGAGAATGAGATTCTCTCTCGGCATTACTCCTCCGAATACACCATAGCACGATGGTATGTCGGGGCAGAGCAGATACACCCTATTTGATATGGTATGCTCTATGATGAGTACTACTGAGTTACCTTTTTCCTTTGGGAGTTATGCGCTTGAGAAGCTGCATACCTATTGAATTAGGTTCGAATTAAATCAATGCCTACCACTCCATATAAGATATGGTGCGGGAAGATCCTATCTCTTAAGTAAGTTAAGATTTGGGATTGTCCGTCCTATGTCAAAAGCAAAATCCGGACAAGATCGAGGCAAGATCAGTTCTGTAGAACTGGAAAGGTTCCAGCTATACAAAACTGCTAATGATTTGACAGAACCAAAGGATTCAATAGTTTCCGACGAACCTCTGCCTCTCCACCGATCTAGTAGGGTTCCTCACCCACCTGAGAGATACCTCGGTTTCTCGATGACAATGGGAGCGAGGATTGCATCATGAGATGATGACCCAACCAGTTTCGAGCAGGCCATCGAGAGTAGGGACTCTGTAAGAATGGCTGGATGCTTAGTGATCTGAGATGGAATCCTTATACACCAACAAAGTATGGACTTTGGTTGCTATAACTGAAGGGTTAAATCCCCATCAGGAGCAAGTATATCTTGAGAAGATTGCTTGGTGTACATGGAAAGGTTGAGACTTTCAAAGCTAGACTTGTTAAAGGTTTTCGTCATCAACCAGCCACGGATAATGATGAAACCTTTTCCAGGGACTATGTTTAAATCCATCCAGATCCTACTTGCCACGGCTACATACCATGACTACGATATCTGGTGGTTGGGTGCCATGACTACTTTTTTAAATACTGATTTAGAAGAGAACGTCTATAAGAACACAACCAGAGGTCTTCGTAAAACAGTGGGAGCAGCGGAAACGTGTGCAAGTTGCTTTACATAATGAAGCTGTAAGTGCACGGCGGCGCCCCGGCCGTCAATCCGACGCCGGAATGCGGAAACGGTGATAAACTTAAATTTTTGCGGACTTTGCAAACCGGCACCACCGCGCACTAAACTCCGGATCGTAACCATTAACAAGTCTAAGCTAACTAGAATACGGGTTAGAGATATACCGACTGATCCGAGTCCTCCGGTCTTCATCTCCACTCCGATCTCCTCGCGGGATCTCCGTCCGTCTCCTCCTCGTCGGAAAGGGCACCACATCGCCTTCGTCTTTTACGGGCTCCCGCCTCAATACCGAGGCAACTCGGGCATGAAGCCGGCAACTCGACATGCTCAAGATATGCTGTAGGAAGTGTAGTGTAGAGTGGATGTCTCACTTTGGGGTTTGTTGCCTTTGGATGGAGGAATGAAGATTGAACTTTGGAGGGAAATGAAGCTACCAATTTTTGCAAGGAAATGAGATGAAGAATGAAGCATCAAAATGAACCTCTCATTTTTCCTCTCCTCACAATGTGTGGCCGGCCAAAGCCCTCTTGAAATGGTGGAGGAAAACCAACTAAATCATATGAGGGAGGTGAGTGTAGGAGTGAAGAAGGGGTGACCACATCAAGGGACATAGAAACATACAAGCATGCTTTACACTATTAAAACCATGCCCACTCAAATCACAAGTCAAAGCAAGCATGGAAGAAAGATTCAAATCCTATCATAATCAAACCATTATGCAAGAAAACCCCTCCACAAAAGTAATTTGCAAAACTGCAAATTACCCCCTCCATCGGAAAAGTCCGGCCGGGAAGGAAAAAGAGAAAACCGGCCGGAACGGAATGCAAACTGGCAACCCCAGAAAACTGGTCCCATAATAAATTACAGGAAAACCCCGATACTGTGCATACACACCCGCATCTGTATTCCGTCCGGATACAAATGCAAAGAGACAAAATCTACACTGTACTAAACTAGGACCGGCTTAAACCAAAGCCGGCTAGTAATATCCGTTCGATCCTGATCCGTGCAATACCGCACGTATCTGATCGAACCCTGCCATATACCTATACGGCTACTAGTACAAACCGTCCGATCCTGATCCGTGCAATACCGCACGTATCTGATCGGACCCTGCCATATCTCCATACGGCCTCTACAGCGTTTCGCCCGAAACTTGAGTAACTGAAAGTGTGGTGGACTCTAAAGACTCATCAATACTATGGCTGTGGATTTAACCACTAGCACGTCAGAGGTATAAGCCAATACGTAACGGGCCACCAGCTATTGACTAAAAGGGACGTCGATGAGCGAACTCATCCTGACACCCTACTGAGCCTGTCAGTGACAATATCCGTGCAGTCCGGTCCGTTCGTCTATGAGTATCGCATGGCGGGCCTAGGGGGTTGGTAAAAGTCAGACCCCCAAAAGCGGTACAAGTCGTGTCGGAGTGTAGCCCAGAACACCCTGAGATACTACTGGAATACCTACCAGTAAATCTCCTTGCCTTGGCCAAGGACTTTGTGTAATGGCTCTCCTAGACACAGCACGACCTCACCCCCAATACCGGGAGAGACGAACCCCTGAAGATACGCTCACTGCCTCCATGTGGCTCGGGACTGTACCCAACTAAAACCTGTTTGCACGACTCCTTTGAGCCGTGGTAGGGTAGTAATCAAAGTACAGTGGGAACTCACACGAGACAAATGACGATCCCCAGGTCGATGAACTAACCTGCACACATGTCACCAGGGAACTGCCATCTGACGTCTGGTATATGACCAACTAGCATGTTCCCGGCGAGTCCTGTCCGGTGTACTCATAACCCAATGAGCACCTGTATACATCTTAGGTGATCCAACTGACACCAGTGGCTTGTGAGACCGGCCACCGCCCCTCGTCGGGGTCTCGACTGTATACACTAGTCTACTAATGGAGTATCGATGCCCGGTCTCGAAACTCCCACGACTAGGGACCTTTTAAGGATATGCTTGTAGACCCCCAGCTCCCACTTATATGATCGCCCTCATACTGCTGGTGGTCAAGCAAGAATCCTAGGGGCTCTATCAACGTGTAATAGCGACATGTCAGGTCACCTAAAACAGTACACGATGATAAAGGTAAACCAGATAGCATACTATCATCTCGAGTAAGACTGTCCTACCGGGATAGGTCCTCCCTCAATCATTACAATCACGTACCTGTGACCTAATAATTGACTCTGAGGGCACTATCTCCAACAATCTCCCACTTGCACTCAAGGCTATATTATTGCGATGTCGCATACTCACAGCCCGTGTGATACCGAACACCCAACTCCTCTACTAGTCAGTCTCACAAAGCTCGTTTGCGAAACTCTTGCGTTCGAGGAATAGCCTCAGTGAGTGGATCCGCTTAGTTGTTTCTTTCTATGTCTCTCTATATCTCAAGTTCGCGGAGAAACCCATCTCCCGAAATGAGCAATACCTGTCTTAGAATGTGTCTGGATGTCTGATGGGACATAGCTCATAAATGAACTCCAAATCCAAACTTCTTAGACTGTATCGTCAACTGAACTTAATCAGTAACCTGCGCGCCATGCCTCCCTCAGTATTGCCTTGGACCACCTGTCCAAAATACTGCCCCTCATCAGAAGGAAAACTATAACTCTGACAACTTCCTTGTCGTCCATGTCACCTTGGAAGCCTGGAATGATAACTGTCTCCTGAATGAAACTGTCGTTATCATATCGCTAGAACATCCACTTATGTTCTAAAACTGCTTCCGATTGTTTCTCCAGGATTGGATTAATGTCAACTTATTGCATCTTGTGCAAGAACAACATCTGGTGTGGTACTTGACATCTCATGATTGACTCAATTGCCTGAGCAAGTGATCTGCCAATCATGCACGTCCCTCTCCCCTTTAGTCTGTAAGACACCTTTGGAGAGGGTGACTCCATTACCTGCAGGTACACTACTGTGCCAGGAGTCGTCCATCCTAAATACTCTTAGAATGCTGTCAAGTACCCAGATTGGGAAACCACCCAAATCTAGATCTAATACCATAGATCCAGTAACCAGTATGTCTGATATAATGTCCAAGTCCTGTGTGGAGAAACTACTGTGTGACGACCAAAGTATAACCGATCGTAGTGTAGGAGTTTCCTTTCCCACTCTGTGTATATCATCCAAATACCAGGATATCACACCCTACTACCTTCTCAACAGATCCATCCCCTATTCTGATGACGTCAAACCCATGACTGTCACATCAGAAATAGATGATCTATCTCCGCTACATCTGCTTTAGTCTATAAATAGATATAAGCCTGATGTCCACCAATGCTTCCGCTGCTCCCACTGACTACGACAACCCTCTGCCAGAGTCATATACACGTACTTCTAAAGCTAGTTTAGAACGACGCTATACTCATCCTCCCGCCGGGTCTCGCAACCTGGAACAACAGCAATGGTAATTTTGGGTAAACAAGAACTTCCCTGTCACCGTCCTTGAGGCTACCGGAGTACCTCTCGGGTGCCTGAAGTTACCCACCTTATCTGCGGAGTGGCCAATGGAATGTCAATCCAGATTGAATCTTTAGGTTCCTTATCAAATCTTCAGTAATCGTTTGTGGTTCTGGAATCACTTCCAGTTCTACCATACTCCCACTACTGCTTTCTGAAAAAATCCATTTTTTAATAAAACTGTGGCGAGTCTAGAACAATATCGCTATTGTTCATCCAGATGGTAGAAAGTCAACCCTCGTCATAGCCTGGGTCAACCCACAAACAGCCATTACAGAAACGTGCCTTGAGTTGTCCAGTGTCTGGTTTTAATCATAAACCGGACAACTCCCCGTACCTTAACATCGTTAAGATATGAACTGTTCTATATCCAATATAGAACCAGAGGCACTGATTTAATTGAACTAGATTCAAATCATGCAGCTGTCTCCAGTGCATGTCAACTAAATGGAAGGAGGCGGATCAGCGTTACTCAACTTAGGAACACTTCCAATTATGAGTAACCTGAAAGAGAAGCAAGTTCTCTTAATCATTACTTTTCAACTGAATACCACAAGTATCTACATCTTCGATCTCTTTGAAGAATCCCGATACTTGCTACACCTGGTTCTCTACTCTATTCAAATACCTGTAACTTCTCCAAATTCGGACCCTGCGTTTCCACGAAACACCTGTCTAAAAACTAGAGAAGTCATAAGTAAACTGAATGTAGTACGAGGACCAACCCCTCTGTCCTGATGGACCCTGGACAACATACAATACTCTGTATAAGTCCCTTGAGTCTTATAACTCATTCACTGTGTGTCGTAGGTTGAAAACTGTACTTATGGTTAAGAAGAATTACACCGCTGTTTAATGCTCCTTACCTAACCATCCACTGATATAGGTAAATGTCGTAGACATAATTTCAGAAAGGTATATCTCACTCTATGAAAATAGACGTACAGATACATCGATTTGAAATTGGTGCATAACGGCGGATATTCAAAACCAAATACTTGCCGTCCGGCAAATAACCCAGGTGACTTCCTCAAATATCACCGATTACAACGAATCCCGATATAATGAGGACAATCACCTAATTCCCAATAGCTTACTCCCACTCATCATCTGTAAAACCATACAGATGTGAGAATCATAGCTGGCAAATACATACCCTGGAGTAAGTGTCTAATCGGGAAATCAGTTTTCTTTTAACATTACACAGTGAAACTGAAACACTGAAATGTTTCGATGGGGTATCCTGGTATTCTTAGTAATGCCTCTTCCAGATTCACGACTGTAACCGTATAATTCTTTGCCACCTCTCCAAAACCCTTCATATGTCTTTAGTCTTTACCTTCTGCACACCCCTTTAGGCCAAATGGTTTTCTTCCTTCCCTACCGTTCGGCACCAGCCTATGGTTTGGAAGAAGACTATCCAATAAGCATAATGGGTGTACTGTCCCAATCCTAGGAACACTCGCAATGAGAGAGGGTGAAGATAAAAGACAACCGAATAAACCTTATTCCTATTTCTCCTGAACCAGAATCCATCCCCGAACTGGAACAAGTTCCATTCGAGTTCGTATATAACCATACGATGGAGTATCCAAATAAACTGTGGATCTTCGTAGTGATACGGAGTGTCCTGGAGAAATACAAAGGTGATGTGGGAGTGGTAACAAAATATTTGGTTTGGTCGTGAATATCTGTTGCAATTTACTTTGCCCTCTTACTAATCCCTTGTTTTGTCTGAACTTAATACCTTCTGTACACCGTTTAGGCTAACTGGTTTTCTTCATTCCCTACCGGTCGGCACCAGCCTATGGTTTGGAAGAAGACTATCCAATTTGCGTAATAGGTGTACTACTCCTAAACCAAGGAGTACTCGTAACCTGAGAGAGGGTAAAAGGAAAAGACAACTGAATAATCCTATCCGTTTTCTCCAGAACCGGAAACCATCCTCGAATAAATTCTTTCGAGTTCGTATCTAACCATACGATGGTTTTGTCCAATGGAAGTGGACGTTCGCAGTAATGCGGGGTGCCCTAGAGAAAAGGGTAAAAGTAGGAGTGGCAATGAGGTTTGCAACTCTGACAATCCAAAAGCCAGTGTTAAGAAGGTTCGGTCAACTTGGTCACTGAGTCAAAATCTTAGGGTCGGGTCAATGGTCGCTGCCAGAGAGAGAGAGAGAAGAAACACTCAGCGTGCACTCTATCCTAGATCAGAATGGTTACCAATTTATCTAATCTGGAAACCTCCCACTGTACCTCAAATTCTCCTCCAAACCTGAAAGAAGAATTAGTCGGGGTCACCCGAGGAGTAAACCAACTCATCAGTGGGAATCGGGATCTAACTCTCATCGCATGACAACGTGACGGAATCCGCTCACGGTATCACACTCCAGAAGGTATGCGCATATATGGCAAGTTTCAGTACTTTTGAAACTCCCGATGTGATTTCTGCCCCATGCTCTTATGACCTTGACTTTGGCCAACAAATCATAAGTCACATGTCAAGTTCTGCCCGTCATTCTCCAGGTTAATTTGAATCCACCCGTACATACCCTTGACTTTGGCCAACAAGGCAGTACGACTGTTCCAAACCAACGCATCTATCTATGCTGCATATGAATAACCAACAGCTACCAAACACTGTGCCTTGACTTTGGCCAACAAACACAGCTTGAATACTATTGACTACCCATATGAAACGACGGAGGGCTACGAATGGTTTCTGGCGAAAACCTTTAACGTAATGAACTTGATATCGTTGAAGGAACTGATAGCTTTTTAGAAAATATAGTGACGAAAACCTTTACTAAAGAGGTCACTCCCGGTGAAGGGATCTCGGCTCTTTCCCCGTAGAATGAGGTGCAGGATATTCCAACTGAATACCACGGTGCAAAGCAAAAGTAATCGGCTATAGTGAAGTTAATGCCCTGACGCAAACTTCTGTCCAAGGGGTCACTCCCGGTGAAGGGATCTCGGCCCTTGCCTCGTCGACTGAGGAGCAGCATATTCCAAATGAATACCACGATGCAAAACAGAAATGAACGTCCTTGCAATAACAGCTTTTTGAAAAGTGTTCCAACAACATCAGATTAGGTTTGTTTTAACTTGCATTGATCCGAATCAACGCAGTCCCATCAATTGATCACACCACAAAGAACGAAAATATACTGACGTACATATATGCCATCCGCATTCGCCACTGGGTCCCGTCATTACCCGTTAGGTTAGCTAACTAACGACAGAGCGGGGACTGGACTAGCGCGGATGCAAAACATATACAACATCTACTAATATATATACCAATATATTATATTCGCTCAAGGCGTGAATAAAATGCAACATCACAGAGAATGAACAGCATCACAGAAACAATACAGATATCTGGGATCCCCGGGTTTCACAGAGCCGCTGAAACCCGACGTTCCCCTGGTCGTGTGGATAGCCTGTGCAATGAAAAACTAGACCCCTACGGGCGCGGCAAGTCACCCGCCAAAACCTGAAGCGAGGCAGCCCCCTTCAGCACCGTGAATGGACCACCCAGCACTTCACGGAATCCGGTCACTTGGGCACCCCTCCTGGGTCAACCTGTACCCCCTACGAGTGCGGCGAATAGTCCGCCAATCCTGGAGTGAAGCCCCCTCCGTCCCAATGCCATGAGATGCGGGCTTGTTGCCCTCCAGAACCCGGCTATCCGTGCACCCCTCCGTGGGGCAATCCTAGTACAGAAAGTAAAATATACATACACCGGGTACATCGACCGCAACCAGGTCGTGCCCCAAAAGAATAATACAAACAGGCAGTGACGGCAGTCCACATGTCGGACGCTCGCCCCGCAATATCAAATGTACATGATACAACAGCACAGTACTAGCATTGCATCCAGGCTATCCCCCACGACCGATCCGCAACATCACAGCAAATACATAGAACATCAACGTGAAAGTCACGTTCGCAAATCCGTCTAACCGGGCTATAGCAGTTAGACCGGATTTACCGATCGAGTGACATTCACGGTCGCAGATATAATGTAAATACTGTGAAAAATGTGTTTAAAAAATTTCCGATTGATCAAACAATTAACAAGTGGGCCCCAAAGAAAACTGTAGCACTCACAGAAACAATTGGCCCAACTTTAATATTCCAAAGCCCATATTTTAAGCCCAGAAGGCCTCTGTAAAAAAATGGTGAAGTGATGTGAATAGTGCGCGGCGGAAGGGCCGCACAAAGGTGGTTTTCGCGGCGGTTCCGCGCTCCAACTGTGGAGTTACTTCGTCAAATTTTTACAGAACTCTTAGATTTTCCAGTACATCAATATTTTACAACCTGAAAAATTTTTCGAGACTGAAAAATTTCAACAGAAACTGTCGTGGGTAAAATGCAGTTTTGGAACTTTTTGATCGATCGGAAATGCAAACACATTACACAAAGCTAGACTAAGTTAATGGTGAGGCTCTGATACCACTGTAAGTGCACGGCGGCGCCCCGGCCGTCAATCCGACGCCGGAATGCGGAAACGGTGATAAACTTAAATTTTTGCGGACTTTGCAAACCGGCACCACCGCGCACTAAACTCCGGATCGTAACCATTAACAAGTCTAAGCTAACTAGAATACGGGTTAGAGATATACCGACTGATCCGAGTCCTCCGGTCTTCATCTCCACTCCGATCTCCTCGCGGGATCTCCGTCCGTCTCCTCCTCGTCGGAAAGGGCACCACATCGCCTTCGTCTTTTACGGGCTCCCGCCTCAATACCGAGGCAACTCGGGCATGAAGCCGGCAACTCGACATGCTCAAGATATGCTGTAGGAAGTGTAGTGTAGAGTGGATGTCTCACTTTGGGGTTTGTTGCCTTTGGATGGAGGAATGAAGATTGAACTTTGGAGGGAAATGAAGCTACCAATTTTTGCAAGGAAATGAGATGAAGAATGAAGCATCAAAATGAACCTCTCATTTTTCCTCTCCTCACAATGTGTGGCCGTCCAAAGCCCTCTTGAAATGGTGGAGGAAAACCAACTAAATCATATGAGGGAGGTGAGTGTAGGAGTGAAGAAGGGGTGACCACATCAAGGGACATAGAAACATACAAGCATGCTTTACACTATTAAAACCATGCCCACTCAAATCACAAGTCAAAGCAAGCATGGAAGAAAGATTCAAATCCTATCATAATCAAACCATTATGCAAGAAAACCCCTCCACAAAAGTAATTTGCAAAACTGCAAATTACCCCCTCCATCGGAAAAGTCCGGCCGGGAAGGAAAAAGAGAAAACCGGCCGGAACGGAATGCAAACTGGCAACCCCAGAAAACTGGTCCCATAATAAATTACAGGAAAACCCCGATACTGTGCATACACACCCGCATCTGTATTCCGTCCGGATACAAATGCAAAGAGACAAAATCTACACTGTACTAAACTAGGACCGGCTTAAACCAAAGCCGGCTAGTAATATCCGTTCGATCCTGATCCGTGCAATACCGCACGTATCTGATCGAACCCTGCCATATACCTATACGGCTACTAGTACAAACCGTCCGATCCTGATCCGTGCAATACCGCACGTATCTGATCGGACCCTGCCATATCTCCATACGGCCTCTACAGCGTTTCGCCCGAAACTTGAGTAACTGAAAGTGTGGTGGACTCTAAAGACTCGTCAATACTATGGCTGTGGATTTAACCACTAGCACGTCAGAGGTATAAGCCAATACGTAACGGGCCACCAGCTATTGACTAAAAGGGACGTCGATGAGCGAACTCATCCTGACACCCTACTGAGCCTGTCAGTGACAATATCCGTGCAGTCCGGTCCGTTCGTCTATGAGTATCGCATGGCGGGCCTAGGGGGTTGGTAAAAGTCAGACCCCCAAAAGCGGTACAAGTCGTGTCGGAGTGTAGCCCAGAACACCCTGAGATACTACTGGAATACCTACCAGTAAATCTCCTTGCCTTGGCCAAGGACTTTGTGTAATGGCTCTCCTAGACACAGCACGACCTCACCCCCAATACCGGGAGAGACGAACCCCTGAAGATACGCTCACTGCCTCCATGTGGCTCGGGACTGTACCCAACTAAAACCTGTTTGCACGACTCCTTTGAGCCGTGGTAGGGTAGTAATCAAAGTACAGTGGGAACTCACACGAGACAAATGACGATCCCCAGGTCGATGAACTAACCTGCACACATGTCACCAGGGAACTGCCATCTGACGTCTGGTATATGACCAACTAGCATGTTCCCGGCGAGTCCTGTCCGGTGTACTCATAACCCAATGAGCACCTGTATACATCTTAGGTGATCCAACTGACACCAGTGGCTTGTGAGACCGGCCACCGCCCCTCGTCGGGGTCTCGACTGTATACACTAGTCTACTAATGGAGTATCGATGCCCGGTCTCGAAACTCCCACGACTAGGGACCTTTTAAGGATATGCTTGTAGACCCCCAGCTCCCACTTATATGATCGCCCTCATACTGCTGGTGGTCAAGCAAGAATCCTAGGGGCTCTATCAACGTGTAATAGCGACATGTCAGGTCACCTAAAACAGTACACGATGATAAAGGTAAACCAGATAGCATACTATCATCTCGAGTAAGACTGTCCTACCGGGATAGGTCCTCCCTCAATCATTACAATCACGTACCTGTGACCTAATAATTGACTCTGAGGGCACTATCTCCAACAGAAGCAGGCATCGCGGAGTTGGAACGTCTATTTTGATGTGATAGTCAAAGTGTTTGACTTCATCAAAATGGTAGACGAACCTTGTATATACAAAAGGGTAGTAGAGAGTAAGGTGGTCATCTTCGTATTGTACGTAGACAACATACTCTTGATAGGAAAAGAGTTTCCTATACTACGATCGGTCAATCTCCTATTATCACTAGGATTCCCCAAATAGGATCAAAGTGATACCTCCTAAATCCTGAGTTTTCATCTATAAGATAGATGTAATTGGATGTTAGGATTCTCACTAGATGTAGTGAGATGGTATCAATCGATCCTTGGGGGGAATCACTGGAAGAGTTCCAGGGTGATAAAGACGACTGAATGTCAGTCACGGGCATTGTCTTTACCCTCAGTAGAGGGACAGTATGTTGGAAGAGTTCCAAGCTAGATACCGTGGCAAACTAGACGATAAAGGCTGGTAACATCGCTATTAAAGATACTACCAAAGAGGAAGTTTGGGTGTATATTGGTTCATAAGATGAACTAGGTTCCTGCCATTGTATGACAATGGAAGTGTGGCTTTGGCCCTGGAACCCTGGTCCCATCAGTGACCCAGACAAATTCTGAGGAAGCATCACCTGATCATGGAGATAGTTCATCTCCGGGGTGATCGAGGTTAGGAGAGTAGACTCAGAAGACAACACGGCGGATCCACTCACGAAGGCCTTTTCCCAAAGAGAGACTTTTAGGGGATGGTTGAGTATGTGATACTGCAACCACTGCTACAGATGGCCCTAGTGCAAGTGGGAGATTGTTAGTTATATGTATGCCCTAGAGGCCATTACTGTACATTGGATGTATATTGTGGTGGATGCTGGGACATATATAGGTAGGACTTTCTTGCTCGACATGATAGTACGCTATCTGGTTGCTCTTTGTCTTAACGTGTATACTTTCCGTCTCTCTGTTACATGTTGATAAAGCCCTTAGGATGTGTACTCGACTTCCAGGACTATGATGCAGATCATACTAGCGGGGCCTGGATAGTCCATGAGTACATCCTTGAAATGTTCCTAGTCGAGGGAATATCGAGACGGGGCATCGATATTCCAGAGTAGACTAGCGTATATCTTCTCGACCTATGCGATGGGCGATGGATGATCCCATATCCATTGGTGTTTGACATCGAAGATGGTATGCGGGTGCTCAGTGGAGACTGGGTACACTGAACGGACTCGCCGAGAACTCCCAGATGGTATTATACCTCACGTCAGATGGCAGTTCTCTGGTGACACTGGTACAGCTTAGTCTGTTGACCCGAGATCGTCATAGAGTCTTGTGTGTCTCCCACTGTTCTTTGATTTCCACCCTACCACGGCTCTACTGAGTCGTGCAAACAGGTGGTTTTTGGGTACAGTCCCGATTCACATGGAGGCAATGAGCGATAGGAGGGGATTCGTCTCTCCCGGTATTGGGGGTTGATGTTGCGCAATGCACGACTGGCCATAACAGGAAATCCCTGGCCAGGGTTGCAGTGATATACTGGTAAGAGTTATCAGTAGTTTCACGAATGTTATGGACCTCAAGTCGGCATGACTTATCGAGCTATTGGGGTCTGACGTTTACCATCCCTAGGCGAGATATGCGACATATCAGACGAACAGACCGGACCGTACGGTAAGTGTTACTGGTTGGATTCACAGGAGTGTGAGCGGGCTTGCTCGTCGATCTTCTGATCGCTCAATACCCGGGTGACCGTTACGTTTAGCAGACCGCTTGCGGCTTATGGGTGTTTGATATGATCAACATCTGCTGCCGGCGTATTGACGAGTCTTTAGAGTCCTACACAGAGGTTTCCTGGCTCAAGCGAAACGAAATAGGAGCGCATATGAGATATGTGCGGGACCGAGAATAATGCGTGTGTGTGATACCGTATTCTATTCTCGCGATGAATGTATCGATTAGTTATATGCGATATAACCTAGTTATCGAATCAAGGATTGATTCGATAAGCCGATACATTGGATACTAGCCGGTTATATGCGATATGACCGGATCATTGAATCAAGTGTTGATTTAATGATTTAATGTATAATTATATATTTGATATATTACTTTGCGTTAACTAGTATTGGTTCACTTTAAATGGATTTACTCACTTGGTTTGTGCACATTGCATATGTGATATATTTTGTGCACATGATTGTATCATGTTTGATGATACATGCAAGCTAGGGTTAGTGTAAAGAATTAGACCATGGTTAAGATTATGATTAGGGTTTTCTTTTTCCTTATTTATTTATTTATTTATTTTGGAAAAAGATGAGAAAAGAATGGTTGCTATTTTTGTTTGCTAGTTGAAGATTCTTGAAGCTTTGAATTAGTCCACCATTCTTGTCTCATCCTTAACCCTAACCATTCAAGTTAACCATGGTCCATTCTCTACAACTAACCAAGGGTTAGTAAATGATAAGTATTGATTTATTTATCATTTACTTAATACTTATCATATTCTTTTTCTTCATCTTCTTCTTCTTCAACATGAGAAAAAAGCTTGCTACATCAATGGTGATTGATGAAAAAGTGTAGGAAATCCAAAACTAAAGTCTACCCACTTCCTATTTCTTCATCCTCTACCTCTTGCCAAGTTGTATAGGGTGTTTCCTTCATAAGTTTTCAAGGCTGGGTGAAGTTGGAGCTTGTTCTTGTGATGCCTCGACGTAGATCATCTTCGGCATCGAACCGACGATCAAGCCCGCCCATTCTTCTATGATGCCAATGCTAGAGTCAAGGGTTCGATTTGGACAGTGGAGGGAGATCATCACGGAGCTTAGGAAGTGGTGGACCGGATCTACAAAGGTTGTAGCCCCTTTCCTTTAGATACATTTCCGTTTACTTGCTTGTTTCGCCTATTTATCTAGTTAACGATCCGTATTAGGGTTTATAGGCACTTGTAAAATCTCAATTGGCCATGTTTGATCACTTGTGAGACTCCATTAGAGTGCCTAGGAACCCTACACTAGGGGGGTGGCAAACGTCAGACCCCTAATAGTGGTACAAGTCATGTCGGAGTGTAGCTCAGAACACCCTGAGAAACTACTGGTAACACTACCAGCAAATCTCGCTTTCCCTGGCTAAGGACGACTATGTGTAATGGCTCTCCTAGACACAGCGTGATATCAACTCCCAATACCGGGAGAGACGAATCCTGTCTAACCGTCACTGCCTCCAAGTGCTTCGGGACTGCACCCAACTACTACTTGTTTGCATGACTCAATAGACCCGTGGTAGGGTAGTAATCTAAGAACAGTGGGAACACACTTGAGGCGAAGTGACAGTGTCAAGTCAACAGACTAAGCTGTACTCATGTCACCTGGGAACTGTTAACTAACGATATGTATAATAACAACCAACAGTTCCCAACGAGTCCTTTCCAGTGTACTCGTAACCTAAAGAGCACCTGCATACTATCTCCAGTACGACGTACTGATGGCTGTGGGACAGACCATCTCCCCTGCTGGGGCGAGAAGCATATGCACCAGTCTACTCTGGAGCATCGATGCCCTGTCTCGATAATCCTACGACTAGGGACCAAAATAAGGATGTTCTTATAGACTACCCAGCCCCCACTAGTGTGATCGCCATCACAACGCCGGTAGTCAAGCAAAGATCCTAAGGGCTCTATCAATATGTATTAGTGATATGTTAAAAGAAACATATAAAAGTATTAAGATAGAAACAAACCAAGTAGCATACTACTATATCGAGCAAGACTGTCGTAAACCCGTATATATATATCCCAAGCCTCCAAAATGTATTATACAAACTAGTACTATACAATAATGGCCTCTAGGGCATACATATCCAACATATGATCGCCATCATACTGCTGGAAGTCAACCAAGAATCCTATAGGCTCTATCAACGTGTAATAGTGACCTGTAATATCACCTAAAACATGTACACGATGATAAAAGCAAACCAGATAGCATACTATCATCTCGAGTAAGACTGTCTTACCGGTATAGGTCCTCTCTCAATCATTGCAATCACGTTACTACGATCCAATAATTGACTTTGAGAGCACTATATCCAAAATCTCCCACTTTCACTTAAGGCTAATTATTGCGATGTCGCATACACACAGACCGTGTGATACCGAACACCCAACTCCTCTACTGATCAGTCTCACAAAGCCCGTTTGTAAAACTATTGCATTCGAGGAATAGCCTCAGTGAGTGGATCCGCCCTGATGTTTCTTTCTATGTCTCTCTTTATCTCAAGTTCGCGGAGAAAGCTATCTCCCGAATTGAGAAATGCATGTCTTAGAATATGTCTGGATCTCTGATGGGATCCAGTTCATAAATGAACTCCAAATCCAGAAAAACTTCTTAGACTGTATCATCAACTGAATTTAATCAGTATCTTGTGCCATGCCTCCCTCAGAGTATCCTCTTGGATCACCTGTCCAAACTACTGTCCCTCGTCAGAGGGAAAACCATAACTCTAACAGTCACTCTGTCATCCAGGTCACCTTGGAAGTCTGGAATGATAACCGTCTCCCGAAGGAGGCTGTCATTATCAAATCCCTAGAACATCCACTTGTGCTCATAAACTGCTTCCAAATGTTTCTCCATGATTGGATTAATATCTCAACTTATTGCATCTACTGGAAAAACAACATCTGGTGTGGTACTTGACATCTCATGATTGACTCAATTGCCTAAGCAAGTGATATGCCAATCATGCACATCCCTCTCCCCTTTAGTTTGTAAGACACCTTTAGAGAGGGTGACTCCAACACCTGCAGGTACAACACCATGCTAGGAGTCGTCCATTCTAAATTTCTTTAGAATACTGTCTAAGTACCCAGATTGCGAAACTACCAAAATCTAGATCTAAAACCTTAGATCTAGTAACCAGAATGCCTGATATTACATCCATATCCTATGTGGAGAAACAATTGTATGACAACCAAAGTATAACTGATCGTAGTATAGGAATTTTACTTCCTATAAAATGCATGTCATCCAAATACCAGGACATCACACCCTACTACTTCCTTAACAGATCCATCCCCTATTCTGATGAAGTCAAAACCTATGAATGTCACATCAAAAATAGATGATCTATCTCCGTTATATTTGCTTTAGTCTATAAATAGACACAATCTACTTGCCCACTGTGCTTCCGCTGCTCCCACTGACTACGACAACCCTCAGCAGAGTCATATACACATGCACTTCTAAAGCTAGTTTAGAACGACGCTATACTCATCTTCCTGCCGGGTCTCATAGTCTAGAACAACAGTAATGGTAAGTCTGGGTAAACAAGAACCTTCCTGTCACCGTCCTTGAGGATACCGGAGTACCTCCCGGGCACCTGAGGTTACCCACCATATCTGCGGAGTGGCTAATATAATGTCTAACCTGATTGAATGTTTAGGTTCCTATTAAACTTTCAGTAATCATTTGCGGTTCTGGAATCACTTCCAGTTCTACCATATTCCCACTACTGTTTTCTGAAAATGTCCATTTTATTTAAAACTGTGGCGAGTCAAGAACAATATCACTATTGATCTTCCAGATGGTAGAAAATCAACCCTCTTCATAGCCCGGGTTAACCTACAAACAGCCATTACAGAAACGTGCCTTGAGTTATCCAGAGTCTGGTTTTAAGCATAAGCTGGACAACTCCGTATACTTTAACATCGTTAAGATATGAGCCATTCTATATCTAATATAGAAACAGAGGCACTGATTTAATTGGAAATAGATTCAAATCATGCAACTGTCTCCAGTGCATGTCAACTAAAGGAGAGGGGCTGATCAGCATTACTCAACTTAGGAGTGCGTCCAATTATGAGTAACCTGAAAGAGAAACAAGTTTCTCAAAACCATTACTATCCACTAAATACCTCATACAAGTATCTACATCTTCGATTACCTTGAAGAATCCCGATACTTGCAACACGTGGTAAACAGAATATAGTATGGGGACCATCCCCTCTGTCCTAATGGACACTGGACAACATACAATACTCTGTATAAGTCCCCTGAGTTGAATAACTCAAACCCTGTGCGTCGTAGGTTGAAAACTGTATTATGGTTATGAAGAATTACACCGCTGTTCAATGCTCCTTACCTAACCATCAAATGATATAGGTAAATGTCATGGACATAATTTCAAAAATTTATATCTCACTTTACAAAATAAACGTGCAGATATATCAATTTGAAATTGGTGCATAACAACGGATATTCAAAACTAAATATTTGTCGTCCGGCAAAAACCCAGGCGATTTCCTCAAATATCACCAATTACAACGAATTCCGATATAATGAGGATGATCACCTAATTCCTAATAACTTACTCCCGCTCATCATCTGTAAAACCATACAGATGTGAGAAGCAAACCTGGTAAATACATACCCTGGAGTAAGGATCTAATTGGGAAATCAGTTTTCTTTAACAACGCATAGTGAAACTGAAACATGAAAATACTTCGTAGGGGTTTCCGGGTATTCCTAGTAATGCCTCTTCCATTATCAGATTCACGACTGTAACCGTATATTTCTTTTCCATCTCTCCAAATCCCTTTATATTTCTTTAGTCATTACCTTCTGTACACCCCCTTAGGCTAAGTGGTTTTCTTCCTTCCCTACCGTTCGGCACCGGTCTATGGTTTGGAAGAAGACTATCCAATAAGCGTAATAAGTGTACTCTCCTAATCTTAGGAGTACTAGCAACCCGAGAGATTGTAATGATAAAAGAAAACTGAATAAACCTTATTCCTATTTCTCCTGAACCAGAATCCATCCTCGAACTGGAACAAGTTCCTTCGAGTTCGTATATAACCATACGAAGGATTTATCCAATGGAATTGTATGTTCGTAGTGATACGAGTTGTTCTAGAGAAATACAAAGGTGAAACAGGAGTGGCGACGAAATACCTGGTTTGGTCGTGAACGATAGCAGTTGCAATTTACTTTGTCCCCTTTTTAATCCCTTTATTTGGCTTTACTTATTACCTTCTGTACACCACACTTAGGCAAATCGGTTTTCTTCATTCCCTACCTTTCGGCACGTGCCTATGGTTTGGAAGAAGACTATCCAATATGCGTAATAGGTGTACTCTCCTAATCCTAGGAGTACTCGCAACCTGAGAGAAGGTAAAGGGAAAAGACAACTGAACAGACCTATTCAATCTCTCCAGAACCAGAATCCATTCTCGAATCTGGAACAAGTTCCTTCGAGTTCGTATATAATCATACGATGTATTTATCCAATGGAAGTGGATGTTCATAATGATATGGGGTGTTCTGGAGAAATGCAAAGGGTAAAAGAAGGAGTGGCAATGATGTATGCAATACAGACAATCCAAAATCCAGTGTTTTAAGAAAGTTCGATTAACTTGGTCACTGAGTCATAGTCTAGGGTCGGGCCATGGTTGTTGCCAAAGAGAGAGAGAAAAGAAACACTCTGCGTGCACTCTATCCTGGATCAGAATGGTTATCAATTTATCTAATCCGGAAACCTCCCACTGTAACTTCAAAATTCTCCTCCAAACCTGAAAGAAGAATTATTCGGGATCACCCGAAGAGTAAACCAACTCATCAGTGGGAATCGGGATCCAACTATCATCGCATGATAACGTGATGGAATCCACTCACGTTATCACACTCCAGAAGGTATGCGCATGACTCGAAAGTTTCAGTTTCTTTAAAAACTCCCGATGTGATTCTTACCCCATGCTCTTATGACCTTGACTAAGGCCAACAAATCATAAGTCACATGTCAAGTTCTACCCATCATTGTCCAGGTTAATTTGAACCCACCCGTACAAGCTTTTGACTAGGGCCAACAAGGCTGTATGACTGTCCCAAACCAACGCATCTATCTATGCAACAGAAAAGTAACAAATAGCTACCATACACTATGCCTTGACTAAGGCCAACAAGCATAGCATGAATACTAAGTGCTACCCGTCTGAAATGACGGAGGGCTATGAATGGTTTTTGGCGAAAAACCGTTAACATAATGAACTTGATATCGTTGAAGGAACCGAATAACTTTTTACAAAAATATAGTGGCGAAAACCTTTGCTAAAGAGGTCACTCCCAGGGAAGGGATCTAGGCTCTTTCCCAGTAGAATGAGGTGCAGGATATTCCAAATGAATACCGCGATGCAAAGCAAAATGTAATCGACTATAGTGAAGTTATTACCCTGATGCAAACCTCTGCCCAAGGGGTCACTCTCGATGAAAGGATCTCGGCCCTTGCCTTGTCGAATGAGGTGCTGGATATTCCAAATTGAATACCGCTGTGAAAGGAAAAGAGAACGTCCTTGTAATAACAACTTTTTGAGAATTGTTCCAACAGCATCGAATAGGTTTGTTTTCCTTGCATTGATCTGAATTAACGCAGTCCCATCAATTAATCACACCAGAAAAGAACAAAAATAAAATGTACGTATATGCCATCCGCATTCGTCACTGGGTCCCGTCATCACCCGTTAGGTTACTTAACTAACGACAGAGCGGAGACTGGACTAGCGTGGGTGTAAAACATATACAACATCTACTAGTATATATATAACAATATACAATAATCGCTCCAGGCGTTATAAATGCAACATCACAGAAAAGTAATAAGCATCACGGAACAATACAGATAATCTGGGAGCCCCGGGTTTCAATTGAGCCGCAACTGAAAACCCGATGTTCCCCTGTCGTGTGGATAGCCTGTGCAATGAAAACCCAGACCCCTACGGGTGCGGTAAGTTACCCGCCAAAACCAGAAGCGAGGCAGCCCCTTTCAGCTAAGTGAATGGACCACCCAGCACTTCACGGAATCCGGTAACTTGAGCAACCCTCCTTGGGTCAACCTATACCCCCTACGAGTGCGACGAATAGCCCGCCAATTCTAGAGTGAAGCCCCCTCCATCTCAAAGCCATGAGATGTGGGCCTGTTGCCCTCTAGAATCCGACTATACGTGCACCCTGTAAGTCGACATTAGACACCCCACGTATTGCGGGGAAGCGGAATAGGTAAAACAATCCTTTTTTTTAAAACAAACATCAACTAACTTATGGATCTTTGCCAAACCTTAACTAACAACATCATAGGAGGGATTAGCTACTATGAAAGAAGATTATACCTAAAGAACCTAGTCCTTCTTCTTCTCGATGACCACCTCCTCGTCGGCCTCCTCTTTGGAATAGAAGATCCACCCGAGAACTACTACTCCAAGCTTGACCTCTAACTTGAGGTGACTAGGTCACTCAAAGTGCTAATCAAAGCAACCTAGGGAATATAGAGTGGGATTATGGAGCAATAAGTCTTGCTAACCCTTGATCTCAACATATGAGAGGTTAGGGTTAGGGTTTGAAGAGAAAGGGCTTGAGGAGAGAGAAGGTGAAAGTGAGAATCCTTTTGGAATAATGATATCATTGTGAATATATGAAGCATAACACATTATTAAATGAACAACAAACAATAATATGTCATCATGCTTCATTAACTCACACAGCGATTCATCTCATGAGTCATTTAAAACATAAATGCGTCATTAACTCTATGGATGAATCACACCATGACTCATTAATCCAAAAAATGCAAATGCCACCTTAGCCTCCATGTCATCATCCTTCTAGAAGCTTCTCGACAATTTACGAGAACGCCCCTCATATCCGTGAAAACACGAAAATACTTTAGACTGTATAAATCCAATAATCCAATACTAGAATCTGGTTTAAACCAAAGCCCGCTAGTAAAAACTGTCCGAACATCGTACGTGCATAAATGCACGTGCGTGTCCGAACCCTGTCGTAAAACCATACGACCTCTATATTATTTCGCCCGAAGCAGGGAAACTCTCTGTATGGGACTCTAAAGACTCAACTACTATGCTGGCAGTGGGTTTAACCATAGACCGTAAGCAGCACTAGCTGTACGTAACGGTCCCCAAGTAGATGTCGATAAGAAGGCCGATGAGGAAACCCATCCGAACTTCTACTGAGCCTGATGTGACAATCTCCGTACAGTCTGGTCTGTTCGTTTAGGACTATCGCATATCGGGCCTAGGGGCGGCAAGCGCCAGTCCCCTAAAAGCGGTATAAGTCGTGTCGGAACGAAGCCCATTACACCTTGAGAAACACTGGAAAACCTACCAGTAAATCTCGCTTGCCCTGGCCAGGGAATTTGCGTAATGGCTCTCCAGACACAGCGCGATATCAACTCCCAATACCGGGAGAGACGAATCCTGTCTAACCGCCACTGCTTCCAATTGCTTCGGGACTGCACCCAACTGCTACCTGTTTGCACGACTCCTTTGAGCCGTGGTAGGGTAGCAATCTAATAATAGTGGGAACACACTCGAGGCGAAGCAGCAGTGTCAAGTCTGCGGACTATGCTGTACTCATGTCACCTGGGAACTGTTAACTGACGAAGGGTATAATACCAACCAACAGTTCCCTGCGAGTCCTGTCCGGTGTACCCGTAACCTAACGAGCACCTGTATACTATCTCCAGTACGATGTACTGATGGCTGTGGGACAGACCATATCCCCAACTAGGATGAGAAGCGTACACACTTGTCCACTCCGGAGTATCGATACCCTGTCTCGATAATCCTATGACTAGGGACCTGAAAAAGGATGTGCTTGTAGACTACCCAGCCCCCCACTAGTGTGACTTCCATCACAACGCTGGTAGTCAAGCAAGATCCAAAGGGCTCTATCAATACGTACACACATATTAAGATATATATAAACCAATTAGCATACTACCATGTTTAGCAAGACTGTTAATATAACTGTGAATATCCCAAGCTTCCATTAAGTAATATACAAGCCAGTATGATACAATAATGGCCCCTAGGGCATATACACTAATAATCTCTCACTTGCACTAGGGCTATGTACTGGCATATCGAAGACCGATCATCTTGAGTAGCCTCTCGAACTGAATCTGAGGTAAGGCCTTTGTGAATTGTTCGGCAGTGTTCTCCTCTATAGCAACTCTCCGGACCTCGATCTCCTGGCGATCTATGATCTCCCTGATCAGGTGATACCGCCTTAAGATGTGTCTAGACTTCTGATGGGACCTTGGTTCCTTTGCTAAAGCTATAGCTCCGTTGTTGTCGCAATACAGCAGTATTGGATCAACAATGGTAGGACCCACCTGAAGTTCTGTTAGGAACTTCTTCATCCAGACCGCTTCTTTTGCGGCATCGCAAGCAGCAATATACTCCGCTTCCATCGTGGAGTCAGCAACGGTGTCCTACTTGGAACTCTTCCAGCACACCGCCCCTCCATTGAGGGTAAAGACATAACCTGACATGGACTTGGAGTCATCCTTATCACTCTGGAAGCTGGAATCAGCAAAGGCCTCGATCTTGAGGTCTTTTCCGCTGTAAACCAAGAACATCTCCTCAGTTCTTCTCAGGTACTTGAGAATGTTGTTTACTGCTATCCAGTGCTTCTCCCCTGGGTCTGACTGATACCTGCTTACCACGCTCAGTGCATAAGCTACATCTGGTATGGTGCACAACATCGCATACATTATAGAGCTTACCGCAGAAGCGTAGGGTATAACTGACATGCGATCCCTTTCCAAATCAGTCTTGGGAGACATCTCTATGGATAGGATGATTCCGTGACAAGCCGGTAAATTACCGCACTTAGAATCTTCCATACTGAATCTTTTCAGTAAAGTGTTGATATACCTGGACTGCGAAAGTCCTAACATGCTCTTGGATCTATCATGATAGATCTGGATCCCTAGAATGTAAGAGGCATCACCCAGGTCTTTCATGGAGAACCTGTGTGACAAGAATCCTTTGACAGATTGTAGCATAGGAATGTCATTTCCTATCAGTAGAAGTCATCCACGTACAAGACGAGGAATACGACAGTTCGTGCTACAATTTTACTATATATACATGGTTCATCTGGATTTTTGATAAAGTCATATTCTTTGACCGTTTCATCAAAACAGATGTTCCAACTCCGCGATGCCTGCTTTAGTCCATAAATGGACTTAAGCAACTTGCACACTTTCCCGCTGCTCCCACTCTGATTGAAGCCTTCTGGCTGATCCATATAGACGCACTCTTCCAAATTACCATTTAGAAAAGCCTTTTTTACGTCCATCTGCCAGATCTCATAATCATGGAAGGCGGCAATAGCAAGAAGGACCCGAATGGATTTGAGCATAGCCACTGGAGAAAAAGTTTCGTCATAGTTCAAACCAGGTCTTTGACGAAAACCCTTTGCAACAAGTCTTGCCTTATAGGTTTCCACATGTCCATCTACACCAATCTTTTTCTTGAACATCCATTTGCATCCTATGGGTTTTACCCCATCTGGAGCAAAGTCCAAAGTCCATACTTTGTTGGTGTACATGGACTCCATCTCGGTCCGTATTGCATCCATCCATCGTACCGAGTCGCCGCTCTGGATGGCCTGCTGGAAGCTATTAGGTTCATCATCATCAATGACGCAGTCCTCTCTATCCCTATCTATGAGAAAATCGTAGTATCTCTCAGGCGGATGAGACGGCCTACTACTCCTGCGGAGGGGTGCGGGAATGTCCTGTTCTTCTTGAACTACTGGTTCTACCAAACTTTCAGTAGTAGTTTGTGGTTCTGGAATTTCTTCTAGTTCTATTTCGCTCCCACTTGTTTCCTTTTCTAAAACCTGCTATTCTAGAAAATGGGCATGACGAGAAACAAAAACCTTTTGTTCCTCTGCGTAATAGAAGAAATACCCCTTGGAGTTTTTTGGATATCCCACAAACTTACACTGTACTGATCGTGCCTCGAGTTTGTCCACATGCTGCTTTTTAACAAAAGCTGGACATCCCCATATTTTTATATGCTGAAGATAGGGTTTCTTCCTACTCCACATCTGATATGGCGTGGTAGGCACAGTCTTGGTAGGAGCCCTGTTCAAAAGATATGCCGCTGATTCTAGAGCATAACCCTAGAAAGATCGCGGTAACTCAGCATTACTTATCATGGAACTTACCATATCCTATAAGGTTCGATTCCGTCTCTCCGATACACCGTTATGCTGTGGAGTGTATGGAGGAGTAAGCTGAGAGAGAATTCCTTTCTCTTTTAGGTAACCTAGGAACTCGGCACTTAAGTATTCACCACCTCGATCAGATCTCAGTGTCTTGATACTTTTGCCGGTTTGGTCTTCTACTTCATTCTTATACTCTTGGAATTTCTCAAAGGCCTCGGATTTATGTTTCATCAAGAAAATGAATCCGTACCTAGAGTAATCATCCGTAAAAGTAATGAAATATGAAAAACCACCTCTTGCATGTGTAGACATTGGACCACATACATCGCTGTGTATGAGTCCTAAGAGCTCGCTCGCTCTTACTCCATGTCCAGTGAATGGAGCCTTTGTCATCATTCCTTTGAGACATGATTGACAAGTGGCATAATTTTGATATTTGAACGAATCCAAAAATCCTTCTCTATGTAACTTAGTTAACCTTGTCTCATTGATGTGACCCAGTCTACAATGCCATAAGAAAGCTTTATTATTTCTGGAGACTTTCTTTTTAGTGTGTTCTGGACAACGAAAATCTGTAATTGGTTTAAGACATATATACCGTTATCTAGTGTACCGGACCCAATCAAACCATGATTAAGGTGGATGTTAACAACATCGCTTATAAACGTGAAATCATAACCTTCTTTTGATAACAACGAAACCGATATGATATTACACGTTAAACCGGGTACACAAAAACAGTTATGCAAAACCAAAATATGTCCACTAGTCAATCTAAGGTGATAATCCCCTACGGACACAGCTCCTACGCTAGCTCCGTTAGCAACCTTCAGGGTCATATCACCAACCTTCAGCACTTTACGGTTTCTCATTGCCTGCAATGAATTGCATATATGAGATCCTGATCCGGTATCCAATACCCAGGAAGTCGAGTTGATTGACAGACAATTTTCAATTACAAACACACCTGAAGTCGAAGCCACAGCTTGCTTCGGTTCCTGGTTCTTGCCAATCCAAGCCTTGCAATCTTTCTTCCAGTGCCCTTTCCTATGACAGTGGAAGCACTCATCCTTTGCCACTACTGGCATCGCAATCTTTTTCTTTCCCTTAGCTCCCACCTTACTAACACCACCTCTTGGTTTGGTAGCGGCCTTCATCTTCCTTCCTTTGGCCCTAGCCTTGGACCTGGAAGAAGAAGCACCGCGAACAAACATAGCGGGTGTTTCCCTTGCCTTCTGCAAGGTGCCCTCTGCACTCCTCAACATGTTATGAAGTTCTGGAAGTTCAACTTCTTTTCTTTAAATGTTGAAATTCAGAATAAACTAGGCGTAGGTGGAAGGAAGGGACTGGAGAATCAAGTCTGTATAGAGCTCGTTCTCTAAAGTCGTCCCGAGGTCTGCAAGCTCTTCTATATAGCCAATCATCTTTAGGACATGTTCTCCTACAGATGATCCGACGGCCAACCTCGCCTGAAACAAGTTCTTTGAGGTCTCGTATCTTGCTATACGAGATTGCTCCCCATACAGATCCTTTGTATGGAGAAATATGGATTCAAGATCCATATCCTCGTGCCTCCTCTGATGTTCATTATTCATAGAGGCAAGCACGATGCACTTGGCCTTCGCACAATCTAACACCCAGGTCTTGTGGATTTCCTTATCCGCAATACTGGATTTTGGACCAGGGACAGCAGGTGCCTTAGCAGTAAGGACATACCCTAATTTGTCATAAGTCAAAGCCATTTTGACATTCCACAGCCAATCTTTATAGTTTGGCCCTGTCAGTTTATTTTTCTCTAATAGTAACTTAAGGCCTGTCATGTTTTGGGTCGCTGCAATGAGAGAGAGAGGGAACACTTTAGCATGATGCTCTTGCAAGATTAGAGTGGTTTTTAGTTTATCTAAACTGGATGGCTCCTACTGTTTCTCGAATCCCTCCTCAAACCAAAAATGAAGAACTAGCCAAGACTATTCTCACCGTACAATACTTGCTTAACCGTTCAGCCATGCCGGTGTCGGTACTTCGAGGGAGGTTTTCCAACGCTTTCACGAAGTTCCTTAATTAAATAACCTCTTTTCTCTGGGGGCGTAGCCCCGCTGACACCTTTCTCGGCACCTACTTGGTTTATAGCATTGATCGTTAAGTAACGAATCTCCTGATGAGTAGTGGATACTCACAGTAGGATCGGGATCCAAATATCATCGTATGATAATGTTGAAGGAATCCTACCAGCATTCATCAAGCTCCAAATGGTATGCATCTCTTTGCAAATTTCAGTTTCTTTAGAAATTCCCGATATAAATTTCTGCCCCATGCTCTTATGACCTTGGCTTTGGTCAAAATGTCATAAGTCACATGTCAAGTTCTAACCATCATTATCTTGTTAATTTGAACCCATCCATACATACCCCTAACTTTGGTCAAATGATAATACGACTGCCCAAACTAACTCATCTATCTATGCAACGAATGAATACCCAGCAGCTACCAAACACTTTGCCTTGACTTTGGCCAAAATACATAACTTGAATACTATTGAATACCCAAATGAAATGACGCAGGGCTACGAATGGTTTTGGCGAAACTGTGAACGTAGTGAACTTGATATGACCGAAGGAACCTGATAGCTTTTAAAAGGAGTGGTTAAAGCTCCGCAATTTAAAAAATATCCTCTGTTTTAAAATAACCGAGTGATTTCTTTTAAACTGTACCAACGATTCAACTTTGGTTTATTTTCTTTGCATTAATATAATGTGTCCCATCATTAACCTATCATTGCAGAAAACAACGAAACTACAACGTCCTCTTATACCATCCACATTCGCCACTGGGTCCCGTCATCACCCGTTAGGTTACTTAACTAACGACAGAGCGGGGCTGGGCTAGCGCGGGTGTAAAACATAAGTGACGTCTAAATAGCTATCATATATAGATATTGTACATTCGTCAGACGCAATAATAGGCATTCCAGATCACAAATGAACACATTGGATTTTCTACGAATCCGCATTCTTTTGAGCCTACAAAGAAAGACGGATTACACAGTCGTGATGAATAGCCAAAACCCCACCCTAGACCCCTACGGGTACGACAAACTACCCGCCAAGTATCCGAAGTGAAGCGGTCTCCCTCAACAATGTGAGTAGGCCACTAAACACTTCAAAGTACTCGGTAGTTTGTGCACCTCACCTTGGGTCTATCGTAGGAGCATAAATCAGTAAATGAAATAATACAACGGCGTCTACAACCGCAACCTGGATGTGCCCCGCAAAAGAATATTACAACAGTTTACAAATTACTTTTGAACGAAAGAAACGCTCGTCTCACATCCCCGGCTATCCATTCATGACAATCCAAAAATTCCACAAACACAAACAGTAAAAACATTACAGAAATGTGCAACCCCCTGCCAACCGACATACTAGCAGTTAGGGGAGGTTTACGAACACATTATACAAATCACAGATATAATCTAATTAGCGAAACATCGTAGAATTTCGATCGAGCAAACGCAAATGATTCTACTCCAAAAACTTCTCTGTGCACCTGAGACTTGAGCAAAAACAAAATATCCCAGAAATACCAAAATTAACACAGAAGAGTTACTGGGGAATTTTGGGGTGACTCGGCTTCAACTTGGCCCCGGATCCGCGGTGGATCTCTTGGATCGGCCGCGGTTCCGCGGCTGTATGTCCGAGTCAGGAACCCAAATTTCTCCAGTATTCTTATAATTCCCTGCTTGTAATTTTAACGGTCCCTGAAAAATTTTTAGACCCCGTTTTAAAAACGACAGAAACTATGTGAAAATGGCGATTTTTCCGGTTCGTTTCGCGATCGAATTTCTAACGACTTTGCTAACAAGTTAGTTATGTTTTAGCGAGGCTCTGATACCACTTTAAGTCGATGTTAGACACCCCACGTATTGCGGGGAAGCGGAATAGGTAAAACAATCATTTTGTTTAAAACAAACATCGACTAACTTACGGATCTTTGCCAAACCTTAACGAACAACATCATAGGAGGGATTAGCTACTATGAAAGAAGATTATACCTAAAGAACCAAGTCCTTCTTCTTCTCGATGACCACCTCCTCGTCGGCCTCCTCTTTGTAATAGAAGATCCATCCGAGAGCTACTACTCCAAGCTTGACCTCTAACTTGAGGTAACTAGGTTACTCAAAGTGCTAATCAAAGCAACCTAGGGAATATAGAGTGGAATTATGGATCAATAAGTCTTGATAACCCTTGATCTCAACACATGAGAGGTTAGGGTTAGGGTTTGAAGAGAGAGAGCTTGAGGAGAGAGAAGGTGAGAGTGAGAATCCTTTTGGAATAACGATATCATTGTGAATATATGAAGCATAACACATTATTACATGCATAACAAATAATAATGTGTCATCATTCTTCATTAACTCACATAGTGATTCATCTCATGAGTTATTTAAAACATAAATGCATCATTAACTCCATGGATGAATCAGACCATGACTCATTAATCCAATAAATGCAAATGCCATCTTAGCCTCCATGCCATCATCCTTCTAGAAGCTTCTCGACAATTTACGAGAACGCCCCTCCTATCCATGAAAACACGGAAATACTTTGGACTGTATAAATCCAATAATCCAATACTAGAATTTGGTTTAAACCAAAGCCCGCTAGTAAAAACTGTCCGAACATCGTACGTGCATAAATGCACGTGCGTGTCCGAACCTTGTCGTAAAACCATACGACCTCTATATCGTTTCGCCCGAAGCAGGGAAACTCTCTGTGTGGGACTCTAAAGACTCAACTACTCCGCTGGCAGTGGGTTTAACCACAGACCGCAACCGGCACTAGCTGTACGTAACGGTCCCCAGGTAGATGTCGATAAGAAGGCCGATGAGGAAACCCATCCGAACTCCTACTGAGCCTGATGTGACAATCTCCGTACAGTCCGGTCTGTTTGTCTAGGACTATTGCATATCGGGCCAGGGGGGGCGGCAACCGTCAGTCCCCTAAAAGCGGTATAAGCCGTGTCGGAGCGAAGCCTATTACACCTTGAGAAACTATTGGAAAACCTACCAGTAAATCTCGCTTGCCCTGGCCAGGGACTTTGCGTAATGGCTCTCCAGACACAGCGCAATATCAACTCCCAATACCGGGAGAGACGAATCCTGTCTAACCGCCACTGCCTCCAAGTGATTCGGGACTGCACCCAACTGCTACCTGTTTGCATGACTCCTTTGAGCCGTGGTAGGGTAGCAATCTAAGAATAGTGGGAACACACTAGAGGCGAAGCAGCAGTGTCAAGTCTGCGGACTATGCTGTACTCATATCACCTGGGAACTGTTAACTGACGACGGGTATAATACCAACCAACAGTTCCCTGCGAGTCCTGTCCGGTGTACCCGAACCCAATGAGCACCTGTATACTATCTCCAGTACGACGTACTGATGGCTGTGGGACAGACCATCTCCCCACCTGAGATGAGAAGCGTACACACTAGTCTACTTCGGAGTATCGATGCCCTGTCTCGATAATCCTATGACTAGGGATCTGAAAAAGGATGTGCTTGTAGACTACCCAGCCCCCATTAGTGTGACTGCCATCACAACGCTGGTAGTCAAGCAAGATCCTAAGGGCTCTATCAATACGTACACACATATTAAGATAGATATAAACCAAGTAGCATACTGCCATGCTTAGCAAGACTGTTAATATAACTGTGAATATCCCAAGCTTCCATTAAGTAATATACAAGCCAGTATGATACAATAATGGCCCCTAGGGCATATACACTAACACACCCCACCGCGGGGTAATCCTAGTACAGAAAATAAAAATATGTACAACGGGTACATCGACTTCAAGTCGGTCGTGCCCCAAAAGAATAATATACAAACAGGCGGTGACGGAAGTCCACATGTCGGATGCTCTCCCCGTAATATCAAATGTACAAATATAACCAAACTCTACTACCGTTGTATCGAGGCTATCCACCACGACAAATCCGCAACATCACAGCACAACACAGAACATCAACGTGAATGTCACGTTCGCAAATCCGTCTAAAAGGACTATAGCAATTAGACAAGATTTACCGATCGAATGACATTCACGGTCGCAGATATAATGTAATGCACTGTGAACTAACGTATTTAAAATTTCGATCGACAAAATTTCTCGAAGTGGGCCCCAAGCACAAATCCAGTACTGTAAAAAATCTGGGCCTAAACAAAATATTCCAGAAACCATAATTCCATATGAAAATCACCCAGAAGAAAAACGGTGCACTGAATCGACTATTGCGCCACGCAATCGCGACAAATATGGTGGTTCCGCCGCGGTTCCGCGGTGTTATGGTACGATCGTGCTCCCAAATTTCTTCCAGAGTCTTAAAAAAGCCTGCACGATTTTCTGACATACCCAAAATAATTTTTAGTGCAGTTTAAAAATTCGGCAGAAACTTGATGAATGGAAATGCGGTTTTGGAAATTTCATTCGATCGAGCTTTTAAACTTGTTAGAACAAGCTAGTATGTGTTAATGTCGTGGCTCTGATACCATGTAAGTCTACGGTAGCGCCCCGGCCGTCAATCCGAGGCCAAAATGCATAACAAAACCTTTTTACTAAACCGGCGCTATCACTTTCACCCGGATCGAACCATTAACACTAAACTAGCAACTAGAGAAGGTTAGAAAAGCTATACCGATCGATCAGTGTCCTTCGGTCTTTAGCCACCATCCCAAGCTCCTCACGGCATCTCCGATCTCCGGTCTCCTCGTCGGAAGGACACCACATCTAGAAGTCTTTTTACGGGCTCCCACTTCAAACTGAAGCAACTCGGACATGAAGTTTGCTAGCCGACATGTCTAAGGTGATGTAGAGAATGTGTGTGATAACTTTGTCTTAAGCATCCATTGATTCTCAACTCATGAGAGTGTATGGATGGAGGTTGAAGATGAAGCTATGGTGGAAATGGTGAGCTAGAGGAAGAAGAAGAAGAGGATTTTGTTATTCTTATGATGATATAAAAGTGAGAGCACTCATATGAAACTCAAGAGCCGACCCCAAGAGATATGGCTGCCCATTCTCTCTCCACCTCTCATTTCAACACAATAATCAATCACTAATGTGACATTTGCACAAATAAAAAGACCATGAGTCATCACCCATGCACATGTCACAATTAATGCTCCTAATGATGACTTGAGCTCACAATTTCCACTTGCAAACATTAATCCAAATGTTTTCAACAATAAATAGAATGGCATCTACTAAAGTAAACCCGTGATGGAACACAAGAGTACCCCTCACGTGTATATACATACCTGCATCCGCATTCCGGCTGAATGCGAATGCAATGAGACTAAAGTAATCCAACAAATCTAATACTATGATCCGACTTAAACCAAAGCCCACTAGTATGATCCGTCCGATCATGATTCGTGCACAAGTACACGTATATGATCGAACCCTGCCATAAAACCATACGGCCTCTATAACGTTTCGCCCGAACTTGGGAAACTTTCTGTGGGGGACTCTAAACACTCGTTAATACGCTGGTAGTGGGTTTAACCACAAGCACGTCAGTGGTACTAGCTAGACGTAACGGCTACCCATGTATTGACCAAAAGGGTGGCTGATGAGCGAACTCATCCTGAAACCCTACTGAGCCTGTCAGTGAAAATATCCGTACAGTCTAGTCCGTTCATCTATGAGTATCGGATATCGCATATCAGACCCCTAATACCGGTATAAGTCGTGTCGGAGTGTATCCCAGAACACCTTGAGATATTACTGGAATACTTACCAGAAAATCTCACTTTCCTTGGCCAAGGACTTCGTGTAATGGCTCTCCAGACACAGCGCGATCTCACCCCCAATACCGGAAGAAACGAATCCCCTGCCGATCCGCTCACTGCCTCTATGTGGCTCGGGACTGTACCCAACTAAAACCTGTTTGCATGACTCCTTTGAGCCGTGGTAGGTTAGTAATCAAAGCATAGTGGGAACTCACACGAGACAAATGACGATCTCAGATCGATAGACTAAGCTGTACACATGTCACCAGGGAACTGCTATTTGACGTTAGGTATAAACCAACTAGCATGTTCCCGGCGAGTCCTGTCCGGTGTACTCATAACCCAATGAGCACCTGTAACACTTTGATTTTTCCGTTAGAATGTTTTTGTGATAATTAGTATTTGTGCATGTTATTATATTAGTGTTCATAGGATTATTAGTTATTTAGTCGTGCTTAGCAAATTGGAAAATTTTCCTTTGTAGTGGACACTTGCACACTTAGCCATTTTTGAGACATAGGTTTAAGTGTTAGCCAAATTCTTTTGGCATGGTTGCTAACTTATTCCCTACCATTTTAATCTTTTCATAACCCTTTTTCATAATTCAAAATCCAAATAAACAATGAGGCATGGTGGTCAGGTGAACACTTGACTTTTGACCCCCATTTTCTTCTCTTTTCTCTCTCTTTCCCCATCTCAGAATTTCCTGCAGAAATTCCATCAGAGAAACCCCCTCTTCCTCCATCTTTTCTTCTCCTTTTTCATTCCCCTTTGATCCATACACAAAACCCTATACATATCAACTCATTTTCTTCATAAAACCACGGAAAAGTGAGGTTTTTGAGGTGTTCAAAGGCAAATCTGCACATTTGAGGGAAAAGCTGAGACTTTTGGTGTTTTACAAGGTTCTTAGAAGGTACAAACTCATGTCTTAACCTCTTTTTCCATAACTTGTAGTATTCTTTAGCAAAGATCTCATTTTTGTGCATTTTTAGTGATATTAAAGGATATTTATGAAGTATATGTTAGATTGGTGTTCTCATAGTTTAGTTAACTCCTTTAAGTGTTATTAGAGCTATTTTAACCAGGTTGTACTTCAGGTTTGCACAAAAATACCGTAAAGTTTGATTTTAGTGCAAAAGTATGGATTTTAACTAGAAATAAGGCTCTGTAGGATCTGCTGCTACCCGAGACATTTCAGAGTGAAACTAGATGTTACTGTAGCATGTTTGAGGGGTATAGAGTGCACACACAAAACCTGGGAGCCTAATTCCCTACCCAGGCCGCCGAAATATGCATTCTGGCCACAATTTGCGGCCAGATGGGGGTGTTTTGGGTTGGGGTTTGGGGTGTGGATGTCTGCTGCTATGTGGGTTATTTTGGTATATATAGTTTTACAATATCTTTTTTGTATCAAAATCTGGAGGAGAATACCTATTTTCCCGTATTTTTAGACTTCGCGACACACGTGATACGTGTTTGTGGGTTTTGGGTTTCTGCGTATCGCGACGCGTCGGAGTGACTTCAGGCGCGTAATCACACGTTTTAGCGTATCGCGCATACGCGCACTTGGTTCACGACACGAGTTACTAGTTCGGCCTTAATGTCGTGTTTGTGTGACTTCAAGCTTACGTATGATGTATTGTGTAATTCTAGGTTCGCAGGCGAGTACGGCGGACGCCGCGCAGAAGGGGAAACAAGTTGTTGGCTATACCTAGCGAGAGATTACGGTGAGTAGATTTAACATCTATGGGGATATCGCCCGCATGGCGTTCTACGTCAGGGCTGATAGGACCTTATAGCTATATTCACATACATTGACTGTTCATGGCTACTATTTAGTGCATACTGCATTCCCTGCTATATGGTTATAAACTAGAATTGATAGAACACCGCACCATTACTAACGGTCCATGTTGCACGAGCACAATCCTGCATGTTACACACACACCGTTAGTAATTGCCATGACACTCACACTGTAGAATTTACATCGGATCATTATATTGTTGCTCATCTATATGTGACATGACTTGATATTCATACTTGATGCATATATCACATCGGATCATTATATTGTAGCTCATCTATATGTGACTTGACATGATATTCATATTTGATGCACATATCATATCGGATCATGGACTTGCAAATTGATTTGGATTACATGTGATTTCTGGATTTGGGAACCGTGGTTATTTCAATTATGTAATCATTTAAAAACCCGGTTCCCTTGATATGATATTTCGGTGCGTCCACTATGTGTTTCCTCGGTGCTAGAGTGATATATGTGAACCCGAATCGAGGAGCTGGTTAAGGCCGATTACGGGTACATGGTGGACCCGGTATGGTATCCTGGGGCGAGAACGGTTTCGCTGTGTAGTAGACGGTGAGCCTGGCAGAGGGACTACTACCTACCGGTGATTGGTTGGACCTGACAGTTATCCGGAGGATACTGATCAGAGTCGATAAATGGATGTGGGGTGATCAGTACTGCTGGGGCCAAGGGCCGATACCGCAGACGGAGCCCGTGGGCTGACCCGGACTGACGGGGCCCGATGGATGAGGATTTGCGTGTCGATGCTGGACACGAGTATTTATGATATTTGGGTGCCGATGTTGGGCACTCGGGATTCTGAGAGATGTACAGGATTTGAAGGCCGATGAGAGTGCCGGCGCCTGAGCTATTTGGGGGATCTGGGTGCATTGATGGACACCGATCATATATTCCACGTTGACATTCCGTGTAGATATTATTATTGCCTATGCTCAGCATTTATGATTGTACCTCATCCTGTAGTTATATTACTGGATAGAGCACTTGCATGATTATTGCACATACTGCTTATCATATATTGATATCATCTGTTGGCATATGATAGAGTAGCGCATTACGTGCATGCTCGCGATTACCTTTATATGTTATCTCTATTCACGAGTTGGCAACTCACCCCCGTTGTGCCACAGTGTTTGCAGGTTGCCCTTCGGAGTAGTCGCGGCAGGCTGCATTTTGCATCTTTTGACACAGATACCCCTATAGTTGGTGTACTAGCTCTTTGCTGATAGGTGGGTTTTGTGCGGTATCTGTTTATCTTTCAGTTATGTACATTGTTGTATCTAGTATTCTCCATCTACCATGTATGTTTTTGACTTAGAGACAGTGTGAGGATGATGATGTATATTATTTGTATTCTGGTGTCGAGCTCATTGTGAGCCAACTGTACTTGCAGTTTATTCTATCTGTGATGTTCCCACTTATGGATCTTGATCTTCGCTACGGCGTCGTATATTGCTATCTTGGTGATTGTTTACTTAGATTTCTTAATATGTTAGTAAGTGCTTTCATTTTAAACTTATAACACTCTATACTTTCATTTGTTTGATTTCTGGGTTTTCGGTTCACTTAGTCGCGTTACGCCTGTAGACGTTACGTGGTTAAGTGCCGGTCACGGGCCAAACCTTGGGTCGTGACAAAGTTGGTATCAGAGCGTAGGTTTTACCTTTCGGAGTGTAGGATGACCCTGGTATGATGGAGTAGGTAGCTGCAGCAGGGTAGCGTAGCGTGTGTATGTTCCGCGGCATACCCACGACACGGTACTCCGCCTACGTGACCTTAGGACTTGTTGATTTAAATTCCTTCTTGAGTATATACATTCTTGCGATTCGACTTCCGTATCCTTATCGAATCCTATTGTTCCTTTCAGCCATTATGCCGCCAAAGACTACGAGGGCGCAGAGAGCGGCCGCGAGGGCCAAGATTCGAGTTGACTCGTCGGAGACGAGGACTGATCTGGGTAGTACACCGATTGTGCCCGAGCAGGCTGTTCCTGCCGTGACAGATCAGATTGCTATGTTAAGGGCTGGTGTGCAGGAGATACGCCAGACGATGGGATCCAGTATGCAGGAGATGCGCCAGATGATGGGATCTCTAGTTGAGACACTTCGAACGCAGCGACCAGAGGTAGTTCCACCCGTTGTAGAGACCGCGGTGGTACCCACAGTTCAGGCAGTTGCACCTGCGACTACAGAGGTTATTACAGTATCGCTGTCAGAGTTTATGAGGCTGAAGCCTCCGGTCTTCACAGGCACCGATGTGGCCGAGGACCCACAGTCTTTCATTGATAGGATGGCACGGATATGTCGTTCACTTAGATGCGCAGATGCGACATGGGTTGAGTTCGCGAGCTTTCACCTGGAAGGTCTTGCGCAGAAATAGTGCGAATCAGTCGAGAAGGGTAGAGCAGCAGGTCTTCCTCCTATGACCTGGACAGAGTTCGTGGCGCTATTCTTTGCCCGCTTTCTTCCCCTGAGTGTCAGAGATGCTAGAGCACTCAGGTTCGAGTCCTTACGCCAGACGCCAGAGATGTCAGTGGCAGAGTACGATGTGCTGTTCACCGAGCTATCAGTTTATGCTCCGTATCTAGTGGCTACTGAGGAGTTGCGAGTCAAGAGATTTGTCCGAGGCTTGCTTACACCACTATTCCTTGCAATCAGCGCGCAGCATTACGAGACATACGCAGCAGCAGTAGATGCAGCATTATTAGTTGAGGAGCGCCTTGCTGAGACTTCGGCAGTCCCAGAGCCGAAGAGAGTTCGTGCAGATACGTCAGTGCAGAGACGGCCTTTTCGGCGTCGTGACAGGCTCCTTACAGGTGGCAGAGATTCGAAACGAGGCCAATTGTTTAGCTCCTATCCCCAGGAGGGTCAGTGACCATCATCGGGATGTTACCATTGCGGGAGTTCTTATCATCGTATGCGAGATTGTCCTGAGGTACCCCGGAGTGAGGCGGCAGCACCGCATGTTACATTACCACCTTCACAACCCCAGACGGCATTGTCGATAGTACTGTTAGTGTATTTGCCCTAGAGGCCATTACTGTATCATACTAGTTTGTATATTACTTGATGGAAGCTTGGGATATTCACAGTTGTATATACAATCTTGCTCGAAATGGTAGTATACTACTTGGTTTGTCTCTGCTTTAATATGTGCATGTGTTTCTTTTAGCATATTGCTGATATACATATTAGTAGAGCCCTTAGGATCTTTGCTTGATTACCAGCGTTGTGATGGCGCTCACATTCGTGGGAGCTGGGTGATCTTTAAGCACATCCTTATACAGGTCCCTAGTCGTTGGACTATCGAGACAGGGCATCGATACTCCAGAGTAGACTAGCGTATGCGCTTCTCATCCCAGTGTGGGAGACGGTCTGTCCCACAGCCGTCAGTATGTCGTACTTGAGATAGTATGCGGGTGCTCGTTGGGTTATGAGTACACTGGACAAGACTCATCGGGAACTGTTGGTTGGTATTATACCTATCGTCAGTTATCAGTTCCCAGGTGACATGAGTACAGCTTAGTCCGCTGACTTGACACTGTCACTTCGCCTCGAGTGTGTTCCCACTGCACTTTGATTACTACCCTACCACGGCTCAAAGGAGTCGTGCAAACAGGTAGTTTTTGGGTGCAGTCCCGAAGCACTTGGAGGCAGTGACGGTTAGACAGGATTCGTCTCTCCCGGTATTGGGGGTTGACATCGCGCTGTGTCCAGGAAAGCCATTACACGAGTAGTCCGTGGCCAGGGCAAGCGAGATATACTGGTAGGTTTCCAGTGTTATCTCAGGGTGTTCTGGGCTACACTCCGACACGACTTGTACCGCTATTAGGGGACTGACGTTCACCGCCCCCCTAGGCCCGCCATGCGATGTATCAGACGAACAGACCGGACTGTACGGAGATTGTCACATACAGGCTCAGTAGGAGTTCGGATGGGGTTCACCTCGTCAGTATTCTTATCGACATCTACCTGGGGACCGTTACGTACAGCTAGTGCCTCTTGCGGTCTGTGGTTAAACCCACTGCCAGCGTAGTGTCGAGTCTTTAGAGTCCCACACAGAGAGCTATTCGCCTTTAGGCAAAATGAGTAGAGGTCGCATGGTTTTGCGACAGGGTTCGTTCACATTCGCGCACTTGTGCACGTTTGCTGTCCGGATAGTTTATACTAGCGGGCTTTGGTTTAAGCCGAATCCTAGTATATGATTTGGGATTGGTTTTTCTCATTATATTCGTGTTCCTCGGATCACGAATGCGGGTGTGTATGCACAGTTGCTTGAGATTGAGGGAGAGGACTTTGATTAGGGTTAATGGCTATTGTCATTTTTATTAACCCTAATGCTTATGTGTGTGTTATAGTTAATTGATAATTAGTTTAATAATTGTGCTTGGTTATGGTTGTTGACCATTTGACCCACCTTGACTTGTTGACCTTGTTGGCACTTTGACCATCATCATTTCATTTGGAAGATGTTCATTGATCCTTACAATTTGCATTAAAAAGGAAATGATAATGGTCATGTCTTGATTTAGCCATGACAATTATCTCACTAATTATCTAATTACAATAATTCACATATAAGTGAGAATGGTTCATATTATTCTCATTCTATCATATCTTTTCTCTCTCTTGTTCTTCCTCTCCCTCAAGCTCTCTCCCTCTCATGTGTTGAGAAACACTTGAGCTTGAGAAAAACCCTCTCTTGATCATCTTTACTCTCATCTAGGGTTCAAGGACTAGCACTTCTTGCACCCTAGTTACTTCTAGCTTGGAGTTGAAGCCAAAGGTTGAGGCTTTCGGGTGGATCTTTCTTCGACGCGAGAAGACGACCAAGGTGACCTCCTTCCACCACTCCAAGGAGCAAGGAGAGAAGGACTTAAAGCCCAAGGTATAACCTTTCTAGCACTTAGCTAGTTTCTAGTTAGCTTTAGCAAGTTTTTGTTTAGCAAAGATCCTTCTAGCTCTAGTCCATGTTGCCTAAGCTCATAAAAATCCGATTTTTATTCCGTTTTCCGCCTCCCCGCAAGCACCGGGTTGGGCAACGTGGACTTACAGTGGTATCAGAGCCTAACTAAACATAAACTAGCTAGGTAGTGAAGTGTGTCAAAGTTCGAAACGGAAAAATCGAAAAACCAAAATATCAAAACCCTAGTTTTCTGTTAAAATTTTTTCTGGTCAAAACAAAATTTGTTTTACTCCAAAAATCGTCTCAGGGTTTTTTAAAGATAGCCACAAAAAACGATCAAGTGAATCGACCAACGTGCCGCGGTTCCGCGGCAATAGCAAGCTATTGCCGCGCAACCGCGACCGTCTTGGCTCTTCACTTGGTCGAGTTTGGTGCAGTGTATCTCTGGCTTGGTTTTAGGATTTTTAAGATGGTCTATATGTGCCCAGATTTTCCAGAATAGAAATTTGTTTTTGGGGGCCTATAAATCCGTATTTTTTTCGAACTTCAATACACTTTGACTATAAGGGTTATATCTGTGATGTTTGAATGTATTGAACGTCGGCTAATCGCTATATGTCGATTAGTCGGGGTTATACATATCTGTGATCTGTGATTGATACTGGTATGTGTATATGAATGGGTTGGATTGTCGCGGATGAATAGCCGGGGTGGATGTGAGATGAGTGTTGCTTTTTCTTTCATTCATTGTAATATGTAAATTGATGTAATATTATTATTTGTTTGGCCGCACAACCGGGTCGGGGTTGTAGCCGTCATTGTATAATTCTTTTTACTGTTTTTGCTCCTAGGATAGACCCATGGAGGGGGTGCACAAACTACCGGGTATCTCGAAGTGCCGAGTGGCCTACTCACGGTGGTGAAGGAGGTTGCTTCGCTTCGGGTACTTGGCGGGTAGTTTGCCGCACCCGTAGGGGTCTTGGGTGGGGTATTGGCTATTCACCGCGACCGTGTAATCCGCTTTTCGTTGCAGGCTCGAACGAATTGCGGATTCCTAGTATATCTAATGTATTCATCTGTGATCTGTAATGTCTATCATTGCTATATATTTATATATGATAACTATTTAGGCGTTGCTTATGTTTTACAGCCGTGCTAGCCCAGCCCCCGCTCTGTCGTTAGTTAAGTAACCTAACGGGTGATGACGGGGCCACGTGGCGAATGCGAATGGCATAAGCGTACGCCATATTTTGGTTGTTTTCTGCAATGGTAGGATTAAATGATGGGACGCATTAAAAGAACTAATGCAAGAAAATAAACCAAGTAAAAGTCGTTGGAACACTTTGAAAACCACTCGTTTTTTTTTCAAAAACAAGCATTTTAAACGCGGAGCTTGAACCACTCCTTTTAAAAGCTATCTCGTTCCATCGACTATATCAAGTTCACTACGTTCACGGTTTCGCCAAAACCATCCGTAGCCCTCCGTCGTTTCATATGAATATTCAACAGTATTCAAGCTGTGTTTGTTGGCTTTAGTCAAGGCACAGTGTTTGGTAGCTGGTGGGTATTCATATGTTGCATAGATAGAATGCGTTGGTTTGGGACAGTCGTATTACTTTGTTGGCCATAGTCAAGGGTATATACGGGTGGGTTCAAATTAACCTGGATAACGACGGGTAGAACTTGACATGTGACTTATGATTTGTTGGCTTTAGTCAAGGTCATAAGAGCATGGGGCAAAAATCTACATCGGGAGTTTCAAAAGTACTGAAACTTGCTAGCGCTGCATACCATTTGGAGTGTGATGATTCTGGTAGGATTCCTTCGGTTTTATCACGCGATGATATTTGGATCCCGATCCTACTGTGAGTATATGCTACTCCTCGGGAAAACTCTCACTTAACGATCAATGCTATAAACCAAGTAGGTGTCTAGAAAGGTGTTAGCGGGGCTACGCCCACAGGGAAAAGAGGTTATTTAATTAAGGAACTTCACGAAAGCGTTGGAAAACCTCCCTCGAAGTACCGACACTGGCCTGGCTGAACGGTTATGCAAGTATTGTACGGTGAGAAAGATCCCGACTAATTCTTCCTTTGTGGTTTGAGGAGGGATTCGAGAGACAGTGGGAGCCATCCTGTTTAGATAAATTAAAAACCAATCTAAACTTGCAAGAGCATCATGCTAAGTGTTTTCTTCTCTCTCTCTTAATTGCAGCGACCCAGTGACCGAACCTAGGTTACATCTAGATAAAAAGATGACTGAATCTGACTGTTATAACTGGCAAAGGTCTGTCCAGATGACCATTGCCCCGGACAAGCTGGGACACCTCTTGACTGATCCAACCCCTGCCGTCTCAGGTCCAGTTTCCCCTGTCACGGATATTGATATTCGTAGGACATCGGAAGAAGACTGTGCGAAAGCCAAGTGCCTCGTGTTAGCCTCAGTTGATGGTATATACCAGAGGCAGCACGAGAAGATGGACTCGGCTTCTATCTTCCTCCATAATAAAGTTTTATATGGAGAGCAATCTCGTATCGCAAGATATGAGACCTCGAACGAATTGCTTCCAGCGAGGTTGGCTATCGGGTCATCTGTAGGGGACAACGTCCGTACAGAGACCAGCTCTTTTGAGCTCTCGGACGTGAAGACCACGTTGAAGAACGGGTCAGATGCTGACTCAGTTCAACAGTCTCTACCTACTACCCTAAAGGAAACTAGGGAAGTAGAAAGAAAGGGAAGGGCAGAAGTTTCAGGAACAGATGTAGTAAAAGAAGGATGTTCCTATTGTTACGGGAATGAACATGGGCAGAAGGATTGCAGGGCTTGTAAAGCCAGTAGCCAGAATTCGAAGCATGTTGTGGCTTCGGCTTCGGGTGTGTTTGTGATTGAGAACTGTATGTCAGTTAACCCTACTTCCTGGGTATTGGATACCGGATCAGGATCTCATATCTGTAATTCGTTACAGGCTTTGAGAAACCGTAGGGTTATCAGGAAAGGTTATATGACTCTCAGAGTTGCTAACGGAATGAGCATGTATGCTGAATCCGTAGGGGAATATCATCTAGGACTGATAACTGGGCAGATATTGATTCTGCGTGACTGTTTTTATGTGCCAGGTGCGACTTGTAACATCATATCTGTATCCTTACTTTCTAAGGAAGGATATGATTTTACTTTTGTAAGCGATGTAGTAAACATCCACCTAAATCAAGTGCTGATTGGGTCAGGTATATTGAAATACGGTATATACGTTTTGAATCAAGCTCAGTTCTTCAGTGTCCAGAACACACTTAAAAGAAAGTCTCCGGAATTAAATCAGGCTTTCTTATGGCATTGTAGACTGGGTCACATTAATGAGACACGGTTGACAAAGTTACATAAAGAAGGATACTTGGATCCGTTCAAGTACCAGTCTTATGCCACTTGTGAATCATGTCTCATGGGAAAGATGACAAAGACTCCGTTCACTGGACACGGAGAAAGAGCGAGCGAGCTCTTGGGACTCATACACAGTGATGTGTGTGGTCCAATGTCTACACATGCGCGAAGTGGTTATTCATTCTTCATTACTTTCACAGATGATTTCTCTAGGTATGGGCATGTCTTCTTAATGAAGCACAAATCCGAGGCCTTTGAGAAATTTCAGGAATACAAGAATGAAGTTGAAAAACAAACAGGCAAAAGTATCAAGACACTGAGATCTGATCGAGGTGGTGAATACTTGAGTGCCAAGTTTCTGGGCTTCTTAAAAGAGAATGGAATTCTCTCTCAACTTACTCCTCCATACACACCACAACACAACGGTGTATCGGAAAGAAGGAATCGAACCCTATTGGATATGGTTCGTTCCATGATGAGTAAGGCTGAGTTGCCGCGATCCTTCTGGAGTTATGCACTAGAAACAGCTGCATATCTTTTGAACCAAGTTCCTACTAAGTCCGTGCCTACCACACCATATCAGATGTGGAGTGGGAAGAAACCCAGTCTTAAACACTTTAAGACATGGGGGTGTCCAGCTTTTGTAAAAAAGCAGCATGCGGACAAGCTCGAGGCACGTTCGATACAGTGTAAGTTTATGGGATACCCAAAGAACTCCAAGGGGTATCTTTTCTATTACGCAGAGGAACAAAAGGTTTTTGTTTCTCGTCATGCCCGCTTCTTGGAAACTGAGTTTTTGGAAAATCAAATAAGTGGGAGCGCAATAGAACTGGAAGAAATTCCAGAACCACAAGCTATTACTGAAAGCTTGGTAGAACCAGAGGGTTCGAGAGAACAGGACATCCCAGCGCCACTCCGCAGGAGTAGTAGGCAGTCTCATCCGCCCGAGAGATACTATGGTTTTCTCATTGACGGGGATAGAGAGGATTGCACTATGGATTATGGTGAGCCTACTAGCTTCCAGCAAGCCATTCAGAGTGGTGACTCGGTAAAATGGCTGGAAGCAATGCGGGCCGAGATGGAGTCTATGTACACCAACAAAGTTTGGACTTTGGACTTTGCTCCAGAAGGGGTAAAACCCGTAGGTTGCAAATGGATCTTCAGAAAGAAGATTGGTGTAGATGGGCAGGTTGAGACCTATAAAGCTAGACTTGTTGCAAAGGGTTTTCGTCAAAGACCTGGTTTGGACTATGATGAGACCTTTTCTCCAGTGGCTATGCTGAAATCCATTCGGATCCTTCTTGCCATTGCTGCCTTCCACGATTATGAAATCTGGCAGATGGACGTAAAGACGGCTTTCCTAAATGGAAATTTGGAAGAGTGCGTCTATATGGATCAGCCGGAGGGATTCAATCAGAGTGGGAGCAGCGGTAGAGTGTGCAAGTTGCTCAAGTCCATTTATGGACTTAACAAGGCATCGCGGAGTTGGAACATCTGCTTTGATGATACTGTCAAAGAATTCGACTTTATCAAAAATCCAGATGAACCATGCATTTACAGTAAGATTGTAGGGAGAACTGTGGTATTCCTCGTCTTGTACGTGGATGAAATTCTCCTAATAGGAAATGATATTCCTATGGTACAGTCAGTCAAAGGATTCTTGTCGCAGAGGTTCTCCATGAAGGACCTGGGCGATGCCAACTACATTCTGGGGATCCAGATCTATCGTGATAGATCTAAGAGGATGTTGGGACTTTCACAGTCAAGCTACATTGACACCATACTGAAAAGGTTCAGTATGGATGATTCCAAGCACGGTAATTTACCGGCTTGTCACGGGATCACCCTCTCTAAAGAGATGTCTCCCAAGACTGATTTGGAAAGGGATCGCATGTCTATCATACCCTACGCTTCTGCGGTAGGCTCTATAATGTATGCGATGTTGTGTACCAGACCAGATGTAGCATACGCGTTGAGCGTTGTAAGCCGGTATCAGTCAAACCCAGGGGAGAAACACTGGATAGCGGTAAAGAACATTCTCAAGTACCTGAGAAGGACTAAGGAGATGTTCTTGGTGTATGGCGGAAAATACCTGCAGATTGAGGCCTTTGCTGACTCCAGCTTCCAGAGTGACAAGGATGATTCCAACTCCATGTCGGGTTTTGTCTTTACCCTCAATGGAGGGGCGGTGTGTTGGAAGAGCTCCAAACAGGAAACCGTTGCTGACTCGACTATGGAAGAGGAATACATCGCTGCATCTGATGCCGCAAAAGAAGCTGTCTGGATGAGGAAGTTCTTGAGAGAACTTCAGGTGGTTCCGTCCATTGTTGACCCAATACCTCTGTATTGCGACAACAACGGGGCTATAGCTTTAGCGAAGGAACCCAGGTCCCATCAGAAATCCAGACACATCTTAAGGCGATATCACCTGATCAGGGAGATCGTAGATCGCTAGGAGATCGAGGTCCGGAGAGTTGCATCAGAGGATAACACTGCAGATCCATTCATCAAGGCCTTGCCCCAGACTCAGTTCGAGCGGCTGATCGAGATGATAGGTCTTCGATACGCCAGTACATGGCCTTAGTGCAAGTGGAAGATTGTTAGTGTATATGCCCTACAGGCCATTACTGTATCATACTAGTTTGTATATTACTTGATGGAAGCTTGGGATATTCACAGTTGTATATACAATCTTGCTCGAAATGGTAGTATGCTACTTGGTTTGTCTCTGCTTTAATATGTGCATGTGTTTCTTTTAGCATATTGCTGATATACATATTAGTAGAGCCCTTAGGATCTTTGCTTGATTACCAGCGTTGTGATGGCGCTCACACTCGTGGGAGCTGGGTGATCTTTAAGCACATCCTTATACAGGTCCCTAGTCGTTGGACTATCGAGACAGGGCATCGATACTCCGGAGTAGACTAGCGTATGCGCTTCTCATCCGAGTGTGGGAGACGGTCTGTCCAACAGCCGTCAGTACGTCGTACTTGAGATAGTATGCGGGTGCTCGTTGGGTTACGAGTACACTGGACAGGACTCGTCGGGAACTGTTTGTTGTTATTATACCTATCGTCAGTTATCAGTTCCCAGGTGACATGAGTACAGCTTAGTCCGCTAACTTGACACTGTCACTTCGCCTCGAGTGTGTTCCCACTGCACTTTGATTACTACCCTACCACGGCTCAAAGGAGTCGTGCAAACAGGTAGTTTTTGGGTGCATTCCCGAAGCACTTGGAGGCAGTGACGGTTAGACAGGATTCGTCTCTCCCGGTATTGGGGGTTGACATCGCGCTGTGTCCAGGAGAGCCATTACACGAGTAGTCCCTGTCCAGGGCAAGCGAGATATACTGGTAGGTTTCCAGTGTTATCTCAGGGTGTTCTGGGCTACACTCCGACACGACTTGTACCGCTATTAGGGGACTGACATTCACCGCCCCCTAGGCCCGCCATGCGATGTATCAGACGAACAGACCGGACTGTACGGAGATTGTCACATACAGGCTCAGTAGGAGTTCGGATGGGGTTCACCTCGTCAGTCTTCTTATCGACATCTACCTGGGGACCGTTACGTACAGCTAGTGCCGCTTGCGGTCTGTGGTTAAACACACTGCCAGTGTAGTGTCGAGTCTTTAGAGTCCCACACAGAGAGCTATTCGCCTTTAGGCAAAATGGGTAGAGGTCGCATGGTTTTGCGACAGGGCTCGTTCACATTCGCGCACTTGTGCACGTTTGCTGTCCGGACAGTTTATACTAGCGGGCTTTGGTTTAAGCCGGATCCTAGTATATGATTTGGGATTGGTTTTTCTCGTTGTATTCGTATTCCTCGGATCACGAATGCGGGTGCGAATGCACAGTTGCTTGAGATTGAGGGAGAGGACCTTGATTAGGGTTAATGGCTATTGTCATTTTTATTAACCCTAATGCTTATGTGTGTGTTATAGTTAATTGATAATTAGTTTAATAATTGTGCATGGTTATGGTTGTTGATCATTTGACCCACCTTGACTTGTTGACCTTGTTGACACTTTGACCATCATCATTTCATTTGGAAGATGCTCTTTGATCCTTGCAATTTGCATTAAAAATGAAATGATAATGGTCATGTCTTGATTTAGCCATGACAATTATCTCACTAATTATCTAATTACAATAATTCACATATAAGTGAGAATTGTTCATATTATTCTCATTCTATCATATCTTTTCTCTCTCTTGTTCTTCCTCTCCCTCAAGCTCTCTCCCTCATGTGTTGAGAAACACTTGAGCTTGAGAAAAACCCTCTCTTGATCATCTTTACTCTCATCTAGGGTTCAAGGACTAGCACTTCTTGCACCCTAGTTACTTTTAGCTTGGAGTTGAAGCCAAAGGTTGAGGCTTTCGGGTGGATCTTTCTTCGACGTGAGAAGACGACCAAGGTGACCTCCTTCCACCACTCCAAGGAGCAAGGAGAGAAGGACTTAAAGCCCAAGGTATAACCTTTCTAGCACTTAGCTAGTTTCTAGTTAGCTTTAGCAAGTTTTTGTTTAGCAAAGATCCTTCTAGCTCTAGTCCATGTTGCCTAAGCTCATAAAAATCCGATTTTTATTCCGTTTTCCGCCTCCCCGCAAGCACTGGGGTGGGCAACGTGGACTTACAAGTACCTACTGTTACTCCGCGTCAGACGCATGCACATAGAGGTCGTGGTCGTGGAGGATTTGTTCGTAGAGGACGAGGTGACCGAGGCAGAGGGCAGCCAGCGGCCGGCAGGGGACAGTTAGTTGCAGGTGGAGGGCAGGCGCTAGTTTTTGCTTTGACGCATCAGGACGTGCAGGCGTCCAATATGGTGGTCTCAGGTATCCTTCCTGTATGTTTGGTTGATGCACACGTGTTATTCGATCCCGGATCCACGCACTCGTATGTATCCACACACTTTGTGCCGAGTTTGAGTAGAGAGTCCGGTTTGCTTGATCAGCCGCTTGTTGTGACTACTCCTGTGGGAGAGTCGTTTGTTGTTAGGCACGTGTTCCGATCCTGTACCGTCCGTATTAACGAGAGAGAGTTGCCGGTCGATTTGATCCTTCTTGAGGTGTTGGACTTCGACGTTCTTTTGGGCATGGATTGGTTAGCCACGAGCTATGCTTCTGTTGACTGCCGTGAGAAGATAGTTCGATTTTGTTTTCCCGACGAGTCGGTTGTTGTTGTGTTGTGGGACCGTGGTTCCACCCCTCACAGTGTGATTTCTTCTTTTCGCGCTGGGCAGCTTTTGCGGAAGGGATGTCAGGGATTTCTCGCCTATGTTTGCGATACTAGAGCTACAGAGGTTCCGATGGATCAGGTTCCTGTTGTTAGCGAGTTCCCTGATGTGTTCCCTGACGAGCATCCTGGGCTACCGCCCGAGCATGATATTTCCTTCTGTATTGATTTGGTTCCTGGCGCGGGGCCTATTTCTGTACCGCCTTATCGGATGGCCCCGGCGGAACTTAGAGAATTGAAGGGTCAGTTGCAAGATTTGCTCGATAAGGGACTTATTCGACCCAGTGTTTCTCCTTGGGGTGCTCCAGTCCTGTTTGTCAAGAAGAAGGACGGCAGTATGCGTTTGTGTATCAACTACCGCCAGCTGAACAGGGTGACAGTGCAGAACCGGTATCCTTTGCCACGCATCGACGATTTGTTCGACCAGCTTCAGGGGGCAGGATACTTTTCGAGGATCGATTTGCGATCAGGCTACCATCAGCTGCGGGTTCGACAGGAGGACATTTCCTGTAGGGTTCCTAGGCACTCTAATGAGGTCTCACAAGGCATCAACCAGGCCAATTTCAAATTTTACAAGTGCCGAGAAACCCTAATACGGATCGTTAACTAGAATTTTAGGCGACAAAACAAACTAGTTAACAATTTAACTAAAAGAACGGAAATACAACCTTTGTAGATCCGATGCTCTACCTCCATAGCTCCGCGATGAAGACCCCTTGCTGTCCAAATCGAATCCCGGGCTCTAGCATCTGCTTCATCGGAGAAATGGGCGGGATAGGTCATCGACAACGATGCCGAAGATGATCTACGTCGAGGCATCACAAGATCAAGCTCCCACTTCACCAAGTCATGAAACTTGTGAAGAAAACACCCTATACTACTTGGCAAGAGGTAGAGGATGAAGAAATAAGAGGTGGGTTCACTTTAGAATTGGATTTCTCACTTGATTTCTCACTTTGCCATTGTTGGTAGCAAGCTTCTTCATGTGAAGAAGAAGAAGAAGATGAAGATAATGATATGATAAGAATAATCAAAAAAAGAAAAGAAAAAACAATTCTTATCATATACAAACCATGGTTTAGTGTAGAGATTTATCTAAGGTTAGATGGAGTGGTTAGGGTTAAGCATGAGAGTCACTTAGTCAAAGCTTCATGAAGCTTCAAGATGCAAACAAAGAAAGCCACCATTTTCTCTTTATGCCATTTATTTTCCAAAAAGAATAAATAAATAAATGAATAAGAAAACAAAACCCTAACCATTCATATAACCATGGTTTAATCTTTACACAAACCCAAGTAAACATGTATCATCAAACATGATACAATCAAGTGCACAAAAGTATATCGCATATACAACTTGTGCAATGCAAGTGAGATAATCCATTTAAAGTGAACCAATACTAGTTAATGCAAAGTAATATATCAAATATATAATTCTGCATTAAATCATTAAATCAACACTTGATTTAACGATCCGGTCATATCGCATATAACCGACTAATATTCAATGTATCGGCTTATCGAATCAGTCCTTGATTTGATAACTAGGTTATATCGCATACAACCATTCGATACATTCATCGCGAGAATGGAATACGGTATCACATACACGCATTATTCTCGGTCCTGCACATATCTCATATGCGCTCCTATTTCGTTTTGCTTGAGCCAGGAAACCTCTGTGTAGGACTCTAAAGACTCGTCAATACGCCGGCAGCGGATGATGATCATATCAAACACCCATAAGCCGCAAGCGGTCTGCTAAACGTAACGGCCACCCGGGTATTGAGCGATCAGAAGATCGACGAGCAAGCCCGCTCACACTCCTGTGAATCCAACCAGTAACACTTACCGTACAGTCCGGTCTGTTCGTCTGATATGTCGCATATCTCGCCTAGGGGTGGTAAACGTCAGACCCCAATAGCTCGATAAGTCGTGTCGATATGAGGTCTATAACAGTTCGAGAAACTACAGGTAACACTTACCAGTAAATCTCAGCAACCCTGGCCAGGGATTTCCGGTTATAGCCAATCGAGCACAGTGCAACATCAACTCCCTATACCGGGAGAGACGAATCCCCTCCTATCGCTCATTGCCTCCATGTGATTCGGGACTGTACCCAAAACCCACCGTTTTGCACGCCCTCTTGGACGTGGTAAGGTGGAAATCAAAGCACAGTGGGAACCACACAAGACTCTATGACGATCTCGGGTCAACAGACTACTCTGTACCAGTGTCACAAGAGAACTGCCATCTGACGAAAGGTATAATACCATCTGGGAGTTCTCGGCGAGTCCGTCCAGTGTACCCAGTCTCCACTGAGCACCCGTATATCATCTCTGATGTCAAACACCAATGGATATGGGATCATCCATCGCCCATCTGTATGGGTCGAGAAGGTATACGCTAGTCTACTCTGGTATATCGATGCCCTGTCTCGATACACCCACGACTAGGGACCTTGAAGGATGTACTTATGGACTACCATGTCCCCACTACTATGATCCGCATCATAGTCCAGGTAGTCAAGTACACATCCTAAGGGCTTTACCAACATGTAACAGAGAGACAATCAATGTACACGTTAAGGTAAAGAGTAACCAGATAGCATACTATCATGTCGAGCAAGAAAGTCCTCCCTATATATGTCCCAGCATCCACTACAATATACATCATATGTATAGTAATGGCCTCTAGGGCATACATATAACTAACAATCTCCCACTTGCACTAGGGCCATCTGATAGCAGTGGTTGTAGTATCTCATACTCAACCATCCCATAAAAGTCTCTCTTTGGGAAAAGGCCTTTGTGAGTGGATCCGCCGTGTTGTCCTCTGAGTCTACTCTCCTAACCTTGATCCCTTGGAGATCAACCATCTCCATGATCAGGTGACACTGCCTTAGAATATGTCTGGATCACTGATGGGACCGGCGTTCCTTGGCATAAGCCACAACTCCATTGTCTCACAATGGTTGGAACGTAGTTCATCTCATGAACCAATATACACCCAAACATCCTCTTTGGTAGCATCTTAAGTAGCGATGAATCCTGCCTTTATCGTCTAGTTAGCCACGGTATTTAGCTTGGAACCCTTCCAACATACCGTCCCTTTACTGAGGGTAAAGACAATGCCTGTGACTGACATTCTGTCGTCATTATCACCCTGGAACCCTTCCAGTGATTCTCCCCAGGATCGGTTGATACCATCTCACTACAACTAGTGAGAATACTAACATCCAATTAGATCTATCTCATAGATCCAAAACCCAGGATTTAGGAGGTATCATTATGATCCTTTATGGAGAATCATTGTGATAAGTGGAGACTGACCGAGCGTAGCATAGGAAACTTCTTTCTTATCAAGAGTATGTCATCCACGTACTCTACGAGGATCGCCACCATACTCTCTACTACCTTTTTGTTTATACATGGTTCATCTACCATTTTGATGATGTCAAACTCTTTGACTAACACATCAAAACAGATGTTCCAACTACGCGATGCCTGCTTTATCCTATAAAGCATCTTGCACACGTTTCCGCTGCTCGCACTGTCTACGAAGCCCTCTGGCTGTGTACTTATAGACGCTCTCTTCCAAAACATCATTTAGAAAAGCAGTCATGGCACCCAACCGCCAGATATCGTAGTTATGGTACGTAGCCGTGGCAAGTAGGATCTGGATGGACTTAAGCATAGCTACTTGAAAAGGTTTCATCATTATCCACGCCTGGTTGATGACGAAAACCTTTAACAAGTCCAGCTTTGAAAGTCTCAACTTTTCCATCTACACCAAGTAATCTTCTCAAGATATACTTGCTCCTGATGGGGATTAAACCCTTCAGATATAGCAACCAAAGTCCATACTTTGTCGGTGTACATGGATTCCATCTCAGATCGCTAAGCATCCAGCCATTCTTACAGAGTCCCACTCCTGATGGCCAGCTCGAAGCTAGTTGGGTCATCATCTTATGATGCAACCTCGCTCCCACTGTCATAGAGAAACCGAAGTATCTCTCAGGCGGGTTAGGAACCATACTAGATCGGCGGAGAGGCTGAGGTTCGTTGGTAACTATTGAATCCTTTGGTTTTGTCAAATCATCAGTTGCAGTTTTGTATAGCTGTAACCTTTCCAGTTCTACATAACAGATCTTGCCTCGAGCTTGTCCGGATTTTGCTTTTCAGACATAGGCTGGACAACCCCATATCTTAACTAACTTAAGAGATGGGCTCTTCCCTTATCATATCAAATATGAAGTGGTAGGCAACCGACTTGATTTGAACCCTATTCAATAGGTATGCAGCTTCTCAAGTGCATAACTCCCAAAAAGGAAATAGGTAACTCAGTAGTACTCATCATAGAGCACACCTTATCATAGAGGGTATGATTGCTCCACCCCGATATACCATCGCGCTATGGTGTATTCGGAGGAGTAATGCTGAGAGAGAATCTTATTCTCCTTTAGAAAAGTCCAAGAATTTCGTGCTCAAGTATTCTCCTCCATGATCTCATCATAGGACATAATACTTATACCCGTATTCCGGTTCTCTACTTCTAACTTATATTCTGTGAATATCTCAAAAAGTTCGGACTTATGTTTCAACAGGAACATATGTCTAAATCTTGAGAGATTATCAGAGAATGTAATGAAGTATAAAGAACTGGTCTTGGCAAGTGTAGACAGAGGACCTACATACATCAACATGTATCATCCCAAGAGTTCACTAACTCTTTCTCTGTTTCCAGTAAACGGAGCTATGGTCATATTATCTCTGTGACATGACTGGAAAGTTTCATAAGATGTAAATTGAAACTGATTTAAATATGCATCTAAAATGTAACTTCAGCCAGTCGGATCGCATTGATATGACCTAGTCTACAATGCCTCAAGAAGGATTCGTTCAGTTCTGAACTCTTCCTCTTGTGTGTGTTCTGTATACTAAAGAACTGTAGTTTGATTAGAACTTCAACGCTTTTAGATAACGTGCCTGAACCGATCAACTTTTGATATAGGAAATGTTCAAAACATTATCCAACAATACAAAATTTTATCATTTCTTTACTAATAAAGAGATTGATATGATTTTGTATATCAGGTTCGGTATCTAATAACATTCGTTCAGAATCAATGTATTGGTAATACAGGGTGACAGTGACTAATAGACTTGGCTGCAACACTTGCCCCGTTTTCGGTCTCATGAAACTTATCACCCGTTCTCAGTTCTCTACCTTTCTGTAGCCCTATGTAGAAGATTACATATGCGGGATACTGATCCGGTATCATATATTCAGGACGCAAAGGACACTGAGAAACAGTTCTATATAATGAACACACCCGAAGACGATGCATCAGCATGCACTTACTTCGTTTGGGCGGCACGGGAATTCTGGTAATCCCCAATTTCCTGCTCTGTCTTATAACAATTATAAGTTGGAGCGGGACCAACGTTCCCCAGCTCAGTATAACAAGCGGGTTCGGTCAATACTTCCGTATTATTATCTTGATTAAGGCGTGATATGATCGCTACCTGGAGAGAGAGAGAAGAAGACACTCAGCGTGCGCTCTTGCAAGAATAGATTGGTTATTATTTTATCTAATCAGGATGACTCCCACTGCTTTTTATCAAATCTTCCTTCAAACCCAAAAAAAGGAAAGACTAGCCGGGATTAATTACACACTACAAGTTCGCCAATCTTTCAGCCAGGCCAGTGTCGGTACTTTGAGGGAGGTCCCCCGTGCTTTCGCACGAACCTAATTAATGTAAACCTCGTTTTCCCAGAGGCGTAACCTCGTTAACACCTTTCTAGACACCTACTTGATCTGCTAATTGTAATGTATAAAACTCTCCCAGGAGTAACAATTACTCGCAGCGGGTATCGGGATCCAACTATCTCATAGAAGGTATGCAATCTCATTGCAAATTTCAACACTTGAAATTCCCGATAATATTTTGCCCCAAGTGATCTATGACCTTGACTGAGTCAACAAACCATAGACCGCAAGTAAAGTTCAACCCGTCATTTGCTGATTGAATTAAACCCACCCGCACGACCCTTGACTGAGTCAACAAGGCCGCACGACTACCCTAATCCAATCTGCATCATATGCATAAGCAGATAAATAGTAATCAGCTACCGCACACTACGCCTTGACTGAGTCAACAAACGCAGCACGAATACTAACTATTACTTATCTGAAATGACGGAGGGCTACGTCAGGTTTTTTCTGAAAACCTATTGCGTAATGAACTTGATATCGTTGTAGAATCAAATGATTTTAAAATGGAGTGTTTTTGAGGCTTTTCTAGTTTTGCTAAAGGAGTCACTCCCGGTGAAGGGATCATCGGTCCTTTCCTCGTCGAATGAGGTGCGGGATATATCATATATATCACTGTGCAAAGCAAAAACTCTTAAAAGCAATCAAAAGACAAACCGAGTGTGTAGCATCTGCCTGTTATTGCTAAAGGAGTCACTCCCGGTGAAGGGATCTCGGTCCTTTCCTCATCGAATAAGGTGCAGGATATATCACATATACCTCTATGCAAAGCAAGAACTGTAGCTACCATTTTTATTTTGAAATTCGATTCTACAACATCTTTAGGTTTCTTTTCTTTCATTAATCACATTAATGAAGTCCCATCATTTAAGTACCTAAACATCACAAATAAATACGACGTACACTTATGCCATCCGCATTCGCCTCGATGTCCCCTCGTGCACCATTAGGTTAGGTAACCAACGACAGAGCGGGGCAGGGCTAGCACGGGTGTAAAACATAAGTAACGCCTATATAATATATCATATATACTATATACTGTATCTATCACAGAACATCACATGATCACATCACAGATATCGCAGCAGAAGAATCATATGAAATATTGGATATACTAGGACGTCCGTGTTTTCAATACGAGCCAGTATAAAACACGGATTCCACGGTCGTGATGAATAGCCAAACCCACACCCCTAGACCCCTACGAGAGCAGCAAGCAACCCTACCAATTCTAGAGTTAAGAGACCCGGACTCGACTCCTCGAGTTGGTCTCCTACTGGACTCCAGAACCCGGTTACTTGTGCCCTCCTCCTTGGGTCTATCCTACTGCGGAAAAGTAAATAATATACAAAGGGTAACATCTTCCACAACCTGTAAGTGCCCCAAATAAAAGAATATTACATTCAAGTTTTTACATGAATGAAAATGAAAAACACTCATCTCACATAAAAACCCCCGGTTATTCAAACACGACGATCCAATATAACATATCCAGCAACACATAACATCACATATCATCAACGTAAGTAAATATGCGCATCCCAATTGTCGTTGACATATAGCAACGAAACCGGCGATATCACATATTACACTTACGGTCACAGAAAAGAAAGTGTAAAACTACAACAGTTGGAATCCACAACCTCATTAGACATCGCATGCCTAATCAAATGAAATACTTAGACATCACATGCCTAACAATTATAAACCCCGCATTTTAGTCCCATTATCGAAAACTCTTTTCAATATCAAGTCGGGTAATTCAACAAGATTCCCGACATCCTGATCGAATGCTCGTCGCAAAGTTTAGTAGGCGGCCGCACCCCCGACGCCGTCGACGAAGTGCACCAAGGCGGAACACCGCTACCGCTAGCACCCGAACGGATGCTTTCGGCGACGGGGTTCTCCTACAGTCACTTGGTCGGGGCTATGGGGCAAGGCTGTCTATTAAGTTTACCCGGCGAGTATCCGCGTACACTACGTGATTGTAACGGACTTTTGATCGCATCAAAATTCCGTGGCAACCGAACAAGTGAGACTAAACTGCTATGTTTATAACATTCATTCAGTTATCTCATAACTGCTTGTGAATTCCAATTATTGTATCACATTCCGAATAAGATAGAAAATGTTAAACTTTCCGATCGAACAATCGAACACCCAAGTTTTCCCGATACAGCTCAACACATGAAATAAGTCTAAAAACATTCAGTTCGTGCCTCAGTACCAACGGTCCAGCCATAGAAGGGTCAAGCCAACGCCTCACATGTGGCACGCCGTACTGCCCCAAACCCTAAGGTTCAAAGGGCAGTTCAAGACGGTCACATAATCGAGTTAAGGTTTGTTGTCTTCTAGAGGGACCATCGCGTTACTTGCACTACTTAGAACGTCTTTAAATCACGGAAAAATCCAACACTTGGAAATTTTCCGGCAGGGGAAAAGTTGGGTATTTATATCCGGTCGAACTTTTTAACATATTCAAAAATTATCCGGAAAAGCACACAGACAGAATTAGACAATCCGATCGATACTCCGAGTCCCCAATACAACCCAGAAAATTCAACTCTTGAATAAATATTAAAAATTCCCAGGAAAACCAGCATTGGAAAATAAGAATTACTGTGCAAAATTCTATATATAATGAGGCCGTACGGCTGCGGAACCGCCGCACGAGCCATGCTCGTGCCGCGGAACCGCCGCACGAGCCATGCTCGTGCCGCGGAACCGCGGCGACTTAGTGGAATTGGGCTGTCGAATTTCACAGTAACCCATAGATATTCCTGCTGGTTTTTCTGCATATTTTTAATCTGGAAAAAACCCCTTTTTCAGAAAAAGTCCAGAGAGCATTCGCGGGTTAGGGTTTCGGGTCGATCGGGTTTCAAACTTCGTCTACGCATCGCCTAAGGCTCTAGCTAGGCTCTGATACCACTGTAGGGTTCCTAGGAACTCTAATGAGGTCTCACAAGGCATCAACCATGCCAATTTCAAATTTTACAAGTGCCGAGAAACCCTAATACGGATCGTTAACTAGAATTTTAGGCGACAAAACAAACAAGTTAACAACTTAACTAAAAGAACGGAAATACAACCTTTGTAGATCCGGTGCTCCACCTCCATAGCTCCGCGATGAAGACCCCTTGCTGTCCAAATCGAATCTCGGGCTCTAGCGTCGGCTTCATCGGAGAAATGGGCGGGCTAGGTCATCGACAACGATGCCGAAGATGATCTACGTCGAGGCATCACAAGATCAAGCTCCCACTTCACCAAGTCATGAAACTTGTGAAGAAAACACCCTATACTACTTGGCAAGAGGTAGAGGATGAAGAAATAGGAGGTGGGTTCACTTTAGAATTGGATTTCTCACTTGATTTCTCACTTTGCCATTGTTGGTAGCAAGCTTCTTCATGTGAAGAAGAAGAAGAAGATGAAGATAATGATATGATAAGAATAATCAAAAAAAGAAAAGAAAAAACAATTCTTATCATATACAAACCATGGTTTAGTGTAGAGATTTAATTAAGGTTAGATGGAGTGGTTAGGGTTAAGCATGAGAGTCACTTAGTCAAAGCTTCATGAAGCTTCAAGATGCAAACAAAGAAAGCCGCCATTTTCTCTTTATGCCATTTATTTTCCAAAAAGAATAAATAAATAAATGAATAAGAAAACAAAACCCTAACCATTCATATAACCATGGTTTAATCTTTACACAAACCCAAGTAAACATGTATCATCAAACATGATACAATCAAGTGCACAAAAGTATATCACATATACAACTTGTGCAATGCAAGTGAGATAATCCATTTAAAGTGAACCAATACTAGTTAATGCAAAGTAATATATCAAATATATAATTATGCATTAAATCATTAAATCAACACTTGATTTAACGATCCGGTCATATCGCATATAACTGACTAATATTCAATGTATCGGCTTATCGAATCAATCCTTGATTTGATAACTAGGTTATATCGCATACAACCATTCGATACATTCATCGCGAGAATGCAATACGGTATCACATACACGCATTATTCTCGGTCCTGCACATATCTCATATGCGCTCCTATTTCGTTTTGCTTGAGCCAGGAAACCTCTGTGTAGGACTCTAAAGACTCGTCAATACGCCGGCAGCAGATGATGATCATATCAAACACCCACAAGCCGCAAGCGGTCTGCTAAACGTAACGGCCACCCGGGTATTGAGCGATCAGAAGATCGACGAGCAAGCCCGCTCACACTCCTGTGAATCCAACCAGTAACACTTACCGTACAGTCCGGTCTGTTCGTCTGATATGTCGCATATCTCGCCTAGGGGTGGTAAACGTCAGACCCCAATAGCTCGATAAGTCGTGTCGATATGAGGTCTATAATAGTTCGAGAAACTACAGGTAACACTTACCAGTAAATCTCAGCAACCCTGGCCAGGGATTTCCGGTTATAGCCAATCGAGCACGGTGCAACATCAACTCCCTATACTGGGAGAGACGAATCCCCTCCTATCGCTCATTTCCTCCATGTGATTCGGGACTGTACCCAAAAGCCACCATTTTGCACGCCCTCTTGGACGTGGTAAGGTGGAAATCAAAGCACAGTGGGAACCACACAAGACTCTATGACGATCTCGGGTCAACAGACTACTCTGTACCAGTGTCACAAGAGAACTGCCATCTGACGAAAGGTATAATACCATCTGGGAGTTCTCGGCGAGTCCGTCCAGTGTACCCAGTCTCCACTGAGCACCCGTATATCATCTCTGATGTCAAACACCAATGGATATGGGATCATCCATCGCCCATCTGTATGGGTCGAGAAGGTATACGCTAGTCTACTCTAGTATATCGATGCCCTGTCTCGATACACCCACGACTAGGGACCTTGAAGGATGTACTTATGGACTACCATGTCCCCACTAGTATAATCCGCATCATAGTCCAGGTAGTCAAGTACACATCCTAAGGGCTTTACCAACATGTAACAGAGAGACAATCAATGTACACGTTAAGGTAAAGAGTAACCAGATAGAATACTATCATGTCGAGCAAGAAAGTCCTCCCTATATATTTCCCAGCATCCACTACAATATACATCCTATGTATAGTAATGGCCTCTAGGGCATACATATAACTAACATTTCCAGGACAGCTTTCCGCACGCGTTACGGCCATTATGTGTTTTTGGTGATGTCGTTCGGACTCACCAACGCACCAGCAGCATTCATGGACTTGATGAACCGCATTTTCCGGCCGTATCTTGATCTGTTCATCATAGTGTTCATTGACGATATCTTGGTGTATTCTCGGAGTAGAGAGGAGCACGAGCAGCACCTGCGGATTACACTACAGATCTTAAGGGAGCATCAGCTTTTCGCTAAATTTTCAAAGTGTGCTTTCTGGCTAGACAGCGTAGACTTCTTGGGGCACGTGATTACATGAGATGGTATATGTGTAGACCCGAGGAAGATCGAGGAAGTTCGGAGTTGGCCTAGACCCACGTCAGGGATGGAGGTTCGCAGCTTTCTAGGGCTGGCAGGCTATTACAGGCGATTTGTGCAAGACTTCTCTCGCATTGCTACACCTTTGACGGGGTTGACCCGGAAGGGAGTTCGCTTCGATTGGACGGATGAGTGTGAGCACAGTTTCCAGCAGCTACGGGCTCTACTGACAACGACACCCGTGCTATCATTGCCTTCAGGATCAGGCGGATTTGTGGTCTACTGTGATGCTTCACGAGTGGGGCTAGGGTGCGTTTTGATGCAGCATGACAGGGTGATCGCGTATGCTTCGCGGCAATTAAAGAAACATGAACAAAATTACCCCACTCATGATCTGGAGACGGCTGCAGTGGTCTTTGCACTCAAGATCTGGCAACATTATCTGTATGGAGAGTCGTGCCTGATATTCACTGACTACAAGAGCTTAAAGTATATATTTCAGCAGTGAGACCTGAACCTTAGACAGCGCCGATGGATGGAGTTGGTGAAGGACTACGATTGTGAGATCTTGTATCACCCGGGCAGGGCGAATGTAGTGGCGGATGCTTTGAGCAGGAGGCCCGGGGGTAGTCTATCCTGTTTGAGCGCAGTGCAGAGGCAGTCGTCGGTGGATTGGCAGATCTTATGCGACAGCCGGGTACAGTTAAAGTTTATGCCGATCGGAGGACAGATTGCGCATGTTCGTGCACGCCCACAGTTGCTTGACCGTATATATGAAGCACAGCACAGTGATGACCGCTGTTCAGAGATCAGGACACTGATGGGACAGGGCAGATTTTCCGAGTTCGTGATCGATGATCAGGGGATACTACGATTTGGAGCTAGACTGTGCATACCAGATGCTGAGGGATTGCGGCGCGAGATTCTTGAGGAGGCACATCGGTCGGTATATAGTGTTCATCCCGGTTCCACCAAGATGTACCATGACTTGAGAGATGTTTACTGGTGGGACGGAATGAAGAGAGACATTGCAGATTTTGTGTCGAGATGCCTGACTTGTCAGCAAGTCAAGGCTGAGCACCAGAGGCCCGCGGGAGAGCTACAGCCGTTACCCATTCCGGAGTGGAAATGGGAACAGATCTCAATGGATTTCATTGTGGGTCTACCCAGGACTAGTCGAGGGTATGACTCCATCTGGGTGATCGTGGATCGTTTGACGAAGGTGGCTCACTTCCTACCGGTGAAGACGACTTTCGGATTTGCTCGGTATGCCCAGATTTACATTGATGAGAATGTGCGACTGCACGGAGTTCCGACATGTATCGTGTCCGATAGAGTCACCCAGTTTACCAGCCGGTTATGGCAGAGGCTTCAGGAGGCTTTGGGCACTCGCTTGAGTTTCAGCACAGCATTCCATCCGCAGACCGACGGACAGTCAGAGCGGACTATTCAGACTCTCGAGGACATGCTCAGAGCATGCGTTTTAGACTTCGGAGGTAGCTGGGATCATCATTTGCCCCTAGTAGAGTTCTCCTACAACAACAGCTACCAGGAGACCATTCAGATGGCACCGTTTGAGGCTCTTTATGGGAGGAGATGCAGATCACCTACCTGTTGGACGAAGCTCAGTGAGAGCAGTATCTTAGGGACGCAGATTGTGGAGGAGAAGACCGCGAAGATCCAGTTGATTCGCGATAGGATGAGAGCAGCCCAGAGTAGGCAGAGATCTTATGCGGACCATCGTCGGCGCAGACTTGAGTTTTCTGTTGGTGATCATGTTTTCTTGAGGGTCTCCCCAATGAAAGGCGTGATGAGATTTGGGAAGAAGGGGAAGCTTAGTCCTAGATATGTGGGCCCCTTCGAGATCCTCGAGCGTGTTGGTGCGGTTGCGTATCGATTAGCCCTTCCGCCCAATTTTTCAGACGTGCACCCCGTATTTCACGTTTCGATACTCCGCAAATATCTTCATGATCCTTCGCATGCGATTCAGCACCCGACGATCCAGCTTGAGCGCGACCTTTCATATACAGAGCAGCTGGTGATGATCTTGGATCGACAAGTGAAGAAATTGAGGTCGAAGGAGATATCGTCCGTCAAGGTACTTTGGCGTGGCCAGAGCGGCGAGGAGGTCACTTGGGAGACCGAGAGCGTGATGAGGAAGAGGTATCCCTATCTTTTTGAAGGTGCGTATAGTTAGATTTTTAAATTCGGGGACCGAATTTCTTTAATGGGGGTAAATTGCAACACTTTGATTTTTCCGTTAAAATGTTTTTGTGATAATTAGTATTTGTGCATGTTATTATATTAGTGTTCATAGGATTATTAGTTATTTAGTCGTGTTTAGCAAATTGGAAAATTTTCCTTTGTAGTGGACACTTGCACACTTAGCCATTTTTGAGACATAGGTTTAAGTGTTAGCCAAATTCTTTTGGCATGGTTGCTAACTTATTCCCCACCATTTTAATCTTTTCATAACCCTTTTTCATAATTCAAAATCCAAATAAACAATGAGGCATGGTGGTTAGGTGAACACTTGACTTTTGACCCCCATTTTCTTCTCTTTTCTCTCTCTTTCCCCATCTCAGAATTTCCTGCAGAAATTCCAGCAGAGAAACCCCCTCTTCCTCCATCTTTTCTTCTCCTTTTTCATTCCCCTTTGATCCATACACAAAACCCTATACATATCAACTCATTTTCTTCACAAAACCATGGAAAAGTGAGGTTTTTGAGGTGTTCAAAGGCAAATCTGCACATTTGAGGGAAAAGCTGAGACTTTTGGTGTTTTACAAGGTTCTTAGAAGGTATAAACTCATGTCTTAACCTCTTTTTCCATAACTTGTAGTATTCTTTAGCAAAGATCTCATTTTTGTGCATTTTTAGAGATATTAAAGGATATTTGTGAAGTATATGTTAGATTGGTGTTCTCATAGTTTAGTTAACTCCTTTAAGTGTTATTAGAGCTATTTTAACCAGGTTGTACTTCAGGTTTGCACAAAAATACCCTAAAATTTGATTTTAGTGCAAAAGTGTGGATTTTAACTAGAAATAAGGATCTGTAGGATCTGCTGCTACCCGAGACATTTCAGAGTGAAACTAGATGTTACTGTAGCATGTATGAGGGGTATAGAGTGCACACACAAAACCTGGGAGCCCAATTCCATACCCAGGCCACCGAAATATGCATTCTGGCCGCAATTTGCGGCCAGATGGGGGTGTTTTGGGTTGGGGTTTGGGGTGTGGATTTCTGCTGCTATGTGGGTTATTTTGGTATATATAGTTTTACAATATCTTTTCTGTATCAAAATCTGGAGGTGAATACCTATTTTCCCGTATTTTTAATCTTCGCGACACACGTGATACGTGTTTGTGGGTTTTGGGTTTCTGCGTATCGCGACGCGTCGGAGTGACTTCAGGCGCGTAATCACACGTTTTAGCGTATCGCGCACACGCGCGCTTGGTTCACGACACGAGTTACTATTTCGGCCTTAATGTCCTGTTTGTGTGACTTCAAGCTTACGTATGATGTATTGTGTAATTCTAGGTTCCCAGGCGAGTACGGAGGACGCCGCGCAGAAGGGGAAACAAGTTGTTGGCTATACCTAGCGAGAGATTACGGTGAGTAGATTTAAGATCTACGGGGATATCGCCCGAAAGGCGTTCTACGTCAGGGCTGATAGGACCTTATAGATATATTCACATACACTGACTGTTCATGGCTACTATTTAGTGCATACTGCATTCCCTGCTATATGGTTATAAACTAGAATTGATAGAACACCGCACCATTACTAACGGTCCATGTTGCACGAGCACAATCCTGCATGTTACACACACACCGTTAGTAATTGCCATGACACTCACACTGTAGAATTTACATCGGATCATTATATTGTAGCTTATCTATATGTGACATGACTTGATATTCATACTTGATGCATATATCACATCGGATCATTATATTGTAGCTCATCTATATGTGACTTGACATGATATTCATATTTGATGCACATATCATATCGGATCATTGACTTGCATATTGATTTGGATTACATGTGATTTCTGGATTTGGGAACCGTGGCTATTTCAAATATGTAATCATTTAAAAACCCGGTTCCCTTGATATGATATTTCGGTGCGTCCACCATGTGTTTCCTCGGTGCTAGAGTGATATATGTGAACCCGAATCGAGGAGCTGGTTGAGGCCGATTACGGGTATATGGTGGACCCGGTATGGTACCCCGGGGCGAGAACGGTTTCGCTGTATAGTAGACGGTGAGCCTGGCAGAGGGACTACTACCTACCGGTGATTGGTTGGACCTGACAGTTATCCGGAGGATACTGATCAGAGTCGATAGATGGATGTGGGGTGATCCGTATTGCTGGGGCCGAGGGCCGATACCGCAGACGGAGCCTATGGGCTGACTCGGACTGACGGGGCTCGATGGATGAGGATTTGCGTGTCGATGCTGGACACGAGTATTTATGATATTTGGGTGCCGATGTTGGGCACTCGGGATTCTCAGAGATGTACATGATTTGAGGGCCGATGAGAGTGCCGGCGCCTGAGCTATTTGGGGGATCTGGGTGCATTGATGGACACCGATCATATATTCCACGTTGACATTCCGTGTAGATATTATTATTGCCCATGCTCAGCATTTATGATTGTACCTCATCCTGTAGTTATATTACCCGATAGAGCACTTGCATGATTATTGCACATACTGCTTATCACATATTGATATCATCTGTTGGCATATGATAGAGTAGCGCAGTACGTGCATGCTCGCGATTACCTTTATATGTTATCTCTATTCAGGAGTGGGCAACTCACCCCCGTTGTGCCACAGTGTTTGCAGGTTGCCCTTCGGAGTAGTAGCGGCAGGCTGCGTTTTGCATCTTTTGACACAGATACCCCTATAGTTGGTGTACTAGCTCTTTGCTGATAGGTGGGTTTTGTGCGGTATCTGTTTATCTTTCAGTTATGTACATTGTTGTATCTAGTATTCTCCATCTACCATGTATGTTTTTGACTTAGAGACAGTGTGAGGACGATGATGTATATTATTTGTATTCTGGTGTCGAGCTCATTGTGAGCCGACTGTACTTGCAATTTATTCTATCTGTGATGTTCCCACTTATAGATCTTGATCTTCGCTACGGCGTCGTATATTGCTATCTTGGTGATTGTTTACTTAGATTTCTTAACATGTTAGTAAGTGCTTTCATTTTAAACTTATAACACTCTATACTTTCAATGGTTTGATTTCTGGGTTTTCGGTTCACTTAGTCGCGTTACGCCTGTAGACGTTACGTGGATAAGTGCCGGTCACGGGCCAAACCTTGGGTCGTGACAGCACCTGTATACGTCTTAGGTGAACAGACTGACCAATGGTTTGTGAGACCACCCACCGCCCCTCTTCGAGGTCTTGAACCATATACACTATTCTACTCTGGAGCATCGATGCCCTGTCTCGAAACTCCCTCGACTAGGGACCCTTTAAGGATGTGCTTATAGACCCTAGCTCCCACATATATGTCGCCATCATACTGCTGGCATTCAAGCAAGAATCCTATAGGCTCTATCAACGTGTAATAATGACCTGTAATGTCACCTAAAGCATGTACACGATGATAAAGAAAAACCAGATAGCATACTATCATCTCGAGTAAGACTGTCCTACCGGTATAGGTTCTCCCTCAATCATTGTAATCACGTGCCTGTGATCCAATAATTGACTTTGAGGGCACTATATCCAACACAACCCCCAAAACCGAGAGAGACGAAACCCCTCCTATCGCTCATTGCCTCCATGTGACTCGGGACTGTATCTAAAATCCACCTGTTTTCACGACTCCTTTAAGCCGTGGTAGGGAGGATATCAAAGCACAGTGGGAACCACACAAGACTCTATGACGATCTCGGGTCTATAGACTAACCTGTACCAGTGTCACCAGAGAACTGCTATCTGACGATAGGTATACTACCACATAGGAGTCCTCGGCGAGTCCTGTTCGGTGTACCCATTCTCCAATGAGCACCTGTGTATAATCTTTGATGTCACACACCAATGGTTTTAGGATCAACCATCGCCCTCTAAGGGACAAGAAACCTACACACTAGTCAACTCTGGAATATCGATGCCCTAGTCTCGATATTCCCTTAACTAGGAACTGATTAAAGGATGTACTTTTGGACCACACTGGCCCCACTAGTATGATCTCATCATAATCCTGGTAGTCAAGTACATATCCTAAGGGCTTTATCAACATGTAAGAGACAGACAGTATAAATACCAGTCTATATGTTAAGATAAAGGTAACCTGATAGTATACTATCATGTCGAGCAAGAAAGTCCTCTATATATATGTCCAAGCATCCACTATATCATCAATAATGGCCTCTAGGGCATACATATTTCTAACACCGTGAGGCACAGTCCGGCGATGATCGTTTGTCAGAGATCATAGAGCAAGTTCGACAGGGTAGAGATTCAGGGTTCATGATTGATGACCAGGGAGTGCTACGAATTGGGACTCGACTGGGTGCGCCAGATTCTGATGTGCCGAGACGCGAGATTCTAAAGGAGGCACATCAGTCATCATATAGTGTTCATCCGGGTTCCACTAAAATGTATCATCACTTGAGAGATGTCTACTGGTGGGAAGGGATGAAGAGAGATGTCACAGATTTTATTTCGAGATGCCTGACTTACCCGCAAGTCAAGGCCGAGCATCAGAGGCCGGCAGGAGAGTTACAGCCTTTTCCCATTCCGGAGTGGAAGTTGGAACATATCTCTATGGACTTCATTTTGGGTCTACCCGGGACCAGTCGAGGGTATGACTCTATTTGGGTGATAGTAAACTGATTGACGAAAGCGGCTCACTTTCTGCCAATAAAGACCACTTTCGGATTCGCTCAGTACGCTCAGATATATATCGATGAGATTGTGCGACTACATGGCGTTCCTACCTGTATCGTGTCCGACAGAGGCATACAGTCACCTGTTGCCTTTAGCAGAAACTTCAGGAGGCTTTGGGCACCCGATTGAGTTTCAGTACAGCTTTCCATCCGCAGACCGACAATCAATCAGAGCGGACCATACAGACTTTCGAGGATGGGTTCTGAGCTTGCATTCTAGATTTTGGTGGCAGTTGGGATCATCACTTACCCTTGATAGAGTTCTCCTATAATAACAATTTCCAGGAGACGATTCAGATGGCACCCTTCGAGGCATTATATGGGAGGAGATGTCGATCACCAGTTTGTTGGACAGAGCTCCGTGAGAGCAGTATTTTTAGGACCGCAGATTGTGCAGGAGACGACCGAGAAGATCCAGTTGATTCAAGATAGGATGAGAGTGGCCCAGAGAAGGCAGAAACTTTATGCTGATAGAAGTCGTCGCAGACTTGAGTTCGCTGTGGGTGCTCGTATTTTCTAATGGATTTCTCTAATGAAGGGCGTGATGAGATTCGAAAAGAAAGGAGAAGCTTAGTCCCAGATATGTGGGTCCCTTCGAGATTCTCGAGCGTGTCGGCACAGTTGCTTATCGTTTGTCTCTTCCATCTAGCTTCCCAGATGTTCACCCTGTGTTCTACGTATCGATGCTCCGCAAGTACATTCATGACCCTTCTCACGCGATTCAGCATCAGACAATTCAACTGGAGCGCGATCTTTCCTTCATCAAGCAACCGATAGTCATTCTGGATCGTCAGGTGAAGAAACTGAGGTCTAGGGTTATACCGTCCGTAAAGGTTCTTTGGCATGGCCCGTAGAGCCAAGAGGTCACGTAGGAAGCCGAGGACGAGATACGGAAGAAATTTGCCCATATTTTCGAAGGTACGCGTAGTTAAATTTTAAATTCGGGGACCGAATTTCTTTAAGGGGGAAGATTGTAACGTTTTAAAAATCGTTTAGGTTAATTATGTGTTAATTAGTGATAATACGTGTTTTCCGAAAACCGAGATATAATTATTTTTCCCATATAAACATAATTATACATATTTTTAATTATGTAATTGCTTGCATGAGTGCTTGACTAGTTACTTATTTAATTGCTAGTTACTTAAATATTTTCCTTAATTATTTATTTTTAATTATTATTCAAATCATACACTTATACACTAAATTAGTGATAATTACAAATTAGAATGGGTTAATACATTTTTATGCACCATGACACAATTAAACTAAATTGTAACATGTTGTTTTAAACAAGGTTTGACCATGGTTCTAGATTATATTAAACTTTTATATAAATAAAAGAAAAATGAAAAGAATAGGAAAAGAGAGGCATGGTGTATATTAGTGAGGTATGGGCATATTTATTTAAGCATGGTATGTGTGCTTGTGGATGTAACCTTACCTCCTCCCTCACTCTTTTTCCCCACTCTCGGCCACAAATGCAGCCCCCCCTCTTCAACCTTTCTTCAATTGCTAAAACCCTCATTTTTTCCCCATCAAAAATCCAAAAAATCCAACACTAATTTCTTGTTAAATCTTCACTAAAATTCGTTGATCAAATCTAAGGTTGGATCTTGAAGCAAGTTACCATTTTGGGTGGCCAAAGTTAGCATGTTGATCTTTCCAAAATCTTGAGGTATAAAACTTAATCCGAATTGTTACTTGTTAATTATTTGCTTAAACCTAATTTTAATTAGATGTTAATATAGCTTTAATTGCAAAATAGAATTTTAAAGAGAAGGGTCGGTAAAAAAAAATTAAAGTTTTTATCACTTAATTAAGTTAGCTACTTGTAGTTAACATTTTAATGGTGCTATCAAATATAATCTAGTTGTTAAACTTGAAAATCTTTGCTTTTAATCATCTTAATTAAAAGTTCATGCAACTAATTTCATGATTAGTGTCTAAAAAGGTGAGATTTAAAATTGGTAAATATTTGTGTGGCTTAATTAGGATATTGAAGTGTAATTTATGGTCACTAGGTTTGCTAAAACATTTAGTTTTGCACTAAAATGTTTAATTGTTGCTTATTAGGTTTTTTAGAATTAGAATAAATAGATTTTAATTAAGTTTGAGGTTGTGATGATCTACAACCTATTTTCTATAATATTTAGTGTGATGTAAATGCGTGATTGGTACGATTGGGTTCTAGGATTTGTGGTCGCTACGCATAGCGACCCCTAGTTGTGGTTTGTGGCGATGTCGTGCACGTTTGTGCACAAAGTGCGCACGCGTCTAGTTTGTTCGCGTTAGTTACTTTGTATCGTCTTGACTTCACGTCTATTTAAATGTCTAACCTCATATATACTGATCGTGCGATTCTAGGATCGGTTGTGGAGACGTCAGACGCGGCAAGGAAAGGAAAGGTTGTGATTGGGTCAGAGTAGCCGAGGCGTCCCGGTGAGTAGATGTACACATCTATGGGGGGATCGTCTAGATGGAGCAAGGCACCTGATAGTTAGGATTTTTAGTAGTTCTTGCATCTATATGCTAAGTCTCAAAGAATTCATAGCATGGCATTGCATCTTCTTATACGTGATGTTATTACTTAGGACACTTGCACCATTACCATTGGTTCATGCCGCACGTGCACTATTTATGCAAACGCACACACCATTGGTAATTGCTATGTCACGAACACTATAGAACTTGCTTAAATCAGTATCTGAGCATTTCATCATATATGATATGTAACTTGTAGTTGTATGTTCATTTCATCAGGATGGATACATAGGATTGCTAGTCATATATATACCTCATTTCATCATCATTCATACATAGTTATCTAATCATACATCGCATCACATATTATCGATATCATAGACATCTATCATTACCGACTTGTTCATATATTGTGATTCTTCTTGGAGATTTCAGTATTGATGAGATTTCTGGATTTTGGGGATAATCGCAAGAATTTTATAAACCCATTATCATTTTAAAAATAGAAATTTGCGGTTTTATCATGATATGATGTGTGTGGCGTCCACCATCAGTTTTCTCGGTTCTTGAGCTGTATCATATACCCGATTCGAGGAGGGGGATGCACCGTCTACGGGCACATGGTGGACCCGGTGAGATATCCCGGGGCAAGATGGACGTATTGAGAAGGCGTTGAGCCCGGCATGGGAGCATTACCTACCGGTTATTATTGGCTCGACGGTTATCCGGAGGATACCGACTGGAGTCGTGTGATGTGACAGATTTGAGAGCCGGTCTGAGAGACGGCTATTGAGATATTGAGATATTGAGATATACATATGCTGTGTCGATGCTTGACACGGATTTTCTATCGATTTCATTGATGATACTCCAGTTTTATTATACAAAAGTTTTACCAAGATAAGAATACAGATTTTCCTATACCAGACATATTCATGTTTCGTGTTTGATTATGCATTCATGTCGCATTCATACCAGTGCATCGCATCATGATTGTATATGTAGGTTATGACGCATTTGCGTGCATGCTTACGATAGCCTTGTTAGATATTACTTACTACTCACGAGTTGGCAACTCACCACCGTTGTGCCACAGTATCTTGCATGTCCGATCCGTCAGCATAGTAGCGGCGGGCATACTTCTTCTTCTGCTCCTTTGCATTGAGTTGCGACTTTTGCGCATAGGTGGGCTGTGAGGATATTCTTTCGTTCCCACCATTTATATTTCTAGTTTGTATCTAGCATAATCCATCTACCCTTGTATATTGCACTAGACAGTGACACTTGTAATTTTGGTATCCGGTGTCGAGCTCATGTGAGCCGACTTATATTTGGTTTCCGTTTTCTTGCTTTTAAATATTAGTTTCATTCTTAGATGATACACCTTACATGTGGTTGTGATTCCGCCGTTTGGCGAAGAGCTAGCTCCCGCTTGGGGATGCCTTTGTTCATTACTTGTATATATTCATGTTTGTACCCGTTTGGGGCCAGTATTTACAAAGGAAACTCTGCCGAAATTTTTTATAAAAAATTGGGCTTATTAAAATACTTTCAAAGTGATCTTCTATGTTAACTTTTAAACAAGTTTTCCATCACTCTATTTTCTTTAAATGGTTTAGATTTCTGGGCTTTGGCTTACTTAGATTACGTTACGCCTCTAGACGTTGCGTAATTTAAGTGCCAGTCACGTTCCACATTTTCGGGTCATGACACTTGATGTGGTTCCATCCATTGAACATCCAATATCTGTGTATTGTGATAACAATGGAGCTGTGGCTTTGACCAAGGAATCCCGGTCCCATCAGAGATCCAGACATATTCTTAGGCGGTATCACCTGATCCGGGAGGTAGTTGTTCACTGAGATATCGAAGTCAGGAGAGTTGACACGAAGGATAACATAGCGGATCCCCTCACGAAGGCCCTCCCCCAGACGCAGTTTGAGAGACTTTATGGGATGTTGGGTATGAGATAATACAACACATGGCCGTAGTGCAAGTGGGAGATTGTTAGGAATATGTATGCCCTAGAGGCCATTATTGTACATTGATGTTTATTATAGTGTATGCTTGGACATATATATGTAAGTCCAAGTTGCCCACCCCGGTGCTTGCGGGGAGGCGGAAACGTTATGAAAAATCAGATTTTTACAACACTAGGCAACATGGACTAGCTAAAGGAGGGATCTTTGCTAAACAAAAACTAACAACAAGCTAAAAGAGTTAGCTACTCGGAAAAGGGGTTATACCTAGGTCTTCAAGTCCTTCTCTTCTTGCTCCTTGGAGTGAAAGAACGGGTTCTCCTTGTCGCCTTCTCTTGCCAAAGAAAGATCCACCCGAGGGCCTCAACCTTTGGCTCCAACCTCAAAATAGAAGTAACTAAGGTGCTTGATGTGCTAAACCTAGAACCTTAGAAAGAGTAGAGAGTAATTTTAAGGGATTTATCTTAAGCTCAAAGGGTTCTCAACTCATGAGAGTGGAGAGCTAGAGAGAGAGGAAGAGGAGGAGAGAGAATGAGAATGTTCAAGTGAGAAGAATAAACCAACCTTCTCACATATATATGAATTATGATAATTAAATAATTAGCTAAAGATAATAGTGATGGTTAATCATGAAATGACCATTATCATTTCACATTAATTACTTTTGCAAGGATCAAAGAGCATCTTTCATATGAAATGATGATGGTCAACTTGTCCACCTAGGTCAACAAGTCAAGCAAAGTCAAATGGTCAACAACCATAACCATAACACAATTATAATTAACTAATATTAATAAATCATATTTCACACATAAACATTAGGGTTAAGAAAATGACAATGGTCATCAACCCTAATGAAAGTCTTCTGCCTCTGCCTCTGCCTCAGTCAACTGTGCATACACACCCGTATCCGTGTTCCGAGGAACACGAATAAAATGAGATAAAACCAATCCCAAAACATATACTAGGATCTGGCTTAAACCAAAGCCCACTAGTATAAGCTGTCCGGACACCAAACGTGCACAAGTGTGCGGATGTGAACGAACCCTTTCGCAAAACCATGCGACCTCTACTCATTTTTCCTAAAGACGAATAACCCTCTGTGTGGGACTTTAAAGACTCGACTCTACGCTGGCAGTGGGTTTAACCACAGACCGCAAGCGGCACTAGCTGTACGTAACAGTCCCCAGGTAGATGCCGATAAGAAGACTGACGAGGTAAACCCATCTGAACTCCTACTGAGCCTGAATGTGACAGTCCCCGTACAGTCCGGTCTGTTCGTCTAAGAACATCGCATGGCGGGCCTAGGGGGGCGGTAAACGTCAGTCCCCTAATAGTGGTGCAAGTCGTGCCGGAGTGTAGCCCAGAACACCCTGAGATAACACTGGAAACCTACCAGTCTATCTCGCTTGCCCTGGCCAGGGACTTTGTGTAATGGCTCTCCTAGACACAGCGCGATATCAACCCCCAATACCAGGAGAGACGAATCCTGTCTAACCGTCACTGCCTCCAAGTGCTTCGGGACTGCACCCAAAAACTACCTATTTGCACGACTCCTTTGAGCCGTGGTAGGGTAGTAATCAAAGTACAGTGGGAACACACTCGAGGCGAAGTGACAGTGTCAAGTCAACGGACTAAGCTGTACTCATGTCACCTGGGAACTGATAACTGACGATAGGTATAATACCAACCAACTTTTCCCGATGAGTCATGTCCAGTGTACTCGTAACCTAACGAGCACCCGCATACTATCTCATGTATGACGTACTGACGGCTGTGAGACAGGCCGTCTCCCAAGCTAGGATGAGAAGTGCATACGCTAGTCTACTCCGGAGTATCGATGCCCTGTCTCGATAGTCCTATAACTAGGGACCTGCATAAGGATGTGCTTGTGGATTACCCAGCCCCCATGAGTGTGACTGCCATCACAACGCTGGTAATCAAGCAAAGATCCTAAGGGCTCCTCTAATGTGTAAAGGCGATATGCTAAAAGAAACACATGCACATATTAAAGCAGAAACAAACCAAGTAGCATACTACTATTTTGAGCAAGATTGTCAATACAAGGTGAATATCCCAAGCTTCCATCAAGTAATATACAAACTAGTATGATACAGTAATGGCCTCTAGGGCATATACACTAACAATCTCCCACTTGCACTAAGGCCATGTACTGGCGTATCGAAGACCTATCATCTCGATCAGCCGCTCGAACTGAGTCTGGGGTAAGGCCTTCGTGAATGGATCAGCAGTGTTATCTTCCGTAGCAACTCTCCGAACCTCGATCTCCTGGCGACCCACGATCTCCCTGATCAGGTGATACCGCCTCAAGATGTGCCTGGACTTCTGATGGGACCTGGGTTCCTTCGCTAAAGCTATAGCCCCGTTGTTGTCGCAATACAGAGGTACTAGATCAACAATGGACGGAACCACCTGAAGTTCTGTCAAGAACTTCGTTATCCTGACGGCTTCTTTTGCGGCATCTGCAGCAGCAATATATTCCGCTTCCATCGTCGAGTCAGCAACGGTTTCCTGTTTGGAACTCTTCCAACACACCGCCCCTCCATAGAGGGTAAAGACATATCCCGACATGGACTTGGAATCATCCATGTCACTATGGAAGCTGGAGTCAGCAAAGGCCTCGATCTGGAGGTCTTTTCCGCCATACACCAAGAACATCTCCTTAGTCCTTCTCAGGTACATGAGAATGTTCTTTACCGCTATCCAATGCTTCTCCCCAGGGTTTGACTGATACCGGCTTACCACACTCAGTGCATAAGCTACATCTGGCCTGGTACACAACATCACATACATTATAGAGCCTACCACAGAAGCGTAGGGTATAATAGACATGCGATCCCTTTCCAAATCAGTCTCGGGAGGCATCTCTTTGGAGAGGGTGATCCCGTGACAAGCCGGTAGATTACCGCGCTTGGAATCTTCCATAGCGAATCTTTTCAGTATGGTGTCGATGTACCTGGACTGTGAAAGTCCTAATATCCTCTTGGATCTGTCACGATAGATCCGGATCACCAGAATGTAAGAGGCATCACCCAGGTCTTTCATGGAGAACCTGTGTGACAAGAACCCTTTGACAGATTGTAGCATAGGAATGTCATTTCCTATCAAGAGAATGTCATCCACGTATAAAATGAGGAATACTACAGTTCTTGCTACAAATCTACTATAGATGCATGGTTCATCAGGATTTTTGATAAAGCCAAATTCTTTGACCGTCTCATCAAAACAGATGTTCCAACTCCGCGATGCCTGCTTTAGTCCATAAATGGACTTAAGCAACTTGCACACCTTTCCGTTGCTCCCACTCTGAATGAAACCCTCTGACTGGTCCATAGAGACACACTCTTCTAAATTTCCATTTAGAAAAGCGGTCTTTACGTCCATTTGCTAAATCTCATAATCGTGGAAAGCAGCAAAGGCAAGAAGGATCCGAATGGATTTCAGCATAGCCACTGGAGAAAAAGTTTCGTCATAGTCCAAGCCAGGTCTTTGACGGAAACCCTTTGCAACAAGTCTAGCCTTATAGGTCTCAACCTGTCCATCTACACCAATCTTCCTTTTGAAGATCCACTTGCATCCTACGGGTTTTACCCCATCTGGAGCAATGTCCAACGTCCATACTTTGTTGGTGTACATGGACTCCATTTCGGTCCGCATTGCATCCAGCCATTTTACCGAGTCAACGGTTTGAATGGCCTGCTGGAAGCTAGTCGGCTCATCACTATCAATGATGCAATCCTCTCTATCCCCATCTATGAGAAACCCGTAGTATCTCTTGGGCGGATGAGACTGCCTACTACTTCTGCGGAGCAGCGCAGGAATGTCCTGATCTTTTGAACCCTCTGGTTCTACTAAGCTTTCAGTAATAGCTCGTGGTTCTGGAATTTCTTCCAGTTCTATTGCGCTCCCACTTATCTGATTTTCCAAAAACTTAGTTTCCAAGAAGTGGGCATGATGAGAAACAAAAACGTTTTGTTCCTCTTCGCAATAGAAGAAATATCCCTTGGAGTTCTTTGGATATCCCACAAACTTGCACCGTACTGAGCGTGCCTCGAGTTTTTCTGCATGCTGCTTTTTGACAAAAGCTGGACATCCCCATGTCTTAATGTGATTAAGATAGGGTCTCTTCCGACACCACATCTGATATGGTGTAGTAGGCACAGTCTTAGTTGGAACTCGGTTCAAAAGGTATGCAGCTGATTCTAGTGCATATCCCCAGAATGATCGCGGTAACTCAGCGTTACTCATTATGGAACGTAACATATCTAATAGGGTGCGGTTCCGTCTCTCCGATACACCGTTATGTTGCGGAGTGTATGGATGAGTAAGCTGAGAGAGAATTCCATTCTCTTTTAAGTAATCCAGGTACTCGGCACTCAAGTATTCACCACCTCGATCAGATCTCAGTGTCTTGATACTTTTGCCTGTTTGTTTTTCTACTTCATTCTTGTATTCCTGGAATTTTCCAAAGGCTTCGGATTTATGTTTCATCAAGAAGACATATCCGTACCTTGAAAAGTCATCCGTAAAAGTAATGAAGTAAGAAATAACCGCTTCATGCATGCGTAGACATTGGACCGCACACGTCGCTGTGTACGTGTCCCAAGAGCTCGCTCGCTCTTACTCCGTGTCCAGTGAACGGAGTCTTTGTCATCTTTCCTTTGAGACAGGATTGACAAGTTGCATATGATTGATATTCGAACGGATCTAAATATCTTTTTGTATGTAACTTCGTCAACCTTCTCTCATTGATGTGACCCGGTCTACAATGCCATAAGAAAGCCTGATTTGTTTCCGGAGACTTTCTTTTGTGTGTATTCTGGACATTGAAAATCTGTGGTTGGTTTAATACGTATATACCATTGCTAAATGTACCTGACCCAATCAGAACTTGATTAAGGTGAATGTTTACAACATTGCTTACAAACGCAAATTCATAACCTTCTTTAGAAATTAAAGATAAAGAAATGATATTACAAGTTGCATTGGGTACAAAAAAGCAATTACGTAAAACCAAAACATGTCCATCTGACATTCCCAGGTGATATTCCCCCACGGCCTCAGCATCCATGCTAGCTCCGTTTGCAACTTTGAGGGTCATGTCACCTGCCTTCAAAAACCTACGCTTTCTCAACGCCTACAAAGAATTACAGATATGAGATCCTGATCCGGTATCCAATACCCAGGAAGTAGAGTTTATTGATAGACAGTTTTCAATAACATACACACCTGAACCTGAAGCCGCAACTTGCTTCAGATCCTGTGTTCTGGCCTTCCAAGCCCTGCAATCTTTCTTCCAGTGTCCACTCTTGTGACAGTAAAAGCACTCTTTCTTCCCCACAAGCTTTCCCGCCACCTTTGTTGCTTTTGCCTTTCCCTTCGTATCCACCTTACTAACACCGCCCCTTGGTTTGGCGGGGGTTTTCTTCTTTTTTCCCTTGGCTTTCGCCTTAGACCTAGAAGAGGAAGATCCGCCTACAAACAAAGCGGATGTTTCCCTACCTTTCTGTAGGGTGCCCTCTGCACTCCTCAGCATGTTGAGGAGCTCTGAAAGTTCAACTTCCTTTTCCTGCAAGTTGAAGTTCAGGATGAACTGGGCGTAAGTGGAAGGAAGGGACTGGAGAATCAAGTCCTGTTAGTTGTATGTATGCCCTAGAGGCCAGTATTATACAGATGATGTATATTATATTGGATGGTTGGACATATATATAGAGGACTTTCTTGCTCGATATGATAGTATGCTATCTGGTTGCCCTTTATCTTAACATGTATACTTGTCTTTTTATACTGTCTTATAGATACATGTTGATAAAGCCCTTAGGATGTGTACTTGACTACCTGGATTGTGATGTAGATCATACTAGTGGGGCCATGGTAGTCCATAAGTACATCCTTTAATGTTCCTAATCGTGGGTATATCGAGACAGGGCATCGATATACCAGAGTAGACTAGCGTATACGATTCTCGACCCATGAGATGGGCGATGGATGATCCCATATCCATTAGTGTTTGACATCAGAGATGGTATGCGGGTGCTCAGTGGAGACTGGGTACACTGGACGGACTCGCCGAGAACTCCTAGATGGTATTATACCTTACGTCAGATGGCAGTTCTCTGGTGACACTTGTGCAGGTTAGTCTGTAGACCCGAGATCGTCATAGAGTCTTGTATGATTCCCACTGTGCTTTGATTTCCACCTTACCACGTCCATGAGGACGTGCAAAACGGTGGTTTTTGGGTACAGTCCCGAGTCACATGGAGGCAATGAGCGATAGGAGGGGTTTCGTCTCTCCCGGTATTGGGGATTGATGTTGCGCTGTGCACGATTGGCTATAACAGGGAAGTCCCTGGCCAGGGCTGATTTTGAGATTTGCTGGTAAGTGTTACCCATAGTTTCTTGACCCGTTATGAGCCTCACATCGGCACGACTTATCGGTTATTGGGGTCTGACGATTACTGCCCCTAGACTTGATATGCGACATATCGGACGAGGAGACCGGACTGTACGGGAAGTGTTACCGGCAGGCTTTTACAGGAGTTGGAGCGGGCTTGCTTGCTGATCTTATGATCACTCAATACCCGGGTAGCCGTTACGTCCAGCTAGTACCGCTGACGGCTTGTGGGTGTGTAATGTGATCATCACCTACTGCCGGCGTATTGACGAGTCTTTAGAGTCCTACACAGAGGTTTTACTGGCTCAGGCAAAACGAAATAGGAGCACGTATGTGATATGTGCGAGACCGAGAATAAATGCGAGTATGTGATACCGTATTCTATTCTCGCGACTTTTTGTATCGGTCGGTTATATATGATATGACCGGGTTATCGAATCAAGTGTTGATTCGATAAGTCGATACAATTGAAGTTAGCCGGTTATATGAGATATGACCGGATTATTAAGTCAAGTGTTGATTTAATAATTAAGTGTATAATTGTATATTAGATATACTAATTTACACTTGCTAACACTTGTTCACTTAGGGTTTTTTCTCACATGTACACTACTTTGACATTTATATGATATATGTTAAAATGTGTTATCATATTGTGTCATGGTTGATGATACAACATTCATGTGTGTATGAGACATACACCATCCTATTTGTTATGATTGGGTTTAATGTTTAAAAGTAATTACAAAATTAGTGGAAAATTAGAAAATGCATGAAGCTTGTGGAAGCTTGTGGATGCATTGACTAAAGTCCACTAGATTTGTTTTTACTTTGGACTTTAACCTAACCATCACACAATTAGCTATGGTTATGGCTCTACAAGAGTTAGTATATGATACTCACTCACCATGGTTAGCCTACACACTTGATCGTTATCCTCATTCTTTTCTTTTGTTCATCTTCTTCATTGAGCAAAAGAAAAAGCTTGCTAGGGTTTTTGAAAAAGAGTGAAACTTTGTGAGAAACAAAATTCTAAAGAGAACCCACTTCCTATTTCTCAATCCTCTACTAGACTAGCACTTTAGTTTAGGGTGTTTACTTCACTAATTCTCTAGTTAGTAAAGTAGGAGCTTGAGTCGGAATTCCCTCGACATAGATCATCTTCGGCCTCGGAGACTTCAAGCAAGGTCGCATCCCTCGCGTCGTGAAGCCATGCAAGAGCCCGGGAGAACCTTGATCGCAGTGAAGGGACTTCAACAAGGAGCAAATGAAGTGAAGGACCGATCTACAAAGGTTGTATTTCGTATTCCCTTTAGAGTAAAGTTGTTTACTTGCCTTTTGATTCGCCTAAACTCTAGTATACGATCTTGCTTAGGGTTGTTCGGCACATAAATATTTTAAACGGGCATGGTAGATGCCTTGTAGAGCCTTGTTAGTGTGCCTAGTAACCCTACAGTGGTATCAGAGCCTACCTAGAGCATTAGGCGATGCGTTAACAAAATTAAAACCCCGATCGAACCCGAAAACCTCAAAGTTAACCCCTTCTGTGTACATTTTTTCAAAACTGTGTATTTTCAGCATTAAAAATACCTAAAAAATTCAGCAGGGTTTTCTAAGTAATACTGTGCAAAACGAGCACTTGAATCGTACGGATGACCGCGGTTCCGCGGCAAATCCCTGCTTGTGCCGCGGAACCGCGGCAGTAGGGTGACATTGGTGTTTTGTGTTTGCACAGTAATGTTTAATGCTTCTGTTAGATTTTTATGGGTATTTTAAATTTGACTCAAGTGTTGAGTATTCAGGGGTTTATTTTGTTATCGTCAATTCGATCAGGAATTTTAAATTCGTTATTGTTTTCCGGATAATTTAGAAAGTATTAAAATGTTCGAACGAATATCATTAACTCAATTTTTCCCAGCACGAAAAACATTCATGTGTTGAATTTTTCTCGGGTTTAAATTTTTCGGAAAAACGTGCATGTGACGCGATGGACCCTCTAGAAGACAACAAACCTTAACTCGATTATGTGACCGTCTTGAACTGCCCTTTGAACTTTAGGGTTTGGGGCAGTACGGCGTGCCACATGTGAGGCGTTGGCTTGACCCTTCTACGGCTGGACCGTTGCTACTGTGACGTATTCTGGAATCTTTGAACTCCGCTCAAGTGTTGAGCTATTATGGAAATCTTGAGTATTTGATTATTCGATCGGAAAGTTTAATACTGTCTATTTATCTGGAATGTGATACAATATGTGGAATTCATACAAGTTAGGCATGAAATGCGAAATATGTGATATTTCGGATTTACGATATCTAAAGAGATTGTGGATTCCAAATGTTGTAGTTTTACACTTTCTTTTCTGCGACCGTAAGTGTAATATGTGATTGCCGGTTTCGTTGCTATATGTCAACGACAATTGGGATGCGCATATTTACTTACGTTGATGACATGTGATGTTCTGTGTTGCTGGATATGTTATATTGGATCGTCGCGTTCTGAATAGTCGGGGGGTTTTATGTGAGATGAGAGTTTTTATTTTCATTCATGTAAATTTAAATGTATGTAATATTCTTTTATTGGGGCACTTCCGGGATGAGGTTGATGTCACCTTTTGTATATTATTTACTTTTCCGCACTAGGATAGACCCAAGGAGGAGAGCACAAGTAACCGGGTTCTGGAGTCCAGTGGGAGACCAACTCGAGGAGTCGAGTCCGGGTCTCCTAACTCTAGAATTGGTAGGGTTGCTTGCCGCTCTCGTAGGGGTCCAGGGGTGTGGGTTTGGCTATTCATCGCGACCGTGGAATCCGTGTTTTATAGAGGCTCAAAATAAAACACGGACGTTCTAGTATATCCAATGTTTCATATGTTTCTTCTGCTGTGATATCTGTGATGTGCTGTGTTAGATACTGTATATAGTATATATGATATATTATATAGGCGTTACTTATGTTTTACACCCGCGCTAGCCCTGCCCCGGTCTGTCGTTAGTTACCTAACCTAACGGTACACGAGGGGACATCGAGGCGAATGAGGATGGCATAAGTGTACGTCGTATTTATCTGTGATATTTAGGTGACTTAAATGATGGGACTTCATTAATGTGATTAATGAAAGAAAAGAAACATAAAAGATGTTGTAGAATCAATTTTTTCAAAAAGGGTAGCTACAGTCTTGCTTTGCATAGCGATATATATGATATATCCCGCATCTTATTCGATGAGGAAAAAGCCGAGATCCCTTCACCTGGAGTGACCTCTTTAGCAAAACTGGCAGATGCTACAACACTCGGTTTGCTATTGATTGTTTTTGGAGTTTTGTTTTGCATAGCGATATATATGGTATATCCCGCACCTTATTCGATGAGGAAAGAGCCGAGATCCCTTCACCGGGAGTGACCTCTTTAGCAAAACTAATAAAAGCATCAAAATCACTCCATTTCAAAATTCACATGATTCTACAACGATATCAAGTTCATTACGCAATAGGTTTTCAGAAAAACCTGTCGTAGCCCTCCGTCATTTCAGATAAGTCCTACTTAGTATTCGTGCTATGTTTGTTGACCTCCATCAAGGCGTAGTGTGCGGTAGCTAACTAGTATTTATCTGTTTATGCATATGATGCAGATTGGATTAGGGTAGTCGTACGACCTTATTAACCTCCGTCAAGGGTCGTGCGTGTGGGTTTGATTCAATCAAGAAATGACTGGTTGAACTTGACTTGCACCCTATGGTTTGTTGACCTCCGTCAAGGTCATGGGATGCTTGGGGAAAAATATTATCGGGAATTTCAAGTGTTGAGATTTGCAATGAGATTGCATACCTTCTATAAGATAGTTGGATCCCGATACCCACTCCGAGTAATTGTTACTTCCGGGAGAGTTTTACACAGGACAATTAGCCGATCAAGTAGGTGTCTAGATGTAGGGTTCCTAGGCACCCTAATGAGTTCTCACAAGGCATCGATCATGCCAAATTAAAATTTTAACGGTGCCGAGAAACCCGACTACGGATCGTTCTCTAGAAAACTAGGCGAAAAAGCTAACTAGTTAACACTTAACTACAAGATACGGAAATACAACCTTTGTAGATCCGGTGCTCCACCTCCATAGCTCCGCAACGAGGTCCTCTCCGCTGTCCAAATCAAATCCGGGCTCAAGCATCGGCTTCGTCGGAGAATGGGCAAGCTAGGTCGTCGATGTCCATGCCGAAGATGATCTACGTCGAGGCATCGCTAAATCAAGCTCCGACTTCACCAAGTCAAGAAACTTGTGAAGAAAACACACTCTACTACTTGGCAAGAGGTAGAGGATGAAGAAATAGGAAGTGGGTAGACTTTAGTTTTGGATTTCTCACTCATTTCCATCACTTGCCATTGATGGGGCAAGCTTTCTTCACTTGAAGAAATGGAAGAAGAAGAAGATGTTATATGATAAGTTAATTAAAATCAATAGAAAAACAATAATTATCATAATATTAACTCTAGTCAAGTGTAGAGAATGAATCATGGTTAGTGGGAATGGTTAGGGTTAAGAATGAGATAAGAATGGTTGACTTGATCAAAGCTTCATGAAGCTTCAACTAAAGAACAAAATTAGCCACCATTCTTTTCCCTTTTTCTTTTATTCATTTATCAAAAATAAAAGGATAATTAAATAAGATAAATGAATAACAAATAATAAACCCTAACCATTTCATTAACCAAGGTTTAATACTTTACACTTAACCAAAAAGCATGTATCATCAAACATGATACAAGCAAGTGCACAAAATCATATCGCATATGCAATGCGCACATCCGAGTGAGAAAATCCATTCAAAGTGAACCGATACTAGTTAATGCAAAGTAATATATCAAATATATAATTATGCATTAAATAACTAAGTCAACACTTGATTCAATGATCCGGTCATGTCGCACATAACCGACTGGTATCATTAGTAACAACTTATCGAATCAACACTTGATCCGATAACCCGGCTATATCGCATATAACCGATCAATGTCACATCGCGAGAATCAAATACAGTATCACATACTGGTATCATTCTCAGTCCCGCACATATCTCATATGCACTCCTATTTCGTTTCGCTTGAGCCAGGAAACCTCTGTGTAGGACTCTAAAGACTCGTCAATACGCCGGCAGCAGATGATGATCATATCAAACATCCACAAGCCGCAAGCGGTCTGCTAAACGTAACGGCCACCCGGGTATTGAGCGATCTGAAGATCGACGAGCAAGCCCGCTCACACTCCAGTGAATCTAACCAGTAACACTACCGTACAGTCCGGTCTGATCGTCTGATATGTCGCATATCTCGCCTAGGGGTGGTAAACGTCAGACCCCAATAGCTCGATAAGTCGTGTCGATATGAGGTCTATAACTGTTCGAGAAACTACTGGTAACACTTACCAGTAAATCTCAGCAACCCTGGCCAGGGATTTCCTGTTATAGCCAATCGAACACAGCGCAACATCAACCCCCTATACCAGGAGTGACGAATCCCCTCCTATCGCTCATTGCCTCCATGTGACTCGGGACTGTACCCAAAAACCACTGTTTTGCACGCCCTGTTGGACGTGGTAAGATGGAAATCAAAGCACAGTGGGAACCACACAAGACTCTATGACGATCTTGGGTCAACAGACTACTCTGTACCAGTGTCACCAGAGAACTGCCATCTGACGTGAGGTATAATACCATCTGGGAGTTCTCGGCGAGTCCGTCCAGTGTACCCAGTCTCTACTGAGCACCCGTATATCATCTCTGATGTCAAACACCGATGGATATGGGATCATCCATCGCCCATCTATATGGGTCGAGAAGGTATACGCTAGTCTACTCTGGTATATCGATGCCCCGTCTCGATACACCCACGACTAGGGACTTTGAAGGATGTACTTATGGACTACCATGTCCCCACTAGTATGATCCACATCATAGTCCAGGTAGTCAAGTACAGATCCTAAGGGCTTTACCAACATGTAACAGAGAGACAATCAGTATACACGTTAAGGTAAAGATCAACCAGATAGCATACTATCATGTCGAGCAAGAAAGTCCTCCCTATATACGTCCCAGCATCCACTACAATATACATCCTATGTACAGTAATGGCCTCTAGGGCATACATATAACTAACAATCTCCCACTTGCACTAGGGCTATCTGATAGCAGTGGTTGTAGTATCTCATACTCAACCATCCCATAAAAGTCTCTCTCTGGGAACAGGCCGTTGTGAGTGGATCCGCTGTGTTGTCCTCTGAGTCTATTCTCCTAACCTCGATCACCCTGGAGATCAACTATCTCCATGATCAGGCGATGCTGCCTTAGAATAAGTCTGGATCACTGATGGGACCGGCGTTCCTCGGCATGAGCCACAACTCCATTGTCTCACAATGGTAGGAACGTAGTTCATCTCATGAACTAATATACACCCAAACATCCTCTTTGGTAGCATCTTAAGTAGCGATGTATCCTGCCTTTATCGTCTAGTATGTCACGGTATCCAGCTTGGAACTCTTCCAACATACCGTCCCTTTACTGAGGGTAAAGACAATGCCTGTGACTGACATTCAGTCGTCTTTATCACCCTGGAACCTTTCCAGTGATTCTCCCCAGAATCAATTGATACGATCTCACTACAACTAGTGAGAGTCCTAACATCTAACTAGATCTATCTCATAGATCCAAAAACCCAGGATTTAGGAGGTATCACTTTGATCCTATATGGAGAATCATTGTGATAAGCGGAGATTGATCGAGCGTAGCATAGGAAACTCCTTTCTTATCAAGAGTATGTCATCCACGTACTCTACGAGGATCGCCACCATACTCCCTACTACCTTTTTGTTTATACAAGGTTCATCTACCATTTTGATGATGTCAAACTCTTTGACTAATCCATCAAAACAGATGTTCCAACTCCGCGATGCCTGCTTTATCCTATAAAGCATCTTGTACACGTTTCCGCTGCTCCCACTGTTTACGAAGCCCTCTGGCTGTGTACTTACAGACGCTCTCTTCTAAAATATCATTTAGAAAAGCTGTCATGACACCCAACCGCCAGATATCGTAGTCATGGTATGTAGCCGTGGCAAGTAGGATCTGGATGGACTTAAGCATAGCTACTTGAAAAGGTTTCATCATCATCCATACCTGGTCAATGATGTAGACCTTTAACAAGTCTAGCTTTGAAAGTCTCAACTCTTCCATGTACACCAAGTAATCTTCTCAAGATATACTTGCTCCTGATGGGGATTTAACCCTTCAGATATAGCAACCAAAGTCCATACTTTGTTGGTGTATAAGGATTCCATCTCAGATCACTAAGCATCTAGCCATTCTTACAGAGTCCCACTCCTGATGGCCAGCTCGAAGCTAGTTGGGTCATCATCTCTTGATGCAATCCTCGCTCCCACTGTCATAGAGAAACAGAAGTATCTCTCAGGTGGGTGAGGAACCCTACTAGATCGGCGGAGTGGCTGAGGTTCGTTGGTTTCTACTGAATCCTCTGGTTGTACCAAATCATCTGCTGTAGTTTGTATAGCTGGAACACTTCCAGTTCCACATAACAGACCTTGCCTCGAGCTTGTCCGGATTTTGCTTTTAGACATAGGCCGGACAACCCCAAATCTTAACTAGCTTAAGACATGGGCTCTTCCCTTTCCACATCACATATGAAGTGGTAGGCAACTGATTTGATTCGAACCCTATTCAATAGGTATGCATCTTCTCAAGTGCATAACTCCCAAAAGGAAATAGGTAACTCAGTAGTACTCATCATAGAGCACACCATATCAAATAGGGTGTATCTGCTCCGCCCCGATATACCATCGTACTATGGTGTACTCGGAGGAGTAATGCTGAGAGAGAATCTCATTCTCCTTTAGAACAATCCAGGAATTCCGTGCTCAAGTATTCTCCTCCCTAATCACATCAAAGGACATAATCCTTATACCCGTATTGGTTCTCTACTTCTCGCTTATATTCTGTGAATATCTCAAAAGGTTCGGACTTGTGTTTCAACAGGAACATATGTCTGAATCTTGAGAGATCATCAGAGAATGTAATGAAGTACAAAGAACCGGTCCTGGCATGTGTAGACAGGGGACCTTACATACATCAACATGTATCATCCCAAGAGTTTACTAACTCTTTCTCTGTTTCCAATAAACAGAGCTGGTGTCATTATATCTCTGTGACATGACTAGCGAGTTTCACAAGATGTAAATTCAAACTGATTTAAATATGCATCTACATGTAACTTCAGCTAGTCGGGTCGCATTGATATGACCTAGTCTACAATACCTCAAGAAGGATTCGTTCATTTCTGAACTCTTCCTCTTGTGTGTAATCCGTATACTAAGAACTGTAGTTTGATTTAGAACATCAACGTTTTTAGATAACGTGCCTGAACCGATCAACTTTTGATATAGGAAATGTTCAAAACATTATCCAACAATACAAAATTTTATCGTTTCTTTACTAATAAAGAGACAGATATGATTTTGTATATCAGGTTCGGTATCTAATAACATTCGTTCAGAATCAATGTATTGGTAATACAGGGTGACAGTGACCAACAGACCTGGCTGCAACACCTGCTCCGTTTTCTGCCTCATGAAACTTATCACCCGTTCTCAGTTCTCTACCTTTCTGTAGCCCTATGTAACAGATTACATATCTGGGATCCTGATCTGGTATCACATACCCAGGTCGTAAAGGATACTGAGAAACAGTTCTTTGTAACGAACACACCCGAAGATGATGCATCAGCAAGCACTCTCTTCGTTTGGGCGGCACGGGAATTCTGGTATTCCCCAAATTCCTGCTCTGTCTTATAACAATTATAAGTTGGAGCGGGACCAACGTTCCCCAGCTCAGTATAACAACCGGGTTCGGTCAATATTCCGTATTATTATCTTGATTAAGGCGTGATAGGGTCGCTACCTGGAAAGAGAGAGAAGAAAACACTCAGCGTGCGCTCTGTCAAGAATAGATCGGTTATTATTTTATCTAATAAGGATGGCTCCCACTGCTTTTTATCAAATCTTCCTTCAAACCCTAAAAGGAAAGACTAGCCGGGATTAATTACACACTACAAGTTCGCCAATCTTTCAGCCAGGCCAGTGTCGGTACTATGAGGGAGGTCCCCCGTGCTTTCGCACGAACCTAATTAATGTAAACCTCGTTTTCCCAGAGGCGTAACCCCGTTGACACCTTTCTAGACACCTACTTGATCGGCTAATTGTAATGTATAAAACTCTCCCAGGAGTAACACTTACTCGCAGCGGGTATCGGGATCCAACTATCTCATAGAAGGTATGCAATCTCATTGCAAATTTCAACACTTGAAATTCCCGATAATATTTTACCCCTAGCAGCTATATGACCTTAACATAGTCAACAAATCATAAGTGCTAGTCAAGTTCAACCCGTCATTTCCCGATTGAATTAAACCCACCCGCACGACCCTTAACATAGTCAACAAAGTCGCATGACTACCCTAATCCAATCACATCATATGCTTATACAGATAAGCACTAATTAGCTACCGCACACTACGCCTTAACATAGTCAACAAACGTAGCACGAATACTAACCAGTACTTATCTGAAATGACGGAGGGCTACGACAGGTTTTTCTGAAAACCTATTGCGTAATGAACTTGATATCGTTGTAGGATCGAATGAATTTTGAAATGGAGTGTTTTTGAGGCTTTTCTAGTTTTGCTAAAGGAGTCATTCCCGGTGAAGGGATCATCGGTCCTTTCCTCGTCGAATGAGGTGCGGGATATATCATATATATCACTGTGCAAAGCAAAAACTCTTAAAAGCAATCAAAAGACAAACCGAGTGTGTAGCATCTGCCAGTTATTGCTAAAGGAGTCACTCCCGGTGAAGGGATCTCGGTCCTTTCCTCATCGAATAAGGTGCAGGATATATCACATATACCTCTGTGCAAAGCAAGAACTGTAGCTACCTGTTTTATTTTGAAATTCGATTCTACAACATCTTAGGTTTCTTTTATTTCATTAATCACATTAATGAAGCCCCATCATTTTAAGTACCTAAACATCACAGATAAATACGACGTACACTTATGCCATCCGCATTCGCCTCGATGTCCCCTCGTGCACCATTAGGTTAGGTAACTAACGGCAGAGCGGGGCAGGGCTAGCGCGGGTGTAAAACATAAGTAACGTCTATATAATATATCATATATACTATATGGTGTATCTATCACAGAACATCTCATGATCACATCACAGATATCGCAGCAGAAGAATCATATGAAATATTGGATATACTAGGACGTCCGTGTTTTCAATACGAGCCAGTATAAAACACGGATTCCACGGTCGTGATGAATAGCCAAAACCCACACCCCTAGACCCCTACGAGAGCGGCAAGCAACCCTACCATTTCTGGAGTTAGGAGACCCGGACTCGACTCCTCGAGTTGGTCTCCCACTGGACTCCAGAACCCGGTTACTTGTGCCCTCCTCCTTGGGTCTATCCTAGTGCGGAAAAGTAAATAATATACAAACGGTGACAACTTCCGCAACCTGGAAGCGCCCCAATAAAAGAATATTACATACAAGTTTTTACATGAATGAAAAAGAAAAACACTCATCTCACATAAAAACCTCCGGCTATTCAAACACGACGATCCAATATAACATATCCAGCAACACATAACATCACATGTCATCAACGTAAGTAAATATGCGCATCCCAATTGTCGTTGACATATAGCAACGAAACCGGCGATATCATATATTACACTTACGGTCACAGAAAAGAAAGTGTAAAACTACAACAGTTGGAATCCACAACCTCCTCAGACATCGCATGCCTGACCAAATGAATTCCTTAGACATCGCATGCCTAACAATTATAAACCCCGCATTTTAGTCTCAAAATCGAAAACACATTTCAATATCAAGTCGGGCAATTCAACAAGATTCCCGACAGCCTGATTGAATGCTCGTCGCAAACTTCAGTAGACGGCCGCACCCCCGATACCGTCGACGAAGTGCACCAAGGCGGAACACCGCTGCCGCGAGCACCCGAACAGATGCTTTCGGCGACGGGGTTCTCCTACAGTCACTTGGTCGGGGTTATGGAGTGAGGCTGTCTATTAAGTTTACCCGGCAAGTATCCGCGTACGCTACGTGATTGCGACGGACTTTTGATCACATCAAAATTCCGTGGCAACCGATCAAGTGAGACTAAACTGCTATGTTTATAACATTCATTTAGTTATCACATAACTTCCTGTGAATTCCAATTATTGTATCCCATTCCAGATAAACAGAAAATGTTAAACTTTTCGATCGAACAATCGAACACCCAAGTTTTCCCGATACAGATCAACACATGAAATATGAGTCTAACAACATTCAGTTCGTGCCTCAGTACCAACGGTCCAGCCGTAGAAGGGTCAAGCCAACGCCTCACATGTGGCACGCCGTACTGCCCCAAACCCGAAGGTTCAAAGGGCAGTTCAAGACGGTCACATAATCGAGTTAAGGTTTGTTGTCTTCTAGAGGGTCCATCGAGTTACTTGCACTACTTAGAACGTCGTTAAACTACGGAAAAATCCAACGCTTGGAAATTTCCCGACAGGGGAAAAATTGGGTATTTATATCCGGTCGAACTTTTTAACATATTCTAAAATTTATCCGGAAAGCCACATAGACAAAATTTGATACTCCGATCGAAACACCGAATCCCCAAATCAACTGCAGAAAATTCAACTCTTGAAAAATTATTAAAAATTCCCAGAAAACCCATCAAATTAAAATAGGAATTACTGTGCAGTAATTGGGAGGTGACGTCATCACATAGCCGCGGAACCGCCGCAGAAGCTGGTCTTCTGCCGCGGTTCCGCGCTCTGTTTGATGAATTATTCACCTGAGTTTGCACAGTAATTCTTATAATTATTTATTGAATTTTTTAGGCATTTTTAATACACAAAAATCCGTATTTTCGGAAAAAGTACAGAGAGCATATTTGTGATCGGGTTTCGGGTTCGTTCGGACATCAAACTCCGTCTGGACTTCGCCTAAGGCTCTAGCTAGGCTCTGATACCACTGTAGGGTTCCTAGGCACCCTAATGAGTTCTCACAAGGCATCGATCATGCCAAATTAAAATTTTAACGGTGCCGAGAGACCCGACTACGGATCGTTTGCTAGAAAACTAGGCGAAAAAGCTAACTAGTTAACACTTAACTACAAGATACGGAAATACAACCTTTGTAGATCCGGTGCACCACCTCTATAGCTCCGCAATGAGGTCATCTCCGCTGTCCAAATCAAATCCGGGCTCAAGCGTCGGCGTCATCGGAGAATGGGCAAGCTAGGTCGTCGATGTCCATGCCGAAGATGATCTACGTCGAGGCATCGCTAAATCAAGCTCCGACTTCACCAAGTCAAGAAACTTGTGAAGAAAACACACTCTACTACTTGGCAAGAGGTAGAGGATGAAGAAATAGGAAGTGGGTAGACTTTAGTTTTGGATTTCTCACTCATTTCCATCACTTGCCATTGATGGGGCAAGCTTTCTTCACTTGAAGAAATGGAAGAAGAAGAAGATGTTATATGATAAGTTAATTAAAAATCAATAGAAAAATAATACTTATCATAATATTAACTCTAGTCAAGTGTAGAGAATGAATCATGGTTAGTGGGAATGGTTAGGGTTAAGAATGAGATAAGAATGGTTGACTTGATCAAAGCTTCATGAAGCTTCAACTAAAGAACAAAATTAGCCACCATTCTTTTCACTTTTTCTTTTATTCATTTATCAAAAATAAAAGGATAATTAAATAAGATAAATGAATAACAAATAATAAACCCTAACCATTTCATTAACCAAGGTTTAATACTTTACACTTAACCAAAAAGCATGTATCATCAAACATGATACAAGCAAGTGCACAAAATCATATCGCATATGCAATGCGCACATCCGAGTGAGAAAATCCATTCAAAGTGAACCGATACTAGTTAATGCAAAGTAATATATCAAATATATAATTATGCATTAAATCACTAAGTCAACACTTGATTCAATGATCCGGTCATGTCGCACATAACCGACTGGTATCATTAGTAACAACTTATCGAATCAACACTTGATCTGATAACCCGGCTATATTGCATATAACCGATCAATGTCACATCGCGAGAATCAAATACAGTATCACATACTGGTATCATTCTCGATCCCGCACATATCTCATATGCACTCCTATTTCGTTTCTCTTGAGCCAGGAAACCTCTGTGTAGGACTCTAAAGACTCGTCAATACGCCGGCAGCAGATGATGATCATATCAAACATCCACAAGCCGCAAGCGGTCTGCTAAACGTAACGGCCACCCGGGTATTGAGCGATCTGAAGATCGACGAGGAAGCCCGCTCACACTCCAGTGAATCCAACCAGTAACACTACCGTACAGTCCGGTCTGATCGTCTGATATGTCGCATATCTCGCCTAGGGGTGGTAAACGTCAGACCCCAATAGCTCGATAAGTCATGTCGATATGAGGTCTATAACTGTTCGAGAAACTACTGGTAACACTTACCAGTAAATCTCAGCAACCCTGGCCAGGGATTTCCTGTTATAGCCAATCGAACACAGCGCAACATCAACCCCCCTATACCGGGAGAGACGAATCCCCTCCTATCGCTCATTGCCTCCATGTGACTCGGGACTGTACCCAAAAACCACCGTTTTGCACGCCCTCTTGGACGTGGTAAGATGGAAATCAAAGCACAGTGGGAACCACACAAGACTCTATGACGATCTCGGGTCAACAGACTACTCTGTACCAGTGTCACCAGAGAACTGCCATCTGACGTGAGGTATAATACCATCTGGGAGTTCTCGGCGAGTCCGTCCAGTGTACCCAGTCTCTACTGAGCACCCGTATATCATCTCTGATGTCAAACACCGATGGATATGGGATCATCCATCGCCCATCTATATGGGTCGAGAAGGTATACGCTAGTCTACTCTGGTATATCGATGCCCCGTCTCGATACACCCACGACTAGGGACTTTGAAGGATGTACTTATGGACTACCATGTCCCCACTAGTATGATCCGCATCATAGTCCAGGTAGTCAAGTACAGATCCTAAGGGCTTTACCAACATGTAACAGAGAGACAATAAGTATACACGTTAAGGTAAAGATCAACCAGATAGCATACTATCATGTCGAGCAAGAAAGTCCTCCCTATATACGTCCCAGCATCCACTACAATATACATCCTATGTACAGTAATGGCCTCTAAGGCATACATATAACTAACACTAGAAAGGTGTCAACGGGATTACGCATCTGGGAAAACGAGATTTACTTTAATTAGGTCCGTGCGAAAGCACGGGGAACCTCCCTCAAAGTACCGACACTGGCCTGGCTGAAAAATTGGCGAAATTGTAGGGTGTAATTAATCCCGGCTAGTCTTTCCTTTTAAGGTTTGAAGGAAGATTTGATAAAAACGGTGGGAGCCATCCTGATTAGATAAAATAATAACCAATCTTATCTTACAAGAGCATACGCTAAAGTGTTTTCTTCTCTCTCTCTCCAGGTAGCGACCATATCATGCCTTAATCAAGATAATAATATGGATGTATTGACCGAACCCGCATGTTATACTGTGCTGGGGAACGTTGGTTTCGTTCTTTCTTATAAGAGTTATAGGACTGCACACGATATAGGGGAATACCAGGATTCCCATGCCACCCGAATGAAGAAAGTACATGTTGATGCATTTTCTTCGGGTGTGTTCGTTACTGAGAACTGTTTCTCCATTTGCTCTACGTCCTGGGTATTAGATACCGGGTCAGGATCCCATATATGTAATCAGTTACATAGGCTTAGGAAAGGTAGAGAACTTGGAGAAGGTGATAAAGACATAAGGGTTGGAAATGGTGCAATTGTTGCAGCTAAAACCGTCGGGGAATATCACCTTGTATTGCCAACTGGTAATACATTGATTCTGAACGAATGCTATTTCATGCCGAATCTGATATGCAACATTATATCGGTTTCTTTGTTGAGTAAAGAGGGATATAATTTTGTATTACAGGATAATGTTATGAACATTTTACTAAACCAAAAGTTGGTTGTATCAGGCACGTTGTGTAATGGCATTTATGTTCTAAATCAATCAACAGTTCTGAGCATAACAAACACACACAAGAGGAAGAGTTCAGAAATGAACGAATCCTTCTTGTGGCATTGTAGACTGGGTCACATCAATGCGACACGACTAGCTAAGTTGCATAAGGATGGATATTTAAATCCGTTTGAATTTTCATCTTATGACACTTGCCAGTCATGTCTCAAAGGCAAGATGACCAAAACTCCGTTTACGGGACGCGGAGAGAGAGTTACCGAACTCTTGGGACTGATACATAGTGATGTATGCGGTCCTATGTCTACACATGCAAGGGATGGTTCTTCGTACTTCATTACATTCACTGACGATCTCTCTAGATTCGGATATGTGTTCCTAATGAAACACAAATCAGAAGCTTTCGAGAAATTTAGAGAATATAAACAAGAAGTCGAGAACCAAACCGGGAAAAGTATTAAAATCCTTCGATCTGATCGAGGAGGTGAATACTTGAGCAATGAATTCCCGGACTTCCTAAAAGAGAATGGGATTCTCTCTCAGCTAACTCCTCCATATACACCACAACACAACGGTGTATCGGAACGGAGGAACCACACCCTATTAGATATGGTGCGCTCTATGATGAGTATAGCTGAGTTACCTATTTCCTTCTGGGGATATGCACTGGAGACAGCAGCATACCTACTGAATAGGGTTCCTACCAAATCTGTGCCTACCACCCCATATGAGATATGGGAGGGGAAGAGACCATATCTTAATTTTATTAAGATATGGGGTTGCCCGGCCTATGTCAAAAGACAAAAACCGGAAAACTCGAGGCAGGGTCTGTTTTGTGTAAATTTGTTGGATATCCCAAGCATTCGCGAGGGTATATCTTCTACCACAGTGAGGAACAAAGGGTGTTTGTTTCTCAACACGCCACCTTTTTAGAAAAGGAATTTCTTGCAAAAGAGATTAGTGCCTCTGAGGAAGAACTAGAAGAGGTTCCAGCTGTACAAACTACAACAGAAGATTTGGTGGAACCAAAGGATTCGGTAGTTCCCGATGAACCCCAGCCACTCCGCAGATCTAGTAGGGTTCCTTACCCACCTGAGAGATACTATGGTTTTCTCATGGATGGTGGGAGCGAGGATTGCATCATGGTTGATGATGACCCAACTAGCTTCGAGCAGGCCATCACGAGTGGAGACTCAGTGAAATGGCTGGATGCAATGCGGTCCGAGATGGAATTCATGTACACCAACAAAGTATGGACTTTGGAAGTTTCTCCTGAAGGGGTAAAACCCATTGGGCGCAAGTGGATCTTCAAGAAAAAACATGGTGTAGATGGGAAAGTGGAGACTATCAAAGCTAGACTTGTTGCAAAGGGTTTTCGTCAAAGACCAGGTGTGGACTATGACGAAACCTTTTCTCCAGTGGCTATGCTAAAATCCATCCGGATCATGCTTGCCATCGCTGCATATCATGATTACGAAATCTGGCAAATGGATTTTAAGACCACCTTTCTAAACGGTGATTTAGAAGAGTGCGTGTACATGACACAGCCAGATGGCTTCGTAGATAGTGGGAGCAGCGGGAAGGTGTGCAAGCTGCTTAAATCCATTTATGGATTAAAGCAAGCATCGCGGAGTTGGAACATCTGCTTTGACGTCGTTATCAAAGAGTTTGATTTCGTCAAAAACGTAGATGAACCTTGTATCTACAAGAAGGTGGCAGAGAGTAAGGTTGTCTTCCTCGTATTGTACGTGGACGACATACTCTTGATAGGAAATGACATTCCTATGCTGCAATCGGTCAAGCTCTTCTTATCACAAAGATTCTCAATGAAAGATCTTAGTGATGCCTCCTGCATATTGGGAATTATGATCTATAGAGATAGATCTAAAAGGATATTGGGATTGTCCCAATCCAGGTACATTGACACCATACTAAAGAGGTTTAGTATGGAAGAGTCCAAACGTGGGTTTTTACCCACGATCTCAGGGCTCACTCTCTCCAAAGAGATGTCTCCCAAGACTGATTTGGAGAGAGCTCGCATGTAAGGGATACCCTATGCTTCGGCAGTAGGCTCTATCATGTACGCGATGCTATGTACCAGACCCGATGTAGCATACTCACTAAGTGTAGTGAGTAGGTATCAAGCTGATCCTGGAGAGAGTCACTGGACAGCTGTGAAGAGCATTCTCAAGTACTTACGAAGGACTAAAGAGATGCTCTTGGTGTATGGTAACGGAGAACTCCAAGTGGAGTCCTTTACCGATTCGAGCTTCCAGAGTGATAAGGACGACTCTAAATCGCAGTCGGGATTTGTCTTTACCCTTTACGGAGGGGCGGTTAGTTGGAAGAGTTCCAAGCAATAAACCGTGGCAGACTCGATGATGGAGGCTTAATACATCGCTGCCAACGATGCTGCCAAAGAGGCTGTCTGGATCAAGAAGTTCATTACTGAACTTGGAGTGGTTCCATCCATTGAGCATCCAATACCTTTGTATTGCGATAACAATGGAGCGGTGGCTTTGGCCAAGGAACCCATGTCCCATCAGCGATCCAGGCATATTCTGAGGCGGTATCACCTGATCCGGGAGATAGTTGATCGCCAGGAGATCGAGGTCAGGAGGGTTGACACGAAGAACAACACAGCGGATCCACTCACGAAGGCCATTCTCCAGATACAGTTTGAGAGACTCTTCGGGATGCTCGGTATGCGATACTACAGCAGCTGGCCCTAGTGCAAGTGGGAGATTGTTAGTTGTATGTGTGCCCTAGAGGCCAGTATTGTACAGATGATGTATATTATATTGGATGCTTGGACATATATATAGAGGACTTTCTTGCTCGATATGATAGTATGCTATCTGGTTGCCCTTTATCTTAACATGTATACTTGTCTCTTTATACTGTCTTGTAAGTGCACGGCGGCGCCCCGGCCGTCAATCCGACGGCCAAATGCGGAAACGGTGATAAACTTTAATTTTGCGAACTTAGCAAACCGGCACCACCGCGCACTAAACCCCGGATCGGGCCATTAAACTTGTCCTAGCTAACTAACAAGATAGGGAAGAGATATACCGAGTGATCCGAGTCCTCCGGTCTTCTCGTCATCGTCCCGATCTCTTGCGGAAACTCCGGTCATCGCCTCCTCGCCGGATGGGCACCACATCGCCTGTTTCTTTTACGGGCTCCCGCCTCTATACCGAGGCAACTCGGGCACGAAGCTGGCAAGTCGACGTGCCCAAGATGTGCTGTAGAATATAGTGTAGAGTGCATGTCTCACTTTGGGGTATTGGTTGCCATGGATGTGGAGGAATGAAGGTATGAAAAATGGTGCTTTCATTTTTCATTACATGAGAATGAGATGAAGGAAATATGCCACAAGCTCACAAATGAAACTCTCTCATTTTCTCTCCTCTCTCAAAAATGTGGCCGGCCCTCTCATTTGAGGAATGGTGGAGGAATCAAACTTTATCAAAGAGGGAGGTGAGTGTAGTAGAAAGCAAGGGTGACCACAAACAAACATCATGATAACAAAACCCATATCCAAATCAAATCCTTTCAAATCTCATTTAATGCAAGTGATGGAAGAAAGATATCATAATCAATACAATTGCAAGAAACCCCCTCCACAAATGTTATTTGCACAATTGCAAATAACCCCCTCCATCGGAAAAGTCCGGCCGGGAAAGAACAAACGAAAACCGGCCGGAACGGAATGCAAACTAGCAACTCCAGAAAACTGGTCCCGTAATAAATTACAGGAAAACCCCGATACTGTGCATACACACCCGCATCTGTATTCCGTCCGGATACAAATGCAAAGAGACAAAATCTACACTGTACTATACTAGGATCCGGCTTAAAGCAAAGCCGGCTAGTAATATTCGTCCGATCCTGATCCGTGCAATACCGCACGTATCAGATCGAACCTTGCCATATAACTATATGGCCACTAGTACAAAACTGTCCGATCCTGATCTGTACAATACCGCACGTATCTGATCGGACCCTGCCATATCTCCATACGGCCTCTACAGCGTTTCGCCCGAAAGCTTGAGTAACTGAAAGTGTGGTGGACTCTAAAGACTCGTCAATACAATGGCTGTGGATTTAACCAGTAGCACGTCAGAGGTATAAGCCAATACGTGACGGGCCACCAGCTATTGACCAAAAGGGACGTCGATGAGCGAACTCATCCTGACACCCTACTGAGCCTGTCAGTGACAATATCCGTACAGTCCGGTCCGTTCGTCTATGAGCATCGCATGTCGGGCTTAGGGGGTTGGTAAAAGTCAGACCCCCAAAAGCGGTACAAGTCGTGTCGGAGTGTAGCCCAGAACACCCTGAGATACTACTGGAATACCTACCAGTAAATCTCCTGCCTTGGCCAAGGACTTCGTGTAATGGCTCTCCTAGACACAGCGCGACCTCACCCCCAATACCGGGAGAGACGAAACCCCCGAAGATCCGCTCACTGCCTCCATGTGGCTCGGGACTGTACCCAACTAAAACCTGTTTGCACGACTCCTTTGAGCCATGGTAGGGTAGTAATCAAAGTACAGTGGGAACTCACACGAGACAAATGACGATCCCCAGGTCGATGAACTAACCTGTACACATGTCACCTGGGAACTGCTATCTGACGTCAGGTATAAGACCAACTAGCATGTTCCCGGCGAGTCCTGTCTGGTGTACTCATAACCCAATGAGCACCTGTATACATCTTAGGTGAACCAACTGACACCAGCGGCCTGTGAGACCGGCCACCGCCCCTCGTCGGGGTCTCGACTGTATACACTAGTCTACTTTGGAGAATCGATGCCCTGTCTCGAAACTCCCACGACTAGGGACCTTTTAAGGATGTGCTTATAGACTCCAGCTCTCACTTATATGATCGCCCTCATACTGCTGGCAGTCAAGCAAGAATCCTAGGGGCTCTATCAACGTGCAATAGTGACCTGTCAGGTCACCTAAAGCAGTACACGATGATAAAGATAAACCAGATAGCATACTATCATCTCGAGTAAGACTGTCGTACCGGGATAGGTCCTCCCTCAATCATTGCAATCACGTGCCTGTGATCCAATAATTGACTCTGAGTGCACTATCTCCAACAATCTCCCACTTGCACTCAAGGCTAATTATTGCGATGTCGCATACTCACAGCCCGTGTGATACCGAACACCCAACTCCTCTACAAGTCAGTCTCACAAAGCTCGTTTGCGAGACTATTGCGTTCGAGGAATAGCCTCAGCGAGTGGATCCGCTCTGAAGTTTCTTTCTATGTCTCTCTCTATATCTCAAGTTCGCGGAGAAAGCCATCTCCCGAAATGAGCAATACCTGTCCTAGAGTGTCTGGATGTCTGATGGGACCGAGCTCATAAATGAACTCCAAATCCAAACTTCTTAGACTGTATCGTCAACTGAACTTAATCAGTATCCTGCGCCATGCCACCCTCAGTATTTCCTTGGACCACCTGTCCAAAATACTGCCCCTCGTCAGAAGGAAAAACTATAACTCTGACAACCTTCTTGTCATCCATGTCACCTTGGAAGCCTGGAATGATAACTGTCTCCCAAATGAGGTTGTCGTTATCATATCCCTAGAACATCCACTTATGTTCTAAAACTGCTTCCGACTGTTTCTCCAGGATTGGATCAATGTCAACTTATTGCATCTAGTGCAAGAACAACATCTGGTGTGGTACTTGACATCTCATGATTGACTCAATTGCCTAAGCAAGTGATCTGCCAATCATGCACATCCCTCTCTACTTTAGTCTATAAGACACCTTTAGAGAGGGTGACTCCATCACCTGCAGGTACACTACCGTGCCAGGAGTCGTCCATTCTAAATACTCTTAGAATGCTGTCAAAGTACCCTGATTGGGAAACCACCCAAATCTAGATCTAAAACCATAGATCTAGTAACCAGTATGTCTGATATAATGTCCAAGTCCCTTGTGGAGAAACCACTGTGTGACGACCATAGTATAACCGATCGTAGTATAGGAATATCACTTCCTACTACCTTCTCAACAGATCCATCCCCTATTCTTATGACGTCAAAACCATGACTGTCACATCAGAAATAGATGATCTATCTCCGCTACATCTGCTTTAGTCTATAAATAGACATAAGCCTGATGTCCATCAATGCTTTCGCTGCTCCCACTGACTACGACAACCCTCTGGCAGAGTCATATAGACGTGCACTTCTAAAGCTAGTTTAGAATGACGCTATATTCATCCTCCTGCCGGGTCTCGCAGCCTGGAACAACAACAATGGCAAGTGTGGGTAAACAAGAACTTCCCTGTCACCGTCCTTGAGGCTACCGGAGTACCTCTCGGGTGCCTGAAGTTACCCACCTTATCTGCGGAGTGGCCAATGGAATGTCAAATCATATTGAATCTTTAGATTCCTTATCAAATCTTCAGTAATCGTTTGCGGTTCTGGAATCACTTCCAGTTCTACCATACTCCCACTACTGTTTTTTTTTTTTTGAAAATATCCATTTTTATTAAAACTGTGGCGAGTCAAGAACAATATCACTGTTGATCTTTCTTATGGTAGAAAGTCAACCCTCGTCATAGCTTGGGTCAACCCACAAACAGCCATTATAGAAACGTGCCTTGAGTTATCCAGAGTCTGGTTTTAATCTTAAGCCGGACAACTCCCCGTACCTTAACAATGTTAAGATATGAACTGTACTATATCCAATATAGAACCAGAGGCACTGATTTAATTGAACCAGATTCAAATCATGCAGCTATCTCCAGTGCATGTCAACTAAATGGAAGGAGGCCGATCAGCGTTACTCAACTTAGGAATGCTTCCAATTATGAGTAACCTGAAAGAGAAGTAAGTTCTCTTTATCATTACTATCAACTGAATACCATACACAAGTATCTACATTTTCGATCACTTTGAAGAATCCCGATACTTGCTACATCTGGTTCTCTACTCTATTCACATTCCTATAACTCCTCAAAACTTAGACCCTGTGTTTCTACGAAACACATGTCTAAGAACTAGAGAAGTTAAAAGTAAACAGAATATAGTATGAGGACCAACCCCCCCGTCCTAATGGACACTGGACAACATACAATACTCTGTATAAGTCCGCCGAGTCTAACAACTCTTTCACTGTGTGTCGTAGGTTGAAAACTGTACTTATGGTTAAGAAGAATTACACCGCTGTTTAATACTCCTTACCTAACCATCCACTGATATAGGTAAATGTCATCGACATAATATCAAAAGGTATATCTCACTCTATGAAAATACACGTACAGATATATCAATTTGAAATTGATGCACAACAGCGGATATTCAAAACCAAATATTTGCCGACCGGCAAACAGCCCAGATGATCTCCTCAAATATCACCGATTACAACGAATCCCGATATAATGAGGATGATCACCCTATTCCCAATAACTTACTCCTACCCATCATCTGTAAAACCATACAGATGTGAGAATCAAACCTGGTAAATACATACCCTGGAGCAAGTGTCTAATCGGGAAATCAGTTTTCTTTTAACAGTACACAGTTGAACTGAAACATTGAAATGTTTCGATGGGGTATCCTGGTATTCCTAGTAATGCCTCTACCATTATCCAGATTCACAACTATAACCGTATAATTCTTTGCCACCTCTCCAAATCCCTTTATATGTCTTTAGTCATTACCTTCTGCACACCCCTTTAGGCCAATTGGTTTTCTTCCTTCCCTACCGTTTGGCACCAGCCTATGGTTTGGAAGAAGACTATCCAAAAAGCATAATGGGTGTACTGTCCTAATCCTAGGAACACTCGCAATGCGAAAGAAGGTGAAGATAAAAGACAACTGAATAAACCTTATTCCTATTTCTTCTGGACCAGAATCCATCCCCGAACTGGAACAAGTTCCTTTCGAGTTCGTATATAACCATACGATGGAGTATCCAAATAAACTGTGGATCTTCGTAGTGATACGGAGTGTCCTGGAGAAATACAAAGGTGATTTAGGATTGGCGAAGAAATACTTGGTTTGGTCGTGAATATCAGTCGCAATTTATTTTGCCCTCTTACTAATCCCTTTCTTTGTCTTAACTTAATACCTTCTGCACACCGTTTAGGCTAATTGGTTTTCTTCATTCCCTACCGGTCGGCACCAGCCTAAGGTTTGGAAGAAGACTATCCAATTTGCATAATAGGTGTACTATCTCCTAAACTAAGGAGTACTCGTAACTTGAGAGGAGGCAAAAAGGAAAAGACAACTGAATAATCCTATCCGTTTTCTCCAAAACCGGAAACCATCCTCGAATTCCTTCGAGTTCGTATCTAACCATACGATGGTTTTGTCCAATGGAAGTGGACGTTCGTAGTAATACGGGGTGTCCTGGAGAAAAGGGTAAAAGTAGGAGTGGCAATGAGGTCTGCAACTCTGACAATCCAAAAGCCAGTGTTAAGAAGGTTCGGTCAACTTGGTCACTGAGTCATAGTCTTAGGGTCGGGTCAATGGTCGCTGCCAAGAGAGAGAGAAAAGAAACACTCAGCGTGCACTCAAACCAAGATCAGAATGGTTACTAATTTATCTAATCTGGAAACCTCCCACTGTACCTCAAATTCTCCTCCAAACCTGAAAGAAGAATTTAGTCGGGGTCACCCGAGGAGTAAACCAACTCATCAGTGGGAATCGGGATCCAAATCTCATCGCATGATAACGTGACGGAATCCGCTCACGGTATCACACTCCAGAAGGTATGCGCATATCTGGCAAGTTTCAGTTCTTTTGAAACTCCCGATGTGATTTCTATCCCATGCTCTTATGACCTTGACTTTGGCCAACATATCATAAGTCACATGTCAAGTTCAACCCGTCATTCTCCAGGTTAATTTGAGTCCACCCGTACATACCCTTGACTTTGGCCAAAATGGCAGTACGGCTGTCCCAAACCAACGCATCTATCTATGCTGCATATGAATACCCAACAGCTACCAAACACTGTGCCTTGACTTTGGCCAACATACACAGCTTGAATACTATTGACTATCCATATGAAACGACGGAGGGCTACGAATGGTTTCTGGCGAAAACCTTTAACGTAATGAACTTGATATCGTTGAAGGAACGGATAGCTTTTTAGAAAATATAGTGACGAAAACCTTTACTAAAGAGGTCACTCCCGGTGAAGGGATCTCGGCTCTTTCCCCGTAGAATGGGGTGCAGGATATTCCAAATGAATACCACGATGCAAAGTAAAAGTAATCGGCTATAGTGAAGTTAGTGCCCTGACGCAAACTTCTGTCCAAGGGGTCACTCCCGGTGAAGGGATCTCGGCCCTTGCCTCGTCGACTGAGGAGCAGGATATTCCAAATGAATACCACGATGCAAAACAAAAGTGAACGTCCTTGCAATAACAGCTTTTTTTGAAAAGTGTTCCAACAACATCAGATTAGGTTTGTTTAACTTGCATTGATCCGAATCAATGCAGTCCCATCAATTGATCACACCACAAAGAACGAAAATATACTGACGTACGCATATGCCATCCGCATTCGCCACTGGGTCCCGTCATCACCCGTTAGGTTAGCTGACTAACGGCAGAGCGGGGACTGGACTAGCGCGGATGAAAAACATATACAACATCTACTAATATTGTAAGTGCACGGCGGCGCCCCGGCCGTCGATCCGACGCCGGAATGCGGAAGCGGTGAAAGACTTAAATTTTGCGGACTTAGCAAACCGGCACCACCGCGCACTAAACACCCGGATCGTTACTATTAACAAGTCTAAGCTACAAAGAGGATGGGTTAGAGATATACCGACGATCCAAGTCCTCCGGTCTTCTCGCCATCGTCCCGATCACTTGCGGAATGTCCCGTCTCCTCCTCGTCGCCGGAAGTGCACCACATCGCCTTCTTCGTTTACGGGCTCCCACCTCAATGCCGAGGCAACTCGGGCACGAAGCCGGCTACTCGACGTGCCCAAGGTTCGTTGTAGAATGTGTAGTAGAAGAAGTCTCATTTGGGGTTTATGGAGATGCCATTGTGGTGGAGGATTGATACAAGCTTTTGGAGGAGAAGCTAATATGATTTTTTTTCAAGCCAAAAGAGTGTAAATCCCTACACTAGAATTTTGGACAGCCCTTGAGGGGAGAGGCCGGCCATGCAAGTGAGGGGTGAGTGAAAAAAGAGAGAGAGCCTCAACTCAAGAGAGTGAATCAAGAGAATAAGCAAGTGAAAGGCTATCATCAAAAGAAATGATCACAAGCCTAAACTAACACTCCAACAACCTCATCATCAACAACCATGATGACAAAGGAAAAACCAACACTCCACCTCAACCATCACCTCACCAAGTCAAGCAATCATGAAAAAGGAAAGTCAAGTGATGGTGCTCATCATGAAAACCATCATGATGCAACAAGATGCAAAGAACCCCCTCCACTAATGCTTATTTGCAACAATGCAAATAAGCCCTCCTCCACCAATCTTCGGCCAATGAACGGAACAATGGAAATTGGCCGAAATGGAAAGCAAACTGGCAACTCCAGAAAACTGGTCCCGTAATAAATTACAGGAAAACCCCGATACTGTGCATACACACCCGCATCTGTATTTTGACTGAAATACAAATGCAATGAGACAAAGTCTACACTGTACTATACTAGGTCCGGCTTATACCAAAACCGGCTAGTAATATCTGTTCGATCCTGATCCGTGCAATACCGCACGTATCTGATCAAACCCTGCCATATAACCATACGGCCTATAGTACAAACTGTCCGATCCTGATCCGTGCAATACCGCACGTATCTGATCGGACCTTGCCATATCTCCATACGGCCTCTACAACCTTTCGCCCGAAAGCTGAGTAACTGAATGTGGGGGACTCTAAAGACTCGTCAACACCTTGGTTGTGGATTTAACCACTAGCACGTCAGAGGTATAAGCCAATACGTGACGGGCTACCAGGTACTGACCAAATGGGACGTCGATGAGGAAGCTCACCCCGACACCCAACTGAGCCTGTCAGTGACAATATCCGTGCAGTCCGGTCCGTTCGTCTATGAGCATCGCATGGCGGGCCTAGGGGGTTGGTAAAAGTCAGACCCCCAAAAGCGGTACAAGTCGTGTCGGAGTGTAGCCCAGAACACCCTGAGATACTACTGGAATACCTACCAGTAAATCTCCTTGCCTTGGCCAAGGACTTTGTGTAATGGCTCTCCTAGACACAGCACGACCTCACCCCCAATACCGGGAGAGACGAACCCCTGAAGATACGCTCACTGCCTCCATGTGGCTCGGGACTGTACCCAACTAAAACCTGTTTGCATGACTCCTTTGAGCCGTGGTAGGGTAGTAATCAAAGTACAGTGGGAACTCACACGAGACAAATGACGATCCCCAGGTCGATGAACTAACCTGCACACATGTCACCAGGGAACTGCCATCTGACGTCTGGTATATGACCAACTAGCAGGTTCCCGGCGAGTCCTGTCCGGTGTACTCATAACCCAATGAGCACCTGTATACATCTTAGGTGATCCAACTGACACCAGTGGCTTGTGAGACCGGCCACCGCCCCTCGTCGGGGTCTCGACTGTATACACTAGTCTACTAATGGAGTATCGATGCCCGGTCTCGAAACTCCCACGACTAGGGACCTTTTAAGGATATGCTTGTAGACCCCCAGCTCTCACTTATATGATCGCCCTCATACTGCTGGTGGTTAAGCAAGAATCCTAGGGGCTCTATCAACGTGTAATAGCGACGTGTCATGTCACCTAAAGCAGTACACGATGATAAAGGTAAACCAGATAGCATACTATCATCTCGAGCAAGACTGTCCTACTGGGATAGGTCCTCCCTCAATCATTACAATCACGTACCTGCGACCTAATAATTGACTCTGAGGGCACTATCTCCAACAATCTCCCACTTGCACTCAAGGCTAATTATTGCGATGTCGCATACTCACAGCCCGTGTGATACCGAACATCCAACTCCTCTACTAGTCAGTCTCACAAAGCTCGTTTGCGGAACTATTGCGTTCGAGGAATAGCCTCAGTGAGTGGATCCGCTTAGTTGTTTCTTTCTATGTCTCTCTATATCTCAAGTTCGCGGAGAAACCTATCTCCCGAAATGAGCAATACATGTCTTAGAATGTGTCTGGATGTCTGATGGGACATAGCTCATAAATGAACTCCAAATCCAAACTTCTTAGACTATATCGTCAACTGAACTTAATCAGTATCCTGCGCGCCATGCCTCCCTCAGTATTGGCTTGGACCACCTGTCCAAAATACTGCCCCTCATCAGAAGGAAAAACTATAACTCTGACAACCTCCTTGTCGTCCATGTCACCTTGGAAGCCTGGAATGATAACTGTCTCCTGAATGAGGCTGTCGTTATCATATCCCTAGAACATCCACTTATGTTCTAAAACTGCTTCCGACTGTTTCTCCAGGATTGGATTAATGTCAAGTTATTGCATCTAGTGCAAGAACAACATCTGGTGTGGTACTTGACATCTCACGATTGACTCAATTGCCTGAGCAAGTGATCTGCCAATCATGCCCGTCCCTCTCCCCTTTAGTCTGTAAGACACCTTTGGAGAGGGTGACTCCATTACCTGCAGGTACACTACCGTGCCAGGAGTCGTCCATCCTAAATACTCTTAGAACGCTGTCAAGTACCCTGATTGGGAAACCACCCAAATCTAGATCTAAGACCATAGATCTAGTAACCAGTATGTCTGATATAAAATCTATTTCCTTTGTGGAGAAACAACTGTGTGACGACCAAAGTATAACCGATCGTAGTGTAGGAGTTTCTTTTCCTACTCTGTGTATATCATCCAAATACCAGGATATCACACCCTACTACCTTCTCAACAGATCCATCCCCTATTCTGATGAAGTCAAACCCATGACTGTCACGTCAGAAATAGATGATCTATCTCCGCTACATCTGCTCTAGTCTATAAATAGACATAAGCTACCTGTCCACCAATGCTTCCGCTGCTCCCACTGACTACGACAACCCTCTGGCAGAGTCATATAGACGTACACTTCTAAAACTGGTTTAGAACGACGCTATACTCATCCTCCTGCCGGGTCTCGTAACCTGGAACAACAGCAATGGCAATTGTGGGTAAACAAGAACTTCCCTGTCACCGTCCTTGAGGCTACCAGAGTACCTCTCGGGTGGCTGAAGTTACCCACCTTATCTGCGGAGTGGCCAATGGAATGTCAATTCAGATTGATTCTTAAGGTTCCTTATCAAATCTTCAGTAATCGTTTGTGGTTCTGGAATCACTTCCAGTTCTACCATACTCCCACTACTGTTTTCCTGAAAAAATCCATTTTTAATTTAAAACTGTGGCGAGTCAAGAACAATATTGCTATTGATCTTCCAGATGGTAGAAAGTCAACCCGCGTCATAGCCTGGGTCAACCCACAAACAGCCATTACAGAAACGTGCCTTGAGTTGTCCAGTGTCTGGTTTTAATCATAAACCGGACAACTCCCCGTACCTTAACATCGTTAAGATATGAACTGTTCTATATCCAATATAGAAACAGAGGCACTGATTTAATTGAACCAGATTCAAATCATGCAGCTGTCCCCAGCGCATGTCAACTAAATGGAAGGAGGCCGATCAGCGTTACTCAATCTTAGGAATACTTCCAATTATGAGTAACCTGAAAGAGAAGCAAGATCTCTTTATCATTACTATCAACTGAATACCATACACAAGTATCTACATCTTCGATCTCTTTGAAGAATCCCGATACTTGCTACACCTGGTTCTCTACTCTATTCAAATACCAATAACTTCTCCAAATTCGGACCCTGTGTTTCCACGAAACACCTGTCTAGAAACTAGAGAAGTCATAAGTAAACCGAATATAGTACGAGGACCAACCCCTCTGTCCTGATGGACCATGGACAACATACAATACTCTGTATAAGTCCCTTGAGTCTGATAACTCATTCACTGTGTGTTGTAGGTTGAAATCTGTACTTATGGTTAAGAAGAATTACACCGCTGTTTAATGCTCCTTACCTAACCATCCACTGATATAGGTAAATGTCGTAGACATAATTTCAGAAAGGTATATCTCACTCTATGAAAATAGACGTACAGATATATCAATTTGAAATTGGTGCATAACAGCGGATATTCAAAACCAAATATTTGCCGACCGGCAAACAGCCCAGGTGATCTCCTCAAATATCACCGATTACAACGAATCCCGATATAATGAGGATGATCACCCAATTCCCAATAACCTACTCCCACTCATCATCTGTAAAACCATACAGATGTGAGAATCAAACCTGGTAAATACATACCCTGGAGCAAGTATCTAATCGGGAAATCAGTTTTCCATTAACAGTACACAGTTGAACTGAAACATTGAAATGTTTCGATGGGGTATCCTGGTATTCCTAGTAATGCCTCTTCCATCATCCAGATTCACAACTATAACCGTATAATTCTTTGCCACCTCTCCATATCCCTTCATATGTCTTTAGTCTTTACCTTCTGCACACCCCTTTAGGCCAATTGGTTTTCTTCCTTCCCTACCGTTCGGCACCAGCCTATGGTTTGGAAGAAGACTATCCAATAAGCATAATGGGTGTACTGTCCCAATCCTAGGAACACTCGCAACACGAGAGAAGGTGAAGATAAAAGACACCTGAATGTACTTTATTCCTATTTCTCCTGAACCAGGATCCATCCCCGAACTGGAACAAGTTCCTTTCGAGTTCGTATATAACCATACGATGGAATATCCAAATAAACTGTGGATCTTCGTAGTGATACGGAGTGTCCTGGAGAAATACAAAGGTGATGTGGGAGTGGTAACGAAATATTTGGTTTGGTCGTGAATATCTGTTGCAATTTACTTTGCCCTCTTACTAATCCCTTGCTTTGTCTGAACTTAATACCTTCTGCACACCATCGTTATGCTAATTGGTTTTCTTCATTCCCTACCGGTCGGCACCAGCCTAAGGTTTGGAAGAAGACAATCCAATTTGCGTAATAGGTGTACTACCCCTAAACCAAGGAGTACTCGTAACCTGAGAGAGGGTAAAAGGAAAAGACAACTGAATAATCCTATCCGTTTTCTCCAGAACTGGAAACCATCCTCGAATAAATCTGTCGAGTTCGTATCTAACCATACGATGGTTTTGTCCAATGGAAGTGGACGTTCGTAGCAATACGGGGTGTCCCGGAGAAAAGGGTAAAAGTAGGAGTGGCAATGAGGTCTGCAACTCTGACAATCCAAAAGCCAGTGTTTAAGAAGGTTCGGTCAACTTGGTCACTGAGTCAAAGTCTTAGGGTCGGGTCAATGGTCGCTGCCAAAGAGAGAGAGAAAAGAAACACTCAGCGTGCACTCTAACCTAGATCAGAATGGTCACCAATTTATCTAATCTGGAATCCTCCCACTGTACCTCAAATTCTCCTCCAAACCTGAAAGAAGAATTAGTCGGGGTCACCCGAGGAGTAAACCAACTCATCAGTGGGAATCGGGATCCAACTATCATTGCATGATAACGTGACGGAATCCGCTCACGGTATCACACTCCAGAAGGTATGCGCATATCTGGCAAGTTTCAGTACTTTTGAAACTCCCGATGTGATTTCTGCCCCATGCTCTTATGACCTTGGCGTGAGGTCAAAATATCATAAGTCACATGTCAAGTTCTGCCCATCATTATCCAGGTTAATTTGAATCCACCCGTACATACCCTTGACGTAGGCCAAAATAGTAGTACGACTGTCCCAAACCAACGCATCTATCTATGCAACAGATAAATACCCGGCAGCTACCAAACACTATGCCTTGGCGTGAGGTCAAAATACATAGCTTGAATACTACCGAATATTTAACTGAAATGATGGAGGGCTACGAATGGTTTCTGGCGAAAACCTTTAACGTAATGAACTTGATATCGTTGAAGGAACGGATAGCTTTTTGAAAATATAGTGACGAAAACTGTTGCTAAAGAGGTCACTCCCGGTGAAGGGATCTCGGCTCTTTCCCCGTAGAATGGGGTGCAGGATATTTCAACTGAATACCACGGTGCAAAGCAAAAGTAATCGGCTATAGTGAAGTTAATGCCCTGACGCAAACTTATTGTCCAAGGGGTCACTCCCGGTGAAGGGATCTCGGCCCTTGCCTCGTCGACTGAGGAGCAGGATATTCTAAATGAATACCGCGATGCAAAACAAAAGTGAACGTCCTTGCAATAACAGCTTTTTGAAAAGTGTTCCAACAACATCAGATTAGGTTTGTTTTAACTTGCATTGATTCGAATCAATGCAGTCCCATCAATTGATCACACCACAAAGAACGAAAATATACTGATGTACGTATATGCCATCCGCATTCGCCACTGGGTCCCGTCATTACCCGTTAGGTTAGCTTACTAACGACAGAGCGGGGACTGGACTAGCGCGGATGCAAAACATACACAACATCTACTAATATATATACCAATATATTATATTTCGCTCAAGGCGTGAATAAAATGCAACATCACAGAGAATGAACAGCATCACAGAAACAATACAGATATCTGGGAACCCCGGGTTTCACAGAGCCACTACTGAAACCCGACGTTCCCCTGGTCGTGTGGATAGCCTGTGCAATGAAATCCTAGACCCCTACGGGCGCGGCAAGTTACCCGCCAAAACCTGAAGCGAGGCAGCCCCCTTCAGCGCCGTGAATGGACCACCCAGCACTTCACGGAATCCGGCAACTTGGGCACCCCTCCTGGGTCAACCTGTACCCCCTACGAGTGCGGCGAATAGCCCGTCAATCCTGGAGTGAAGCCCCCTCCGTCCCAATGCCATGAGATGCGGGCTTGTTGCCTTCTAGAACCCGGCTATCCGTGCACCCCTCCGCGGGGCAATCCTAGTACAGAAAGTAAAATATACATACAACGGGTACATCGACCGCAACCAGGTCGTGCCCCAAAATAATAATACAAACTGGCAGTGACGGCAGTCCACATGTCGGACGCTCGCCCCGCAATATCAAATGTACATAATACAACATCACAGTACTAGCATTGCATCCAGGCTATCCCCACCGACCGATCCGCAACATCACAGCATAAACATAGAACATCAACGTGAAAGTCACGTTCGCAAATCCGTCTAACCGGGCTATAGCAGTTAGACGGGATTTACCGATCGAGTGACATTCACGGTCGCAGATATAATGTAAATACTGTGAAAAATGTGTTTAAAATTTTCCGATTGACCAAAAATTAACAAGTGGGCCCCCAAGCAATACTGTAGCACTCACAGAAATAATTGGCCCAATTTTAATATTCCAAAACTCCTAATTACAACCCTGAAGCCCACTGGAAAAAGATGGCCCACTGACCTCTCCACACTGCGGCGGATCCGCGGCCCAATATAGAGGTGAGGCCGCGGTTCCGCGCTCATGAGGAGAGATCACAGTGTCGAATTTTTCCAGTATGCTTAGAATTTCCTGCACATCATTCTGAGACCACCTGAAAAATTTTTGGACACCAAAAAATCTTAACAGAAAACTGATGTGCACAAAAACATAGATTTTGGAATTTTGGTCGATCGGAAAAGCAAAACATATCAAACGAAAGCTAGACGAAGTTAATGGCGAGGCTCTGATACCACTGTAAGTGCACGGCGGCGCCCCGGCCGTCGATCCGACGCCGGAATGCGGAAGCGGTGAAAGACTTAAATTTTGCGGACTTAGCAAACCGGCACCACCGCGCACTAAACACCCGGATCGTTACCATTAACAAGTCTAAGCTACAAAGAGGATGGGTTAGAGATATACCGACGATCCAAGTCCTCCGGTCTTCTCGCCATCGTCCCGATCACTTGCGGAATGTCCCGTCTCCTCCTCGTCGCCGGAAGTGCACCACATCGCCTTCTTCGTTTACGGGCTCCCACCTCAATGCCGAGGCAACTCGGGCACGAAGCCGGCTACTCGACGTGCCCAAGGTTCGTTGTAGAATGTGTAGTAGAAGAAGTCTCATTTGGGGTTTATGGAGATGCCATTGTGGTGGAGGATTGATACAAGCTTTTGGAGGAGAAGCTAATATGATTTTTTTTCAAGCCAAAAGAGTGTAAATCCCTACACTAGAATTTTGGACAGCCCTTGAGGGGAGAGGCCGGCCATGCAAGTGAGGGGTGAGTGAAAAAAGAGAGAGAGCCTCAACTCAAGAGAGTGAATCAAGAGAATAAGCAAGTGAAAGGCTATCATCAAAAGAAATGATCACAAGCCTAAACTAACACTCCAACAACCTCATCATCAACAACCATGATGACAAAGGAAAAACCAACACTCCACCTCAACCATCACCTCACCAAGTCAAGCAATCATGAAAAAGGAAAGTCAAGTGATGGTGCTCATCATGAAAACCATCATGATGCAACAAGATGCAAAGAACCCCCTCCACTAATGCTTATTTGCAACAATGCAAATAAGCCCTCCTCCACCAATCTTCGGCCAATGAACGGAACAATGGAAATTGGCCGAAACGGAAAGCAAACTGGCAACTCCAGAAAACTGGTCCCGTAATAAATTACAGGAAAACCCCGATACTGTGCATATACACCCGCATCTGTATTTTGACTGAAATACAAATGCAATGAGACAAAGTCTACACTGTACTATACTAGGTCCGGCTTATACCAAAACCGGCTAGTAATATCTGTTCGATCCTGATCCGTGCAATACCGCACGTATCTGATCAAACCCTGCCATATAACCATACGGCCTATAGTACAACTTGTCCGATCCTGATCCGTGCAATACCGCACGTATCTGATCGGACCTTGCCATATCTCCATACGGCCTCTACAACCTTTCGCCCGAAAGCTGAGTAACTGAATGTGGGGGACTCTAAAGACTCGTCAACACCTTGGTTGTGGATTTAACCACTAGCACGTCAGAGGTATAAGCCAATACGTGACGGGCTACCAGGTACTGACCAAATGGGACGTCGATGAGGAAGCTCACCCCGACACCCAACTGAGCCTGTCAGTGACAATATCCGTGCAGTCCGGTCCGTTCGTCTATGAGCATCGCATGGCGGGCCTAGGGGGTTGGTAAAAGTCAGACCCCCAAAAGCGGTACAAGTCGTGTCGGAGTGTAGCCCAGAACACCCTGAGATACTACTGGAATACCTACCAGTAAATCTCCTTGCCTTGGCCAAGGACTTTGTGTAATGGCTCTCCTAGACACAGCACGACCTCACCCCCAATACCGGGAGAGACGAACCCCTGAAGATACGCTCACTGCCTCCATGTGGCTCGGGACTGTACCCAACTAAAACCTGTTTGCACGACTCCTTTGAGCCGTGGTAGGGTAGTAATCAAAGTACAGTGGGAACTCACACGAGACAAATGACGATCCCCAGGTCGATGAACTAACCTGCACACATGTCACCAGGGAACTGCCATCTGACGTCTGGTATATGACCAACAAGCAGGTTCCCGGCGAGTCCTGTCCGGTGTACTCATAACCCAATGAGCACCTGTATACATCTTAGGTGATCCAACTGACACCAGTGGCTTGTGAGACCGGCCACCGCCCCTCGTCGGGGTCTCGACTGTATACACTAGTCTACTAATGGAGTATCGATGCCCGGTCTCGAAACTCCCACGACTAGGGACCTTTTAAGGATATGCTTGTAGACCCCCAGCTCTCACTTATATGATCGCCCTCATACTGCTGGTGGTTAAGCAAGAATCCTAGGGGCTCTATCAACGTGTAATAGCGACGTGTCATGTCACCTAAAGCAGTACACGATGATAAAGGTAAACCAGATAGCATACTATCATCTCGAGCAAGACTGTCCTACTGGGATAGGTCCTCCCTCAATCATTACAATCACGTACCTGCGACCTAATAATTGACTCTGAGGGCACTATCTCCAACAAATATATATACCAATATATTATATTTCGCTCAAGGCGTGAATAAAATGCAACATCACAGAAATGTACAGCATCATAGAACAATACAGATATCTGGGATCCCCGGGTTTCACAGAGCCACTACTGAAACCCGACGTTCCCCTGGTCGTGTAGATAGCCTATGCAATGAAATCCTAGACCCCTACGGGCACGGCAAGTCACCCGCCAAAACCCGAAGCGAGGCAGCCCCCTTCAGCACCGTGAATGGACCACCCAGCACTTCACGGAATCCGGTAACTTGGGCACCCCTCCTGGGTCAACCTGTACCCCCTACGAGTGCGGCGAATAGCCCGCCAATTCCAGACTGAAGCCCCCTCCGTCTCAATGCCCTGAGATGCGGGCTTGTTGCCCTCCAGAACCCGGCTATCCGTGCACCCCTCCGTGGGGTAGCCCTAGTACAGAAAGTAAAATATACATACAACGGGTACATCGACCGCAACCAGGTCGTGCCCCAAAAGAATAATACAAACAGGCAGTGACGGCAGTCCACATGTCGGACGCTCGCCCCGCAACAACAAATGTACATAATACAACAAAACTGTACTAGCATTGCATCCAGGCTATCCCCCACGACCGATCCGCAACATCACAGCAAAACACAGAACATCAACGTGAAAATCACGTTCGCAAATCCGTCTAACTGGGCTATAGCAGTTAGACCGGATTTACCGATCGAGTGACATTCACGGTCGCAGATATAATGTAAATACTGTTTAAAATGTGTTTAAAATATCCGATCGATCAAAAATTAACAAGTGGGCCCCCAAGCAATACTGTAGCACTCACATAAATTCTGGGCCCGATTTTAATATTCCAAAACCCCTAAAATCATCACAGAAGCCCACTGGAGAAATTGGACACAGTGAGGACACCAATGTGCGGCGGAACCGCGGCCCAATGGGGGGTTTGGCCGCGGTTCCGCGCTTCAGTCGTCGACTGACTGTGTCGAATTTTCCCAGTAGTCTTAGAATTTCCAGTACATCAATACTTTACAACCTGAAAAAATTTTCGAGACCAAAAAATTTCAACAGAAAACTGATGTGAATATAAAAGCAAGTTTTGGAATTTTGGTCGATCGGAAATGCAAAACACATCAAACAAAGCTAGACGAAGTTAATGGCGAGGCTCTGATACCACTGTAAGTGCACGGCGGTGCCCCGGCCGTCAATCCGACGGCCAAATGCGGAAACGGTGATAAAATTTAATTTTGCGAACTTAGCAAACCGGCACCACCACGCACTAAACCCCGGATCGGGCCATTAAACTTGTCCTAGCTAACTAACAAGATAGGGAAGAGATATACCGAGTGATCCGAGTCCTCCGGTCTTCTCGTCATCGTCCCGATCTCTTGCGGAAACTCCGGTCGTCGCTTCCTCGCCGGATGGGCACCACATCGCCTGTTTCTTTTACGGGCTCCCGCCTCTATACCGAGGCAACTCGGGCACGAAGCTGGCAAGTCGACGTGCCCAAGATGTGCTGTATAATATAGTGTAGAGTGCATGTCTCACTTTGGGGTATTGGTTGCCATGGATGTGGAGGAATGAAGGTATGAAAAATGGTGCTTTCATTTTTCATTACATGAGAATGAGATGAAGGAAATATGCCACAAGCTCACAAATGAAACTCTCTCATTTTCTCTCCTCTCTCAAAAATGTGGCCGGCCCTCTCATTTGAGGAATGGTGGAGGAATCAAACTTTATCAAAGAGGGAGGTGAGTGTAGAAGAAAGCAAGGGTGACCACAAACAAACATCATGATAACAAAATCCATATCCAAATCAAATCCTTTCAAATCTTATTTAATGCAAGTGATGGAAGAAAGATATCATAATCAATACAATTGAAAGAAACCCCCTCCACAAATGTTATTTGCACAATTGCAAATAACCCCCTCCATCGGAAAAGTCCGGCCGGGAAAGAACAAACGAAAACCGGCCGGAACGGAATGCAAACTGGCAACTCCAGAAAACTGGTCCCGTAATAAATTACAGGAAAACCCCGATACTGTGCATACACACCCGCATCTGTATTCCGTCCGGATACAAATGCAAAGAGACAAAATCTACACTGTACTATACTAGGATCCGGCTTAAAGCAAAGCCGGCTAGTAATATTCGTCCGATCCTGATCCGTGCAATACTGCACGTATCAGATCGAACCCTGCCATATAACTATATGGCCACTAGTACAAAACTGTCCGATCCTGATCCGTGCAATACCGCACGTATCTGATCGGACCCTGCCATATCTCCATACGGCCTCTACAGCGTTTCGCCCGAAAGCTTGAGTAACTGAAAGTGTGGTGGACTCTAAAGACTCGTCAATACAATGGCTGTGGATTTAACCACTAGCACGTCAGAGGTATAAGCCAATACGTGACGGGCCACCAGCTATTGACCAAAAGGGACGTCGATGAGCGAACTCATCCTGACTCCCTACTGAGCCTGTCAGTGACAATATCCGTACAGTCCGGTCCGTTCGTCTATGAGCATCGCATGTCGGGCCTAGGGGGTTGGTAAAAGTCAGACCCCCAAAAGCGGTACAAGTCGTGTCGGAGTGTAGCCCAGAACACCCTGAGATACTACTGGAATACCTACCAGTAAATCTCCTGCCTTGGCCAAGGACTTCGTGTAATGGCTCTCCTAGACACAGCGCGACCTCACCCCCAATACCGGGAGAGACGAAACCCCCGAAGATCCGCTCACTGCCTCCATGTGGCTCGGGACTGTACCCAACTAAAACCTGTTTGCACGACTCCTTTGAGCCATGGTAGGGTAGTAATCAAAGTACAGTGGGAACTCACACGAGACAAATGACGATCCCCAGGTCGATGAACTAACCTGTACACATGTCACCTGGGAACTGCTATCTGACGTCAGGTATAAGACCAACTAGCATGTTCCCGGCGAGTCCTGTCTGGTGTACTCATAACCCAATGAGCACCTGTATACATCTTAGGTGAACCAACTGACACCAGTGGCCTGTGAGACCGGCCACCGCCCCTCGTCGGGGTCTCGACTGTATACACTAGTCTACTCTGGAGAATCGATGCCCTGTCTCGAAACTCCCACGACTAGGGACCTTTTAAGGATGTGCTTATAGACTCCAGCTCTCACTTATATGATCGCCCTCATACTGCTGGCAGTCAAGCAAGAATCCTTGGGGCTCTATCAACGTGCAATAGTGACCTGTCAGGTCACCTAAAGCAGTACACGATGATAAAGATAAACCAGATAGCATACTATCATCTCGAGTAAGACTGTCGTACCGGGATAGGTCCTCCCTCAATCATTGCAATCACGTGCCTGTGATCCAATAATTGACTCTGAGGGCACTATCTCCAACATGTCTTATAGATACATGTTGATAAAGTCCTTAGGATGTGTACTTGACTACCTGGACTGTGATGCAGATCATACTATTGGGACCATGGTAGTCCAAAAGTACATCTTTTAATGTTCCTAGTCGTGCGTATATCGAGACAGGGCATCGATATACCAGAGTAGACTAGCGTATACGCTTCTCGACCCATGAGATGGGCGATGGATGATCCCATATCCATTGGTGTTTGACATCAGAGATGGTATGCGGGTGCTCTGTGGAGACTGGGTACACTGGACGGACTCGCCGAGAACTCCCAGATGGTATTATACCTTACGTCAGATGGCAGTTCTCTGGTGACACTTGTGCAGGTTAGTCTGTAGGTCCGAGATCGTCATAGAGTCTTGTGTGATTCCCACTGTGCTTTGATTTCTACCTTACCACGTCCATGAGGGAGTGCAAAACGGTGGTTTTTAGGTACAGTCCCGAGTCACATGGAGGCAATGAGCGATAGGAGGGGTTTCGTTTCTCCCGGTATTGGGGGTTGATGTTGCGCTGTGCTCGATTGGCTATAACAGGGAAGTCCCTGGCCAGGGCTGATTTAGAGATTTGCTGGTAAGTGTTACAAGTAGTTTCTCGACCTGTTATGAGCCTCACATCGGCATGACTTATCTGTTATTGGGGTCTGACGTTTACCACCCCTAGACTTGATATGTGACATATCGGACGAGGAGACCGGACTGTACAGGAAGTGTTACCGGCAGGCTTTTACAGGAGTTGGAGCGGGCTTTCTTGCTGATCTTCTGATCGCTCAATACCCGGGTAGCCGTTACGTCCAGCTAGTACCGCTGACGGCTTGTGGGTGCGTAATGTGATCATCACCTACTGCCGGTGTATTGACGAGTCTTTAGAGTCCTACACAGAGGTTTTACTGGCTCAGGCAAAACGAAATAGGAGCACGTATGTGATATGTGCGAGACCGAGAATAAATGCGAGTATGTGATACCGTATTCTATTCTCGCGACTTTTTGTATCGGTCGGTTATATATGATATGACCGGGTTATCGAATCAAGTGTTGATTCGATAAGTCGATACAATGGATGTTAGCCGATTATATGAGATATGACCGAATTATTAAGTCAAGTGTTGATTTAATAATTAAGTGTATAATTGTATATTAGATATACTAATTTACACTTGCTAACACTTGTTCACTTAGGGTTTTTTCTCACATGTACACTACTTTAACATATATATGATATATGTTAAAATGTGTTATCATATTGTATCATGGTTGATGATACAACATTCATGTGTGTATGAGACATACACCATCCTATTTGTTATGATTGGGTTTAATGTTTAAAAGTAATTACAAAATTAGTGGAAAATTAGAAAATGCATGAAGCTTGTGGAAGCTTGTGGATGCATTGACTAAAGTCCACTAGGTTTGTTTTTACTTTGGACTTTAACCTAACCATCACACAATTAGCTATGGTTATGGCTCTACAAGAGTTAGTATATGATACTCACTCACCATGGTTAGCCTACACACTTGATCATTATCCTCATTCTTTTCTTTTGTTCATCTTCTTCATTGAGCAAAAGAAAAAGCTTGCTAGGGTTTTTGAAAAAGAGTGAAATTTTGTGAGAAACAAAATTCTAAAGAGAACCCACTTCCTATTTCTCCATCCTCTACTAGACTAGCACTTTAGTTTAGGGTGTTTACTTCACTAATTCTCTAGTTAGTAAAGTAGGAGCTTGAGTCGGAATTCCCTCGACGTAGATCATTTTCTGTCATGACCCGAATATTTCGACTCGTGACCGGCACTTAACCACGCTACGTCTACAGGCGTAACGCGACTAAGTAAGCCGAACCCAGAAATCAAAACCATTTAAAAGTAGCGAGTGTTGAAAACATTTAATTAAGACATTTAGAAAACCTTAAATAATTCAATAAGTTCTTTTAAAGTTACGTTGTCATTTAAATAATTTTGGCAGCATTTCCTTTGTAAAAGTAACCCCGAAAATCGGGTATAAAACAGGATATAAGTAAAGATGAAATATAATGAAATGAAACATTCCCAAACGGGTGCAATCTCGCCTAACGGCGGAAACCATCATCACAAGAGTAATATACGACGCCGTAGCGAAGAATAAGCAATAAGTAAACATCACAGGAATATAAACTGCATATAAAAACTGTCGGCTTCTACGAGCTCGACATCAGAATACAAAATATACATCATCGTCCTCACACAGTATCTAACTCCAGTACATAAATAGTAGATGGAGAATACTAGATACAAAAGGAGTAAAATAAAAGTAATCAGATACCACAACCCACCTAAAATGCAAAACAACTCTCACACCAACTGTAGTGATATCTGTAGCCAAATGATGCAAAAGGCAGCCTACCGCGACTACTCTGAAGGGCAACCTGCAAATACTGTGGCACAACGGGGGTGAGTTGCCAACTCGTGAATAGAGATAACATATAAAGGTAATCGCGAGCATGCACGTATTGCGCTACTCTATCAATTGCCAGCAGATGATATCAATGCGTGATAAGCAGTATGTGCAATAATCATGCAAATGCTCTGTCAGGTAAAATAACTACAGGATGAGATACATGATAATCAATGCTGAGCATGGGATAAACAACATCTACATGGAAATATCAACATGGAAAAATAATCGGTGCCCCAAACTGCATCCAAATCCCAAATAAACTCATGCGCCGGCACTCTCTCCGGCCCTCAAATCCTGTAAATCTCTGAGAATCACGAGTGCCCAACATCGGCACCCAAAATATCATAAAATACTCGTATCCTGTATCGACACGCAAATCCTCATATATCGGGCTCCGTCAGTCCGGATCAGCCCACGGGCCCCGTCTGCGGTAGAGGCCCTCGGCCCCGGCAGTACGGATCATCCCGCATCCATCTCTCGACTCTGGTCAGTATCCTCCGGACAACCGCCAGGTCCAACCAATCACCGGTAGGTACTCGCCACCCTGCCAGGCTCATCGTCTACTCCACGAAAAACATTTCTCGCCCCGGGGAACCATACCGGGTCCACCATGAACCCGCAAACGGATCATCCAACTCCTCGAATTGGGTTTCAAGCACACGTCTCAGCACCGAGAAAACGCGTGGTGGACACACCAAAATATCATATCACGAGGAACCGGGTTTTCAAATAGTGCATCTTTTCTTTAAAAAAATTCCACGGTCCTCAAAACCAGAAATTCTATGGAAATCCAACACCAATGAGTGAATCAAATGCGATATGCTATGTACATCAAGTCACAATGTAGGTACAAGGGAGAACCGCTTTTTAAAATAGTTTCAAGGCATCTTGCGGCTCCCAATTTCTATGAGATCATAACGAATCATATATGAAATGAACTACAACAATGTAATCATGGCAATTCTACAGTGAGTGTGTCATGGCAATTACTAACAGTGTGTGTGTAACATGCAGATTAGTGGTCGTGCAACATGAACCGTTGATAATAGTGCGGTGTTCTATCAATTCTAAGTTTACATACATATAGCAGAGAATGCAGTGTGCAACAGTAGTAAACATGATAGTCAATGTAGGAAAAATTCAATGTATAACTATAAGGTCCTATCAGCCCTGACGCATAACGCCATGCGGGCGATATCCACGTAGATGTTAAATCTACTGACCGAAGTCTCGCGCTAAGTGTAGCCGACGACTTGCTTTCCTTTCTTCGCAGTGTCCGTCTCACTCGCCTGCGAACCTAGAATCACACAATATGTCACACATAAGCTCAAATCCACAAAAACGTGACATTAAGGTCAAACTAGAAACCCGTGTCGTAAACCAAGCGCGCGTGTGCGCGATATGTAAAAACGGGTGATTACGCGCCTTAAACTACCCTGACGCGTCGCGATACGCAGAAATCCCAAACCACATGCGTATCACGCGTGTCGCGAAGGTTTTAAAATACGGGAAATAGGTATATAGCTCCAGATTTTCCTACAGCAAGAATAACAAAAAAATACACATGCCAAGAGTCTAAAGGTCGCAGCAGACACCTATAGGACCAAACCCCAACCCAAACCCTCCCTATCTGGCCGCAATTTGCGGCCAGATCGAATTTTTCGGCAGCCACTGTACGGAATTTGGGGGTCGGGTTCTACCTGGGGGATCAGCACCTAACCAACATACCGCAGTCTTCACAAAATTAATCTGAACTCACCGGGTCGATAGCAGTTTACAGAAAGTCAAAATTTGCTTAAAAACGATGAATTTGCATCAAATAAGGATCTGGTGGTATTTTAGTGCAATTGGGGGTTAAGCTGGGTTAATATGGCCCTAACAACACTCCAGCAACTTAATAACACCAAAACATACAACACTTGGTCATGGTTCCCACAATTCACCACATATCGCACTAAAACGTACCAATAACCACTAATCGAAGCTAAGCTACACTAAATAAGCAAACTAGGGAGTAAGTTCAGGAAGTATACCCCACACTCGACCCTAGGAAGCTGGAGGAAGAAGAAGGAGTGGAGGGAAGGAGCTTCAGTTGAAGTTGTGCTGTTGCTGCTGCTCACTGATCCTGTTGCTGCTCACTGTTGCTGCTGCTGTGATGCTTGCTGTTGCTGCTGAGATGGTTGCTGCTGCTGCTGTGGATGCTTGCTGCTGCTGCTGTGGAGGTAAGTGTGTGTGTGAGTGTGAGAGTGAGGTTGAGAGAAAAGATTACAAGAATGAGAGGGAATCATAACCCCAAATGTCAACCCCTCCATTCTCTCTCTTCATTAAATGCAAGCATGGCTTTTGCCATGATGCATTCTCTCTCTCTCATTCTCACCAAGTCAACACTAAAAAGGGAATTCAAATTAAAGCAACCATCATATAACTAATTAAACTCAATTAAAATCCAAAAGACTTAATCCCCATGATTAAACCCACCATGGTTCCTAATCATGGTATTACCTCATTTTAAAACCCTAGTTTACATGCACATGTGTGTGCAAGCCTAGGAAAATTCTAGAAAAATATTTATTAAATTTGGAAAAATATTTGATACCCAATTTGGTAAACTTTTTATTAAAAACCCTTTACTTAAATATAAATAGCCACAAAACACATCCTAAGGTCTTACAATCTCTCCCCCTTAAAGAAATTCGTCCCCGAATTTCAAAATTTAACTACACGTACCTTCGAAAAGACGGGGGTACCTCTTCCTCATCTCGCCTTCGGTCTCCCAAGTGACCTCCTCGCTGCTCGGACCATGCCAAAGTACCTTGACTGAAGGAATGTCTTTCGATCTCAATTTCTTCACTTGTCGATCCAAGATCATCACTGGCTGCTCTGCATAGGAAAGGTCACGCTCAAGCTGGATCGTCGGGTGCTGAATCGCATGCGAAGGATCATGAAGATATCTACGGAGCATCGAAACGTGAAATACGGGGTGCACATCTGGAAAACTGGGCGGAAGGGCTAATCGGTAAGCAACTGCACCAACACGCTCGAGGATCTCGAAGGGGCCCACATATCTGGGACTGAGCTTCCCCTTCTTCCCAAACCTCGTCACACCTTTCATTGGGGAGACCCTCAAGAAAACATGATCACGAATAGAAAACTGAAGTCTGTGCCGCCGACGGTCCGCATAAGATCTCTGCCTACTCTGGGCTGCTCTCATCCTATCGTGAATCAACTGGATCTTCGCGGTCGTCTCCTCAACAATCTGTGGCCCTAAGATACTGCTCTCACTGAGCTCTGTCCAGCAGGCGGGCGATCTGCATCTCCTCCCATAAAGAGCCTCAAACGGTGCCATCTGAATGGTCTCCTGGTAGCTGTTATTGTAGGAGAACTCTACTAAGGGTAAGTGATGATCCCAGCTACCTTCGAAATCTAATACGCACGCTCTGAGCATGTCCTCGAGAGTCTGAATAGTCCGCTCTGACTATCCGTTGGTCTGCGGATGAAATGCTGTGCTGAAACTCAAGCGAGTACCCAAAGCCTCTTGAAGCCTCTGCCATAGTCGACTGGTAAACTGGGTGCCTCTGTCGGACACGATACATGTTGGAACTCCGTGCAGTCGTACTATCTCGTCGATGTAAATCTGGGCGTACTGAGCAAATCCGAAAGTCGTCTTCACTGGCAGGAAGTGAGCCGGTTTCGTCAAACGATCTACGATCACCCAAATGGAGTCATAACCTCGCCTAGTCCTGGGTAGACCCACAACGAAATCCATCGAAATCTGCTCCCATTTCCACTTCGGAATGGGTAACGGCTGTAGCTCTCCCGCGGGCCTCTGGTGCTCAGCCTTGACTTGCTGACAAGTCAGGCTTCTCGATACGAAATCTGCGACGTCCCTCTTCATTCCGTCCCACCAGTAAACATCTATCATATCATGATACATCTTGGTGGAACCGGGATAGACGCCGTACACCGATCGATGTGCCTCCTCGAGAATCTCACGCCGCAGTCCCTCAGCATCTGGTACGCACAGTCTAACCCCAAATCGTAGTACCCCCTGATCATCGATCACGAACTCGGAAAATCTGCCCTGTCCAATCTGTGCCATGATCTCCGAACATCGGTCATCACCGCGCTGTGCCTCATGTATGCGGTCAAGTAACTGTGGGCGTGCACGAACATGCGCGATCTGTCCTCCAATCGGCGTGAACTCGAACTTTATCCGGCTGTCGCATAATATCTGCCAATCTACCAACGACTGCCCCTGTACTGCGCTCAAACATGATAGACTACCCCCGGGCCTCCTGCTCAAAGCATCCGCCACCACATTCGCCTTGCCCGGGTGATACAAGATCTCGCAGTCGTAATCCTTCACTAACTCCATCCATCGGCGCTGTCTAAGGTTCAGGTCTCGCGGCTGAAATATATACTTTAAACTCTTGTGATCAGTGAATATCTGGCACGACTCGCCGTATAAATTATGTCGCCAGATCTTAAGTGCAAAGACCACTGCAGCCATCTCTAAATCGTGAGTGGGGTAGTTCTGTTCATGTTTCTTCAATTGTCGCGAAGCATACGCGATCACCCTGTCATGCTGCATCAATAAGCACCCTAACCCCACTCAAGAAGCATCACAATAGACCACAAATCCGCCTGATCCTGAAGGTAATGATAATACCGGTGCCGTAGTCAGCCGAGTTCGTAGCTGCTGAAAACTGTGCTCACACTCCTCCGTCCCGTCGAAAGGAACTCCCTTCCGGGTCAACCCGGTCAAAGGTGTAGCAATACTGGAGAAGTCCTGCACAAATCGCATGTAGTAACCGGCCAACCCCAAAAAGCTGCGAATCTCCGTAACCGATATGGGTCTGGGCCAATGCTGAACGGCCTCGATCTTCCTCGGGTCTACACATATACCGTCTCATGAAATCACATGCCCCAAGAAGTCTACGCTGTCCAGCCAGAAAGCACACTTGGAGAATTTCGCATAAAGCTGGTGCTCCCTCAAAGTCTGCAGTGTAATCCGCAGGTGCTGCTCGTGCTCCTCACTACTCCGGGAATACACCAAGATATCTTCAATGAATACTATGATGAACAGATCCAAATATGGACGGAAAATACGGTTCATCAAGTCCATGAATGCTGCTGGCGCATTGGTGAGTCCGAACGACATCACCAAAAACACATAATGGCCGTAGCGCGTACGGAAAGCCGTTCTAGGAATGTCCTCCTGTCGAACCCGCAGCTGATGATAGCCCGATCGTAAGTCGATCCTCGAAAAGTATCCTGCCCCCTGGAGCTGGTCGAACAAATCGTCGATACGCGGCAAGGGATATCTGTTCCGCACTGTCACCCTGTTCAGCTGGCGGTAGTCGATACACAGATGCAAACTGCCGTCCTTCTTCTTGACGAACAGGACTGGAGCACCCCAAGGAGAAACACTGGGTCGAACAAGTCCCTTATCCAGTAAATCTTGCAACTGACCCTCAACTCTCGAAGTTCCGCCGGGGCCATCCGATAAGGCAGTATGGAAATAGGCCCCGAACCAGGAACCAAATCAATACAGAAAGAAATGTCACGCTCGGGCGGTAGCCCAGGAAGCTCGTCAGGGAACACATCAGGAAACTCGCTAACAACCGGAACCTGATCTAATGGAACCTCTGTAGTGCTAACATCGCAAACATAGGCAAGAAATCCCTGACATCCTTTCCTCAAAAGCTGTCCAGCGCGAAAAGAAGAAATCACACTGTGAGGGGCGGCACCACGGTCCCCCAACACAACAAAAACCGACTCGCCGGGAAAACAAAATCTAAATGTCTTCTTTCGGCAGTCCACAGAAGCATAGCACATGGCTAACCAATCCATGCCCAAAAAACGTCGAAGTCCAACATCTCAAGAAGGATCAAGTCGACAGGCAACTCTCTCTCGCCAATACAGACGGTACAGGATCGGAATACATGCCTAGCAACAAACGACTCTCCCACATGAGTAGTCACCACCAGCTGCTGATCAAGCAAACCGGACTCTCTACCCAAACTCGGCACGAAGTGTGTGGATACGTACGAGTTTGTGGATCCGGGATCGAACAACACGTGTGCATCAACAGAACATACTGAAAGGATACCTGAAACCACCGCATTGGACGCCTACGCGTCCTGATGCGTCAAAGAAAAGACCAGCGCGGTGACTAACTGCCCTCTGCCTCGGTCATCTCGCCCTCTCTGAGCAACTCCTCCACGCCCACGACCTCTCTGAGTATGAGTCTGACGCGGAACAACGGTAGGTACAACAGGCAACGCCCTCTGGGGTGGTGAAAGTGGTAAGGCAACATACGGTGCTGCCGCCTCCCTCCGGTGTATCTCAGGACAATCTCTAACGAGGTGAAGTAGACTGCCGCATCTAAAGCAACCCCGCGACGACTGCTGACTCTCCCGGGAATACGAACTAAACATCTGGCCTCGCCCCGAATCTCTGCCACTCCCCGCACCTGAACGATACCTGTCGCGGCGTCTGAATGACTGTCTCCGTGCGGATATACAAGTACGAACTCTCTTCGGCTCTGGAACTACCGAAGTCTCAGCATGGCGCTCCTCGACTAATAGGGCTGCGTCCACAGCTGCTGCGTATGTCTCGTAATGCTGCGCGCTGATCGCGAGGAACAGTGGCATAAGCAAGCCTCGAACAAATCTCTTGACTCGCATCTCCTCGGTAACCACCAGGTACGGAGCATAAACTGCTAGCTCTGTAAACAGCACGTCATACTCTGCCACTGACATCTCCAGAGTCTGGCGTAAGGACTCGAATCTGCGTGCCCTAGCATCTCTGACACTCAGTGGAAGAAAGCAGGCAAGAAATAATGCCACGAACTCTGTCTAGGTCATAGGAGGAAAACCTGACGCTCTGCCCTTCTCAACTGAATCACACCAGTTCTGTGCAAGACCTTCCAAGTGAAAGCTCACGAACTCAACCCATCTCGCATCTGCGCATATGAGGGAACAACATATCCGGGCCATCCTATCAATGAAAAACTGTGGGTCCTCGGCTGTATCGGTGCCTGTGAAGACCGGAGGCTTCAGCCTTATGAACTCTGATAGCGATACTGTAATCACCTCCGTGGCTACAGGGGCAACTGGCTGTGCGGTAGGTACCATCACGGTCTCTTGAACGAGTGGAGCTACCTCTGGTCGCTGCGCTCGAAGCGTCTCAACTAGCGATCATATCATCTGGCGCATCTCACGCATGCTGGATCCCACCGTCTGGCGCATCTCCTGCATACCAGCCCCTAGCATGGCGATCTGATCTGTCACGGGAGGAACAGTCTGCTCGGGTACAACGGGTGCAGTGCCCGGATCAGTCCTCGTCTCGGACGAGTAAACTCGAATCTCGGCCCTCGCGGCCGCTCTCTGCGCCCTCGTAGTCTTTGACGGCATAATGGCTGAAAGGAAATTAGGATTCGATAAGAATACGGAAATCGAATCACAAGAATATATATACTCAAGAAAGAATTTAAATCAATAAGTCCTAAGGTCGCCTTGGCGGAGTACCGTGTCGTGAGTATGCCGCGGAATATACACACGCTACGCTACTCTGCTTCAGCTACCTACTCCATCATACCAAGGTCATCCTACACTCCGAAGGTAAAAACCTACACTCTGATACCAACTTTGTCACGACCCGAATATTTCGACTCGTGACTGGCACTTAACCACGCTACGTCTACAGGCGTAACGCGACTAAGTAAGCCGAACCCAGAAATCAAAACCATTTAAAAGTAGCGAGTGTTGAAAACATTTAATTAAGACATTTAGAAAACCTTAAATAATTCAATAAGTTCTTTTAAAGTTACGTTGTTATTTAAATAATTTTGGCAGCATTTCCTTTGCAAAAGTAACCCCGAAAATCGGGTATGAAACAGGTTATAAGTAAAGATGAAATATAATGAAATGAAACATTCTTAAACGGGAGCAATCACGCCTAACGGCGGAAACCATCATCACAAGAGTAATATACGACGCCGTAGCGAAGAATAAGCAATAAGTAAACATCACAGGAATATAAACTGCATATAAAAACAGTCGGCTCCTACGAGCTCGACACCATAATACAAAATATACATCATCGTCCTCACACAGTATCTAAGTCCAGTACATAAATGGTAGATGGAGAATACTAGATACAAAAGGAGTACAATAAAAGTAATCAGATACCACAACCCACCTAAAATGCAAAACATCTCTCACACCAACTGTAGTGGTATCTGTAGCCAAAAGATGCAAAAGGCAGCCTACCGCGACTACTCTGAAGGGCAACCTGCAAATACTGTGGCACAATGGAGGTGAGTTGCCAACTCGTGAATAGAGATAACATATAAAGGTAATCGCGAGCATGCACGTATTGCGCTACTCTATCAAATGCCAGCAGATGATATCAATGCGTGATAAGCAGTATGTGCAATAATCATGCAAATGCTCTGTCAGGTAAAATAACTACAGGATGAGATACATGATAATCAATGCTGAGCATAGGATAAACAACATCTACATGGAAATATCAACATGGAAAAATAATCGGTGCCCCAAACGGCATCCAAATCCCAAATAAACTCATGCCCCGGCACTCTCCTCGGCCCTCAAATCCTGTAAATCTCTGATAATCACGAGTGCCCAACATCGGCACCCAAAATATCATAAAATACTCGTATCCAGCATCGACATGCAAATCCTCATATATCGGGCTCCGTCAGTCCGGATCAGCCCATGGGCTCCGTCTGCGGTATCGGCCCTCGGCCCCGGCAGTACGGATCATCCCGCATCCAACTCTCGGCTCTGGTCAGTATCCTCCGGACAACAGCCAGGTCCAACCAATCACCGATTGGTACTCGCCACCCTGCCAGGCTCATCGTCTACTCCACGAAAAACATTTCTCGCCCCGGGGAACCATACCGGGTCCACCATGAACCCGCAAACGGATCATCCAACTCCTCGAATCGGGTTTCAAGCACACGTCTCAGCACCGAGAAAACGCGTGGTGGACGCACCAAAATATCATATCACGAGGAACCGGGTTTTCAAATAGTGCATCTTTTCTTTAAAAAAATTCCACGGTCCCCAAAACCAGAAATTCCATGGAAATCCAACACCAATGAGTGAATCAAATGCGATATGCTATGTACATCAAGTCACAATGTAGGTACAAGGGAGAACCGCTTTTTAAAATAGTTTCAGTTTTTAAAGACATCTTGCGGCTCCCAATTTCTATGAGATCATAACGACTCATATATGAAATGAACTACAGCAATGTAATCATGGCAATTCTACAGTGAGTGTGTCATGGAAATTACTAACGGTGTGTGTGTAACATGCAGATTAGTGCTCGTGCAACATGAACCGTTGGTAATAGTGCGGTGTTCTATCAATTCTAAGTTTACATACATATAGCAGGGAATGCAGTATGCAACAGTAGTATACATGATAGTTAATGTAGGAAAAATGCAATGTATAACTATAAGGTCCTATCAGCCCTGACGCATAACGCCATGCGGGCGATATCCCCGTAGATGTTAAATCTACTCACCGAAGTCTCGAGCTAAGTATAGCCGACGACTTGCTTTCCTTTCTTCGCAGCGTACGTCTCACTCGCCTGCGAACCTAGAATCACACAATATATCTCACATAAGCTCAAATCCACAAAAACGTGACATTAAGGTCAAACTAGAAACCCGTGTCGCAAACCAAGCGCGCGTGTGCGTGATACGTAAAAACGTGTGATTACGCGCCTGAAACTACCCTGACGCATCGCGATACGCAGAAATCCCAAACCACATGCGTATCACGCATGTCGCGAAGGTTTAAAAATACGGGAAATAGGTATATAGCTCCAGATTTTCCTACAGCAAGAATAACACAAAAATACACATTCCAGGAGTCTAAGGGTCGCAGCAGACACCTATAGGACCAAACCCCAACCCAAACCCTCCCTATCTGGCTGCAATTTGCAGCCAGATCAAATTTTTCGGCGGCCACTGTACGGAATTTGGGGGTCGGGTTCTACCTGGGGGATCGGCACCTAACCAACAAACTGCAGTCTTCACAAAATTAATCTGAACTCACCGGGTCGATAGCAGTTTACAGAAAGTCAAAATTTGCTTAAAAACGATGAATTAGCATCAAATAGGGATCTGGTGGTATTTTAGTGCAATTGGAGGTTAAGCTGGGTTAATATGGCCCTAACAACACTCCAGCAACTTACTAACACCAAAACATACATCACTTGGTCATGGTTCCCACAATTCACCACATATCGCACTAAAACGCACCAATAACCACTAATCGAAGCTAAGCTACACTAAATAAGCAAACTAGGGAGTAAGTTCAGGAAGTATACCCCACACTCGACCCTAGGAAGCTGGAGGAAGAAGAAGAAGTGGAGGGAAGGAGCTGCAGTTGAAGTTGTGCTGTTGCTGCTGCTCACTGATGCTGTTGCTGCTCACTGTTGCTGCTGCTGTGATGCTTGCTGTTGCTGCTGAGATGGTTGCTGCTGCTGCTGTGGATGCTTGCTGCTGCTGCTGTAGAGGTAAGTGTGTGTGTGAGTGTGAGAGTGAGGTTGAGAGAAAAGATTACAAGAATGAGAGGGAATCATAACCCCAAATGTCAACCCCTCCATTCTCTCTCTTCATTAAATGCAAGCATGGCTTTTGCCATATTGCATTCTCTCTCTCTCATTCTCACCAAGTCAACACTAAAAGGGGAATTCAAATTAAAGCAACCATCATATAACTAATTAAACTCAATTAAAACCCAAAAGACTTAATCCCCATGATTAAACCCACCATGGTTGCTAATCATGGTATTACCTCATTTTAAAACCCTAGTTTACATGCACATGTGTGTGCAAGCCTAGGAAAATTCTAGAAAAATATTTATTAAATTTGGAAAAATATTTGAAACCCAATTTAGTAAACTTTTTATTAAAAACCCTTTACTTAGATATAAATAACCACAAAACACATCCTAAGGTGTTACATTTTCGGCCTCGGAGACTTCAAGCAAGGTCGCATCCCTCGCGTCATGAATCCATGCAAGAGCCCGGGAGAACCTTGATCGCAACGAAGGGACTTCAACAAGGAGAAAATGAAGTGAAGGACCGATCTACAAAGGTTGTATTTCGTATTCCCTTTAGAGTACAGTTGTTTACTTGCCTTTTGATTCGTCTAAACTCTAGTATACGATCTTGCTTAGGGTTGTTCGGCACATAAATATTTTAAACGGGCATGGTAGATGCCTTGTAGAGCCTTGTTAGTGTGCCTAGTAACCATACAAGTCCGTATAGAGCTCATTCTCCAACGTGGTCCCAAGGTCCGCGAGCTCCTCTATATAGCCAATCATCTTAAGCACGTGTTCCGCTACCGATGATCCGACGGCCAATCTCGCCGAAAACAGCTTCTTCGATCGTATCTGGCGATACGGGATTGCTCTCCATACAGTTCTTTTGTATGGAGAAATATGGATTCGAGGTCCATATTCTCGTGCCTCCTCTGATGTTCATTGTCTATAGAGGCAAGCACGAGGCACTTGGCCTTCGCGCGGTCGATTTCCCAGGTCATACGGATTTCCCTATCCGCGATGCTGGTTTTGGGACCTGGGACAGAGGGAGCTTTGGTCGAAAGAAGATACCCCAACTTGTCATTAGTGATTGCCATTTTGACATTCCTGAGCCAATCTTTGTAGTTTAGCCCTGTCGGTATGTTTTTATCTAGAAGTAACTTAAGTCCAGTCATGATATTTGGTCGCTGCAATTAGGAGAGAGAGAAGAAACACTTTAGCATGATGCACTTGAAAGTTTAGAGTGGTTTTTAATTTGTCTAAACAGGATGGCTCCCACTGTCTCTCGAATCCCTTCTTAAACTATAAAGGAAGAATTAGTCGGGATCAATCTCACCGTACAATTCTTGCTTAACCGTTTAGCCAGGCCAGTATCGGTACTTCGAGGGAGGTTTTCCAACGCTTTCACGAAGTTCCTTAATTAAGTAACCTCTTTTCCCTGTGGGCGTTGCCCCGCTAACACCTTTCTAGACACCTACATGGTTTATATCATTGATCGTTAAGTGAGAATGTTCCGGAGGAGTAGCATATACTCATAGTAGGATCGGGATCCAAATATCATTGCGTGACAAAATTGAAGGAATCCTACCAGAATCATCACACTTCCAATAGTATGCAGCGCTAGCAAGTTTCAGTTTCTTTTGAAACTCCGGATGTGGATTTTTGCCCCATGCTCTTATGACCTTGACTTTGGCCAACAAATCATAAGTCACATGTCAAGTTCTACCCGTCATTCTCCAGGTTAATTTGAGCCCACCCGCACATACCCTTGACTTTGGCCAACAAGGTAGAACGACTGCCCCAAACCAACACATCTATCTATGCTGCACATGAATACCCAATAGCAACCAATCACTACGCCTTGACTTTAGCCAACAAATATAGCTTGAATACTTATTGACCATTCATGTGAAACGACGGAGGGCTACGAATGGTTTTGGCGAAACCGTGAACGTAGTGAACTTGATATAATCGATGGAACGAGATAGCTTTCAAAAGGAGTGGCTCAAGCTCCGCATTTAAAATTTGGTTTTGAAAAGAACCGAGTGGTTTTGAAAGTGTTCCAACGACTTTTACTTGGTTTATTTTTTCTTGCATTAATTTTAATGCGTCCCATCAATTAATCCTACCATTGCAGAAAACAACGAAAATATGACGTATGCTTATGCCATCCGCATTCACCACGGGGTCCCGTCATCACCCGTTAGGTTACTTAACTAACGACAGAGCGGGGGCTGGACTAGCGCGGATGCAAAACATAAGCAACGCCTAAATAGATATCATATAGATATATATAAACATTCGTCACATGCAATGATAGCCATTCCAGATCACAGATGAACACATTGGATATACTAGGAATCCGCACTTCGTACGAGCCTGTAAGGAAGAGCGGATTACACGGTCGCGATGAATAGCCAAACCCCACCTAGACTCCTACGGGTGCGGCAAACTACCCGCCAAGTACCCGAAGCGAAGCAACCTCCCTCAACACCGTGAGTAGGCCACTCGGCACTTCGAGATACCCGGTAGTTTGTGCACCCCACCTTGGGTCTATCCTAGGAGCAAAAAACAGTAAAAAGAAATTATACAATGACGGCTACAACCCCGACCCGGTTGTGCGGCCATACAAATAATATTACATCAATTTACATATTACAAGAATTGAAAGAATAAGAAAACTCTCATCTCACAACCCCCGGCTATTCATCCGCGACAATCCAACGAATTCATATACACAAACCATCAACATTACCGATCACAGATATGTATAACCCCCACTAATCGACGTATAGAGATTAGCAGACGTTCAATACATATATCACATCACAGATATAACCCATTAGCCAAAGTGTAAAGAAATTCGATCAAAATACGGACTTGTGACCACCCCAAAAACTAACTTGTTCTCTGGAAAATCTGGGCAGAAACAAACCGTCCTAAAAATCCCAAAGCAGCAACAGAAGAACACTGCAGGAAAAACGACCCACGGCCGAGTCAACTCGGCCGCGGATCCGCGGCAAGAGCATGCTCTTGCCGCGGTTCCGCAGTGAGTTGGTGGACTCGATGGTTCGTTTTTCTTGGGTGTTCTGTAAAAACCCTGAGCCGATTTTAAGTGTATGATTTATTATTTTTAGAGCAGAAATAAAAATCGGCAGAAACATAGGGTTTTTGAAAAATATTTTGCGATTTTTTCCGATCGAAGTTCTAGATACTTTGCTAACTAGTTAGTTTGTGTTTAGCTAGGCTCTGATACCACTGTAAGTCCACGTTGCCTACCCCGGTGCTTGCGGGAAGGCGGAAACGTTATGAAAAATCGGATTTTTACAACACTAGGCAACATGGACTAGCTAAAGGAGGGATCTTTGCTAAACAAAAACTAACAACAAGCTAAAAGAGTTAGCTACTCGGATAAGGGGTTATACCTAGGTCTTCAAATCCTTCTCTTCTTGCTCCTTGGAGTGAAAGAACGGGTTCTCCTTGTCGCCTTCTCTTGCCGATGAAAGATCCACCCGAGGGCCTCAACCTTTGGCTCCAACCTCAAACTAGAAGTAACTAAGGTACTTGGTGTGCTAAGCCTAGAACCTTAGAAAGAGTAGAGAGTAATTTTAAGGGATTTATCTCAAGCTCAAAGGGTTCTCAACTCATGAGAGGGGAGAGCTAGAGAGAGAGGAAGAGGAGGAGAGAGAATGAGAATGATCAAGTGAGAAGAATAAACCAACCTTCTCACATATATATGAATTATGATAAATAAATAATTAGCTAAAGATAATTGTTATGGTTAATCATGAAATGACCATTATCATTTCACATTAATTACTTTTGCAAGGATCAAAGAGCATCTTTCATATGAAATGATGATGGTCAACTTGTCAACCTAGGTCAACAAGTCAAGCAAAGTCAAATGGTCAACAACCATAACCATAACGCAATTATAATTAACTAATATTAATAAATCATATTTCACACATAAACATTAGGGTTAAGAAAATGACAATGGTCATCAACCCTAATGAAAGTTCTCTGCCTCTGCCTCAGTCAACTGTGCATACACACCCGTATTCGTGTTCCGAGGAACACGAATACAATGAGATAAAACCAATCCAAAACCATATACTAGGATCTGGCTTAAACCAAATCCCGCTAGTATAAGCTGTCCGGACACCAAACGTGCACAAGTGCGCGGATGTGAACGAATCCTGTCGCGAAACCATGCGACCACTACTCATTTTGCCTAAAGGCGAATAACCCTAAGTGTGGGACTCTAAAGACTCGACACTACACTGGCAGTGGGTTTAACCACAGACCGCAAGCGGCACTAGCTGTACGTAACGGTCCCCAGGTAGATGCCGATAAGAAGACTGATGAGGTAAACCCATCTGAACTCCTACTGTGCCTGAATGTGACAGTCTCCGTACAGTCCGGTCTGTTCGTCTAAGAACATCGCATGGCGGGCCTAGGGGGCGGTAAACGTCAGTCCCCTAATAGCGGTACAAGTCATGCCAGAGTGTAGCCCAGAACACCCTGAGATAACACTGGAAACCAACCAGTCTATCTCGCTTGCCCTGGCCAGGGACTTTGTGTAATGGCTCTCCTAGACACAGCGCGATATCAACCCCCAATACCGGGAGAGACGAATCCTGTCTAACCGTCACTGCCTCCAAGTGCTTCAGGACTGCACCCAAAAACTACCTGTTTGCACGACTCCTTTGAGCCGTGGTAGGGTAGTAATCAAAGTACAGTGGGAACACACTCGAGGAGAAGTGACAGTGTCAAGTCAACAGACTAAGCTGTACTCATACCAGCTGGGAACTGATAACTGACGATAGGTATAATACCAACCAACAGTTCCCGATGAGCCCTATCCAGTGTACTCGTAACCTAACGAGCACTCGCATACTATCTAAAGTATGACGTACTGACGGCTGTGGGACAGGCCGTCTCTCATGCTGGGATGAGAAGCGCATACGCTAGTCTACTCCGGAGTATCGATGCCCTGTCTCGATAGTCCTACGACTAGGGACCTGCATAAGGATGTGCTTGTGGATTACCCATCCCCCACGAGTGTGATTGCCATCACAACGCTGGTAATCAAGCAAAGATCCTAAGGGCTCCACTAATGTGTAAAGGCAATATGCTAAAAGAAACACATGCACACATTAAAGCAGAAACAAACCAAGTAGCATACTACTATTTTGAGCAAGATTGTCAATACAAGGTGAATATCCCAAGCTTCTATCAAGTAATATACAAACTAGTATGATACAGTAATGGCCTCTAGGGCATATACACTAACAATATATAGAGGACTTTCTTGCTCGACATGATAGTATGCTATCTGGTTACTCTTTATCTTAACATGTTGACTTGTATTCTTATACTGTCTTTCTCCTACATGTTGATAAAGCCCTTAGGATATGTGCTTGACTACCAGGACTATGATGCGTATCATACTACTGGAACCTGGGTAGTCCATAAGAATATCCTTCAATTGTTCTTAGTCGAGGGTATATCGAGACAATGCATCGATATTATCAGAGTAGACTAGTGTGTACGCTTCATGACCCTGTATGGGGGCAATGGTTGCTCCCATAGCCATTGGTGTTTGACATCAAAGATTGTATACAAGTGCTCATTAGAGAATAGGTACACCGAACAGGACTCGCCGAAGACTCCTAGTTGGTAGTATACCTATCGTCATATAGCAGTCCTCTAGTGACACTGGTACATGTTAGTTTGTAGACCCGAGATCGTCATAGAGTCTTGTGTGGCTCCCACTGTGCTTTGATTTCCTTCCTACCATGGCTCAAAGGAGTCGTGCAAATATATGGATTTTGGGTACAGTCTCGAGTCACATGGAAGCAATGAGCGATAGCAGGGGTTTCGTCTCTCCCGGTATTGGGGGTTGATGTTGCGCTATGCTCGATTGGCTATAACTGGAAGTCCCTGGCCAGGGCTGCTGATGAGATTTACTGGTATAAGTTACCGGTAGTTTCTCTAACCATTATGAGCTAGACATCGGCATGACTTATCACGTTACTGGGGTCTGACGATTTCACCCCTAAACATGATATGAGACATATCAAACGAAAAGACCGGACTATATGGTAAGTGTTAATGATAGGCTTCATGGAGAGTATGGACAAGCTTGCTTGTAGATCTTCATTTCGCTAAATACCTGGGTAGCCGTTACGTCCAGCTAGTACAGCCGACGGCTTGTGGGTGACTGATGTGATCATCACCTACTGACGGCGTATTGACGAGTCTTTAAAGTCTCACACAGAAGTTTCCTGATTCAAGCAAAACGAAGTAGGGCACATATGTGATATGTACGGGGGCCTGATTAAATACGTGTATGTGATACTATATTGTAATTTGGCAGTTATCTGTTATCGGTCATGTTATATGTGATAGTTATATATATGCCCTAGAGGCCATTGTTTTACATATGATGTATATTATAGTGGGTGCTTGGATATATATATAGAGAGGACTTTCTTGCTCGACATGATAGTATGCTATTTGGTTTCACTTTGTCTTAACATGTTGACTTGTATTAGTTTGTTGTCTTACTCTCACATGTTGATAAAGCCCTTAGGATATGTACTCGACTACTAGGACTATGATGTAGATCATAGTAGTGGGGCCAGGGTAGTCAACGAGTACATCCTATAACTGTTCCTAGTCGAGGGTGTATCGAGACAGGGCATCGATACACCAGAGTAGACTAGCATATACGCATCTTGACCCATATGATGGGCGATGGATGATCCCATATCCATTGATGTTTGACATTAAAGATGGTGTACGGGTGCTCAGTGGAGACTGGGTACACTGAACGGACTCGCCGAGAACTCCTAGATGGTATTTTACTGTCACGACCCGAAAGTACGGAACATGACCGGCACTTAAACTACGAAACGTCTTGAGGCGTACGTAATCTAAGTAAGCCGAAAACCCAGAAAGCCAAACCAAGAAAAGTAGTAGAGTGAAGGAAAACCATTTTAAATCAAATAGTTTGCAACATACGCCGAAATATACATTTTAAAATCACTAGTCTTTTCTAAAAATTTCGGCAGAGTTTCCTTTGTAAAAACTGACCCCAAACGGGTACAAAACCTGATAAAGCATATATAATGAATAAAGGCATCCCCAAGCGGGAGCTAGCTCTTCGTCAATCGACGGTCACATCCACGCAAGCAATAATATACAACGCCGAAAGGCGAGGATCACAATAGAAAAGGAAACTCAAAACAACATGAAATCCATAGAAATACAACGCGCGACTCTAAGGTCGAAAGAATAAACATCACTGGTCTCTACCTGAAATAAATACATGTTTGGTTGATGGAACTTCTAGATACAGCTGAATAATAATATACAAAGTATATTGATGGTCACGATACAAGTGAAGCCATCTACTAGCAAATCACCCGGAAATGGAAGTAGTGCCAGCAAAGCCGTAATGAAACCTTTACGGCAAAACCTGCAAGAAACTGTGGCACAACGGGGGTGAGTTGCCAACTCGTGAATAGAAACATCTACGAACAGAAATCGCTTGAACAATGCAATCCTAAGTCATGCAATCATAATATATCCTCAAATATATAACCAGTAGCCTATAACAATGGCTAGGGTATACCTCTAAACAACGGTAATACCAAGTGCTCGTGTCAGTGCCTCAGGTAGCAATGTATCATATAGATGATGTATGAATGCATGAAAACAGAATACATATACTGAAGAAACTGTTTTCATAACTTAGTGAGATTTCTGCATTTTTAAAATGAGGTAACATAAATGAAATCGGCATAAACAGTGTCTAGCATTGACACAAAACATAAATCCCAATATCTCAGGCTCCGGGTATCCGGACTGGCCTGTATCATCAAATATCAGTACCTCAATATCTCAAAATCTCAATGTCTCGAACTCACTATCTAGGGCACCGTCAATCCAGACCGGCCCCTACCATCAATCTCAAGACCATGACGGTATCCTCTGGATATCCGACGTGTCGGGTAAAATCACTGGTTGGTAGTCTTCCCCTGCTAGGCTCATCGTCATCACCACGAGCTTCATGCCCCGGGGTACCTTACCGGGTCCACCATGTACCCGAAACGGTTCATCCATCTCCTCGAATCGGGTCTCGAAATCCATTAGCAAACTCATGGTGGACGACTCATACATCATGGGAAAACCGCACTTTTCTTTTAAAAGAGAGAGAAAAGAAGTTTATAAATGTTTTTGTGGTTTTCCCCTAAATCCAGGAAATCTCATGAAAATCTGAATCCAAATCATCAATAGCATGTAAACAGTGAATATAGGCATGAGAATCCATGAATGCGTATAACAGTGAATAATAACATGCATGAAGCAGTAAGTAATAACTACAATGTCTAAACTAGCATATAAGGCAAGTACACTAATATCATGTCAAAACTACTAGCTAACAAGCTAAGTCAAGCAATAATATTCTCTAAGTGTACGTGGCATGGCAATTACCGATGAAGATGTGTGTGAGCCGACAAGTAAGTGTACGTGGTACATACGCATCATCGGTAATGGTGCTGGTGTCCTAACAGCATAATATCAACAATGGCATATGAAATCACAATATGAGTATGCGATGCGGAGCGAACAGCAATAATGTGCGGGAGCTGAATACTAAACACAACGATAACTAATCTGCATTTAATATAAATCTAGTCTAACCACTACACTAAACTATAGGGCTGAGCTAATAGGCTAACTGAAGGTAAGGAAACCGCCTAACCTCTGAGTCGATACAGATATATATATATATATATATATATATATATATATATTAGTCGGTGATCCCGCCTCGATAATATCACATCCGATACCATATCTATAATCAGATATTCCCAAGTCAAGAGTGCAGATCAAACATCAATATATAGCTCATACGTAAATCTGTCATACGGCATCCCAAATCTGGGTACGGGTCAATATCACATTCATCATATTATTCATATGGTATCCTCTTTATCAAAGATCACAATCCGGGTACTGATCTATGTCTAGTACAATACTAATATCATTAATAAAATCGTGACCTGACTATTGATCGACAGTCTCATACAAACCGATATCATCATCATATATCGTCATAAAGAGGTATACATTGCCCAATGCGACCTATTATGAATATCTTAACATATCTGATCTCATGTCAACCATTTTATATAAATCACTATTCACATGGTATCGTCGTCCAAAGATCCGCTAAAACATCATGACGTATCTCAAATACGAATCCCGCCATATCACCGATCTCACGGTCTCAAATCACATCTCATCGACTCATCACAAATCCCAAATACTATCCTCAAATCCAATATGTGAACACATAGTCCCATACCCATGTGAACACATAAATATATATATTTCCATATACGCCTATATGAAAGAAGAATGTATGCAAGTATGGGTGTGTGTATATGTGTGGTGCAACCACTACTCTAGGGTTTCGCAACACTAAACCAATCCAAATCACACCAAATATCCATCTTTATCATCAATAATCTCAAACAACATAAAATCAATATATGTGTGTATACGTATTCTTGTACATCACCATGAACTGCGGGGGTGCTATACGCCATCCACCCGACTTCTCCCCATAGATATAAATCTACTCACCTTGCTTCTTGTGTGCCGATGCCGATGTCTCCATCTTCATCTTCATCGCCTCAACATCACGTAGGGTACCTACAAGGATATCACAAACGCTAAAGCACATGAAAATCACGTCGGAAACCAAAACGACATACGCTATGCCTATAGGTAAAAACCTATAGTCTCGCATGCAAACACGACCAATAACCCTTTGCCGTTGACGTTCAAACGCCACCCGACAGAAACGAATCATCAAATACTAAAATCCATGCTAAAACAAGTCGTAAATCATGGGCCAACACAAGAAAATCATCCCAGATTCTACCCTAGGTGGAATCAGTCAAAGTTGCATATACCAAAGGTCAAATCTACTCGAGATAGGGCCCTGAACAAAAAACGAGGCCAAACCCACCTGCTCTGGCCGCAAATTGCGGCCATATAGGATTTATCTGCGGCCTGGGAAAGGAGATAGGGGCTAGGGCTTTGGGTGGTGGTTCCAGGGTGCCTGCACATCTCACTGTCCAACCAAAATTATTTTAGGAGTCTCGGGGTGAAAGCAGATTTCCAAAAACAGTCCCAGATTTACAGTTTTTCCCGAAATCGACTCACTAAATCCGTATTCTGGGTTTTACTCTCAGGTCTAGTCCAATGTAAAATCTCTAACAGGATTTTAAGGTCACTACAATCCTCAATTTCACTTTACAACTCAATTCAACTCCTAACACTAACTTGAATTTTCCAAAGTCCATCAAAACCCACAATATCGACATGAAACAAGTATTGTTGCACAAGAAATTGAAATACTATACTAATGGTGCAGAATTTACCTCTTTTGGCAACTCAAGAATTTTCTTGGGTTGCTCAAAGTCCTCCAAATCCATTCCTTCTAGGTCCAATGTGTAGCTAGTGAGCTTGGGAACATTTTTTGTGAAATGGGAATAGGGTTTTGGGGTTGGATTCATGGTGGATCTAAGCTTGAAGAAGGAGGAGGAAGAAGAGGGAGGGGCTGCAGCAACAAGGGAAAGGATAGGAGAGAGAATGAGAAAAGGGAAACGATGGGGGATGGTTCAAAAAGAGGGGTTGACTCTCACTTTCTCTCTCTTCATCATACCTTCACTTTTTCTTTTCTTTTCTTTTTCCTTTATTTCTTCTCACTCAATGGTAACCCTAGGCCACCAACTACCCACAACATGTAAGAAAATGTAACAAGTGTGGAAAAATGATAATGTGCATGTTTTGCACCAAAAATGCCAAAAACTCGATTAGCGATTTTTAATCGCGATTAGCACTAAATTAGCATATAATTAGTCATAAAAACATAAAAATGGCAAAATTCCATAAAATACCTTATTTTAGAATTTTCCATAATTTTTCCAAAATTTTCCCCATTTATCGGTATTTAATTATACCGAAATATTAAAATATTCATTAAATTTTTATATTAAATTATAAAAATTCCCAAAAATAATATTTTATTTTTTTAAAATGTTACATATACCTATCGTCAGATAGCAGTTCTCAGGTGACACTGGTACAGGTTAGTCTGTAGACCCGAGATCGTCATAGAGTCTTGTGTGATTCCCACTTTGCTTTGATTTCCACCTTACCACGTCCAAGAGGGCGTGCAAAACGGTGGCTTTTTGGTACAGTCCCGAATCACATGGAGGCAATGAGCGATAGGAGGGGTTTCGTCTCTCCCGGTATATGGAGTTGATGTTGTGCTGTGTTCGATTGGCTATAACTGGAAGTCCCTGGCCAGGGCTGATATGGAGTGCTGCTGGTAAGAGTTATCAGTAGTTTCTCGATCTGTTATAAGCCTTACATCGACACAACTTATCGGTTACTGGGGTCTAACATTTACCATCCTTAGACTTTATATGCGACATATCAGACTAAGAGACCAGGCTGTACGGGAGTGTTACTGATTGGATTCACAGAAGATGTACATGCTTGCTTGTTGATCTTCTGATCGCTCAATACCTGGGTGGCTGTTACGTTTAGCTGACCGCTTGCAGCTTGTGGGTGTTTGATATGATCATCACCTACTGCCGGCGTATTGACGATTCTTTAGAGTCATACATAGAGGTTTCCTGGCTCAGGAAAAACGGAGTAGGAGCACATATGTGATATGTGCGGGACCGAGAATAATACGATATGAGATACCGTATTACATTATCGCGATATGAGATATCGGCCGGATATATGTGATATAGCCGGGTCATCGGATCAAGTGTTGATTCAATGAATTGGTACATGTTATAATAGTCGGTTATATGTAATATAGCCGGATTATCGGATCAAGCGTTGATTCGATATTTTAATGTATAATTATATATGTGATATATTACATTACGTTAACTAATATATGCTCGCTTTATTGATTCTTTTTCTCACCGGATAATACATTGATGTATATGCGATATATGTTAATTGTATTATTTTCTTTTGTTACATTATACATTATATATGTGATATATAATATTGTAACATGTTAGGGTTACAAATGCAACATGTATTATGAGAATAAAACATGTTAGGGTTTGGATTAGGGTTAGCTTTTAGGTTAGCTTTTGGATGCTTCATGAAGCTTTTGACTTTGTCATTTAGCTTAGATATTTTGTGTAGATATTCTTTAACCCAACCCAAACCCTTAACCTTAATTTATTCTCTACATGAGTTAAAGCCTTCATTGTTAACTCATGGTTGCAATGGTAACCACAACAATTTTCATTATTCATCACAAAAGCTTTCTTCTTCTTCTTCCTCCTTGAAAAGCTTGCTAGCTTTTTGTGTGTGATGAATTAGTGTGAGAAATTGAAACAAAAGAGAGCTAAATTCCTACTTCATCATCCTCATCTATTCTAGCCACTTAGATTAGGGTGTTCACTTCTCTAATTACTTCATTAGTAAAGTGCAATCTTGGGTTAGAGATTCTTCAAGGTAGATCATCTTAGATCAAGAAGACTTCAAGCAAGATGCATCATTCACCTCTTGGAGCCTCACGAAAGTTGGAGTTCATGATGATTGCAGCGAAGGGACCTCAACACGGAGCTTATGAAGTGAAGGAATGGACTACAAAGGTTTTAATCTCTCTCTCTTAGATGTAAAGATGTTTACTTGCTAAGTTTACCCTAAAACTCTAGTTTAGATCAAAGGTTTCATAGCACCCCCAAAAATTTTCAATATGGAATGTGTGATGCCTTCCTAAACTTCACAGTGGTGTTACGCAACCCTACAGTGGTATCAGAGGCAAGCTAGAGCTTTAAGCGATGTCTAGACGAAGTTTAATGTCCGATCGAACCCCGAAAACCCAAACGAGACCCCCTTTCTGGAAATTTTTTCAAAAGTTAAAATTTTTCATATTAAAAATACTCAGAAAATCATGAAGGGAATTATATGGACCCACCTGAAGAACGAGTCCCTAACTCGCTACAGTGACCGCGCAACCGCGGCCAAAACTTGGTTTTGGCGGCGGTTCCGCGGCGCCACCATGGAGGCTTGGGACGGGCCCTTCAGCGATGGTCCGTAGGTGATAAGGCATGCTTCTGGGAATTTTTATTTTTCTGCTCAAGTGTTGAGCTCACTGGGGTATTTTAGGAATTCGTTGAATCGATCGAATTGTGTAACTTCGCCTAGATTTCTGTGATTGTGAAATAATATGCGGAATTCATATAGTTAGGCATGAAATCCGTAATATGTGATATTTCGGGTTTACGATGTCTAAGGTGATGGATTCCAAATGTTGTAGTTTTTCACCTTTCTTTTCTGCGACCATAAGTGTAGTATGTGGGGTATTGCCGGCTTCGTTACTATAGATCAACGACAATTGGGATACGCATACTTGCTTACGTTGATGATATGAGATATTATGTGTTGCTGTGATATGTTATATTGGATCGTCGTGTTCTGAATAGCCGGGGGTTTTATGTGAGATGCGGGTTTTTATTTTCATTCATGTAAAATTCATTGTATGTAATATTCTTTTATTGGGGCACTTTCGGGTTGAGGATGATGTCACCATTGTATATTATTTACTTTTTTGCATTAGGATAGACCCAAGGTGGAGAGCACAAGTAGCCGGGTTCTAGGGTCCAGTGGGAGGCCATCTCGAGGGGTCGAGACCGGGTCTCCTAACCCTAGAATTGGCAGTGTTACTTGCCGATCTCGTAGGGGTCTAGGGATGTGGGTTTGGCTATTTCATCGCGACCGTGGAATCCGTGTTTTATACAGGCTCGAAATAAAACACGGACCTCCTAGTATATCCAGTATTCCATATGTTTCTTCTGCTGCTGATATACTGTGATGTGATCATATTATATGCGTGAGACGAATGCTTTATTATTGTATATATGATATATAATAAACGTTGCTTATATTTTACACCCGCGCTAGTCTCGTCCCAGTATGCCGTTAGTTAAGTAACCTAACGGTGCATAACGAAACATTATGGCGAATGCGGATGGCATAAGCGTACGTTGTATTTTCGTTTCTTTTGTGATGCTTAGGAAGCATAAATGATAGGATTTATTAATGAGATTAATAAAAGAAAAGAAACCTAAAAGATGTCGTAGAATCAAATTTTCAAAAAGGATAGCTACAGTTTTTGCTTTGCATAGTGGTATATGTGATATACCCTACACCTTATTCGATGAGAAAAGGGCCGAGATCCCTTCACCGGGAGTGACCTCTTTAGCAAAACCGGCAGATGCTACAAACTCATGGTTTAGTTTTTGATTGCTTATATAGTTCTTGCTTTGCACCGCAATATTTATGAAATAACCTGCACCTTATTCGATAAGGAAAGAGTCGAGATCCCTTCACCGGGAGTGACCTCTTTAGCGAAACTAGAAAAGCCTAAAAAACACTCCTTTTCAAAATCACTTGCTTCTACAACGATATCAAGTTCATTACGCTCATGGTTTTCTGAAAAACCTGCGTAGCCCTCCGACATTTCAGATTAGTAATACTTAGTATTCCTGCTACGTTTGTTGAATTTCGTCAAGGCGTAGTGTGCGGTAGCTAACTATTGGTTATCTGCAGCATATGATGTGATTGGGTTAGGGTAGTCGTATGGCTTTGTTGGCTTTCGTCAAGGGTCGTGCGGGTGGGTTTAATTCAATCAAGAAATGTACGGGTTGAACTTGACTAGCGGACTATGGTTTGTTGGCATTCGTTAAGGTCATAGCACGTTAGGGGTAAAAGTATTATCGGGAATTTCAAGTGTTGAAATTTGCAATGAGATTGCATACCTCCTATGAGATAGTTGGATCCCGATACCCACTGTGAGTAAGAGTTACTCCTGGGAGAGTTTTATACAGGACAATTAGCCGATCAAGTAGGTGACTATAAAGGTGTTTACGGGGTTATGCCTCTGGGAAAACGAGGTTTATTCTAATTAGGTCCGTGCGAAAGCTCGGGGAACCTCCCTCAAAGTACCAACACTGGCCTGGCCGAAAGATTGGCGAACTTGTAAAGTGTAATTAATCCCGACTAGTCTTACCTTTTAGGATTTTTAAGGAAGATTTGATAAAAAGCAGTGGGGGCCATCCTGATTAGATAAGATAACAACCAATCTAATCTTGCAAGAGCATACGCTAAAATATTTTCTTCTCTCTCTCTCTCTCCAGGTATCGACCCTGTCAAGCTTAATCAAGATAATAATATGGATGTATTGACCGAACATGCTTATTATATTGAGCAGGGGAACGTTGGTCCCGCTCCAACTTATAATAGTTATAAGACAGAGCAGGAATTAGGAGAATATCCAGATTCTCAGGCCACCCAAACTAAGAATAAGCATAATGATGCATATTCTTCAGGTGTGTCAGTTATCAAGAACTGTTTCTCAGTTCACTCTACGTCCTGGGTATTAGATACTGGATCAGGATCCCACATATGTTATATGTTACATGGGCTACGAAAAGGTAGGGAACTGGGAGAGGGTGATCATTCCGTAAGAGTAGGGAATGGTGCAAATGTTGCAGCCAAGTCTGTTGGCGAATATCACCTTGTGTTACCAAATGGTAATACATTGATTCTGAACGAATGCTATTACATTCCGACCCTGATATGCAATCTTATATCAGTTTCTTTATTGAGTAAGGAGGGATATAATTTTGTAGTACAGGATAATGTTATGAACATCTTCCTGAATCAAAAGTTGATTGGATCAGGCTCGTTAAATAATGGCATATACTTTCTAAATCAAATAACAGTCCTGAATGTACAAAACACACACAAGAGAAAAAGTTCAGAAATGAACGAATCTTTCTTGTGGTATTATAGACTAGGTCATATCAATGCGACACGGCTAGCTAAATTACATAAGGATGGATATTTGAATCCGTTCGAATTTTCATCTTATGATACTTGTCAGTCATGTCTTAAAGGCAAGATGACCAAAACTCCATTTAGTGGACACGGAGAAAGAGTTACGGAACTCTTGGGACTGATACATAGTGATGTATGTGGTCCCATGTCTACACATGTCAGGAACGGTTCTTCCTACTTCATTATATTCACCGACGATCTCTCAAGATACGGTCATGTGTTCCAGTTGAAACACACGTCTGAATCTTTTGAGAAATTATGAGAATATAAGTACGAAGTAGAGAACCAAACGAGCAAAAGTATTAAGATCTTTCGATCTGATCGAGGAGGAGAATACTTAAGCAATGATTTTCTGGACTATCTAAAAGAGAATGGGATTCTCTCTCAGCTTACTCCTCCCTATACCCCACAGCACAACGGTGTATCAGAGCGGAGGAATCACACCCTATTAGATATGGTGCGCTCTATGATGAGCAATGCTAAGTTGCTTATTTCCTTCTGGGGGTATGCGCTTGAGACAGCCATACACCTATTGAATATGGTTCCTACCAAATCAGTGCCTACCACTCCATATGAGATATGGAAGGGGAAGAGAACATCTCTTAAGTATGTTAAGATATGGGGTTGTCCGGCCTATGTCAAAAGGCACAATCCGGACAAACTCGAGGCAAGGTCTGTCCCGTGCAAGTTTGTAGGATATCCCAAGAACTCATAAGGGTATATCTTCTACCACACTAAGGAACAAAAGGTGTTTGTTTCTCAACATGCCACCTTTTTAGAAAAGGAATTTCTTGCAAAGGAAATTAGTGGCGAAGAGGTAGAACTGGAAGAAGTTCCAGCAACACAACAACGACAGAAGATTTGGTGGAACCAGAGGATTCAGTAGTTCCTGACGAACCCCAGCCTCTCCGCCGATCTAGTAGGGTTCCTTATCCACCTGAGAGATACTACGGTTTTCTCATTGACGGTGGAAGTGAGGATTGCATCATGGAAGATGGTGACCCGACCAGCTTCGAGCAGGCCATCACGAGTGGTGACTCTGTGATATGGCTGGATGCAATACGATCTGAGATGGAATCCATGTACACCAACAAAGTATGGACTTTGGAAGTTGCTCCTGAAGGGGTAAAACCCATTGGTAGCAAATGGATCTTTAAGAAGAAATTTGGTGTAGATGGAAAAGTGGAGACTTTCAAAGCTAGACTTTTGCAAAGGGTTTTCGTCAACGACCAGGTGTGGATTATGACGAAATCTTTACTCCAGTGGCTATGCTTTAGTCCATCCGGATCTTACTTGACATTGCTGCATACCATGAGTACAAAATCTGGCAAATGGATGTTAAGACCGCCTTTCTAAATGGTGATTTAGAGGAGTGCGTGTACATGACTCAGCCAGAGGGCTTCGTAGATAGTGGGAGCAGCGGAAAGGTGTGCAAGCTACTTAAATCCATCTACGGGTTAAAGCAGGCATCGCGGAGTTGGAACATCTGTTTTGATGTTGTAGTCAAAGAGTTTGACTTCACCAAGAACGTAGATGAACCTTGTATATACAAGAAGGTTGCAGAGAGTAAGGTTGTCTTCCTCGTATTGTACGTGAATGACATACTCTTGATAGGAAATGATGTTCCTATGCTGCACTTAGTCAAGCTCTTCTTATCACATAGATTCTCAATGAAAGATCTAGGTGATGCCTCCTGCATTTTGGGAATTAAGATCTATAGAGATAGATCTAAACGGATACTGGGATTGTCCCAATCCAGGTACATTGACACCATACTAAAGAGGTTTAGTATGGAAGAATCCAAGCGTGGGAACCAACCCATGATCTCTGGACTCACTCTCTCCAAAGAGATGTCTCCCAAGACTGATTTGGAAAGAGCTCGCATGCAAGGGATACCCTATACTTCGGCAGTAGGCTCTATCATGTACATAATGCTATGTACCAGACCCGATGTAGCATACTCACTAAGTGTAGTGAGTAGGTATCAAGCAGATCCAGGAGAGAACCACTGGACAGCTGTGAAGAACATTCTCAAGTATTTGAGAAGGACTAAAGAGATGTTCTTGGTGTATGGTAACGAAGAACTCTAGGTGGAGTCCTTTACCGATTCGAGCTTCCAAAGTGATAAGGACGACTCTAAGTCGCACTCGGGATTTGTCTTTACCTTGAATGGAGGGGCGGTTTGTTGGAAGAGTTCCAAGCAAGAAACCGTGGCAGACTCGACGATGGAGGCTGAATACATCACTGCCAATGATGCTGCTAAAGAGGCTGTCTGGATGAAGAAGTTCATCACTGAACTTGGTATGGTTCCTTCCATTGAGCATCCAATACCTTTTTATTGTGATAACAATGGAGCTGTGGCTTTGGACAAGGAACCCAGGTCCCATCAGAAGTCCAGACATATTCTGAGGTGGTATAACCTGATCCGGGAGATAGTTGATCGCCGTGAGATCGAGGTCAGGAGAGTTGACACGAAGGACAACACTGCGGATCCACTCACGAAGTCCATTCTCCAGATACAATTTGATAGACTCTTCGGGATGTTGGGTATGAAATACTACAACAGCTAGCTTTAGTGCAAGTGGGAGTTTGTTAGTTATATATATGCCCTAGAGGCCATTGTTGTACATATGATGTATATTATAGTGGATGCTTGGATATATATAGAGAGGACTTTCTTGCTCTATATTATAGTATGCTATTTGGTTTCACTTTGTCTTAACATGTTGACTTGTATTAGTTTACTGTCTTACTCTCACATGTTGATAAAGCCCTTAGGATATGTACTCGACTACTAGGACTATGATGTAGATCATACTAGTGGGGCCAGGGTAGTTAACGATTACATCTTATAACTGTTCCTAGTCGAGGGTGTATCGAGACAGGGCATCGATACACCAGAGTAGACAAGCATATACGCATCTTGACCCATATGATGGGCGATGGATGATCCCATATCCATTGGTGTTTGATATAATAGACGGTGTACGGGTGCTCAGTGGAGACTGGGTACACTGAACGGACTCGCCGAGAACTCCTAGATGGTATTATACCTATCGTCAGAAAGCAGGTCTCAGGTGACACTGGTACAGGTTAGTCTGTAGACCCGAAATCGCCATAGAGTCTTGTGTGATTCCCACCGTGCTTTGATTTCCACCTTACCACGTCCAAGATGGCATGCAAAACGGTGGCTTTTGGGTACAGTCCCGAATCACATGGAGGCAATGAGCGATAGGAGGGGTTTCGTCTCTCCCGGTATAGGGAGTTGATGTTGTGCTGTGTTCGATTGTCTATAACTGGAAGTCCCTGGCTAGGGCAGATATGGAGTGCTGCTGGTAAGAGTTATCAGTAGTTTCTCGACCTGTTATGAGCCTCACATCGACACGACTTATCGGTTACTGGGGTCTGACGTTTACCACCCCTAGACTTGATATGCGACATATCAGACGAAGAGACCAGACTGTACGGGAGTGTTACTGATTGGATTCACAGGAGAATGTACAGGCTAGCTTGTTGATCTTCTGATCGCTCAATACCTGGGTGGCTGTTACGTTTAGCTAACCGCTTGCAGCTTGTGGGTGTTTGATATGATCATCACCTACTTTCGGCGTATTGATGATTCTTTAGAGTCCTACACAGAGGTTTCCTGGCTCAGGCAAAACGGAGTAGGAGAACATATGTGATATGTGCGGGACCGAGAATAATACGATATGAGATAACGTATTCTATTCTCGCGATATGAGATATCGTCCGGGTAAATGTGATATAGCCGGGTCATCGGATCAAGTGTTGATTCGATGAATTGGTACATGTTATATTAGTCGGTTATATGTAATATAGCCGGATTATCGGATCAAGTGTTGATTCGATAATTTAATGTATAATTATATAGTCGGTTATTTGTAATTTAGCTTAGATATTTTGTGTAGATATTCTTTTACCCAACCCAAACCCTTAACCTTAGTTTATTCTCTACATGAGTTAAAGCCTTCATTGTTAACTCATGGTTGCAATGGTAACCACAACAATTTTCATTATTCATCACAAAAGCTTTCTTCTTCTTCCTCCTCCTTAAAAAGCTTGCTAGCTTTTTGTGTGTGATGAATTAGTGTGAGAAATTGAAAAAAAGATAACTAAATTCCTACTTCATCATCCTCATCGATTCTAGCCACTTATATTAGGGTGTTCACTTCTCTAATTACTTCATTAGTGAAGTGCACGCTTGGGTTAGAGATTCTTCAAGATAGATCATCTTAGATCAAGAAGACTTCAAGCAGGATGCATCATTCACCTCTTGGAGCCTCACGAAAGTCGGAGTTCATGATGATCGCAGCGAAGGGACCTCAACACGGAGCTTATGAAGCGAAGGAACAGACTACAAAGGTTGTAATCTCTATCTCTTAGATGTATAGATGTTTACTTTCTAAGTTTACCCTAAAACTCTAGTTAAGATATTGGTTAGGGTTTTATAGCATCCCCAAAAATTTTCAATATGGCATGTGTGATGCCTTCCTAAACTTCGCGGTGGTGTTACGCAACCCTACAATACGAGATATAACCGGATTATTGAATCAAGTGTGGATTTAATAATGTGATATACAGATAAATGATATTAGTCGGTCATATGTGATATAACCGAATTATTAAATCAAGTGTTGATTCAATAATGTGATATATATTATATTTGATATAATTATATTTTAACTAATATTATTAGCTCACTAAATATTTTCTTATATATATTAATATATATATATGTATGATATATATATATATATAAATATATATTAAGAATGGAATGTATTTTCTATTTTTGGAAAATAGAATAAAAGGTGGAAAATGGGGGGACTTTTTGAGCATGGTGTGAAGCATGGGCTTTATCTTTTTTTATTTGTCTTGACTCACTATTCAAGCATGGTTGCAATGTATTATTGCAAATAATTCCATGCGTGAATAAGTGAGCTCATGTGATAGCCATTTCTTCACTTGATCATTTTTCATTCTCGCTCTCTTGAGATGAGCTCACACTCTCTCTAGCTTCCATTTTCTTCTTCCTCATGCCTCAAAACTCCAACCCCTCACATGTGATGTGAACCATGGAGTTTTGAACAAACTAGTGAGCAACAAAACCTATACTTCACCATCCTACACTTGATTAGCAATCAAGTGTAGTGTGTTGCCTTCACTAAAGAGTTTAGTGAAGAGGTAGCTGTTGGGTTTTGCCGGCGCCCCGGCCATCTTTCCGTGGCCAAATGCGGAACAAAAACTTTAAAAACTTTGGCGCAAACAAAACCCACACAAGATCGAACCAAATACCCTATACTATCAAACATGCAAAGAGTAGTTTAGAGATGGTTATACCGATCGATCCATGTCCTTCGGTCTTTAACCATCATTCCAAGCTTGTCGCGGATGCCCCGGATGAGTTCGCTCTCCGGTCTCCCTCGTCGAAGAGGCTCCACATCGAGGAATCTTTATACGGGCTTCTGCTTCTAAACCGAAACAACTCGAGCAACTAGTTTGCTAGCCTAGGTGCCCAAGATGAAGTAGAGATAGTGTGTGTATACGTTGTCTCATGACACCCATGGATTCTCAACTCATGAAAGGGATGGGTGGAGGTTGAAGAAGATGCCCATGGTGAAAGATGTGAGCTCAAGAAAATATCAAGTGAGCAAACCTAGCAAAAGAAAAAGAGATGGCTGCCCCCTCATTTTCAAGTGAGTGTTTTGATATATTGTGGTGAGAAAATGAGCTACACACATACAAAATATCTCTACACTCACAAACTTACCATAAATATCTAAGCTCACTCACAAATATCTTAGCCATGACAAAAGACATGTCATGCCAAGAATGAGTCACAATTTCCACCATTAAATATTTAAACCGAAATGTTTAATCCAAAAAGAAATGGCATCAACTAAAGTTATCTTGTAATGAATTACAAGAATACCCCTCTTCTGTATATACATACCCGCTCCGTATTCCGACTGATACGAATACTACGAGACCAAAGTAATCCAACAATCTAATACTAGGATCCGTCTTAAACCAAAGCCCACTAGTATAATCCGTCCGATCATGATCCGTGCACAAGTGCACATATATGATCGAACACTGCCATAAAACCATACGGCCTCTACAACGTTTCGCCCGAACTTAGGAAACTCTCTGTGTTGGACTCTAAAGACTCGTCAATATGCTGGCAGTGGGTTTAACCACAAGCACGTCAGTGGCACTAGCTGTACGTAACGGCTGGCCAGGTATTGAGCGAAAGGGAGGCTGACGAGCGAACTCATCCTGAAACCCTACTGAGTCTGACAGTGATAATATCCGTACAGTCCGGTCTGTTCGTCTATGAGTATCACATATCGGGCCTAGGGGGATGGTAAACGTCAGATGCCTAATAGCGGTATAAGTCGTGTCGGAGTGTAGCCCAGAATACCTTGAGAAACTACCGGAATACCTACCAGTAAATCTCACTTGCTTTGGCAAAGGAATTTGTGTAATGGCTCTCCAAACATAGCGCGATATCAACACCCAATACCGGGAGAGACGAAACCCCTGACGATCCGCTCACTGCCTCCATGTGGCTCGGGATTGTACCCAACTAAAACCTGCTTGCATGACTCCTTTGAGCCATGGTAGGGTAGTAATCAAACCACAGTAAGAACTCACACGAGACAAATGACGATCTCAGGTCGATAGACTAACCTGTACACATGTCTCCAGGGAACAACTATCTGACGATAGGTATAATACCAACTAGCATGTGTTGGTTATAGTGCCCTCACGTCAATTATTGGATCACAGGTACGTGATTGCAATGATTGAGGGAGGACATATACCGGTAGGACAATGTTACTCGAGATGATAGTATGCTATCGGGTTTGTCTTTGTCATCGTGTACATGCTTTAGGTGACATTACAGATTACTATTACACTTTGATAGAGCCCATAGGATTCTTGATTGACTACCAGAAGTATGATGTCGATCATATACGTGAGAGTTGGGTAGTCTATAAGCACATCCTTAAAGTGTCCCTAGTCATGGGAGTTTCGAGACTGGGCATCGATACTCCGATATTAGACTAGTGTATACGGATCGAGACCCCGACGAGGGGCGGTGGCTGGTCTCACAAGCCATTGGTGTCAGTTGGTTCACCTATGATAGTATATAGGTGCTCATTGGGTTATGAGTACACCGGACAGACTCGCAGGGGCACTACTGATTGGTACTATACCTATCGTCAGGAGCAGTTCCCAGGTGACATGAGTACAGCTTAGCCCGTTGACTTGACACTGCTACATTGCCTCAAGTGTGTTCCCACTGTTCTTTGATTGCTACCTTACCATGGCTCAAAGGAGTCGTGCAAACAGGCAGTAGTTGTGTGCAGTATCGAAGCACTTGGAGGCAGTGGCGGTTAGATAGGATTCGTCTCTCTCGGTATTGGGAGTTGATATCGCGCTGTGTCTGGAGAGCCATTACACAAGTCTTTGGCTAAGGCAAGTGAGATTTACTGGTAGGTATTCTAGTAGTTTCTCAAGGTGTTCTGGGCTACACTCTGACATGACTTCTACAGCTGTTGGGTGTCTGACGTTTACCATCTCCCTAGGCCCGATATGCGATACTCATAGACGAACAGACTGGACTGTACGGAGATTGTCACAGATAGGCTCGGTAGGGTTTCAGGATGAGTTCGCTCATCAGCCTCCCTTTTGGTCAATACATGGTTAGCCGTTACATACAGCTAGTACCACAGACGTGCTTGTGGTTAAACCCACTGCCAGCATATTGACGAGTCTTTAGAGTCCCCCACAGAAAGTTTCCCAAGTTCGGGCGAAACGTTTTCTAGGCCGTATGGTTTTATGGCAGGGTTCGATCATATACGTGCACTTGTGCACGGATCATGATCGTACGGATCATACTAGTGGGATTTGGTTTAAGCCGGATCCTAGTATTAGATTTGTTGGATTACTTTCGTCTCCTTGCATTCGCATTCAGTCGGAATGCGGATGCAGGTATGTATATACAGGTGAGGGGTATCCTTGTGATCCGTCACGAGTTTACTTTAGAAGATGCCATTCTATTTATTGTTATGAACATTTGGGTCAATGTTTATTTGGTCGAAATTATGAGCTCAAGTCATGATTAAAGGCATTAAATGAGGCATGTGCAATTTGGTGACTCATGATATCATTTTTTGTGCCATGTCAATTTAATTATTGTTTTCATTAGGTGAGATTGAGATGGAGAGAGAGAGAGGGCAGCCACAAGTGTGGGGTTTGCTCTTGAGATTTCATTCTAGTGCACTCTCATTTTTATCTCACACAACAATAAGCCTCTTCTTCATCTTCTTCTCTTGAGCTCACAACTTCCTCCATCAATGGCTTCTTCTTCAACCTCCACTCATCCTATCTCATGTGTTGAGATTCATTGAGTGTATAGAGACAAAGTTATCACACGCATTCTCTACTTCACCTTGGACATGTCGGCTAGCAAACTTCATGTCCGAGTTGCTTCGGTTTGAAGCGGGAGCCCGTAAAAAGACTTCTTGACGTGGTTCCATTTTGACGAGAAGACCGGAGATCGAGCGAGATCGGAGATGCCGCGAGGAGCAAAAGATGGTGGCTAAAGACCGAAGGACACGGATCGATCGGTATAGCCATTCTATCATTTTAGTAGTTAGCTAGTTTAGCGTTAATGGTTCGATCCGGGTGAATGGTTGCGGTAGCGCCGAGTTTGAAGAGTTTTTGTTCCGCATTTGTCCTCGGATTGACAGCCTGGGCGCCGTAACCCAACATGGTATAAGAGCCAAGCCATTAACCCTTAGCTAGCTTGTTTAGACAATGTTAATGTATCGAAATCGAAACAAACCCGATTCACTGCACTGCTGATTCCAGTCTCTATTGTTTTTCTAAGTGTCTTCAAAAATTATTTAAACAACTGCAGAAGACTACTGACATGACCACTTGACCATACCCCAAATACGAGACCAATCCATCGGATTTTGGCCGAGCACATGCACCAAAAATCCGAGGAGGCCGGCCATTTCAGGGCATTTGGGTTTCATTTTTGGCATGTGGTCTTGTCTCTGGAATCTTGGTTCAGTGGTATTGTTTTTTTAGCCCATTTTGGATATGGTTTTATCAGGCTGCTTGGGGCTATTCAGGGGTTATTTCGAACTCGATAATTTCTAACATTGTTTAATGTTTACAGTACATACATTTCTATCTGCGACCGTGAATGTCATTCGAACGGTAAATCTTGTCTAATTGTTATAGCTCTTTTAGACGGGTTTGCGAACGTGACATTCATGTGGATGTTCTGTGTTGTGCTATGGTGTTGCGGATTGTCATGGTGGATAGCTTGGATGTAATGTTAGTACAGTTTAGTATTATTTTTACATTTGATATCGCGGGGCGAGCGTCCGACATGTGGACTGTCGTCACTGCCTGTTTGTTTATTATTCTTTTAGGGCACGACCGGGTTGAGGTCCATGTACCCGTTGTACATATTTTATTTTCTGTACTAGGATTACCCCGCGGTGGAGTGCACGGATAGCCGGGTTCTAGAGGGCAACGGGCCCGCATCTCATAGATTTGAGACGGAGGGGGGTTCACTCTAGAATTGACGGGCTATTCGCCGCACTCGTAGGGGTACAGGTTGACCCAAGGAGGGGTGCTCAAGTTACCGGATTCCGTGAAGTGCTGGGTGGTCCATTCACTTTGCTGAAGGGGGCTGCCTCGCTTCTGGTTTTGGCGGGTAACTTGCCGCACTCGTAGGGGTCTAGGTTTTCATTGCACAAGCTATGCACACGACCAGGGGAACATCGCGTTTCATTTTCGGCTCAAAGAAAACCCGGGGCTCCCAAATTATCTGTATTGTTCTGTGATGCTTATTAATTTTCTGTGATATTGCATTTATCATGCCTGGAGCGATTATTATATATTGATATATATACTAGTTGATGTTTTATATGTTTTACACCCGCGCTAGTCCAGTCCCCGCTCTGTCGTTAGTTAAGTAACCTAACGAGCGATGACGGGACCCAGTGACGAAAGCGGATGGCATATACGTACATTATATTTGGGACTGTATTGATTCAGATCAATGCAAGGAAAAAAAACCTATTCGATGTTGTTGGAACAATTTTCAAAAGCTGTTATTGCAAGGACGTTTTCTTTTGTTTTGCACAGTGGTATTCAGTTGGAATATCCTGCACCTCATTTGACGAGGCAAGGGCCGGGATCCCTTCATCGGGAGTGACCCATTGGACAGAGGTTTGCGTCAGGGTAATAACTTCACTATAGTTGATTACTTTTTGCTTTGCATCGCGGTATTCTGTATGGAATATCCTGCACCTCATTCTACGAGGAAAGAGCCGAGATCCCTTCACCGGGAGTGACCACTTTAGCAAAGGTTTTCGCCACTATATATTTAGAAAAAGGTATGCGGTTCCTTCAACGATATCAAGTTCATTACATTAATGGTTTTTCGCCAAAAACCATTCGTAGCCCTTCGTCATTTCTTACAGGTATTACTTAGTATTCATGCTGTGTATGTTGACCTCTGTCAAGGCACAGTGCTTGGTAGCTGGGTAATGCTTGTTTGTTGCATAGATATGTGATTATTTAGGACAGTCGCACGGTTTTTTTGACCTCTGTCAGGGGCACGTGCGGGTGGGTCTAATTTAATCAAGGACAATGATGGGTTGAACTTGACCTGCGACTTATGATATGTTGACCTCTGTCAAGGTCATAAGCCGCTTGGGGTAAAAATCATATCGGGAGTTCATAAAGAAACTGAAACTTGCCAGGCATACGCATACCTTCTGGAGTGTGGTGACTTGAGTGGATTCCATCAAGTTATCATGCGATGATAGTTGGATCTCGATACCCACTGATGAGTTGGTTTACTCCTCGGGTGATCCCGACTAATTCTTCTTTCAGGTTTGGAGGAGAATTTGAGGATACAGTAGGAGACATCCTGATTAGATAAAGTGATTAACCATTCTGATTTAGGTTAGAGTGCATGCAGAGTGTTTCTTTTCTCTCTCTCTTGGCAGCGACCATGGCCCGACCCTGGACTATAACTCAGTAACCAAGTTAACCGAACTTTCTAAAAACACTAGTTTTTGGATTGTCTGAGTTGCATACATCAGTGCCACTCCTTCTTTTACCCTTTGCATTTCTCCAGAACACCCCGTATCACTACAAACATCCACTTCCATTGGATAAATCCATCGTATAGTTACATACGAACTCGAAGGAACTTGTTCCAGATTCGAGGATGGATTCTGGTTCTGGAGAGATTGAATAGGACTATTCAGTTGTCTTTTCCTTTTACCTTCTCTCAGGTTGCGAGTACTCCTAGAATTAGGAGACAATACACCTATTACGCTTATTGGATAGTATTCTTCCAAACCATAGGCAAGTGTCGAAAGGTAGGGAATGAAGAAAACCAATTAGCCTAAGTATGGTGTACAAAAGGTAATGAGTAAAGACAAATAAAGGGATTAGAAAGAAAGCAAAGTAAATTGCGACTGCTATCATTCATGACCAAACCGCGTATTTCATCGCCACTCCTATTTCACCTTTGCTTTTCTCCGTTTCAGGAGAAATAGAATAAGTTTTATTCAGTTGTCTTTTATCATCACCTTCTCTCAGGTTGCGAGTGCTCCTAGAATTAGGACAGTACACCTATTACGCTTATTGGATAGTCTTCTTCCAAACCATAGGCTGGTGCCGAACCTTAGGGAAGGAAGAAAACCATTTAGCCTAACGATGGTGTACAGAAGGTAATGAATGAAGTCAAATAAAAGGATTTGGAGAGATGGCAAGAAAATATACGGTTACAGTCATGAATCTGGATAGCGGAAGAGGCATTACTAGGAATACCCGGATACCCCTTCGAAACATCTTCATGTTTCAGTTTCACTGTGCGTTATTAATAGAAAACTGATTTCCCAATTAGGTCCTTACTCCAGGGTATGTATTTACCAGGTTTGATTCTCACATCTGTATGGTTTTACAGATGATGAGTGGGAGTAAGTTATTGGGAATTAGGTGATCATCCTCATTATATCGGAATTCGTTGTAATTGGTGATATTTGAGGAAATCGCCTGGGTTTTTGCCGGACGGCAAATATTTGGTTTTGAATATCCGTTGTTATGCACCAATTTCAAACTGATATATCTGTACGTTTATTTTGTAAAGTGAGATATAACTTTTTGAAATTATGTCCATGACATTTACCTAAATCAGTTGATGGTTAGGTAAGGAGCATTCAACAGCGGGGTAATTCTTCATAACCATAGTACATTTTTTAACCAACGACGCACAGGGTTTGAGTTATTTAACTCAGAGGACTTATACAAAGTATTGTATGTTGTCCAGTGTCCATCAGGACAGAGGGGTTGGTACTCGTACTATATTCTGTTTACTTGTGACTTCTCTAGTTTTTAGACAAGTGTTTCGTAGAAACACAAGGTCTAAGTTTTGAGAAGTTATAGGTACAAGAATAAAGTAGAGAACCACGTGATACAAGTATCGGGATTCTTCAAGGTAATCGAAGATGTAGATACTTGTGTTTGGTATTCAGTTGATAGTAATGATTTTGAGAACTTACTTCTCTTTCAGGTTACTCATAATTGGATGCTCTCCTAAGTCGAGTAATGCCGACCGGCCTCTTTCCACTTAGTTGACATGCACTGGAGACAGCTGCATGATTTGGATCTGGTTCCAATTAAATCAGTGCTTCTGTTTCTATATTGTATATAGAATGGATCATATCTTAACAATGTTAAGGTATATGGAGTTGTCCGGCTTATGCTTAAAACTAGACTCTGGATAACTCAATGCACGTTTCTGTAATAGCAGTTTGTGGGGGAACCCAGGCTATGACGAGGGTTAACTTTCTACCATCTGGAAGATCAATAGTGATATTGTTCTTGACTCGCCACAGTTTTAGTAAAATGGACTTTTTCAGAAAACAAGAGTGGGTGTATGGTAGAACTGGAAGTGATTCCAGAACAGCAAACGATTACTGAAAATTTAATAGGACCTAAAGATTCAATCGGGTTTGATATTCCATTAGCCACTCAGCAGATATGGTGGGTAATCTCAGGCACCCGAGAGGTACTTCGGTATCCTCAAAGACAGTGACAGGGAGGTTCTTGTTAGTTGTATGTATGTCCTAGAGGCCATTATTGTACATGAGATGTATATAATAGTGGATGTTGGGACATATATAGGGAGGACTTTCTTGCTCAACATGATAGTACGCTATCTGGTTGCTCTTTATCTTAACATGTACACTTATTGTCTCTCTGTTACATGTTGATAAAGCCCTTAGGATGTGTACTCAACTTCCAGGATTATGATGCAGATCATACTAGTAGGGCCTGGGCAGTCCATGAGTACATCCTTCAATGTTTCAAGTCGTGGGAATATCGAGACGGGGCATCGATATTCCAGAGTAGACTAGCGTATATCTTTTCGACCCATGTGATGGGCGATGGATGATCCCATATCCATTGGTGTTTGACATCAGAGATGGTATAAGGGTGCTCAGTGGAGACTGGGTACACTGAACGGACTCGCCGAGAACTCTCAGATGGTATTATACCTCACGTCAGATGGCAGTTCTCTGGTGACACTGGTACAGCTTAGTTTGTCGACCCGAGATCGTCATAGATTCTTATGTGTCTATCACTGTGCTTTGATTTCCACCCTACCACGACTCTACTGAGTTGTGCAAACAGGTGGTTTTTGGGTACAGTCCCGAGTTACATGGAGGCAATAAGCGATAGGAGGGGATTCGCCTCTCCCAGTATTTGGGGTTGATGTTGCGCTATGCTCGACTGGCCATAACTGGAAATCCCTGACCAGGGTTACTGTGATTTACTGGTAAGTGTTATCAGTAGTTTCACGACCGTTATGGACTTTACATCGGCATGACTTATCAAGCTACTGGGTCTGACGTTTACCACCCCTAGGCGAGATATACGACATATCAGACGAACAGACCGGACTGTGCGGTAAGTGTTACTGATCAGATTCCCAGGAGAGTGAGCAGGCTTGTTCGTTGATCTTCTGATCGCTCAATACCTGGGTGGCCGTTACGTTTAGCAGAGCGCTTGTGGCTTGTGGGTGACTGATATGATCATCACCTACTGCCGGCGTATTGACGAGTCTTTAGAGTCCTAGACAGATGTTTCCTGGCTCAGGCCAAACGAAATAGGAGCACATATGAGATATGTGCGGGACCGAAAATAATACGAGTATGTGATACCGTATTCTATTCTCGCGGCTTGTATCATCGGTCGGTTATATGCGATATAGCCGGGTTCTCGAATCAAGTGTTGATTCGATATATTGATACACATGATATTAGTCGGTTATATGTAATTTGACCGGATCATTAAATCAAGTGTTGATTTAATGATTTAATGTATAATTATATATTTGATATATTACTTTACATTAACTAGTATTGGTTCTCTTAAGATTATTTTCTCACTTGATGTGCACAAAGTGTATCTATGATATATAATTGTGTACATGTTTTTATCATGCTTAATGATACATGCAAACTTGGGTGTGTGTGAGACTTACACCATTTTTATTTATAATTGTGAGGGTTTTAATTATTTTAAGTAATTCAAAATGGTGGCTTTCTTTGTCTTGACTTGAAGCTTCGTGAAGCTTAAAGCATCTTTGACAAAGTCCACACACTTTGTTTTACTTAAGATATTTTTAAACCAAACCATTATATTAAACCATGGTAGTCTCTACAATAGTTAGTGGATGATACTAACTCACCCATGGTTGCATAATTCATTATTCTTTTCTCATTTTTCATTCTTACTTCTTCTTCTTTTTCATCCAAAAGAAAAAAGCTTTCTAGATTTTTCTAAGTGAAGAAACAAAGTGAGAAATCAAAATATAAAGTGAACCCACTTCCTATTTCATCATCCTCTACTACTTGCCATTTAGTTTAGGGTGTTCTCTTCACAAAGTTATTGACCGAGTGAAGTGGTAGCTTGAGTTTGAGTATTCTCGACGTAGATCATCTTCGGCCTCGAAGACTACGAGCAATCTTGTTCATTTCTCCGGGGAATTCCATACTAGAGTCCGGGAGTTCGATGATCGCAGCGAAGGGACGTCAACACGGAGCTTTAGAAGTGAAGGACCGGATCTACAAAGGTTGTATTTTTTTTCATGTAACGTTTTAAAAATAATTAAATAAATAATTAAATGAATAAAATTGTTTAAGTGAATTTTATGATTTTCGGTGAAGTAAAATGTATTTTTCGTAAAACCAAACCATGATTGTTTTTCATTATAATTTCAAAAATACCTATTTTAATTATGTAATTACTAGTAAATGGTGTTTATTTAGCCACTTATAAATTTTTAGTTTAATTAAATATTTTTCCTAAATTAATTATTTTAAATATTAACATAAACTTTATTTTTACACTAAATTAGTGTAAATTACAAATTTGTATGGTTTTAATTTTTAAAAATGAACCATGGCATATTAGAATTTAGTGTGTATCATGCAAAATTTATTTGCAAATTTTCCCATTTTTCTAGAGTTTTCTTGGTTGTTTTAGTAAAGAAATGAAAGAAAATGAAGAAATTCATGAAAAGACATTAAGTGAGATATTATTTGATGAAGTTTCTACACAACTCATGAAACTCTTTTCTCTTTCTCCCTCTCTCCCTTGCTTGGCCGGCCACACCCTCATGGCAGCCCCCCTATTTCCCACTTCATTTTTATTACAAAAATTCATCAAAAATACATCAAAAAATTCAATAAAAATCCACAAAATCCTATTTATTTCATACCCTTTATTCCTTGCTCATTTTTATATGGAATTTGGAGATGGAAAGCATGCATTTTGGAGGCTCATTTTCTTGTTTGGATTTCATATTTTTGAGGTATAAATTTCCTTCTTTTGTTTATTTGTTATTAGATGTTTCTTTTAAGAATGTTTAGATTTAATGAATTAATTCTATGTTCAATTTTTAAAATTCAAGTTAGTGTTTGTAAATTCAAGTTATGATTTTTATTAATTAATTAGGGTTATAATAGTTAGTTTAACACTTTTAGAATTGGAAAATCTTGCATGGTTGTTGAATCGTAAATTTTTCATTTAAAATTGTTTAAATTAGGAATTTTGCTAACTAGGTTTCTATAAAACATAATGTTTGGTGAAATAAAATTTCAATTAATATTTGTAACACTAGATTGTGGTCTTAATAAGGGTATTAACTTGTTGGTGGAATGGAAACTTAAATTGATTGCTAGTTTCTATTGATAATTGATAAATTGTGATAAAAAATTGCTATTTTGTAAACTAGATTTTAGAAATTCCTAAATAAATGAGATTAAAAATATAATTTATGGTTTCATTAAATCATTATCATCATGAATTGTGGTTTAATACATTAATTCATGCAAAATCACGTTTTGTGGTGGAATTGTGGTATTTTGCTTGAAAAATGTTGAAAATTGTTAAAGGTTGCAAACTATAAATTTCAAATTAATACAAATTTGTGTAATAAAAATATAGTAATGGTTTGTATAGTCTAGTTATGCTATTTAATGAGTTTTATGACCATTGGTTTAATTTAAATGTCAAGTTTTGATGAAAAACGGTAAATTGGCATTTTCTGGTTTTACGAAATTGGACGGTTTGATCGATTTTTAGGCTTTCGATGGATTTAATCATGTTATATATTATAAGTAACGAGTTTTAAAACTATGAGTTATTTGTTGATGTTATCTCGATCCATCGGCGTTTGTACGCCGATATCGAGCGATATTTGGTGCTTTTGCGTGGACGGGACATAGGTTTTAACCTATGCTTGTTCCTTGCGTCGTTTTGACTTTTGTTTGTGATTCAGTTTACGATGCTACTTGTATGTTTGCGTTTTGGTACCCCTCACGTGGACTGCGGGCGATGAAGAGGAGGATGGCGACACCGTCTTCAGCAGACATGGACCAGGTGAGTAGATGCATATTTACGGGGGGAAGTCGGGTGGATGGCGTTTAGCACCCCCGCAACGTAGAATAGGAATAGTACTTATTGACATTAGGAAACAAGATGTGACCCTAGATTCTTAATGAGTAGGACCCTAGTAATGACCCTAGGCTGGACTACACTGATTTAGGAATACCATATCAGAGGATGAGGCCCTTGGAAGAGGTTCGTAGGTTTCAGATAGAAACACACACGCACACATTAAAACTCGACATGGTGTATACGTATATGTGTATGTATATATAGGACTGGGTATAGTTATATATATATATATATATACAACACGTATATGGGATTCATTGATGTGATATGATATCTGAGGTGTGATGAAACAGTATAACTGGGCTTGATGCTGTGATTCTTGACTATATAGTCGTATTAAAGTGTTAGCGGATCATTAGAGAATGAGATAACGAACATGGATACATAAATTATAATTGGTGGTGATGATATTGAGATACATGGGACTCTAAAATAGTACCTGGATTGTAGCTTGTGACTGATCACGATATGGGATACGTATGACTTGATCACGACATCATATAGGTGTGACCTGATGTCGATATCATATATGTGTGACTTGATGACGATATGATATCAGTATGACTTAATCACAATATGATACATATGACATGATATTTCTGAGGATAAACTACTGATGCATATTATGAGGGCAATGATATATGATTGATGTAGGCGATTACAGTTTAGCACCTTGATCATGAGATGTGTTGGTGATGACATTATACGAATGATGAGACACATAGGAGATACTTGACCCGTACCCCGATATTGGGATGCCGTACGATGGATTTTACCGTACGAGGCATAAATATGATGATTGATCCGCACTCTTGATTCGAGGAAGCCGTACTACGTACGTGACGCTATTGAGGCCGGATCGCCGACTATTCGAGATATTGATTCAAACCTTAGGTAGCCGTACTACGTACGTGACGCTATTGAGGCCGGATCGCCGACTATTCGAGATATTGATTCAGACCTTAGGTAGACTCTTGTTTCTTATTGACTAGATTCTTAGGTTTTGTTCCTTAGGAGGTTAGATGGTCACTAGGTTAGGTTCGAGTCATATAGTGGTAGTGGTAATGGTATATCAAATGAGTGGATAACACACATCCGTCTTTAATTTCACACTGGAATCATAATGATGCATGTTCTTACATATGCTGCTATAATCAGTATAAACTTTACCTGTTAGGACACCAGCACCATTATCGATGATGCGCATATTCCACGCACACTTATTTGCCGGCTCACACACATCATCATCGGTAATTGCTATGTCAAGTACACTTTAGATTATATTATCTTTTATTGATAGAATCAGTTAACAACTTGACCGATATAATATTGTGATTACTCTTTGATGTTAGTATAGACATGATATTTATTATTTAGACATTCATGCATTCATATTTTCATGTTATCATGCAGTATTATGGGCATATGCCGACACTTATCATATACTTACTCATGATTTTGAGATTTGGGTTTCTATGAGATTTCTGGATTTTTGGGGAAAACCGCAAGAATATATAAAAACTTCTCTCTCTCCTCCTCTCTTTTTAAAACATAAGATGCAGTTTTCTCGTGATGTATGTGTCGTCCACCATGAGATTTCATGTTTTCTGATGGATTTCGAGACCCGATTCGAGGAGTGGATGAACCGTCTCGGGTATATGGTGGGCCCGGTATGGTACCCCGGGGCAAGAAGATCGAGTTGTAGACGATGAGCCTGGCAGGGGAAGGCTACCTACCGGTGATATCTGGCGCGGCGGATATCCAGAGGATACCGACCGTTGTCGTGAGATTTGATGATATGGGCCGATCCGGACAGACGGAGCCCGAGATATTGAGACTTGAGATTACATGTGTTGTGTCGATGCTTGACACGGATTTCCATGGATTTCATTGTTGAGATTTCAGATTCTTATACACATTTTACTATGATAACAGCTAAAGATTTCTTATACAGATATATCTGAATTTCAGGATTTGTTACTTTACATTCATGGTGCATGAATTTCATTTCATATGACATAGTATTATATGAGGCACTGACCCGAGCACGGAGTATCTGCACTTACACGTAGTATTACCCTGCTATTACTAGATGACTGGGATATAGTAGTCTATTATTATGACCTAGGATAGCGTCGTGCATTCGATTTCTTTTCGTAGATGTCTTCTACTCATGAGTTGGCAACTCACCCCCGTTGTGCCAAATTTTATTACAGGTTCGATGTACAGGTTTCCCTGGCAGCTTGCTGGCACATCTTTTCTTCAGGGTGATTTGCACGGTAGGTTGGTTCACTTGTATCTAAACCACATTGTATTTTTTTTCTTTCATTTGTATCTAGTAAGCTCCATCAACCATACTTGTATTACTTGATAAGTTTATTGGACCAGTATTTTTTTTATTTCGACTTTAGAGTCGCGCATGTATTATTCTGATATGGTGGTTTTGTTTTCTTTGAGTTTTGAGCCTCGCCCTTTGGCGTTGTATATTATTATGCTTATTGTGGTTGTTTCCGCCTGTTGGCGTTGAGCTAGCTCCCGTTGGGGATGCTTTTTATTGTTTATGTATATTATACTTGTTGTACCCGTTTGGGGGCCAGTTTTTATAGAGGAGACTCTGCCGAAATTTTTGAGAAAATTTGCTGATGTTTTAAACTTGTTCCTTCATGTTTTCTTTTACCGCTTCTTCTTCTTTTTCATGGTTTAGATTTCTGGGCTTCGGCTTACTTAGGTTACGTTGCGCCTCTAGACGTTTCGTAATCGAAGTGCCGGTCACGTTCCGTACTTTCGGGTCGTGACAGTTCACTTCTCTTTGTGATTATAGATTACATGTTTTGTTATCCTATTTTTCTAGTACGATTCATATTTGATTGCTTAGCACCCCTTTAATTTTTTGTTGTGGCATGTGTGATGCTTGCAAACCATAGGCTTGGTGCTAAGGAATTCCAACAGTTCTTGTTTACCCAGATTTGCCATTACTGCTGTTCTAGACTATGAGACCCGGCAGAAGGATGAGTATAGCGTCATTCTAAACTAGCTTTAGAAGTGCACGTGTATATGATTCTGCCAGAGGGTTGTTGTAGTAAGTGGGAGTAGCGGAAGCATAGTGGACAAGTAGCTAGTGTCTATTTATAGACTAAAGCAGATATAGCGGAGATAGATTATCTATTTTTGATATCACAGTCATAGGTTTTGACTTCATCAGAATAGGAGATGGATCTGTTAAGAAGGAAGCAGGGTGTGATGTCCAGGTATTTGGATGACACACACTTTGTAGGAAGTGAAATTCCTATACTACGATCGGTTTAATTGTGGTTGTCACACAGTGGTTTCTCCACATAGGATATGGATATAATATCAGGCATTCTGGTTACTAGATCTATGGTTTTAGATCTAGATTTGGGTAGTTTCCCAATCTGGGTACTTAGACAGCATTCTAAAGTTGTTTTAGAATGGACGACTCCTGGCACAGTGGTGTACCTGCAGGTGATGGAGTCACCCTCTCTAAAGGTGTCTTATAGACTAAAGGGGAGAGGGATGTGCATGATTGGCATATCACTTGCTTAGGTAATTGAGTCAACCATGAGATGTCAAGTACCACACCAGATGCTATTTTTGCACGAGATGCAATAAGTTTATATTTATTAATCCAATCCTGGAGAAACATTCGGAAGCAGTTTATGAGCATAAGTGGATGTTCTAGGGATATGATAACGGCAGCCTCCTTAGGGAGACGGTTATCATTCCAGGCTTCCAAGGTGACCTGGATGACAGAGTAACTGTCAGAGTTATAGTTTTACCTCAGACGAGGGGCAGTAGTTTGGACAGGAGGTCCAAGCGGATACTGAGGGAGGCATGGCGCAGGATACTGATTGAATTCAGTTGACAATATAGTCTAAGAAGTTTACTGGATTTGGAGTTCATTTATGAACTAGGTCCCATCAGATATCCATACATATTCTAAGACAGGTATTGCTCATTTCGGGAGATGGTCTTCTCCGCGAACTTGAGATTAAGAGAGACATAGAAAGACACATCAGAGCGGATCCACTCACGGAGGCTATTTCTCGAACGCAATAGTTTCACAAAAGAGCTTTGTGAAACTGATTAGATGAGGAGTCGGGTGTTCGGTATCACACTGGCTGTGAGTATGCAACACCGCAATAATTAGCCTTAAGTGCAAGTGGGAGATTGTTGGCTATAGAGCCCTCAAGTCAATTATTGGATCACAGGCATGTGATTGCAATGATTGAGGGAGGACCTATACAGTTAGGACAGCCTTACTCAAGATGATAGTATGCTATCTGGTTTGTCTTTGTCATCGTGTACATGTTTTAGGTGACATTACAGATCACTATTACACATTGATAGAGCCCATAGGATTCTTGCTTGACTAACAGCAGTATGACGGCGATCATATACGTGAGAGTTGGGTAGTCTATAAGCACATCCTTAAACTGTCCCTAGTCGTGGGAGTTTCGAGACTGGGCATCGATACTCTGATAGTAGACTAGTGTATACGGATCGAGACCCCGACGAGGGGCGGTGGCTTGTCTCAAAAGCCATTGGTGTCAGTTGGTTCACCTAAGATAATATACAGGTGCTCATTGGGTTATGAGTATACCGGACGGACTCGCAGGGGCACTGCTGATTGGTACTATACCTATTGTCAAGAGCAGTTCCTAGGTGACATGAGTACAGCTTAGTCCGTTGACTTGACACTGCTACATTGCCTCAAGTGTGTTCTTGCTGTTCTTTGATTGCTACCCTACCATGGCTCAAAGGAGTCGTACAAATAGGTAGTAGTTGGGTGCAGTCCCGAAGCACTTGGAGGCAGTGGCGGTTAGATAGGATTCGTCTCTCCCAGTATTGGGAGTTGATATCGCGCTGTGTCTGGAGAGCCATTACACAAGTCCTTGGCCAAGGCAAGTGAGATTTACCCGTAGGTATTCCAGTAGTTTCTCAAGGTGTTCTGGGCTACACTCCGACACGACTTATACCGCTATTGGGGGTGTTACATTTACCATCCCTCTAGGCCCGATATGCGTTACTCATAGACGAATAGACCGGACTGTACGGAGATTATCACAGATAAGCTCAGTAGGGTTTCAGGATGAGTTCGCTCATCAGCCTCCCTTTTGGTCAATACATGGGTAGCCGTTACGTACAGCTAGTACCACTGACGTGCTTGTGGTTAAACTCACTGCCAGCGTATTAACGAGTCTTTAGTGTCTGTAACGTTTCTGAAATCGTTATGCAAATTTTTCCGTTTTAGGGTAAAATAGTCGGTATTTTCAGTTTTAACCTGATAGTGATCAAACTTCTGTATAGACTTGTTTGCAACTAGTTTTACTAGAATGAAGCTAGTTTGCGGGTTTTGTGGGTCACTTGGAAGTTTTGGATCACTTTGATATTTTCCCGAATTAAAGTATTATTTTTAAGTTGTTAATTATGCACTTAATTAGTGGTAATTGCAATTTTGGCTTGGGTTAATTACTTCTAATGTGAATCTATGCTAATCTAATCACTAGATTTTTAGTTAATCCATCCATAGAAATATCAAGATATTTGTAATTTAAATTGAATTATTAAAAGAAAAGAAAAGGTGGCAAAAGGACTTTAATGCATTAATTAGCATTTATTTCTGTTTTTGCTAGAAATTTCCACACAATTTAACAAACCCCCCTCTTCCTTCTTGGCCGAACTCTTTCTCTTGCTGCCCTCCTTGCTCCTTTGCTCATTTTCATCTTCTTATTTATCAAATAAATGATCAAAAATCATGAAATATTCACACAAACTCAAATAGAAATCCATACTCCTTAATCTTTAGCCTAAACTAGCTTAGTTCTTCATTAAAGCTAGCATTTTAGGAGGTTATTTTGGAAATCAATTTGCATGTTTGATAGCATGTTTGTGAGGTATAAATCCTAACCCTAATCCTTTATTGTTGCTTAATTCTTTAAGCTAGCTATTTAAATGTTTAATATAGCTTCAATTTCATGTTTTGAATTTTCATGATAAGCTTTATGAATTTCAAGTTAGGGTTTGATTTGTTTAAGTGGTTAATCTTGAAGTGTAGACTTGGATAACCTAATCATTTTGTGAGAATGCTATTTGTTAAATTCCTATTTGTCTAATTGAGATAATTAGAAAACTAGGTTTTACTAAAACATGTTTTGGATGAGATTAAAGTGGTAGTAAAGGTTTGGATGCCTTAATTAAGCCGCTTGTGATGATTGTGATCACTAGATTATTTAAAACATCTAGCTTTGTGTTAAAATGGGCTAAAATGATATAAACTGCTTACTAGGTTTTTGGTAAAAATTGGACGTGGGTTTTAATGGACATGTTGATGATGTATATATTTTTGTCTACGATAATTATTGTGTTGTGAATGAGTATTGGTGCGATTGGATTTTTGGCGTGGCAGATTTCATGTATAGCGACCCTAGTGAGGGTTTTGGCTATATTTTCCGGTATTTGGATTTCTTGGTTTTGCGACTGGATATTGTATTTGGGCGTTGGACGTTTTTACGTCAACGACAAGGGTTGTTTGGTTGTTTTGCATGCGTAGGCTATAGGTTCTAACCTATGAGCGCACCTCGTGCCGTATTTGAATTTCGGAATTTGATGTTAATAGCTTTGCGAATTCATATTGATTGTAGGTACCTTCGTGTGGATTTCGAGACGACGAAGCGCATCGACTTCGGCTAAGCGGGGAGTTTAGCAGGTGAGTAGATTTATATCTACGGGAGAAGTCGGGTGGATGGCGTATAGCACCCCCGCAAACATTGATATGGAATATCGTTTGATTATTTTATCCTGATAAATGATATGCGACGGACATGATTGTAGGATTTACAAACGATAATATGATAGAAGTTGATGCTAATGAACAGATTGATATATGAGAATATGAAATGATAAGTGAATCAGGATGGGTACGAATTGAAGGAGAACAAGTGTGACATTTAAATAATGTGGTGCGAGATATTAATGTGATGAACGAGTATACGATGTGATATGATGACTTAGTGTGATATGTCATTTATGGATTCGAGTCGATATGAGATTGTTGATACCTTTATAGGTCCCCTGATAAGAGATGGACATGGATGTGACCTGAGAGATAGGTATATTTATATGGATAATGTTTTGCATTTTGAGTGATATACCGTACGAGACTTAGATCCGTACCCCGATGTTGTATAGGTTGATAGAATCCTTATTTGTTTAATGCCGTCGTTCGTGGATTACCGTACACGATGATTTTTACCTATTGATTTATCCTTACCCTTGTTAGAGGAGGTCGTACGATGGATTATACCATACGTGATGTTGTGAGGCTGGATGCCGATTAATGGATTCACCGACTCGGATATATTGTAGACACGTATACCTTATAGTTTTTAGTTGATGATGTACTTTATTCTACGATCATGTTATTCTCATTGCATTGAATATTCCTGTGCTAGTACACCTACACCATTATCGATGATGCGTATGTTACACTTACAAATATTTGCCAGTTCACAGACCTTCATCATCGATAATTGCCATGGCACTACACAGTAGAATTGGTACCTCATGCCATGTTATATTTGCTATGTTCATATCACTGTTCCGCGTTGCATGAGATATATGGACATGCTTGCATCCTGTTAAATGTTGCATACATACTGACATGTACACCCACATACTTGGTTACAGCTACATGTACTTCATGCATACATACTGACATGTACACCTACATATCTTGCTATAGCCGCATATACCCCTAAGTGGTATTGTATTGACATGTGATATTGAGACGTTGATTATTGTACTATTGCGCTTATGAAATGCATCATACATACTTGCTTACATGTAAATACTTATACCTTACTACAGATACATGTACACCTCATATGATACTGCACTTGATTTAGGAGGATTTGGGAAGCGCATGATATATTTTTAAAAGCTGGATTTATTTAAAAGAGCGGTTTTCCCTTGATATTCTCATATTGTTGTTTTATGTTGCATAAATCAGTTTTTCATGGATTTCCGCATTGAGATATGGATTTCATGTGATTTATGCATTTGAGGACCGTGGGGGTATTTCATGAAATTATGTGTTGTTTGAAAACACGGTTTCTCTTGATATGATATTTCAGTGCGTCCACCATATGTTTTCTCAGTTTCGAGATTGATATGTGAGACCCGAGGCGAGGAGCGGACGAGGCCGTTTGCGGGTACATGGTGGACCCGGTATGGTACCCCGGGGCAAGAAAGGTATGTCGAAGGATTAGCCGATGAGCGTGGCAGGGGATGTGCACTGCCTACCGGTGACAGTATTAGGACTCGGAGGTTATCTGGAGGATACCGATCGGAGTAATGAGATGGATTTAGGCCTACCCGTTCTGCCGGAGCCCGCGGGCCGATCCCGCAGACGGAGCCTATGGTATGAGGATTTACGTGTCGATGCTAGACACGGGTTTCATGATGTTTCGAGTGTCGGTGTTAGACACTCAGGTTTCTATGATTTGATGTGTCATTGATGGACACACATTCTTTGATATCCTCATATTTACCTGCATATGTTTTTATGATATTTACATACAGGAGTTGTTGGGTCAGTGGTTGACACGTGGACGAGATCCACTGCATATATACATTGATTATATTGTTGGACGAGATCCACTGCATACATGCATTGATTATATTATTGGATGATATCCACTTGTTGATAAGCATTTATTATGTGTTGGCACTTATGCAGATACAGTCACCCTAGATATCATAGTATTACCTTTATGATATCGTTGACCTAGGAATCGTTGTTTATTTCGATTTCTACCTGATGATGTTTTTCTATTCACGAGTTGGCAACTCACCGCCGTTGTGCCACAGTACTTGCAGGTTGTCCGCATGGATCAGTAGCGTCATCGCTGGCACACAGCTGTTTTCGGGTGATTTGCTTCTGGTAGGTGGTACATATTGGATCGTGCCACTCTTGTATATTTATTCAAATTGTATCTAGTCACTCCATCAATTCAGAAACTAGTAATTGTATATGTTGCAGACTTAGAAGACTTGTAGTTGCGAGACTTGAGCGATGGGTTTTACGTTCGCTTTTTGGGGTTGATGTCTTGCTTTACTTTTCCTTGTGTGGATCTTCACCGTTTGGCATCGTATACTTGTTTTTATATTTGTAGTGGTTGTTTCCGCCGTTGGGCGTGATTTGCTCCCATTTGGGGATGCTTTATTATATTCTGTGTTGTACCAGTTTTCGGGGTTAGTTTTTACAAAGGAGATGCTGCCCAAATTTTTAAAAGACAAAACATGATTTATTGTATCTTTATTTCATAAAAAGGTTTAGATTTCTGGGTTTTAGCTTACTTGAATTACGTTACGCCTGTAGACGTCACGTGATTTAAGTGCTGGTCGCGAGCTAATATTTTGGGTCGTGACAAAGTTGGTATCAGAGTGCAAAGTTTAACCTTGGTTCGAGTCTAGGTTTGACTATGTGGAGTCTGGGGCGTAATTTATTTTGTTACTTTTGCTTGACCTTGCGGAACTTAAACTTGAACGGGGGGGGGGTGTTAGACCCGAACTTTCGTTACATAGGCTGACCTTGATTGATGGAGTTGGTAGCTTGAGTAGAGTAACGTTTCGTACGTATGTTCCGCGGCATATTTACGATACGACACTCCACTTAAGTGACCTTAGGATGTACATATCTTAAGACTTGTGATTCTCTTCATTTCCTTGATTATACATCCATTTGAGATCCTTGATTCTATTCGTTTACATGATCATACTCTTACTGATTCCGTTCCTCCATATGATCATATATTCATTCTGGATCTGTTGATTCATTTCATCACTTGTTCTTTTTTTGTCGATACTTGTTTGAGGTTCCTGTCACCATGGTTTGGGCGCAGATTGAGCTCCTGCTAGTAATGCGGTCAGGGCGAGCTCATCGTGGACGAGGACTGACCATCGTGTTTTCTGGTGACATGGGAACGTATCGATGTAGTATGGTGTTGTGACCTCTCGTTTGAGACGAGTGTACGGTTTTGTACCGGATAATCAGGCCATTGTTAGAGGCTGCCTACTGTGAGAGGACTGTTGATGTACAACATACCTCAGAGATTGTGATGTCATCGATCGTGCAGACAGATGACCCAGCTGTTGCTGAGATTGATGTGATGTCGCTTCCAGAGCTTACGAGTTGAGATCGCTGGAGCTTCCAGGAAGAGATGCGACAGGTGATAGCTAGTATATCCTGAGTTGAGAGACGGAGGTGATTCGTCAGATTTGATGCGCCGACGCAGGCCCTGTTGAGTTGAAGATTTCCAGTGTGGAGAGTCTTACTCAGATATAGAGTAGATCAATCCAGAGATGACGTTGTTCGTCGGATGTTCCGATGTGAGATCGGTAAGCTGACCGGTTTCAGATAGAGGACCTCATCCAGATGTGTTGTGAGTTGATCGAGAAACGGATGAGTTTTGAGTATTCCTCCGATGGTTGGGATGAGTTCCCGAGGACGTGCTCGGCTAAAGATCTTCTACAGAGTGATGAAGATACTGAGTTTGCGATTTCGAGTCCGTGCGAGAGATTCCGGATTGATTGTCGCCGAGAATATTTGCAGTACGCAGATAGCATGACATGATGTCAAAGTGGACGATAATAAGGACGAGTGAAACAAGAGGTTCATGCGTGATGCTGACGAGCTTTTGTTACTCCCCGTCGAGATTAGAGATCTGATATGTATGCAGAGGCGTTGAGATATAGCCAGTTCCCAAGAAAATGTTGTGCTGAGAATGCAGATGTCCAGAAAGCGAGAAAAGATTTGTAAGTATACCAGCCTTCGTACAGTTCGGTATAGGCGAGATCGGAAGAGACCTTGAGCCAGTTCCTTCCAGGACACTGCTGTGATGAGATTGCATCGAGGATCAGTTGTGTCACGTGTATTCAGAGGGCCAGAGGCTGACGCCAGTGACGTGCTGCTTTATGAGTGATCATACTAATTAGCCGAGAGTTGACCTGAGGAGTGCCAGAGCGGAATTGTTCCCGTTAGCACACCTGACCGGGCAGATGAGCCGATAGAGTGCGAGATTGGTAATCCACAGGGAAATGAGGACCCTGAGGCAGAAGACGCCAGACTATGAGCAGGAGGCAAGCGGATGTTCTTGCTCTTCCAGTTTGGGCGCACCGACTTTTTTCGACATTATAGGAGGTGTACCTCAATGTCATTTATTGCGATTTGGGTTGTGATCCGAGTATCACGCTTATATCGCTTGGATTTGAGTTTTAATAATTAAGTTTCAGGATATGGTTTTCGTGCACCACGGCTGCACCTACTGGGTATTTACATTTTTGTGTATAGTTATTGCACTTGATATATTTTATACACCGTGGTGTTGATTTCGATTTTGTGTCTTAGCTGCACATGTTTTTGATTTCCTGGATTTCCTGCACAGGATTTGATATTTCGTGCACTAGATGCACAGGATTTGATATTTCATGCAGTGGATGCACAGGATTTGATTTTATTCGTGCATGTGGGATGCACTTGATTTCGATTTTTATTCGTGCATGTGGGATGCACTTGATTTCGATTTCGTTTGTGCATGACGGATGCACTTGATTTGGACTTTCGTGCACGTTGGGCGCGTGATATGACTTTTATGCACACCTGATGCACTCGATTGGGGTTTTCGTTCGTGCATGTTAGTTGCACTAGATTGAGATTTTCGGGCACTTTTGATGCACTAGTTGTTATTGTCGTGCACGCCGGTTGCAATCAACAGATGCTTTCGTGCACACCCGTTGCACTTAGTCTTACTTTTGTGCATATTGTGGCACCTGTACTTGGAATTGTTTTCCGTGCACACCAGACGCACGTGATTGTTGGATTCGCCTTTCGAGGCTGATATTGCTTTTGAGCACTTTGTTTTAGTGATGAGGCCATATACTTTGTAGTACCCTAGCAGGACTGATCTGAGGACATTACCTGTGTACTTTGCATGTATAAAAAGTTACCAAGAGGTTTTTCAAAAAGGAGCTATAGTCTCGCTATTTCTTACGTGCCTGCGAGTGCCACGAGCGTTTACAAAAGAAAACCTTTTGAGATATTTTAAAAAGAGTGGAACGTATATTTTGAGCAAAACTTATACGAAAGTAAATTATTACTTTACAAATGAGCGTCCGTCATTTGTGCCGTGAGCTACACATCACACGGCGATTCAGAAAAATGATTCTGCATATGTTATTTCAGTTTTTGGAGATTTTTCAAAAAGGATGTGTACTATATACATATTATAGCATTTGCTTAGTTTATATTGGATTTCAGTAGTGGATTTCGATATCTGTATCTCCATTGTAACTCTGATGATATGCATGCAAGTCCGATGATTTGCGTGACGCTTGACGGAGTTCGGTTTTGAGTTTCATGCACGGCTTCAGGCACATGCGACGCGCTATGTTATTTCTGTTGCATCCATGATTTCGGATCCCTGTTGATTGAGTTGGATTTTGAAATGTTTTAGTATTGGGGGTTTAAATTTAAATTCAGGGACCGAATTTCTTTAAGGGGGGAAGATTGTAACGTTTCTGAAATCGTTATGCAAATTTTTCCGTTTTATGGTAAAATAGTAGGTATTTTCCGTTTTAACCCTATAGTGATCAAACTTCTGTATATGCTTGTTTGCAACTAGTTTTACTAGAATGAAGCTAGTTTGCGGGTTTTGCGGGTCACTTGGAAGTTTTGGTTCACTTTGATATTTCCCTAATTAAAGTATTATTTTTAAGTTGTTAATTATGCACTTAATTAGTGGTAATTACAATTTTGGTTGGGTTAATTACTTCTAATGTGAATCTATGCTAATCTAACACTAGATTTTTAGTTAATCCATCCATAGAAAAATCTAGATATTTGTAATTTTAATTGAATTATTAAAAGAAAAGAAAAGGTGGAAAAAATACTTTAATGCATTAATTAGCATTTATTGTTGTTTTTGCTAGAAATTTCCACACATTTTACACAAAACCCCCCCTCTTCCTTCTTGGCCGAACTCTTTCTCTTGCTCTCCTTGCTCCCTTGCTCATTTGCATCTTCTTCTTACTCAAATATGTAGGGTCCCTAGGCACACTAATGAGTTCTCACAAGGCATCAACCATGCCAATTTCAAAATTTTACAAGTGCCGAGAAACCCTAATACGGATCGTTAACTAGATTTTAAGCGAAACAAGCAACTAGTTAACAATTTAACTAAGTGAATGGAAATACAACCTTTGTAGATCCGGTCCTCCACCTCCATAGCTCCATGATGAAGTCTCCTTGCTGTCCAAATCGAATCCCGGGCTCTAGCGTCGGGTTCATCGGAGAAATGGGCGGGCTAGGTCATCGACAACGATGCCGAAGATGATCTACGTCGAGGCATCACAAGATCAAGCTCCCACTTCACCAAGTCATGAAACTTGTGAAGAAAACACCCTATACTACTTGGCAAGAGGTAGAGGATGAAGAAATAGGAGGTGGGTTCACTTTAGAATTGGATTTCTCACTCTTTTCATCAAATCACCATTGATGGTTGCAAGCTTCTTCATCTTGAAGAAGAAGAAGAAGAAGAAGAAGAAAATATTATGATAAGTTAATTTAATCCAAAAGAAAAATCAATACTTATCATAATATGAACCATTGTTAGGTGTAGAGAATTGACTAAGGTTAGATGAATGGTTAGGGTTAAGCATGAAGACAAAATGGTCACTTTGGTCAAAGCTTCATGAAGCTTCAACAAGCTTCATGAAAGAAAGAAAGAAACCATTTTGTTTTTCTTTTATCTATTTCTCAAAAATGAATAGATAAATAAATAAGTGAATAAATCAAAACCCTAACCATTATCACAACCATGGTATAAGTCTTTACACAAAGCCAATTTTGCATGTATCATCAAACATGATACAAACAAGTGCACAAAAATATATCACATATACAATGTGCACATCAAGTGAGAAAATCCATTTAAAATGAACCAATACTAGTTAATGCAAAGTAATATATCAAATATATAATTATACATTAAATCATCAAATCAACACTTGATTCAATGATCCGGTCATGTCGCACATAACCGACTAATATCCAATGTATCGGCTTATCGAATCAATCCTTGATTCGATAACTAGGTTATATCGCATACAACCATTTGACACATTCATCGCGAGAATGAAATACGGTATCACATACACGCATTATTCTCGGTCCCGCACATATCTCATATGCGCTCCTATTTCGTTTCGCTTGAGCCAGGAAACCTCTGTGTAGGACTCTAAAGACTCGTCAATACGCCGGCAGCAGGTGATGATCATATCAAACACCCACAAGCCGCAAGCGGTCTGCTAAACGTAACGGCCACCCGGGTATTGAGCGATCAGAAGATCGACGAGCAAGCCCGCTCACACTCCTGAGAATCCAACCAGTAACACTTACCGTACAGTCCGGTCTCGTCGTCTGATATGTCGCATATCTCGCCTAGGGGTGGTAAACGTCAGACCCCAATAGCTCGATAAGTCGTGTCGATATGAGGTCTATAACAGTTCGAGAAACTACAGGTAACACTTACCAGTAAATCTCAGCAACCCTGGCCAGGGATTTCCGGTTATAGCCAATCGAACACAGCGCAACATCAACTCCCTATACCGGGAGAGACGAATCCCCTCCTATCGCTCATTGCCTCCATGTGATTCGGGACTGTACCCAAAAACCACCGTTTTGCACGCCCTCTTGGACGTGGTAAAGTGGAAATCAAAGCACAGTGGGAATCACACAAGACTCTATGACGATCTCGGGTCAACAGACTACTCTGTACCAGTGTCACCAGAGAACTGCCATCTGACGTAAAGTATAATACCATCTGGGAGTTCTCGGCGAGTCCGTCCAGTGTACCCAGTCTTCACTGAGCACCCGTATATCATCTCCGATGTCAAACACCAATGGATATGGGATCATCCATCGCCCATCTATATGGGTCGAGAAGGTATACGCTAGTCTACTCTGGTATATCGATGCCCCGTATCGATACACCCACGACTAGGGACCTTGAAGGATGTACTTATGGACTACCATGTCCCCACTAGTATGAACCGCATCATAGTCCAGGTAGTCAAGTACACATCCTAAGGGCTTTACCAACATGTAACAGAGAGACAATCAGTATACACGTTAAGATAAAGATCAACCCGATAGCATACTATCATGTCGAGCAAGAGAGTCCTCCCTATATATGTCCAAGCATCCACTACAATATACATCCTATGTATAGTAATGGCCTCTAGGGCATACATATAACTAACAAAATAAATGATCAAAAATCATGAAATATTCACACAAACTCAAATACAAATCCATACTCCTTAATCTATAGCCTAAACTAGTTTAGTTCTTCATTAAAGTTAGCATTTTGGGAGGCTATTTTGGAAATCAATTTGCAAGTTTGATAGCATGTTTGTGAGGTATAAATCCTAACCCTAATCCTTTATTGTTGCTTAATTCTTTAAGCTAGCTATTTAAATGTTTAATATAGCTTCAATTTCATGTTTTCAATTTTCATGATAAGCTTTATGAATTTCAAGTTAGGGTTTTGATGTTTTTTAGTGGTTAATCTTGAAGTGTTGACTTGGATAACCTAATCATTTTGTGAGAATGCTATTTGTTAAATTCCTATTTGTCTAATTGAGATAATTAGCAAACTAGGTTTTACTAAAATATGTTTTGGATTAGATTAAAGTGGTAGTAAAGGTTTGGATGACTTAATTAAGCCGCTTTGTGATGATTGTGATCACTAGATTGTTTAAAACATCTAGCTTTGTGTTAAAATGAGCTAAAATGATATAAACTGCTTACTAGGTTTTTGGTAAAAATTGGACGTGGGTTTTAATGGACATGTTGATGATGTATATATTTTTATCTACGATAATTATTGTGTTGTGAATGAGTATTGGTGTGATTGGATTTTTGGCGTGGCAGTTTTCATGTATAGCGACCCTAGTGAGGGTTTTGGATATGTTTTCCTGTATTTGGATTTCATGGTTTTAGGACTGGATATTGTATTTGGGCGTTGGACGTTTTTACGTCAACGACGAGGGTTGTTTGGTTGTTTTGCATGCGTAGGCTATAGGTTCTAACCTATGAGCGCAACGCGTGCCGTATTTGGATTTCGGAATTTGATGTTAATAGCTTTGCGAATTCATATTGATTGTAGGTACCTTCACGTGGATTTCGAGATGACGAAACCCATCGACTTCGGCTAAGCGAGGAGTTTAGCAGGTGAGTAGATTTATATCTACGGGGGAAGTCGGGAGGATGGCGTATAGCACCCCCGCAAACATTGATATGGAATATCGTTTGATTATTTTATCCTGATAAATGATATGCGACGGACATGATTGTAGGATTTTCAAACGATAATATGATAGAAGTTGATGCTAATGAACACATTAATATATGAGAATATGAAATGATAACTGAATCAGGATGGGTACGAATTGAAAGAGAACAAGTGTGACGTTTAAATAATGTGATGAACGAGTATACGATGTGATATGATGACTTAGTGTGATATGTCATTTTATGGATTCGAGTCGATATGAGATTGTTGATACCTTTGTAGGTCCTCTGATACGAGTTGGACATGGATGTGACCTGAGAGATAGGTATATTTATATGGATAATGTTTTGCATTTTGAGTGATATGCCGTACGAGACTTAGATCCGTACCCAGATGTTGTATAAGTTGATAGAATCCCTATTTGTTTAATGCCGCCGTACGTGGATTACCGTACACGATGAGTTTTACCTGTTGATTTATCCTTACCCTTGGTAGAGGAGGTCGTACAATGGATTGTACCGTACGTGATGTTTTGAGGCTGGATGTTGATTGATGGATTCACCGACTCGAATATATTGTAGACACGTATATCTTATAGCTTTTAGCTGATGATGTACTCTATGCTAGATCATGTTATTCTCATTGCATTAAATATACACGTGCTGGTACAGCTACACCATTATCGATGATGCGTATATTACACTTACACAGATTTGCCGGTTCACACACTTTCATCATCGATAATTGCCAAGTCACTACAGTAGAATTGCTACCTCATGCCATGATATATTTTCTATGTTCATATCACTGTTCCACGTTGCATGAGATATATGGACATGCTTGCATCCTGTTAAATGTTGCATACATACTTACATGTATACCCACATTCTTGGTTACAGCTACATGTACTTCATGCATACATACTGACATGTACACCCACATATCTTGCTATAGCCTCATATACCCCTAAGTGGTATTGTATTGACATGTGATATTGAGATGTTGATTATTATACTATTGCGCTTATGAAATGCATCATACATACTTGCTTACATGTAGATACTTATACCTTGCTACAGTTACATGTACACCTCATATGATGCTGCACTTGATTTCAGAGGATTTGGGAACCGCATGATATATTTTTAAAAGCTGGATTTATTTAAAAGAGCGGTTTTTCCTTGTTATGCTCATATTGCTGTTTTATGTTGCATATATCAGTTTTTCATGGATTTACGCATTGAGATATGAATTTCATGTGATTTATGGATTTGAGGACCGTGGGGGTATTTCAAGAAATTATGTGTTGTTTGAAAACCCGGTTTCTCTTGATATGATATTTCAGTGCGTCCACCATGTGTTTTCTCGGTTCCGAGATTGATATGTGAGACCCGAGGCGAGGAGCGGACGAGGCTGTTTGCGGGTACATGGTGATCCCGGTATGGTACCCCGGGGCAAGAAAGGTATGTCGAAGGATTAGCCGATGAGCTTGGCAGGGGATGTGCACTGCCTACCGATGACAGTGTTTGGACTCGGCGGTTATCTGGAGGATACCGACCGGAGTAATGAGATGGATTTAGGCCAACCCGTTCTGCCGGAGCCCGCGGGTCGATCCCGCAGACGGAGCCTATGGTAGGAGGATTTACGTGTCGATGCTAGACACGGGTTTCATGATGTTTCGAGTGTCGGGGTTAGACACTCAGGTTTCCATGATTTGATGTGTCATTGATGGACACACATTCTTTGATATCCTCATATTTACATGCATATGTTTTTATGATATTTACATGCAGGAGTTGTTATGTCAGTGGTTGACACATGGACGAGATCTACTGCATACATGCATTGATTATATTGTTGGACGAGATCCACTGCATACATGCATTGATTATATTGTTGGATGATATCTACTTGCTGATAGGCATTTATTATGTGTTGGCACTTATGCAGATACAGTCACCCTTGATATCATAGTATTAGCTTTATGATATAGTTGACCTAGTAATCGTTGTTTATTTCGATTTCTACCTGATGATGTTTTTTAATTCACGAGTTGGCAACTCACCCCCGTTGTGTCACAGTACTTGCAGGTTGTCCGGATGGATCAGTATCGTCATCGCTGGCTCACAGCTGTTTTCGGGTGATTTGCTTCTGGTAGGTGGTACATATTGGATTGTGCCACTCTTGTATATTTATTCATATTGTATCTAGTCACTCCATCAATTAAGAAACTAGTAATTGTATATGTTGCAGACTTAGAAGACTTGTAGTTGCGAGACTTGAGCGATGGGTTTTATGTTCGCTTTTTGGGTTTGATGTCTTGCTTTACTTTTCCTTGTGTGGATCTTCGTCGTTGGGTGTCGTATACTTGTTTTTGTACTTGTAGTGGTTGTTTCCGCCGTTGGGCGTGATTTGCTCCCGTTTGGGGATGCTTTATTATATTCCGTGTTGTACCCGTTTTCAGGGTTAGTTTTTACAAAAGTGGAGCTGCCCAAATTTTTAAAAGAAAAAACATGATTTATTATATCTTTATTTCTTAAAAAGGTTTAGATTTCTTGGTTTCAGCTTACTTGAATTACGCTACTCCTGTAGACTTCGCGTGATTTAAGTGCTGGTCGCGAGCTAATATTTTGGGTCGTGACAGAGTCCCCCACAGAAAGTTTCCCAAGTTCGGACGAAACGTTGTAGAGGCCGTCTGGTTTTATGGCAGGGTTCGATCATATACGTGCACTTGTGCACGGATCATGATCGGACGGATCATACTAGTGGGCTTTGGTTTAACCCGGATCTTAGTATTATATTTGTTGGATTACTTTCGTCTCCTTGCATTCGCATTCAGTCGGAATGCGGATGCAGGTATGTATATACAGGTGAGGGGTATCCTTGTGATCCGTCACGAGTTTACTTTAGAAGATGACATTCTATTTATTGTTATGAACATTTGGGTTAATGTTTATTTGGTGGAAATTATGAGCTCAAGTCATGATTAAGGGCATTAAATGAGGCATGTGCAATTTGGTGACTCATGGTATCATTTTTTGTGCCATGTACATTTAATTATTGTTTTCATTGGGTGAGATTGAGATGCAGAGAGAGAGGGAAACCACAAGTGTGGGGTTTGCTCTTGAGATTTCATTCTAGTGCACTCTCATTTTTATCTAACACAACAATAAGCCTCTTCTTCATCTTCTTCTCTTGAGCTCACAACTTCCTCTATCAATGGCTTCTTCTTCAACCTCCACTCATCCTATCTCATGTGTTAAGATTCATTGAGTGTATAGAGACAAAGTTATCACACACATTCTCTACTTCACCTTGAACATGTCGGCTAGCAAACTTCATGTCCGAGTTGCTTCGGTTTGAAGCGGGAGCCCGTAAAAAGACTTCTTGATGTGGTGCCATTTCGACGAGGAGACCGGAGATCGAGCGAGATCGGAGATGCCGCGAGGAAGATGGTGGCTAAAGACCGAAGGACACGGATCGATCGGTATATCCATTCTATCATTTTAGTAGTTAGCTAGTTTAGCGTTAATGGTTCGATCCGGGTGAATGGTTGCGGTAGCGCCGAGTTTGAAGAGTTTTTGTTCCCGCCGGGACACTGCTGTAACCCAACAGCATGTTCCCGGCGAGTCCGTCCGGTGTACTCATAACCCAATGAGCACCTGTGCACTATCTTAGGTGAACCAACTGACACCAATGGCTTATGAGACCGGCCATCGCCCCTCGTCGGGGTCTCGATCCGTATATACTAGTCTACTCTCGGAGTATCGATGCCCAGTCTCGAAACTCCCACGGCTAGGGACACTTTAAGGATGTGGTTATAGACTACCCAACTCTCACGTATATGATCGCCATCATACTGCTGGTAGTCAAGCAAGAATCCTATGGGCTCTATCAACATGTAATAGTGATCTGTAATGTCACCTGAAGCATGTACACGATGATAAAGACAAACCAGATAGCATACTATCATCTCAAGTAAGACTATTCTACCGGTATATGTCCACCCTCAATCATTGCAATCACGTGCCTGCGATCCAATAATTGACTTGAGGGCACTATAGCCAACAATCTCCCACTTGCACTTAAGGCTAATTATTGCGGTGTTGCATACTCGCAGCCCGTGTGATACCGAACACCCAACTTCTCTACATATCAGCTTTACAAAGCTCGTTTGTAAAACTATTGCTTTCGAGAAATAGCCTCAGTGATTGGATCCGCTCTGATGTTTCTTTCTATGTCTCTCTTTATCTCAAGTTCGCGGAGAAAGCCATCTCCCGAAATGAGCATTACCTGTCTTAGAATATGTCTGGATATCTGATGGGACCTAGTTCACAAATGAACTCCAAATCCAGCAAATTTCTTAGACTGTATCGTCAACTGAATTAAATCAGTATCCAATGCCATGCTACCCTCAGTATCCGCTTGGACCACCTGTCCAAACTACTGCCTCTCGTCAGAGGGAAAACTATAACTCTGACAGTCACTCTGTCAGCCAGGACACCTTGGCAGCCTGGAATGATAACCGTCTCCTGAAGTAGGCTGCCATTATCAAATCCCTAGAACATCTACTTGTGTTCAAAGACTGCTTCCGAATGTTTCTCCAGGATTGGATTAATAAAAACTTATTGCATCTAGTGCAAAAACAACATCTGGTATGGTACTTGACATCTCATAATTGACTCAATTGCTTAAGCACGCGATATGCCAATCATGCACATCCCTCTCTCCTTTAGTCTGTAAGACACCTTTAGAGAGGCTGACTCCATCACCTGCAGGTACACCACCTTGCCAGGAGTCGTTTATTCTAAAACACCTTTAGAATACTATCTAAGTACCCGAATTGGGAAACTACCCAAATCTAGATCTAAAATGATAGATCTAGTAACCAGAATGCCTGATATAATATCCAAATCTTATGTGGAGAAACCACAGTGTGACAACCACAGTATAACCGAACGTAGTATATGAATTTCACTTCCTACAACGTGTATGTCATCCAAATACCAGGACATCACACCCTACTACCTTCTCAACAAATCCATCTCCTATTCTGATGAAGTCAAAGCCTATGACTGTCACATCAAAAATATATGATCAATCTCCGCTATATCTGCTTTAGTCTATAAATAGACACAAGCTACTTGTCCACCACTCTTCCGCTGCTCCCACTGACTACAACAACACTTTGGCAGAGTCATATACACATGCACTTCTAAAGCTAGTTTAGAACGATGCTATACTCATCCTCCTGCCGGGTCTCATAGTCTGGAACATCAGTAGTGGCAAGTTTAGGTAAACAAGAACCTCCCTGTCACCGTCCTTGAGGATACCTGAATACCTCTCGGGTGCCTGAGGTTACCCACCATATCTGCGGAGTGGCTAATGGAATGCCATACCTTATTGAATCTTTAGGTTCCATTAAATTTTCAGTAATCATCTGTGGTTCTGGAATCACTTACAGTTCTACCATACTCCCACTACTATTTTCTGAAAAAGTCCATTTTACTAAAACTGTGGCGAGTCAAGAACAATATCACTATTGATCTTCCAGATGGTAGAAAGTTAACCCTCGTCATAGCCCGGGTTAACCCACAAACTGCCATTACAGAAATGTGCCTTGAGGTATCCAAGGTCTGGTTTTATGCATAAGCCAGACAACTCCATATACCTTAACATCATTAAGATATAAACCATTATATATTCAATATAGAAACAGAGCCACTGATTTAATTGGACCCAGATTCAAATCATACAGCTGTCTCTAGTGCATGTCAACTAAATGGAGAGAGGCCGATCAGCATTACTTAACTTAGGAGTGCATCTAGATATGAGTAACCTGAAAGAGAAACAAGTTCTCAAAACCATTACTATCAACTAAATATCAGATACAAGTATCTACATCTTCGATTACCTTGAAGAATCCTGATACTTGCAACGCATAGTTCTCTACTTTATTCTTGTACCTATAACTTCTCAAAACTTAGACCTTGTATTTCTACGAAACACTAGTCTAAAACTGGAGAAGTCACAAGTAAACAAAATATAGTATGAGGACCAACCCCTCTGTCCTAATGGACACTGGACAACATACAATAATTTTTATAAGTCCCCTGAGTTGAATAACTCAAACCCTGTATGTCGTAGGTTGAAAACTGTACCATGGTTATGAAGAATTACACCGTTGTTTAATGCTCCTTACCTAACCATCAACTGATATAGGTAAATATCATGGACATAATTTCAAAAGGTTATATCTCACTTTATGAAATAAACGTAAAAATATATCAGTTTCAAATTGATGCATAACAACGGATATTCAAAACCAAATATTTGCCGTCCGGCAAAAACCTAGGCGATTTCCTCAAATATCACCAATTACAACGAATCCCGATATAATGAGGATGATCACCTAATTCCTAATAACATAATCCCACTCATCATCTGTAAAACCATACAGATGTGAGAATCAAACCTTGTAAATTCATACCATGGAGTAAGGATCTAATTGGGAAATCAGTTTTCAATTAACAACGCATAGTGAAACTGAAACATGAAAATGTTTCGAAGGGGTATCTGGGTATTCCTAGTAATACCTCTTCCATTATCCATATTCATGACTGTAACCGTATATTTCTTTGCCATCCCTCCAAATCCCTTTATTTGTCTTTACTCATTACCTTCTGTACACCATCCTTAGGCTAAATGGTTTTCTTATTCCCTAGCGTTCGGCACCAACCTATGGTTTGGAAGAAGACTATCCAATAAGCGTAACAGATGTACTCTCCTAATCCTAGGAGCCCTCGCAACCTGAGAGAAGGTAAAGATAAAATACAACTGAATAAACCTTATTCTATTTCTCCTGAACCAGAATCCATCCTCAAACTGGAACGAGTTCCTTCGAGTTCGTATATAATCATACGATGGATTATCCAATAACTGTGGATCTTCGTAGTGATACGGGGTGTTCTGGAGAAATACAAAGGTGAAGTAGGAGTGGCGATGAAATACGTGGTTTGGTCATGAATGATAGCAGTCGCATTTTACTTTGCCCTCTTTCTAATCCCTTTATTTATCTTTACTTATTATCTTCTGTACACCACACTTAGGCTAATTGGTTTTCTTCATTCCTTACCTTTTGGCACCTGCCTATGGTTTTGAAGAAGACTATCCGATAAGCGCAATAGGTGTACCCTCTCCTAATCCTAGGAGCCCTCATAACCTGAGAGAAGGTAAAAGGAAAAGACAACTGAATAGTCCTATTCAATTTCTCCAGAACCGGAAACCATCCTCGATTCTGAAACAAGTTTCTTCGAGTTCGTATGTAACTATATGATGGTCATATCCAATAAGTTTAGATATCGTAGTGATACGGGATGTTCCGGAGAAAAGCAAAGAGTAAAAGTAGGAGTGGCAATGAAGTATGCAACTCTGACAATCCAAAAGCCAGTGTTTTAAGAAAGTTCGGTTAACTTGGTTACTGAGTTATAATGTAGTGTCGGGATATGGTCGTTGCCAAAGAGAGAGAGAAAATAAATACTCAGCGTGCACTCTAACCTAGATCAGAATGGTTAATCACTTTATCTAATCAGGATGACTCCCACTGTATCCTCAAATTCTCCTCCAAACACAAAAGAAGAATTAGCCGGGATAATCTAAAATCACCCGAGGAGTAAACCGACTCATCAGTGGGTATCAGGATCCAACTATCATCGCATGATAACCTGATGGAATCCACTCACGTTATGACACTCCAGAAGGTATGCGCATGACTGGCAAGTTTCCTGTATGTTTGAAACACCTGATGTAATTTTTACCCCATGCTCTTATGACCTTGACGAAGGTCAACAAATCATAAGTCACATGTCAAGTTCTACCCGTCATTTTCCAGGTTAATTTGAACCCACCCGTACTCGCCCTTGACGAAGGTCAACAAGGCTGTATGACTGTCCCAAACCAACGCATATATCTATGCAACAGAAAAGTAACAAACAGCTACCATACACTATGCCTTGACGAAGGTCAACAAACATAGCATGAATACTAAGTGCTACCCGTCTGAAATGACGGAGGGATACGAATGGTTTTTGGCGAAAAACCTTTAACGTAATGAACTTGATATCGTTGAAGGAACCAGATAGATTTTTACAATTATATAGTGGCGAAAACCTTTACTAAAGAGGTCACTCCCGGTGAAGGGATCTCGGCTCTTTCCCTGTAGAATGAGGTGCAGGATATTCCAAAATGAATACCGTGATGCAAAGAATAAAGTAATCGACTATAGTGAAGTTATTACCCTGACGCAAACTTCTTCCCAAGGGGTCACTTCCGATGAAAGGATCTCAGCCCTTTCCTCGTTGAATGAGGTGCTGGATATTCATAACCGAATACCACTGTGCAAAACAGAAGAAAACGTGTTTTCAGTAACAGCTTTTTCAAAATTGTTCCAACAACATCGAATATATCTATTTTCCTTGCATTGATCTGAATCCACGCAGTCCCATCAATTAATCACACCACAAAAGAACGAAAATATGATGTACGTATATGCCATCCACATTCGCCACTAGGTCCCGTCATCACCCGTTTGGTTATATAACTAACGACAGAGAGGGGACTAGACTAGTGCGGGTGTAAAACATATACAACGTCAACTAGTATATATAACAATATATAATAATCGCTCCATGTATGATAAATGCAACATCACAGATAAGTAATAAGCATCACAGAACAATACAGATAATCTGGGAGCCCTGGGTTTCCTTTGAGCCGCAAGTTAAACCCTACGTTCCCCTGGTCGTGTGGATAGCCTGTGCAATTAAAACCTAGGCCCCTACGAGAGTGGCAAGTTACCCGCCAAAACCGGAAGTGAGGCAACCCCCTTCAACAAAGTGAATGGGTCACCCGGCACTTCACGGAATCCGGTAACTTGAGCACCCCTCCTTGGGTCAGCTTGTACCCCCTACGAGTACGGCGAATAGCCCGCCAATTCTAGAGTGAGGCCCCTTCTGTCTCAATGCCATGAGATGCAGACCCATTGCCCTCTAAAACCCGGCTATCCTTGCACTCCACCGTGGGGTAATCCCAGTACTAGAAAAGAAAATATCTACAACGGTGACATCGACCTCAACCCGGTCGTGCCCCAAAAAAATAATATACATACAGGAAGTGACGGCAGTCCATATATCGGGTGCTCTCCCCAAAATATTAAATGTACAAATAAAATTAAACTGTACTATCATTGCACGCAAGCTATCCACCACAATGAATCCGCAACAACCATAACCAGATTTATCCACAGAAACAAGTAACCGAATCAAGTGTGTAACCCCATCTAATTGAGCATATAGCAATTAGACAACGTTACCAACACATCCACGCATGCAAACGAAGTCACGACATTATAATTCCAAAACACAATTAGCGCACATCCCAAATATACTAAGGATCAAAAACAAAGTGCACTAAACATCAAAAAAAGTCGAGTTTTGAGCCAATTCGGAGGTCCGAATCAAAACGAAACGCGACCGAACCTTCACAGGGAGTTAGATCACGAAATTAACTTCATGTCGAGGGGCCTATAGGGGGTACCCCACCCACGAGGCCACCACGAGGTGGCCATAGGGTGAGGCAGACCCGAAACTGCCCATGCAGGGTCAGTTTCGGGTCCCCACCCCCAAGACCACCTTGTGGTAGTCTTGGGGAGTAGGCCCAGTTGTTCAGTCCCCCCCGGGTCTCCCCAGAGTGCCCACGTAGCACACCACGGCTTCTCGGTCAAACCGAAAGCCCGCTGGGTGTGCAAACATCTCAAAACTCAAAAATTCGGGACTGTTTTTTCGACAGTTTTCGATGCCCGAAAAAACGTGAATTCTAAAGTCGCAACTAGCTAGTTTAAGGTGTTTGGGTGGCTATGATACCATGTTGGGTTTTGCCGGCGCCCCGGCCATATTTCCTGGCCAAATGCGGAACAAAAACTTTAAAAACTTTGGCGCAAACAAAACCTGCACAAGATCGAACCAAATACCCTATACTAGCAAACATGCAAAGAGGAGTTTAGAGATGGTTATACAGATCGATCCATGTCCTATGGTATTTAACCATCATCCCAAGCTTGTCGCGGATGCCCCGGAGGAGTTCGCTCTCCGGTCTCCCTCGTCGAAGAGGCTCCACGTCGAGGATTCTTTATACGGGCTCCCGCTTCTAAACCGAAGCAACTCGAGCAACTAGTTTGCTAGCCTAGGTGCCTAAGATGAAGTAGAGATTGTGTGTGAATACTTTATCTCATGACACCTATGGATTCTCAACTCATGAGAGGGATGGGTGGAGATTGAAGAAGATGCCCATGGTGAAAGATGTGAGCTCAAGAAAATATCAAGTGAGCAAGTGTCACGACCCGAAATGGCACGTGACTGGCACTTGAATCATATGAAGTCTATAGGACCCTATCTAATTCAAGTAAGCCAAAAACCCAGAAATCTAAACAGTTTGAAAAGAGAGAGAAGGAAAAGTTTAGTTTTAAAGCAAGTGGTTTAACAAAATAAGCCGTAGTATGCATTTTTAAAACCTCAAGTCTTTTCTGAAAATTTCGGCAGAGTTTCCTTTGTAAATACCTTCCTCAAACGGGTACAACACATGAAATATATATAAATGCATCCCTAAGCGGGAGCTAGCTCTTCGCCAATTGGCGGACTCAACCGCGCAAGCAATATAATATACAACGCCGAAGGGCGAGGATCAAAACTCAGAAGAAAACCAATATCCACCAGAAAACCATAATAATACAAGTAAGACTCTAAGGTCGAAAGAATAAACATACTGGTCTTCTATGTCTATAAAATATACAAGTCTGGTTGATGTTGTTACTAGATACAACTGAATATATATAAAGTACAATGGTGGTCATGAAGCGAGTGAACCCACCTACCAAAGCAATCACCCGGGATGAAGTAGTGTGCCAGCAAGCCGCCCAGGGAAACATGTACGGAAAAACCTGCAAGAAACTGTGGAACAATGGGGGTGAGTTGCCAACTCATGAGTAGAAAACATCACCGAGCAGAAATAACATGTATGACTCAATCCTAGGTCATACGATAGTAATATCCTCAAAAAATATAACCCTGAAACATCTACACATAAGTGTAATACCAAGTGCTCGTGTCAGTGCCTCAGGTAGCAACATATCATATATATGATGTATGAGTGCATTACAAATGAAAATAGAATAAATCATGAATGAGAAAACTGTTTTATTAATTTAGTGAGATTTCTGTATATAAAAATCGAGGCATCATCAATGAAATCAATATAGAATCCGTGTCAAGCATCGACACAAAACATAAACCACAATATCCAATATCTCGGGCTCCGGCAATCCGAACTGGCCCATATCATATAATCTCAATACCTCAAAGTCTCAATATCTCGGGCTTCGGCAATCCGGACTGGCCCCTGGGCTCCGGCAATCCGGACCGGCCCAAATCATCAAATCTCATGACTACGTCGGTATCCTCCGGATATCCGCCGCGTCACAAATAACCGGTTGGTAGTGCTTGTAGGGTTCCTAGGAACTCTAATGAAGTCTCACAAGTGATCAAACATGGCCAATTGAAATTTTACAAGTGCCTATAAACCCTAATACGGATCGTTAACTAGATAAATAGGCGAAGCAAGCAAGTAAACGGAAATATAGCTAAAGGAAAAGTGACTATAACCTTTGTAGATCCGGTCCACCACTTCCTAAGCTCCGCGATGATCTCCCACCGCTGTCCAAATCGAACCCTTGACCCTAGCATTGGCATCATCGAAGAATGGGCGGGCTTGATCGTCGGTTCGATGCCGAAGATGATCTACGTCGAGGCATCACAAGAACAAGCTCCAACTTCACCAAGCCTTGAAAACTTGTGAAGGAAACACCCTATACAACTTGGCAAGAGATAGAGGATGAAGAAATAGGAAGTGGGTAGACTTTAGATTTGGATTTCTCACTCATTTTGGCTAGTTGCCATTGATGGTGCAAGCTTTCTTCAAGTTGAAGATGAAGAAGAAGATGATAAAGAATTATGATAAGTGTTATGTAAATGATAAATAAATCAATACTTATCATTTACTAACCCTTGGTTAGTTGTAGAGAATGGACCATGGTTAACTTGATAGGTTAGGGTTAAGGATGAGACAAGAATGGTGACTTAGTCAAAGTTTCAAGAAACTTCAACTATAAACAAATCAAGCCACCATTCTATTTTCATTATCATTTTCTTTTTCCAAAATAAACAAAAAGAATAAATAAATGAATAAGTAAATAAAAAGTAAACCCTAATCATAAACTTAACCATGGTCTAATTCTTTACACTAACCCTAGCTTGCATGTATCATCAAACATGATACAATCATGTGCACAAAATATATCACATATACAATGTGCACAAACCAAGTGAGTAAATCCATTTAAAGTGAACCAATACTAGTTAATGCAAAGTAATATATCAAATATATAATTATACATTAAATCAATAAATCAACACTTGATTCAATGATCCGGTCATATCGCATATAACCGGCTAGTATCCAATGTATCGGCTTATCGAATCAATCCTTGATTCGATAACTAGGTTATATCGCATATAACCATTCGATACATTCATCGCGAGAATAGAATACGGTATCACATACACGCATTATTCTCGGTCCCGCACATATCTCATATGCGCTCCTATTTCGTTTCGCTTGAGCTAGGAAACCTCTGTGTAGGACTCCAAAGACTCGTCAATACACCGGCAGCAGATGATGATCATATCAAACACCCACAAGCCGCAAGCGGTCTGCTAAACGTAACGGCCACCCGGGTATTGAGCGATCAGAAGATCGACGAGCAAGCCCGCTCACACTCCTGTGAATCCAACCAGTAACACTTACCGTACAGTCCGGTCTGTTCGTCTGATATGTCGCATATCTCGCCTAGGGGTGGTAAACGTCAGACCCCAATAGCTCGATAAGTCATGCCGACGTAGGGTCCATAACATTCGTGAAACTACTAATAACTCTTACCAGTATATCACTGCAACCCTGGCCAGGGATTTCCTGTTATGGCCAGTCGAGCATAGCACAACATCAACCCCCAATACCGGGAGAGACGAATCCCCTCCTATCGCTCATTGCCTCCATGTGAATCGGGACTGTACCCAAAAACCACCTGTTTGAACGACTCAGTAGAGCCGTAGTAGGGTGGAAATCAAAGCACAGTGGGAGACACACAAGACTCTATGACGATCTCGGGTCAACAGACTAAGCTGTACTAGTGTCACCAGAGAACTGCCATCTGACGTGAGGTATAATACCATCTGGGAGTTCTCGGCGAGTCCGTTCAGTGTACCCAGTCTCCACTGAGCACCCGTATACCATCTCTGATGTCAAACACCAATGGATATGGGATCATCCATCGCCCATTGCATGGGTCGAGAAGATATACGCTAGTCTACTCTGGAATATCGATGCCCCGTCTCGATATTCCCACGACTAGGAACAATGAAGGATGTACTCATTGACTATCCAGGCCCCACTAGTATGATCTGCATCATAGTCCTGGAGTCGGGTACACATCCTAAGGACTTTATCAACATGTAATCAGAGAGATAGAAAGTATACATGTTAAGATAAAGAGCAACCAGATAGCGTACTATCATGTCGAGCAAGAAAGTCCTACCTATATATGTCCCAGCATCCACTACAATATACATCCAATGTACAGTAATGGCCTCTAGGGCATACATATAACTAACAATCTCCCACTTGCACTAGGGCCATCTGTAGCAGTGGTTGCAGTATCACATACTCAACCATCCCCTAAAAGTCTCTCTTTGGGAAAAGGCCTTCGTGAGTGGATCCGCCGTGTTGTCCTCTGAGTCTACTCTCCTAACCTCGATCATCCTGGAGATCAACTATCTCCATGATCAGGTGATGCTGCCTCAGAATATGTCTGGGTCACTGATGGGACCAGGGTTCCAGGGTCGAAGCCACACTTCCATTGTCACACAATGGTAGGAACCTAGTTCATCCTATGAACCAATATACACCCAAACTGCCTCTTTGGTAGTATCTTTAATAGCGATGTTACCATCCTTTATCGTCTAGTTTGCCACGGTATCTAGCTTGGAGCTTTTCCAACATACCGTCCCTTTACTAAGGGTAAAGACAATGCCTGTGACTGACATTCAGTCGTCTTTATCACTCTGGAACCCTTCCAGTGATTCTCCCCAGGATCGATTGATACCATCTCACTACAACTAGTGAGTATCCTAACATCCAATTAGATCTATCTCATAGATCCAAAGCTTAGGATTTAGTAGGTATCACTTTGATCCTATATGGAAAATCATTGTGATAAGCGGAGATTAATCGAGCGTAGCATAGGAAACTCCTTCCCTAACAAGAGTATGTCATCCACGTACTCTACGAGGATCGTCACCATACTCCCTACTACCTTTTTGTTTATACAAGGTTCATCTACCATTTTGATGATGTCAACTTCTTTGACTAATCCATCAAAACAGATGTTCCAACTCCGCAATGCCTGCTTTATCCTATAAAGCATCTTGCACACGTTTCCGCTGCTCCCACTGTCTACGAGGCCCTCTGGCTGTGTTCTTATAGACGTTCTCTTCTAAATCAATATTTAGAAAAGTAGTCATGGCACCCAACCACCAGATATCGTAGTCGTGGTATGTAGCCATGGCAAGTAGGATCTGGATGGACTCAAGCATAGTCCCTAGAAAAGGTTTCATCATTATCCACACCTGGTTGATGACTAAAACCTTTAACAAGTCTAGCTTTGAAAGTCTCAACTTTTCCATCTACACCAAGTAATCTTCTCAAGATATACTCGCTCCTGATGGGGATTTAACCCTTCAGATATAGCAACCAAAGTCCATACTTTGTTGGTGTATAAGGATTCCATCTCAGATCACTAAGCATCCAGCCATTCTTACAGAGTCCCTACTCTCGATGGCCTGCTCGAAACTGATTGGGCCATCATCTCATGATGCAATCCTCGCTCCCACTGTCATCGAGAAACCGAGGTATCTCTCAGGCAGGCGAGGAACCCTACCAGATCGGCGGAGAGGCTGAGGTTCGTTGGGGACTATAGAATCCTTTGGTTCTGTCAAATCTTCAGCTGTAGTTTCGTATAGCTGGAACCTTTCCAGTTCTACAGAACTGACCTTGCCTCGATCTTGTCCGGATTTTGCTTTTGACATAGGCCGGACAATCCCAAATCTTAACTTACTTAAGAGATAGGATCTTCCCACACCATACCTTATATGGAGTGGTAGGCACTGATTTGATTCGAACCTAATTCAATAGGTATGCAGCTTCTCAAGCGCATAACTCCCAAAAGGAAATAGGTAACTCAGTAATACTCATCATAGAGCACACGATATCTAATATTGTGTGATTGCTCCGCCCCGATACACCGTTGTGCTGTGGTGTATTCAGAGGAGTAATACTGAGAGAGAATCTCATTTTCCTTTAGAATAGTCCAAGGATTCCATGCACAAGTATTCTCCTCCCTGATCTCATCATAGGACATAATACTTATACCCGTATATTGGTTCTCTACTTCCTACTTATATTCTGTCAATACCTCAAAAGGTTCGGACTTATATTTCAACAGGAATATATGACTGAATCTTGAGAGATTATCAGAGAATATAATGAAGTATAAAGAACCATTCCTGGCATGTGTAGACAGGAGACCTTCCATACATCATCATGCATCAGTCCCAAGAGTTTACTAACTCTTTCTCAGTTTCCAGTAAACAGAGCTGGTGTCATTATATCTTTGTGACATGACTGGCAAGTTTCACAAGATGTAAATTCAAACTGATTTAAATATGCATCTAAATGTAACTTCAGCTAGTCGGGTCGCATTGATATGACCTAGTCTACAATACCTCAAGAAGAATTTGTTCATTTCTGAACTCTTCCTCTTGTGTGTGTTCAATATACAAGGAACTGTAGTTTGATTTAGAACGTCGATGCTTTTAGATAACGTGTCTGAACCGATCAACTTTTGATATAGGAAATGTTCAAAACATTATCCAACAATACAAAATTATATCATTTCTTTACTTATAAAGAGACTGATATGATTTTGTATATCAGGTTCGGTATCTAATAGTATTTGTTCAGAATCAATGTATTGGTAATACAGGGTGACAGTGACCAACAGACTTGGCTACAACACTTGCCCCGTTTTCTGCCTCATGAAACTTATCACCCGTTCTCAGTTTTTCTACCTTTTTGTAGCCCTATGTAACAGATTACATATCTGGGATCCTGATCCGGTATCGAATACCCAGGATTCAGAGGATACTGAGAAATGGTTCTTTGTAATGAACACACCCGAAGGAGATGCATCATATGCACTTTCTTCGTTTGGGCGGCATAGGAATTCTGGTATTCCCCAATTTCCTGCTCTGTCTTATAACAATTATAAGTTGGAGCGGGACCAACGTTCCCCAGCTCAGTATAACAAGCGGGTTCGGTCAATACATCCGTATTATTATCTTGATTAAGGCGTGATATGGTCGCTACCAGGAGAGAGAGAGAAGAAAACACTCTGCGTGCGCTCTTGCAAGATTAGATTGGTTATGTATTTTATCTAATCAGGATGGCTCCCACTGTTTTTATCAAATCTTCCTTCAAACCCTAAAAGGAAAGACTAGCCGGGATTAATTACACTCTACAAGTTCGCCAATCTTTCAGCCAGGCCAGTGTCGGTACTTTGAGGGAGGTTTCCCGTGCTTTCGCACGGACCTAATTACAGTAAACCTCATTTTCCCATAGGCGTAACCCCATTGACACCTTTCTAGACACCTACTTGAGCGGCTAATTGTAAAGTGCAAAACTTCCCAAGAGTAACAATTACTCGCAGTGGGTATCGGGATCCAACTATCATATAGAAGGTATGCAATCTCATTGCAAGTTTCAACACTTGAAACTCCCGATAATGGTTTTTACCCCTAGCACCTATGACCTTAACTATGGTCAACAAATCATAAGTACTAGTCAAGTTCTACCCGTCATTTCGTGATTAATTAGACCCACCCACATGACCCTTAACTAAGGTCAACAAAGTCACGCGACTGTCCTAACTAATCGCATCATATGCGGTGTAGGAAGACATCACTTAGCTACCGTACACTGTGCCTTGACTATGGTCAACAAACACAGCACGAATACTAAGTACTCTACTTCCTAAAATGACGGAGGGTTGCGGCTGGTTTTTGTGAAAACCTTTAACGCTTTGAACTTGATCTCGTTGCGGAATCAAATGGTTTTTAAATGGAATGTTTTTGAAGCTTTTCTAGTTTTGCTAAAGGGGTCACTATCGTTGAAGGGATCGTCGGCCCTTTCCTCGTCGAATGAGGTGCGGGATATATCATATATATCACTGTGCAAAGCGTAAACTATAGAAGCGATCAAAGACAAACCGATGGTTGTAGCATCTGCCAGTTATTGCTAAAGGAGTCACTCCCGGTGAAGGGATCTCGGTCCTTTCCTCATCGAATAAGGTGCAGGATGTTCTATAATGAACACCGCGATGCAAAGCAAGAACTGTAGCTACCTGTTTTATTTTGAAATTCGATTCCACAACATCAATTAGGTTTATTTTCTTTCATTAATCTCATTAATGAATATCCCATCATTTAAGTCCACCTAATCATCACAGATAAATATAACGTACGCTTATGCCATCCGCATTCGCCTCGATGTCCTGTCTGCACCTTTAGGTTAGGTAACTAACGGCAGAGCGGGGCAGGGCTAGCGCGGGTGTAAAACATAAGCAACATTTATATAATATATCATATATACTATATATAATATCTGTCACAGAACATCACATGATCACAGATAAATCACAGCAGAAGAAACATATGAAATATTGGATATACTAGGACGTCCGTGTTTTCAATACGAGCCAGTATAAAACACGGATTCCACGGTCGTGATGAATAGCCAATCCCACACCCTTAGACCCCTACGAAAGAGGCAAGTAACCCTACCAATTCTAGGGTTAGGAGACCCGGACTCGACTCCTCGAGTTGGTCTCCTACTGGACCCCAGAACCCGGTTACTTATGCTCCCCTCCTTGGGTCTATCCTAGTGCAGAAAAGTAAATAATATACAAGTGATGACAACATCCGCAACCTGGAAGTGCCCCAATAAAAGAATATTACATACAAGTTTTTACATGAATGAAAATGAAAAACACTCATCTCACATAAAAACCCCCCCGGCTATTCAAACACGACGATCCAATATAACATATCCAGCAACACATAACAACACATGTCATCAACGTAAGCAAACATGCGTATCCCAATTGTCGTTGACATATAGCAACGAAACCGGCGATATCACATATTACACTTACGGTCACAGAAAAGAAAGTTTAAAACTACAACAGTTGGAATCCGCAACCACCTCAGACATCGCATGCCTGACCAAATGAATTCTTTAGACATCGCATGCTTAACAATTATAAACCCCGCATTTTACTCTCATTATCGAAAACATTTTTCAATATCAAGTCGGGAAATTCAACAAGATTCCCGACATTCTGATCGAATGCTCGTCGCAAACTTCAGTAGGCGGCCGCACCCCCGATGCCGTCGACGAAGTGCACCAAGGAGGAACACCGCTACCGCGAGCACCCGAACGGATGCTTTCGGCGACGGGGTTCTCCTACAGTCACTTGGTCGGGGCTATGGAGTGAGGCTGTCTATTAAGTTTACCCAGCGAGTATCCGCGTTCCCTACGTGATTGCGACGGACTTTTGATCACATCAAAACTCCGTGGCAACCGATCAAGTGAGACTAGAGTGCTATGTTTATAACATTCATTCAGTTATCTCATAACTACTTGTGAATTCCAATTATTGTATCACATTCCGGATAAACAGAAAATGTTAAACTTTCCGATCGAACATTCGAACACCCAAGTTTTCCCGATACGGCTCAACGCATGAAATAAGTCTAACAGCATTCAGTTCGTGCCTCAGTACCAACGGTCCAGCCGTAGAAGGGTCAAGCCAACGCCTCACATGTGGCACGCCGTACTGCCCCAAACCCGAAGGTTCAAAGGGCAGTTCAAGACGGTCACATAATCGAGTTAAGGTTTGTTGTCTTCTAGAGGGTCCATCGCGTTACTTGCACTACTTAGAACGTCGTTAAACTACGGAAAAATCCAACAATTGGAAATTTCCCGGCAGGAGAAAAATTGGGTATTTATATCCGGTCGAACTTTTTAACATATTCTAAAATTTATCCGGAAGAACACATTGACAAAATTAGACAATCCGATCGATACACTGAGTCCCCAATACAACCCAGAAAATGAAACTCTGGAAAAAAATATTAAAAATCCCCAGGAAAACCAGCACAGACAACTAAGAATTACTGTGCAAATTTGGATGCACAAAACGACAAACGGGCCGCGGAACCGCCGCATGAGCAAGCTCATGCCGCGGTTCCGCCGCACTTTAGTTGAATCACGGGCACGTGTTGCACAGTTTTTCTTAAAATTACCTGCTGAATTTTCTGAATATTTTTAATTTACAAAAATCCACATTTTACAGAAATGTCCAGAGAGCATGTTAAATATTGGGGTTTCGGTTCGATCGGACTTCAAACTCCGTCTAGACTTCGCCTAAGGCTCTAGCTAGGCTCTGATACCACTGTAGGGTTCCTAGGCACTCTAATGAAGTCTCACAAGTGATCAATCATGGCCAATTGAAATTTTACAAGTGCCTATAAACCCTAATACGGATCGTTAACTAGATAAATTGGCGAAGCAAGCATGTAAACGGAAATATAGCTAAAGGAAAAGTGACTACAACCTTTGTAGATCCGGTCCACCACTTCCTAAGCTCCGCGATGATCTCCCTCCGCTGTCCAAATCGAACCATTGACTCTAGCATTGGCATCATCGAAGAATGGGCGGGCTTGATCGTTGGTTCGATGCCGAAGATGATCTACGTCGAGGCATCACAAGAACAAGCTCCAACTTCACCAAGCCTTAAAAACTTGTGAAGGAAACACCCTATACAACTTGGCAAGAGGTAGAGGATGAAGAAATAGGAAGTGGGTAGACTTTAGATTTGGATTTCTCACTCATTTTGGCTAGTTGCCATTGATGGTGCAAGCTTTCTTCAAGTTGAAGATGAAGAAGAAGATGATAAAGAATTATGATAAGTGTTATGTAAATGATAAATAAATCAATACTTATCATTTACTAACCCTTGGTTAGTTGTAGAGAATGGACCATGGTTAACTTGAATGGTTAGGGTTAAGGATGAGACAAGAATGGTGACTTAGTCAAAGTTTCAAGAAACTTCAACTACAAACAAATCAAGCCACCATTCTATTTTCATTATCATTTTCTTTTTCCAAAATAAACAAAAAGAATAAATAAATGAATAAGTAAATAAAAAGTAAACCCTAATCATAAACTTAACCATGGTCTAATTCTTTACACTAACCCTAGCTTGCATGTATCATCAAACATGATACAATCATGTGCACAAAATATATCACATATACAATGTGCAAAAACCAAGTGAGTAAATCCATTTAAAGTGAACCAATACTAGTTAATGCAAAGTAATATATCAAATATATAATTATACATTAAATCATTAAATCAACACTTGATTCAATGATCCGGTCATATCGCATATAACCGGCTAGTATCCAATGTATCGGCTTATCGAATCAATCCTTGATTCGATAACTAGGTTATATCGCATATAACCATTCGATACATTCATCGCGAGAATAGAATACGGTATCACATACACGCATTATTCTCGGTCCCGCACATATCTCATATGCGCTCCTATTTCGTTTCGCTTGAGCTAGGAAACCTCTGTGTAGGACTCCAAAGACTCGTCAATACGCCGGTAGCAGATGATGATCATATCAAACACCCACAAGCCGCAAGCGGTCTGCTAAACGTAACGGCCACCCGGATATTGAGCGATCAGAAGATCGACGAGCAAGCCCGCTCACACTCCTGTGAATCCAACCAGTAACACTTACCGTACAGTCCGGTCTGTTCGTCTGATATGTCGCATATCTCGCCTAGGGGTGGTAAACGTCAGACCCCAATAGCTCGATAAGTCATGCCGACGTAGGGTCCATAACATTCGTGAAACTACTGATAACTCTTACCAGTATATCACTGCAACCCTGGCCAGGGATTTCCTGTTATGGCCAGTCGAGCATAACACAACATCAACCCCCAATACCGGGAGAGACGAATCCCCTCCTATCGCTCATTGCCTCCATGTGAATCGGGACTGTACCCAAAATCCACCTGTTTGCACGACTCAGTAGAGCCGTGGTAGGGTGGAAATCAAAGCACAGTGGGAGACACACAAGACTCTATGACGATCTCGGGTCAACAGACTAAGCTGTACCAGTGTCACCAGAGAACTGCCATATGACGTGAGGTATAATACCATCTGGGAGTTCTCGGCGAGTTCGTTCAGTGTACCCAGTCTCCACTGAGCACCCGTATACCATCTCTGATGTCAAACACCAATGGATATGGGATCATCCATCGCCCATCGCATTGGTCGAGAAGATATACGCTAGTCTACTCTGGAATATCGATGCCCCGTCTCGATATTCCCATGACTAGGAACAATGAAGGATGTACTCATTGACTATCCAGACCCCACTAGTATGATCTGCATCATAGTCCTGGAAGTCGGGTACACATCCTAAGGGCTTTATCAACATGTAATCAGAGAGACAGAAAGTATACATGTTAAGATAAAGAGCAACCAGATAGCGTACTATCATGTCGAGCAAGAAAGTCCTACCTATATATGTCCTAGCATCCACTACAATATACATCCAATGTACAGTAATGGCCTCTAGGGCATACATATAACTAACAGTGCTCCCCTGCCAGGCTCAACGCCATCATCTGCGACCATCTTGTCCCGGGGTACCGCACCGGGTCCACCATGCACCCGCAGACGGTTCCTCCTCCTTGTCGAATCGGGTGTATGATTTCGCTCAAGAGCCGAGAAAACTCATGGTGGACACCTCTCAGATCATATCACGAGAAAACTGCAATTTCTATTTTTAGAAATGATAATCAGTTTATAAAATCCTTGCGGTTTCTCCAAATCCAGAAATATCATGGAAATCCAGAATCTCAAAATCGCGATGTCAATAAACAGTGAATACTGGCATAAAGCCCCAAAATATTGCATGACAAATAGATAAATACACATGTATGGATATCTAAGTAAAGAATGCAAATGTCTAGTTTAACACATGAAAGCACACATACTATTAATATGTTGAAACTACCAGCTAGCAGGTCATATCAATGAAGTAATAATTCTAAAGTGTACGTGTCATGGCAATTACCGATGATGATGTGTGTGAGCTGGCAAGCAAGTGTTCGTAGACATACGCATCATCAGTAATGGTGCTGGTGTCTTGACAGCATGGGTTCATAATAAAAAAAGGAATCACAAGTATAATCATGCAATGTGATATGAACAGCAAGAATATACAATATATATACGAGTCATGTAGTTTTGGCATTTGAAATATCACGAATCGTGGTGTTTAGAAAATAGGGGCTATAGTGTTTTTAAGAAAAGGTACGTCCTTTGAAACATCCATAGTATCCCTTGGCCTGTCTTTAAAATACTCACGATTCGTTAGTTTTGGAAATAAGTATGACTCAAGCCCAGTATAACATCTACTAAGTAAACTACAGGACAAAGCTAAGAGACTAATTAAAGGGTAAGGAAAACCACCTATGTCTGAGTCGATATATATATCTAATAGTCGGTGATCCCGCCTCAATAGCGTCACGTACGATAAAACATACAATACGACATCCTCGAATCAAGTGTGCGGATCTATTATCATAATTATATCTCGTACGGTAAATCCATCGTACGACATCCCAAAATCGGGGTACGGGTCAACTATCACATTTATCACATTATTCATATGGTATCATCATCATAATATCATGAACTAGGGTACTGATCTAAGTCTAGTACATACCGATACCATCAACATTTGTCCGCGTGTGTATGAAAACACATCGCCCAGCAATCCGCTAATATAATATGTTGTATCTCATAACACGACCCATATCACATCACCGATCTCACGGCATCATGCCCAATCACATCGACTCATCTCCAAGTATCATTTACTATCCTCATCATACGTGTATATGTATGTGTATATATATATATATATATGTACTAACGCATCCACATATATATATACACATATAAACATATACACCCAAAACCATGCCACGTGTGTGCGTGTGTGTGTGTGTGTCCACTTTTAGTCTAAGGTTTCGCAACAAGAGAAACTAAACTAAAAACGCAATCTTCCGAATACGCTAAACTAACCCTTGATTTCCTAAGCCATTCTTGCTAGTTATCCACGTATCACACTACACATAATATATAACATATCAATGCTACACTACGAACTGCGGGGGTGCTATACGCCATCCGCCAGACTTCCACCGTAGATATATATCTACTCACCTGATCCTTGCTTGCCGAAGTCGATGTCGCCACGCCTTTGCTTGTTATCACGAAGTTCACGCGGAGGTACCTACATGTCATAACATAGCGTATCGCATTGAAATCCGTTTCGAAACAAAAACGACACGCGAGGTGCCTATAGGTTAGAACCTATAGCCTACACATGTTAAAGAACCAAACAACACCCCATATTGACGTACAAACGTCAAGTGATCGAGATAAAACACAATTAACAAAGTTCAAGTTCACAGAATTCACAAACCGAAATCAGAAACTATGAAAAACACTTCCAGATTTTACCCCAGGTGAAGTTAACCAATTTTGCATATGCGGGGGGTCTAATTTACTGAAGATAAAGCCCTGGACCAAGCACGAACCAAAATGGAAGTACCTAGGCCACAAATTGCGGCCATGGGGAGTTTATTTGCGGCCATAAGGTAAGGTTGGGGTCTCGGGTCTTTAGGGTATGCTCCAATTTTCCTGCATAACTCACTGTAGTTGCTAAATATTTATCAGGTGCCCGGGTCATAGCAGATCCCTAAATATCGTCACAATTCCCACAAAAACCCGATATCGGCAAATCTAAAGTTCATGGTTTAGGGTCTAGCCTATGGTTTTGCCCATAATACTAAAGCTACAGGGGTTTAAGGTCACTATTAAACCTCAATTGCACCATCTCAATTCAAATCAAGCCCAACCTCAACTTGGAATTTTCCAAGTTCACTAAACCTCACATAAACAATTTTAAACTAACATGGAAGCTAAAGGAAATGCATTACTACACTAATGATGAAGGGAATACCTCATTTGGCAACTCAAGAATTTTCTTGAGTTTCCCTAAGTGCTAAAAATCCTAACTTGCTTGGTTCTCCATGCTTGTAGTGATCTTGTGCACAATTTTAATGAAGGGAAATGGGTGTTTTCAGATGGTTTTGGTGCTGTTGTGAGGAGGTGTAAGAAGTGGAGAGAAGGGGGCGGCCATGAGGGAGGAGGTGAGAATGATGAAGGAAATGGAGGGAAAACAAATGGGAGCAATGGTCAAATGACCCCTCACCTCTCTCTCCTCTCTCATGCCCATGCCTAATTCTTTATTCTATTTCCTTTCTTTTCTTTTATTTTCCAAACACATCTGTAAAAACCAATATAAATCCATGCACAAATGAAGACTTGAAGTCATGCTTTCAAAAAATGTAACAAGTATTTGCAACATGATTTGTTGCATGTCATGCACATATCATACATAATGGAAAATTAGTAAACACTAATCAGGTTTAATAATAATCCATATACAATTAATCGTATACTAAGTTGTAAAATTCCCAAATTTTTCATAAATTCTTTTAAAATCAAAAATTGATATAATTTCCAAATATTTCCCAATTTATCGGTATATAATTATACCATGACATTAAAACTAATCTCCATTCATTAAAATATTCATAATATTTATTATTTTAATTATTTAAATTCCCAAAAATAATATTTTATTTTTCTGAAATGTTACAGCAAGCCTAGCAAAAGAAAAAGAGATGGCTGCCCCTTCATTTCCAAGTAAGTGTTTTGATATATTGTGGTGAGAAAATGAGCCACACACACACAAAAAATATCTCTACACTCACACACTTACCACAAATATCTAAGCTCACTCACAAATATCATAGCCATGACAAAAGACATGTTATGCCAAGAATGAGTCACAATTTCCACCATTAAACATTTAAACCAAAATGTTTAATCCAAAAAGAAATGGCATCAACTAAAGTTATCTTGTAATGAATTACAAGAATACCCTACATCTGTATATACATACCCGCATCCGTATTCGGACTGAATATGAATACTACGTGAAGAAAGTAATCCAATGATCTAATACTAGGATCCGGCTTAAACCAAAGCCAACTAGTATGATCCGTCCGATCATGATCCGTGCACAAGTGCACGTATATGATCGAACCGTGCCATAAAACCATACGGCCTCTACAACGTTTCGCCCGAACTTGGGAAACTCACTGTGTGGGACTCTAAAGACTCGTCAATACACTGGCAGTGGGTTTAACCACAAGCACGTCAGTGGCACTAGCTATACGTAACGGCCGCCCAGGTATTGAGCGAAAGGGAGGCCGACGAGCGAACTCATCCTGAAACCCTTCTGAGCCTGACAGTGACAATAACCGTATAGTCCGGTCCGTTTGTCTATGAGTATCGCATATCGGGCCTAGGGGGATGGTAAACTTCAGACCCCTAATAGCGGTATAAGTCATGTCGGAGTGTAGCCCAGAACACCCTGAGAAACTACTGGAATACCTACCAGTAAATCTCACTTGCCTTGGCCAAGGACTTTGTGTAATGGCTCTCCAAACACAGCGCGATATCAACCCCCTATACCGGGAGAGACGAAACCCCTGACGATCCGCTCACTGCCTCCATGTGGCTCGGGACTGTACCCAACTAAAACCTATTTACATGACTCCTTTGAGCCGTGGTAGGGTAGTAATCAAATCACAGTGGAAACTCACACGAGATAAATGACGATCTCAGGTCGATAGACTAACCTGTACACATGTCACCAGGGAACTGCTATCTGACGATAGGTATAATACCAACTAGCATGTTCCTGGCGAGTCCGTCCGGTGTACTCATAACCCAATGAGCACCTGTATACTATCTTAGGTGAACCAACTAACACCAATGGCTTGTGAGACTGGCCATCGCCCATCGTCGGGGTCTCGATCCGTATACACTAGTCTACTCTCAGAGTATCGAAGCCCAGTCTCGAAACTCCCACGACTAGGGACACTTTAAGGATGTACTTATAAACTACCCATCTCTCACATATATGAACTCCATCATATTGCTGGTAGTTAAGCAAGAATCCTATGGGCTCTATCAACATGTAATAGTGATCTGTAATGTCACCTGAAGCATGTACACGATGATAAAGACAAACCAGATAGCATACTATCATCTCGAGTAAGATTGTTCTACCGGTATAGGTCCTCCCTCAATCATTGCAATCATGTGCATGCGATCCAATAATTGACTTGAGGGCACTATGGCTAACAGTAGTTTGGATTGGCGGAATTCGGGTGGATCGTCTTCGGCGAGAAGATCATCGGAGGAAACTTGCACCAACTCGAAGTGGAGCCTAGTGGAGTCGCGTGGACTACATCCCGGAGCTTTAGAAGAGAAGGACGTGGTCATCAAAGGTTGTAGCCATCTTCTCTTCTTTAGTTTTTTCATATCATCATAGGTTTAAGCCTAATTTATCTAGTTAAGATCTTGGTAAGTCTAACTTAGTACCTAAATTTTTTAAATTTGGCATGCTTGATGCTTCTAAAATCTTGTATTGGTGCTAGGGTAGACTTTCAGTATAGGATTGTCGTGATTGAATAGCCAGGGGTTTTATGTGAGATGACAGATTTTCTTTTTCATTCATGTAAAATTCTATGTATGTAATATTCTTTTATTGGGACACTTCCGGGTTGAGGATGATGTCACCATTGATGTATATTATTTACTTTTCTGCATTAGGATAGACCCAAGGTGGGGAGTACAACCAACCGGGTTCTATAGTCTAGTGGAAGGCCATCTCAAGGAGTCGAGACCGGTCCCCTAACTCTAGAATTGGCAGGGTTGCTTGCCTCTCTCATAGGGGTCTAGGGGTGTAGGCTTGGCTATTCATCACGACCGTGGAATCCGTATTTTTTATCATTGGTTTAATATAAAATACGGATCTCCAAGTATATCTTATAATTTCATATATCTGCTTCTGCTGTGACTATGTGATGTGATCATATAAACTTCCTGAGACGAATGTTATTTATATATATGATATATAATAAACGTTGCTTATGTTTTGCATCTGCGCTAGTCCTGCTCCCGCTCTGCCGTTAGTTAAGTAACCTAACGGTGCATGACGGGACCCCGTGTCGAATGCGGATGTCATAAGCGTCTGATCTATTTGTTAGTTATGTATATGCCCTAGAGGCCATTGTTGTACATATGATGTATATTATAGTGGATGCTTGGATATATATAGAGAGGACTTTTTTGCTCGATATGATAGTATGCTATTTGGTTTCACTTTGTCTAAACATGTTGACTTGTATTGGTTTACTGTCTTGCTCTCACATGTTGATAAAGCCCTTAGGATATGTACTTGACTACTGGGACTATGATGCAGATCATACTAGTGGGGCCAGGGTAGTCCAAGAGTACATCCTATAGCTGTTCCTAGTCGACAGTGTATCGAGACAGGGCATCGATACTCTAGAGTAGACTAGCGTATACACATCTTGACCCATATGATGGGCGATGAATGATCTCATATCCATTCGTGTTTGACATCAAAGATGGTGTATGGGTGCTCAGTGGAGACTGGGTATACTGAACGGAGTCGCCGAGAATTCCTAGATGGTATTATACCTATCGTCAGATAACAGTTCTCTGGTGACACTGGTACAGGTTAGTCTGTAGACCCGAGATCGTCATAGAGTCTTGTGTGATTCCCACTGTGCTTTGATTTCCACCTTACTACGTTCATGAGAACGTGCAAAACGGTGGCTTTTGGGTACAGTCTCGAATCACATGGAGGCAATGAGCGATAGGAGGGGTTTCGTCTCTCCCGGTATTGGGGGTTGATGTTGCGCTGTGTTCGATTGGCTATAACTGGAAGTTCCTGGCCAAGGATGATATGGAGATCTATTGGTTAGTGTTATAAGTAGTTTCTCGACCCGTTATGAGCCTCAAATCGACACGACTTATCGGTTACTGGGGTCTGACGTATACCACCCCTAGACTGGATATGCGACATATCGGACGAAGAGACCGGACTGTACGGTAGTGTTACTGATAGGATTCACAGGAGTATATACAAGCTTGCTTGTTGATCTTCTGATAGCTCAATACCCGGGTGGCTGTTAGGTTTAGCTGACCACTTGCAGCTTATGGGTGTTTGATATGATCATCACCTACTGCCGGCGTATTAACTGTTAGTTATGTATATGCCCTAGAGGCCATTGTTGTACATATGATGTATATTATAATGGATGCTTGGATATATATAGAGAGTACTTTCTTGCTCGTCATGATAGTATGCTATTTGGTTTTCCTTTATCTTAACATGTTGACTTGTATATGTTTACTGTCTTACTCTCACATATTGATAAAGCCCTTGGGATATGTATTCAACTACTGGGACTATGATGAGATCATACTAGTGGGGCCAGAGTAGTCATGAGTACATCCTATAACTGTTCCTAGTCGAGAGTTTGTCGAGACAGGGCATCGATACACCAGAGTAGACTAGCGTATACGCATCTTAACCCATATGATGGGCGATGGATGATCCCATATCCATCGGTGTTTGACATCAAGGATGGTGTACGGGTGCTCAGTGGAGACTGGGTACACTGGACGGACTCGTCGAGAACTTCCAGATGGTGATATACCTCACGTCAGATGGCAGTTCTCCGGTGACACTGGTACAGGGTAGTCTGTAGACCCGAGATCGTCATAGAGTCTTGTGTGATTCCCACTGTGCTTTGATTTCCACCTTACCACGTCTAAGAGGGCATGCAAAACGGTGGCTTTTGGGTGCAGTCCCGTATCACATGGAGGCAATGAGCGATAGGAGGGGATTCGTCTCTCCCGGTATAGGGAGTTGATGTTGTGCTATGTTCGATTGGTTATAACTGGAAGTCCCTGGCCAGGAGGCTTTCTTGTTGATCTTCTGATTGCTTAATACCTGGGTGGCTGTTACGTTTAGCTGACCGCTTGCTGCTTGTGGGTGTTTGATATGATCATCACCTACTGCCGGCCTATTGACGATTCTTTAGAGTCCTACATAGAGCAGACTCAGGCAAAACGGAGTAGGGGCACATATGTGATATGTGCAGGACCGAGGATAATGCGATATGAGATACCGTATTATAATCTCGCGATATTTTGATATGAGCCGGGTCATCGGATCAAGTGTTGATTCGATGAATCGGTACATGATATATTAGTCGGTTATATTCGATATAGCCGGATTGTCGGATCAAGTGTTGATTCGATAATTTAGTGTATAATAATATATATGATATATTGCATTACATTATCTAATATTGGCTCGCTTTATTATTTCATTTTCTCACCGGGTAATACATTGATATATATGCGATATATATATTAATTGTATTATTTTCTTTTGTTACAAATATATATTATATATGTGATATATAATATAGTAACATGATATGATTACTAATGCAACATGTTTAGTGGAGATTAAACAATGTTAGGGTTTGATTTGGGTTAGTTCTTTCTTGATGCTTCTAGAAGGATTTCTTTTGTCATGAGTTAAGATATTATGGTTGATATTTTCTAGTGACTCATTCTTTAACCCAACCCAAACCCTAGCCCTAGTTAATTCTCTACATGAGTTAGCCTTGTCATAGTTGACCATGGTTACATTATTAATCATATATCATTTCATTATTCATCACAAAAGGATTTATCCATTATTTCTTCTTCTTCTTCTTCAACCTTGAGCTTTGAGAAAGCTTTCTAGGTTTTCATTTTGTGATGATTAAGAGTGAGATTTGATAAGAAAAAAGAGCACAAATACTACTCCATCATTCTCATCTAATCTAGCTAATTAGATTAGGGTGTTCACCTCATTAGAGAGAGATAGCTTGAGTTATAGAAACTTCGTGGTAGATCATCGGAGAAAAGGAAGATGATCAGTCGAAAATACAGCATTTTTAACACGGCAATTTCCCTATCTTTTGCACTCATCCAGAAGTGTTCGGTATTCATATTGCACATATTAGCAAAACAGCTGTAAAATATCGGATTGCATGTGTTAGACTTTAAAACCGGCATTTCTAGGGAAATTGATTGTATTTTATGGCATCGCATCATCCCTATATTGCGCAACACTTGTCTCGAGAAATTATGCAGGAAAATCCAGAAGAAAGGACAAAATTGTCATTTTGCTGATCAAACATTACGCCAACTCAAAAGATGCAGATTTGGTAGTAATCTAGAAGGAGTTATAATATTCAACATATCATAAAAAGGCCCATGAGACAGCCCAAACAAGTACCAGAGAACGCAAGCTCCAAGGCTTCCAAACCGCCGCGGTTCCACGGCGGCTTGATGGCTTCAGATGCCCAAAATTCCTGCACATGCTTACACTAACGGCCCAAGCTTCCAGAACATTGTAGAAACTCCACGTGGCACATCTAGAAGGCTCGGCTTAACAAACTTCATCTAGAAGCTTCTCCTCAACAAACTTTTGGAGGGAAATTCAAATCTCCTCTAACTAACTTTTGGAGGGAAATTCTAGATCTAGGGTTTGGAGGTATATAAATAGGAGCCTAGATCTAGGGTTAAACTTCTTCTGGAATCCTTAGTGGTAAAATTCTTCCTTAATCTCTAATCCTTAATCTTTACTTTCTCCATCTTCTTCCACAAGTCTATTGACAAGACTTGTGCGAAACCCTAACCCTAATTCCAATCAAAGTTCAAGATCCCGAGAACTAATCAAGCGAGAAGCCCTTCAACCTTTTAGGAGCGGAGCCGATCTTCAATCGAGCAAGTGATCCAAGCCGATCCGCGACTCACGGAAACGAGCGAAGCCAAATCGACAATCGAGTTCTTCCTCTTGTAGTTCTTGTGCGATTGTAATGAAATTGTTGATATAAATAAAAGGTGAAATTTTTTAATCTTTCTTTCTTTAAATTCTTGCATCATGATTCGATCTCAATTTATAATTGTAGTTCTTGTTGTGATGTTTGAGTAAAACTCCGCTCGTAAAGGAGTCATGACGATCAATAGGATGATGATGTAACAAATCTTAAAACGATTTTTAAGTCCTACGAGTTTTATAAACCCTAGCAAGTTCAAGAATCGATGACCTAGTTTCGTTGCGATGCTTTCTTGAATGTTATCGTTCGAAATTGGGGATCTACGATCGTTTCTTGAATTTACTAGAGGCTAGAATGTGAATGATATCGACGAAGGAACAAGGGATAAATGATGAAACCCTAGTTTCACTAGAAATCCCTAATTCTCGTCGATCATCATCGATCTAGTATCAATTCATCGAAGGATAAGAATACGTAATCGTAAGATTACATCACATCTATAGATCCGATCGATTCCTACGAGCCTCATTTAGATTCTTCATATTTGGTTGGAAAAATCAACAAACTCTCAATTTTTGATTCTATCTTTTACTTTTATTAGATCTAGATTTTCTAATTCTTGAACTTCAATTACAAATCATGAATTGTTTGTTTTTTTTTCTTTAATGTTTCAATTCAAATAAAACAAGTTACGAACGAATCGCACAATCCTTGTGGACGATCCGCACTCTCTAACGCGCTACATCCGACACCGTTAATTGATTGCGGTCAAAAATATTTTTGGTTGTGATTTCTATACAATTTTCATACTACACAACGAGAAATCGTTTTCAATCAAATGGCGCCTTGCCGGGGATCGAACCCGGGTCACCCGCGTGACAGGCGGGAATACTCACCACTATACAATTTTTCTATATACATTTTCTAAATACCGACACACAAAGAAACGATCAATCAAATGGCGCCGTTGCCGGGGATCGCGCGCTAATTCGTTCTATATTGAAATTTGAATTGAAAGATTTATTCCGTTACAATTTTTAGATCAAAATTCGCGCAAACACTAATACGAGTTGTTGTGATTTGATTGCGAGGAAATATGGAATTATTGGTGCTAGAGAAATTTTTTTCTGAGAAGTCCAGAGAGCTCTTGAGGTGAACAGAAGCCTCTGTAGGAAATTTCATGCAGTGATCTCCTCAGAGAACCGCGATTCCACGGCATATAGCCACTTACTGCGGCGGTTCCGCGGTGGGACAAGGGGTTTACTGTACCAATTTTGCTCTGTGAGTCTCTTTCTTATCTTCTTCTCTGTCTGCTCCAAATAACAATTTACTACAGGTTTCTTTGCAAAAATTCGCAGCGCCGCAAAAGCAAAAATTAAATTGTTCTTGTTTTGATCTTGTGTTTGTTTGCATAATTAATACGGACATTAAGGGGCAAAGACCAAATCCAGATTAGGTGGGGAGTTCATTACCCTTCCTAAGCCTCGAAAATCGCAAAATTGCATCCGCATTTACCCTCATTAATTAAAAAATATCTAGAGATGACTCTAAGGACCGTCGCGCTCACTTAGGACAGAAGAAGGCCGTGGGTAATTCATTGCTTATCCGCGTTTCTCTTGTGGTGTCTAAGGAAAGTGTGTCGAAGGCTAGTGGTTACTTAATTAGGCTCACTACTTACGTAGTGGAGAACCTCCCACTTACCTAGCACTTACCTGGCCACAGGAGAGACAAAGAGGCAGTGGAGGATTGATCCCGCGACTTGTTTTTTGGCAGTTAGGAGCGGTCTAGAGATTTGACCTAGGTGACCCCTAGAATTAGGGTTTTATGTGTTGCATTTTGTGATTTGCATCATATTTTCAAAAATCCGTCCACTTTTCAAAACAAACACCGCATTCATTCATCTCCCCTAATTATAAATTCACGCTGCCACTTGTACTAACCCTTTTTAGTGCAAGATAGGCTGGACACGGGATTCTAGTGCCCGTTAAGTCCGCGTTTCCCTCATCGACCCAAAAGTCGGTATTTCTACATTTACCCTTTCTTTTACCCACCACCACACCCACATCGATGGATCCGTCTCCATCGAATTTCTTTTCCACTACCCTGCCGCCCTCCGTTGGTGCGCAGAATCCACCTCGCATCTCTCTCCAAGAAAGGTACTATCCTACACGAGGTCCTCTTTCCACCTGTCTTTCCATTCCACCAGCCAACGGAGAAAATTTTCAAATAAAACCCCAATACATCAACCTTCTACCAAAATTTCACGGTCTCGAGTCTGAAGACGCATATGGATTTATCACCAAATTTGAAAATGTATGCGCAATGATGGGTACCTCACAGCTTTCTATGGATGCTATGCGTCTGCGTCTTCTCCCATTCACCTTGTGCGATATAGCCGAGAAGTGGCTGTATAACACTACCGCACATTCCATCTCAAACTGGGAAGAATTCGTAAAAGCATTCCTAAAGAAATTCTACCCACATCATAAAACAGCTCGAGTCCGTAGCGAAATCAATCAATTCACCCAGCTTCCATATGAACCATTTTCAAAATGTCTTGAACGCTTCAAGGATCTGTTACTTCAATGTCCACATCACGGCATCCCGAGATGGGAACTGTGCCGAATCATTTATGAGGGCATTAATCCTAACACAAGACAGACCTTTGAATCCATGTGTCAAGGCAACTTCATGACTAAAGATGATGGGGAAGCCTGGAATTTTCTAGAAGATTTCGCTGAAAAATCTTTACAGTGGGAGGGTGTGAGTCAATCGTCTAGGGATGGTAATAATACTTCCATAGGAGTTAGAGCTGACATTTCAGCTATCCAAAAGAAACTCGAGACTATGGAAAACAAATTTTTAGCCACCCTAAGTCAAATATCATTCTCCAAAACTGTATGTGGATGTTGTTCTGATCCTTCTCATTTGACGGAAGAATGTCCACGTAATGCTCTGTTTCAAGGTCACGAGCATACCAATGCTGCATTTCAAAGACCTAGAAACGATCCATTTTCTTCCACATATAATCAGGGTTGAAGGAATCACCCAAATTTTGCTTGAAACCAATCACAAAATCAAAACACGGTTCCAACCCAAAACAATTTCCAAAGGGTCCCTCCACCACAACAGCACCCACAACTTCAATTGAGTCAGCACCCCTTCCAAGCACATAACTTTCAAAATCCGGTCAACACACCTGCACTGTCTAGTCCTTTACAGTTGACCGGGACTGATGAATCCTCTTAATTTGCACAATACATGAATTTGGTCTTAACAAATATCATGCAAGTTTCGGCTGAAATGAAGACTTCTGTCGATAAAATTGAGAAAAACTCAGCATCCCAAGCTGAGAGTATTAAATCGATGGAAGCAGAAATTTCACGATTAAAAGCCGAAATGAGTGCAAGAGAGAAAGGGAAACTTCCAGCTCAACCTTTGCCCAATCCTGGCTATTCACATCTTGTGAATGCAATCACGTTGAGATCTGAAAGAGTGCTTGACAATCATGTTGGGGAAGAGTTTGATGATACAGAAAAATCAATCAATAACACCCCGGCTGAGACCTTTCCTCACACACACCCTTCTAATTCTGACCCCAGTTCTTCTACCCCACCACCTTCTTCCGAGCCTATTCTTCGTTTCCCACAAGGCTCGCCACCTCAGCCCATCTCTTCTAGTCTACCACCGACGATCCCCACTTCTATTTTGGGATCGGGTCCACACACACTTCCTTCTCCTATGATGGACCCAGCGCTTATTGCTAAAGCGCCTTCTCCTAATCGGTTAAGGGCTAACACATCAAGTCCACATATGGAGAAGATTATGGACATTTTAAAGCAAGTTAACATCAACATCCCTCTCCTAGATGCCATCCAACAAGTTCCATCCTATGCGAAAACTCTTAAGAACTTATGCACTAGGAAGAGGAAGACTCAAGTGTCCAAGAAGATTTTTATGGCAAAGACTGTAGACACGGCTTTCCCCCAACAATTACCGAGGAAACGTAAGGATCCTAGATATTCTACGATTTCCATTTCTATTGGGGAGAAACACATCAACCGTGCTCTACTAGATCTGGGCGCAAGTGTTAACCTGCTTCCATACTCGGTTTATGAGCAACTAGGTATCGGAGAGTTAAAGCCAACCAATTGCACTCTCCAGATGGCTGACCGATCAATCACCAAACCTAGGGGTGAACTGGAGGATGTGTTAATAAAAATCGGGGAATTTATATTTCCTATGGATTTTATTGTAATTGATACACAGCCTGTAGCGAACCCACGGAATCAAATTCCGGTGATTTTAGGTCGCCCCTTTTTGGCCACTTCCAACGCTATAATCAACTGTCGTAATGGCTCTATGACCCTATCTTTCGGGAATAGGTCAATAGAGCTAAACGTTTACAAGTTGGGAAGTGTACCCTCCGAACCTACTGCTCAGGTCTGTTCTGTCGACAGCAGCGAATTTGATGATCCTCATGATATCGATCTTGACTCTTTTCATACATTATTGTTTGACCCAACTATGTATCATACACATACGGACACTTCCACCGAGTTGTCCGGGTCAACAATTAACACCGATTATGAACTGTTCTTAGAGTCTGAAGATCACCCCGTGCATTGTGATGACATTATTCATCTGGGTATTGATGGAACTTTTGAGGAGATCTTCGCTGATGAACTCGCATTTTTGAATGACACGGGTGTTGAGATGAATCATGTCCCAATCAATAAAATTGAACCTCCACCCCTTCTTCTGAATTGTAAAAAGAATACGAGTAATCCATCACATACACTGCATTGTCTCTCCAAAATGAGACGCACACACATTCTATTCCACCACTTAACCTTTCCCCACTTCTTCTTCCACCAACCAGAGCACTGTATTGATAAAATTTTTGAATGGTTGGTGTTAACCTTCGGTCTTTGCAAAGCTTGGCATCGACCAATGATTTTTGACCCCCTCATGTGATTTTCAAAGATTAACATTGCATAACTCAAGTTTGGGGGGGGGCATTTTTTCCGGCTCTTGATAAGAAAAGTTTTACAAAATTTTGAGCCAAAAATAAGTTTGGGGGAGGATCTTCACTTAAATATTTTGCCCGCACTAATAAATTCCTCCCAAGCTTACAGGTTTTCGAGATTTAGCAGATGGCAACAGTGAGGACACTGTTGAAAACATGTTTGGGGGAGGTTTGTGCTTATTTTCGCATCATTTGCATCATACTTTGCATAAGCATAAAACATTTTGAAAACCTATAAAAATTTAAAAATTTTCAAGAAAATAAAAATAATTTTTTGTACATAAATAAGATAATAAAAGATTAAATAGTGAAAAATTACATCCATGAGATTAGAAAAATTTAAGAAAACCAAGAAAATTAGAAGTTTTCTTAAACGAACTAGTAATAAGTAGTTATGAGCCGTTGTCCCAAGGGTTAGTAAGATGAAAGACGTCACTAATCTGAGGATAAAAATAAGTCTGAAAAATAGTTTCTATTCTGGAAGCAAAACATTTTGAACGTTGATACCCTACTATTCGCACTTACACACGTATTAAAGCCTGGGATAGTAGAGGATACCTTGAAATGCTCTTGTCTTAAAGCCAAAAGTATGAAGGAAATAAAAAATGAAGAAAAAATAAAATGGTGAGAAAAATGGACACTGGTTTTGTTATCGCCAAGGCAACAATAAAAAAATATAGCGAGGGTGCCTCTTCACCTAGTGCCCTAAGGCCAACTGGTCTGGGAGTCATTGCTATGCCTGAGTTGGTGCAAGACGAGGAAAATACACCAAATAAGCAAGCACATGAGTAATCGGTCAGTTAGTACCTCAAGAAGTATTAACGGTCGCATGAAAGTGTGTGAGCACATCTAAATATTCATTAATTAAAAAGTACTGAGGCTGATGGGCAAGAGTGTGATAACTTGAATTGAATTCTCCGGGTGTAGGGATGTCTTTACACACACGCAGGGTTATATGATCGATGTTTGGAAGAAAGATAGGAATGAAGAATAAGATGATGTTTTATTGAGGGAGGACGTGATTTCTAACATCTTTTCATGACTATTAAGATAGGGCTCATGACAACCGAAAAGCTAGCTTAGTTGGAAACCCTAATTTTTAAGGCTTTTCTTTTATAATTCTCTTCTTTAAATGTAATATTCATGATCTTCCTTTTATTATTGGATTTTATGGGTGTAATCCGCTGAAAACCCTCAGGAGACAACACTCCTCCTACTAGGGACACCTAGAGGTTTAAAGGCTTGTTGCATATGCTCAGTGCAATCGTGTTGCCTATGAAAGTGTGCTAGTTAGTTTTTCTCTTTCTTTATTTTCTCATTCTCTTTTTAATAAAAAGTTCGCTCGAGACGATCGAAGATAAGTTTGGGGGAATTTGATCAGTCGAAAATACTGCATTTTTAACACGGCAATTTCCCTATCTTTTGCACTCATCCAGAAGTGTTCGGTATTCATATTGCACATATTAGCAAACAGCTGTAAAATATCGGATTGCATGTGTTAGACTTTAAAACCGGCATTTCTAGGGAAATTGACTGTATTTTATGGCATCACATCATCCCTATATTGCGCAACACTTGTCTCGAGAAATTGTGCAGGAAAATCCAAAAGAAAGGACAAAATTGTCATTTTGCTGATCAAACATTACGCCCACTCAAAAGATGCAGATCTGGTAGTAATCTAGAAGGAGTTACAATATTCAACATATCATAAAAAGGCTCATGTGACAGCCCAAACAAGTACCAGAGAACGCAAGCTCCAAGGCTTCCAAACCGCCGCGGTTCCGCGGCGGGAGCGCGCTTGCGCCGCGGTTCCGCGGCTGCTTGATGGCTTCAGATGCCCAAAATTCCTGCACGTGCTTACACTAATGGCCCAAGCTTCCAGAACATTGTAGAAACTCCACGTGGCACATCTAGAAGGCTCGGCTTAACAAACTTCATCTAGAAGTTTCTCCTCAACAAACCTTTGGAGGGAAATTCAAATCTCCTCTAACTAACTTTTGGAGGGAAATTCAAAATTCAAATCCTAGATCTAGGGTTTGGAGGTCTATAAATAGGAGCCTAGATCTAGGGTTAAACTTCTTCTGGAATCCTTAGTGGTAAAATTCTTCCTTAATCTCTAATCCTTAATCTTTACTTTCTCCATCTTCTTCCACAAGTCTAGTGATAAGACTTATGCGAAACCCTAACCCTAATTCCAATCAAAGTTCAAGATCCCGAGTACCAATCAAGCGAGAAGCCCTTCAACCTTTTAGGAGCGGAGCCGATCTTCAATCGAGCAAGTGATCCAAGCCGATCCGCGACTCACGGAGACAAGCGAAGTCAAATCGACGATCGAGTTCTTCCTCTTGTAGTTCTTGAGCGATTGTAATGAAATTGTTGATATAAATAAAAGGTGAAATTCTTTAATGTTGCTTTCTTTAAATTCTTGCATCATGATTCGATCTCAATTTATAATTGTAGTTCTTGTTGTGATGTTCGAGTAAAACTCCGCTCGTAAAGGAGTCTTGACGATCAATAGAATGATGATGTAACAAATCTTAAAACGATTTTTAAGTCCTACGAGTTTTGTAAACCCTAGCAAGTTCAAGAATCGATGACCTAGTTTCTTTGCGATGCTTTCTTGATTGGTATCGCTCGAAATTGGGGATCTACGATCGTTTCTTGAATTTACTAGAGGCTAGAATGTGAATGATATCGACGAAGGAACAAGGGATAAATGATGAAACCCTAGTTTCAATAGAAATCCTTAATTCTCGTCGATCATCATCGATCTAGTATCAATTCATCGAAGGATAAGAATACGTAATCGTAAGATTACATCACATCTATAGATCCGATCGATTCCTACGAGCCTCATTTAGATTCTTGATATTTGGTTGGAAAAATCAACAAACTCTCAATTCTTGATTATATCTTTTACTTTTATTAGATCTAGATTTTTTAATTCTTGAACTTCAATTACAAATCATGAATTGTTTGTTTTCTTTTCTTTAAAGTTTCAATTCAAATAAAACAAGATACGAACGAATCGCACAATCCCTGTGGACGATCCACACTCTCTAACGCGCTACATCCGACACCGTTAATTGATTGCGGTCAAAAATATTTTTGGTTGTGATTTCTATACAATTTTCATACTACACAACGAGAAATCGTTTTCAATCAGAAGACTACAAGCTAGCATGGATCGTTCGAGTTGCGGAGCCTCTCTTGAGTCCGGGAGATCGTGGATCGCGGCGAAGGGACTTCTACTCGGAACTTATGAAGCGAAGGAGCGGACTACAAAGGTTGTAATCCCTCACTCTTAGTTGTAAAGTTGTTTACTTGCATGTTAAATCCTAATTATCTAGCAAAGATCCCAGCTTTGGGTTGTTCGGCACGTCTAAATTTTTATTCGGGCATGGTTGATGCCTTATTAACCATTATAAGAGTGCCTGGGAACCCTACAGTGGTATCAGAGCCTAGCTAGAGCATTAGTCGACGTGTATACGAAGTTAAAACTTCGATCGATCCCCGAAACAACGAAAATGACCCCCTCTCTGGAAATTTTGTAAAAATGTGATTTTTTCATCATTAAAAATACTCAAAAAAATCAGTAGGGAATTCTAAGAGTTACTATAAAACGCGAGGTCCTAAATCCACTAAAGAGCCGCGGAACCGCGGCAATACCTTGCTTGCGCGGCGGTTCCACGACGGAATAGTAGAATTAGGGTTAGTATTTTGTGCAGTAATATCCGTAGGAACTTGTACATTCTTCTGGGTATTTTTAATCTGACTCAAGTGTTGAGTGTTCTGGGGATTATTTTGAATTCATTGATTCGATCGGAATGTTTAATTTCGTTCTGTTTTCCGGATTATTTAGAAACTGTTAAAATGTTCGAACGGATATCATTAACTCACTTTTTCCCGGCACGAAAAACATTCAAGTGTTGAATTTTTCTTGAGTTTAAATCTTTCGGAAAAACGTGCAAGTAATGCGGTGGACCCTCTATAAGAACACAAGGCTTAACTCGATTATGTGACCGTCTGAACCGCCTCTAAACCTTAGGGTTTGGGGCAGTACGGCGTGCCACATGTGAGGCGTTGGCTTGACCCTTCTATGGCTGGACCATTGGTAATGTGACATATTCTGGGACTTTTTGAACTCCGCTCAAGTGTTGAGCTATTTAGGAAATCTTGGGTATTTGATTATTCGATCTGAAAGTTTAATACTGTCTATTTATCTGGAACGTGATACAATATGTGGAATTCATATAGTTAGGCATGAAATGCGAAGTATGTGATATTTCGGATTTACGATGTCTAAAGAGATTGTGGATTCCAAATGTTCTAGTTTTACAATTTCTTTTCTGTGATCGTAAGTGTAATATGTAGTTGTATTGCCGGTTTTCGTTGTTATACATCAACGACGATCGGTGTATCCATACTTACTTACGTTGATGATATGAGATATTATGTGTTGTTGCGATATGTTATATTGGATCGTCATGTTCTGAATAGCCGGGGTTTTATGTGAGATGATGGTTTTTATTTTCATTCACGTAAAATTCATTTGTATGTAATATTCTTTTATTGGGGCACTTCCGGGATGAGGTTGATGTCACCAGTGTATATTATTTACTTTTCCGCATTAGGTAGACCCAAAGAGGGGAGCACAAGTAACCGGGTTCTATGGTCCAGTGGGAGGCCATCTCGAGGAGTCGAGACCGGGTTTCCTAACCCTAGAATTAGCAGTGTTACTTGCCGCTCTCGTAGGGGTCTAGGGATGTGGGTTTGGCTATTCATCGCGACCGTGGAATCCGTATTTTATATAGGCTCGTATTAAAACACGAACATCCTAGTATATCCAATATTTCATACATGTTCTTCTGCTGCAATGTTCTGTGATGAGATCATATTACTGCCTGAGACGAATGCTTATACTATATATATGCTGATATATAAATATTACTGCTTTCGTTTCTTCTGTGATGCTTAGGAAGCATAAGCTGATGTGATTTATTAATAAGATTAATAAAAGAAAAGAAACCTAAAAGATGTTGTAGAATCTAAACTTTATAAAAAGGGTAGCTACGGTCTTGCTTTGCACAGCGGTATATATGATATACCCTGCACCTTATTCAATGGGGAAAGAGCCGAGATCCCTTCACTGGGAGTGACCTCTTTAGCAAAACTGGCAGATGCTACAAACTCGCGGTTTAGTTTTTAATAGCTTATATAGTTTTTTGCTTTGCACAGCGGTATATATGATATACCCTGCACCTTATTCGATGGGGAAAGAGCCGAGATCCCTTCACCGGGAGTGACCTCTTTAGCGAAATTAGAAAAGCCTAAAAAACACTCCTTTTCAAATCACTTGTTTCTACAACGATATCAAGTTTATTATGCTCATGGTTTTCTGAAAAACCTGTGTAGCCCTCCATCATTTCAGATAAGTAATATTTAGTATTCGTGCTGCGGTAGTTTGGCATGCGTCAAGGCGTAGTGTACGGTAGCTGATTATTACTTATCTACAGCATGAGCTGTGATTGGATTAGGGTATTCGTACGGCGTTGTTTGGCATGCGTCAAGGGTCGTACGGGTGGGTTTAATTCAATCACGAAATGTACGGATTGAACTTGACTAGCGGACTATGGGTTGTTTGGCATGCGTCAAGGTCATAGCATGCTAGGGGTAAAAGCCTTATCAGGAATTTCAAGTGTTGAAATTTGCAATGAGATTGCATACCTTCTATGAGATAGATGGATCCTGATACCCACTACGAGTAAGAGTTACTCCTGGGAGAGTTTTACACAGGACAATTAGCCAATCAAGTAGTTGTCTAGAAAGGTGTTAACGAGGTTATGCCTCTGGGAAGACGAGGTTTATTTTAATTAGGTCCGTGCGAAAGCACGGGGAACCTCCCTCAAGTACCGACACTGATCTGGCTGAAAGATTGACGAAATTGTAGGGTGTAATTAATCCCGGCTAATCTTACCTTTTAGGGTTTGAAGGAAGATTTGATAAAAACAGTGGGAGACATCCTGATTAGATAAGATTATAACCAATCTAATCTTGCAAGAGCATACGCTAAAGCGTTTTTCTTCTCTCTCTCCAGGTAGCGACCATGTCAGGACTTAATCAAGATAATAAAATGGATGTATTGACTGAACCCGCTTTTTATACTGAGCAGGGGATCGTTGGTCCCGTTCTTTCTTATAAGAGTTATAAGACTGAACAGTAAACAGGAGAATATCTGGATTCTCATGCCGCCCAAACAAAGAACATGCATGCTGATGCATCTTCTTCGGGTGTGTTAGTTATTGAGAACTGTTTCTCAGTTCACCCTACGTCCTGGGTATTAGATACTGGATCGGGATCCCACATATGTAAATTGTTACATAGGCTACGTAAAGGTAGACAACTGGGAAAAGGGATTCCGTTCAAGTAGGGAATAGTGCAAGTATTGCAGCCAAAGCAGTTGGCGAATATCACCTAGTATTACCAAGTAGAAATACACTGATTCTGAATGAGTGCTATTATATACCGAACATGATGTGCAACATTATATCAGTTTCTTTATTAAGTAAAGAAGGATATAATTTTGTAGTACAGGATAATGTTATGAACATATTCCTAGATCAAAAGTTGATTGGATCAGGCTCGTTACATAATGGCATATTCATTCTCAATCTAAATACAGTCCTTAATATACAAAACACACACAAGGGGAAAAGTTCAGAAATGAATGAATCCTTCTTGTGGCCTTGTAGACTTGGTCATATCAATGCGACACGACTAGCTAAGTTACATAAGGATGGATATTTGAATCCGTTCGAATTATCATCTTATGATACTTTCTATTCATGTCTCAAAGGTAAAATGACCAAAACTCCGTTTAGTGGATACGGAGAAAGAGTTACGGAACTCTTAGGACTGGTACATAGTGATGTATGCGGTCCTATGTCTACGCATGCCAGGAACGGTTCTTCCTACTTCATTACATTCACTGACGATCTCTCTAGATACGGGCATGTGTTCCTGATGAAACACAAGTCTGAAGCTTTTGAGAAATTCAGAGAATATAAGCACGAAGTAGAGAACCAAACGGGCAAAAGTATTAAGATCTTTCGATCTGATCGAGGAGGAGAATACTTGAGTAATGATTTTCTGGATAATCTAAAAGAGAATGGGATTCTCTCTCAGCTTACTCCTCCTTATACACCACAGCACAACGGTGTATCACAACGGAGGAATCACACCCTATTAGATATGGTGCGCTCTATGATGAGCACTGATGAGTTGCCTATTTCCTTCTGTGGGTATGCGCTTGAGACAGCCATAGACCTATTGAATAGGGTTCCCACCAAATCTGTGCCAACCACTCCATATGAGATATGGAAAGGAAAGAGACCACATCTTAATTATATTAAGATATGGGGTTGTCCGACATATGTGAAAAAACAAAATCCGGACAAGCTCGAGGCAAGATCTGTTCTGTGCAAGTTTATTGGATATCCCAAGCATTCGTAAGGGTATGTCTTCTACCACTCCGAGGAACAAAAAGTGTTTGTTTCTCGACATGCCACCTTCTTAGAAAAGGGTTTTCTTATGAAACAAGATAGTGGCAATGAGGTAGAACTGGAAGAAGTTCCAGTGACATAAACTGCAACTGAAGATTTAGTGGAACCAGAGGATTCAGTAGTACCCGACGAACCCCAGCCTCTCCGCCGATCTAGCAAGATTTCTCATCCACCTGAGAGATACTATGGTTTTCTCATTGATGGTGGGAGCGAGGATTGCATCATGGAAGATGACGACCCGACTAGTTTCGAGCAGGCCATCACGAGTAGTGACTCTGTGAAATGGCTGGATGCAATGCGATCTGAGATGTAATCCATGTACACCAACAAAGTATGGACTTTGGAAAATGCCCCTGAAGGGGTAAAACCCATTGGGAGCAAGTGGATCTTTAAAAAGAAAATTGGTGTAGATGGAAAAGTTGAGAGTTTCAAGGTAGACTTGTTGCAAAGAGTTTTCGTCAACGACCAGGTATGGATTGTAACGAATCCTTTTCTCCAGTGGCTATGCTTAAGTCCATCCGAATCTTACTTTCCATTGCTGCATACCATGACTAAGAAATCTGGCAAATGGATGTTAAGACCGCCTTTCTAAACGGTGATTTAGAAGAGTGCGTGTACATGACTCAGCCAGAGGGCTTCGTAGATAGTGGGAGCAGCGGAAAAGTGTGCAAGCTGCTTAAATCCATTTATGGGTTAAAGCAAGTATCGCGGAGTTGGAACATCTGTTTTGATGTTGTAGTCAAAGAGTTTGACTTCATCAAAAATATAGATGAACCTTGTATTTATAAAAAAGGTTGCAGAGAGTAAGGTTGTCTTCCTCGTATTGTACGTCGATGACATACTCTTGATAGGAAATGATATTCCTATGCTGCAATCAGTCAAGCTCTTCTTATCACAAAGATTCTTAATGAAAGATCTAGGTGATGCCTCCTGCATATTGGGAATCATGATCTATAGAGATAGATCTAAACGGATACTGGGATTGTCCCAATCCAGGTACATTGACACCATACTAAAGAGGTTTAGTATGGAAGAATCCAAGCGTGGGAACCAACCCACGATCTCTGGACTCACTCTCTCCAAAGAGATGTCTCCCAAGACTGATTTGGAAAGAGATCGCATGCAAGGGATACCCTATGCTTCGGCAGTAGGCTCTATCATGTATGTGATGCTATGTACCAGACCCGATGTAGCATACTCACTAAGTATAGTGAGTCGGTATCAAGCAGATTCTGGAGAGAGTCACTGGACAGCTGTGAAGAGCATTCTCAAGTACTTGCGAAGGACTAAGGAGATGTTCTTGGTGTATGGTAACGGAGAACTCCAGGTGGAGTCCTTTACTGATTCCAGCTTCCAAAGTGATAAGGACGACTCTAAGTCGCACTCGGGATTTGTCTTTACCCTCAATGGAGGGGCGGTAAGTTGGAAGAGTTCCAAACAGGATACCGTTGCAGACTCGACGATGGAAGCTGAATACATCGCTGCCAACGATGCTGCCAAAGAGGCTGTCTGGATAAAGAAGTTCATTAGTGAACTTGGTGTGGTTCCATCCATTGAGCATCCAATACCTCTGTATTGTGATAACAATGGAGCTGTGGCTTTGGCCAAGGAACCCAGGTCCCATCAAAAGTCCAGACATATTCTGAGGCGGTATCACCTGATCAGGGAGATAGTTGATCGCCGGGAGATCGAGGTCATGAGAGTAGATATGAAGGACAACACTGCGGATCCACTCACGAAGGCCATTCCCCAGATACAGTATGAGAGATTATTTGGGATGCTAGGTATGAGATACTACAGCAGCTGGCCTTAGTGCAAGTGGGAGATTGTTAGTTATGTATATGCCCTAGAGGCCGTTGTTGTACATATGATGTATATTATAATGGATGCTTGAATATATATAGAGAGGACTTTGTTGCTCGTCATGATAGTATTCTATTTGGTTTTCCTTTATCTTAACATGTTGACTTGTATATGTTTACTGTCTTACTCTCACATGTTGATCAAGCCCTTAGGATATGTACTCGACTACTGGGACTATGATGAGATCATACTACTGGGGCCAAAGTAGTCGATGAGTACATCCTATAACTATTCCTAGTCGAGGGTGTGTCGAGATAGGGCATCGATACACCAGAGTAGACTAGCGTATACGCATCTTGACCCATATGATGGGCGATGGATGATCCCATATCCATCGGTGTTTGACATCAAGGTTGGTGTACGGGTGCTCAGTAGAGACTGGGTACACTGGACGGACTCACCGAGAACTCCCAGATGGTGATATACCTCAGGTTAGATGGCAGTTCTCCAGTGACATTGGTACAGGGTAGTCTGTAGACCCGAGATCGTCATAGAGTCTTGTGTGATTCCCACTGTGCTTTGATTTCCACCTTACCACGTCCAAGAGGGCGTGCAAAACGGTGGCTTTTGGGTGCAGTCCCGAATCACATGGAGGCAATGAGCGATAGGAGGGAATTCGTCTCTCCCGATATAGGGAGTTGATGTTGTGTTGTGTTTGATTGGCTATAACTGGAAGTCCCTTGCCAGGGTTGAAACAGAGAATTACTGGTAAGAGTTACCAGTAGTTTCTCGACCCGTTATGAGCCTCACATCGACACGACTTATCGGTTACTGGGGTCTGACGTATACCACCCCTAGACTAGATATGCAGGATATCAGACGAAGAGACCGGACTGTACGGGAGTGTTGTTGATTGGATTCATAGAAGAATGTACAGGCTTGATTGTTGATCTTTTGATTGCTCAATACTTGGGTGGCTGTTACATTTAGCTGACCGCTTGCAGCTTGTGGGTGCTTGATATGATCACCACCTACTGCCGGCGTATTGACGATTCTTTAGAGTCCTACATAGAGGTTTCATGACTCAGGCAAAACAGAGTAGGGGCACATATGTGATATGTGCAGGACCGAGGATAATGCGATATGAGATACCGTATTATATTCTCGCGATATTTTGATATGAGCCGGGTCATCGGATCAAGTGTTGATTCGATGAATCGGTACATGATATATTAGTCGGTTATATTCGATATAGCCGAATTGTCGGATCAAGTGTTGATTCGATAAATTAATGTATAATAATATATATGATATATTGCATTACATTATCTAATATTGGCTCGCTTTATTATTTCATTTTCTCACCGGGTAATACATTGATATATATGCGATATATATATTATTGTATTATTTTCTTTTGTTACAAATATATATTATATATGTGATATATAATATAGTAACATGATATGATTACTAATGCAACATGTTTAGTGGAGATTAAACAAGGTTAGGGTTTGATTTGGGTTAGTTCTTTCTTGATGCTTCTAGAAGGATTTCTTTTGTCATGAGTTAAGATATTATGGTTGATATTTTCTAGTGACTCATTCTTTAACCCAACCCAAACCCTAGCCCTAGTTAATTCTCTACATGAGTTAGCCTTGACATAGTTGACCATGGTTACATTATTAATCATATATCATTTCATTATTCATCAAAAAAGGATTTATCCATTATTTCTTCTTCTTCTTCAACCTTGAGCTTTGAGAAAGCTTTCTAGGTTTTTATTTTGTGATGATTAAGAGTGAGAATTTGATAAGAAAAGAGAGCACAAATACTACTCCATCATCCTCATCTAATCTAGCCAATTAGATTAGGGTATTCACCTTAGTAGAGAGAGATAGCTTGAGTTATAGAAACTTCGAGGTAGATCATCGGAGAAAAGGAAGACTACAAGCTAACATAGATCGTTCGAGTTGTGGAGCCTCTCTTGAGTCCGGGAGATCGTGGATCGTGGTGAAAGGACTTCTACTCGGAGCTTATGAAGCGAAGGAGCAGACTACAAAGGTTGTAATCCCTCACTCTTAGTTGTAAAGTTGTTTACTTGCATGTTAAACCCTAATTATCTAGCAAAGATCCCAGCTTTGGGTTGTTCGGCACGTCTAAATTTTTATTCGGGCATGGTTGATGCCTTATTAACCCTTGTAAGAGTGCCTAGGAACCCTACATTGACGATTCTTTAGAGTCCTACATAGAGGTTTCCGGGCTCAAGCGAAACGGAGTACGAGCACATATGTGATATGTACAGGACCGAGATTAATACGATATGTGATACCGTATTCTGTTCTCACGATATGAGATATCGGCCGGTTATATGTGATATAGCCGGGTTATCAGATCAAGTGTTGATTCGATAAAATGATACATTTAATATCAGTCGGTTATATGTAATATAGCCGGGTTATTAAATCAAGTGTTGATTTAATAATTAATGTATAATTATATATTTGATATATTAAATTACATTAACTAATATTAGCTCACTTAAGAAATACTTTTTCTCACTTGATGATACATTGATATATATGTGATATATGTTAATTGTATTATTTGCTTTTGTTACAAAATATTATATATGTGATATATGATATTGTAACATGCTAGGTTACAAATGCAACTAGGGTTTATGAGAGTTAAACCATACTAGGGTTAGATTAAGGTTTATATTTATTATTAAGGAAATACAAAATTGTGGAATTTGTCATGGTTGAAATTTTGGAAGAAGCTTGTAGGCTTCTTTGACTGTGTCCACCCTTTTTGTCTACCTTAAGATATTTGTTTACCTAACTTTAACCCTAGCTCATGGTTAAGTCTCTACAAGGGTTAAGCATGTCATTCTTAACCCATGGTTGCACTTCTAACCTCATCACAATTATTCTTTCATCACTTCATCTTCTTCATCCTCCAAAAGCTTTTCTAGCCTTTTGATTTGTCATGAAAGATTGTGAGAAATAGAAAAATAAAGAGAGCAAAATTCCTACTTCATCATCCTCTTCTATACTAGCCATATAGATTAGTGTGTTAGCTTCACTAATCTATAATTAGTGAAGTAAAAACTAGGGTTTGTGATTCCTCAAGGTAGATCCTCTTGGATTGTGAAGATTACTAGCAAGGATGCATCATTCACTTCATGGAGCCTCTCAAGAGTTCAGGGGCATGATGATCACAGTGAAGGGACCACAACTCGGAGCTTGGAAGCGAAGGAATGGACTACAAAGGTTGTAATCACTAATCTCTTAATAGTAAAGATGTTTGCTTTAACATTCCGCATGATTCTCTAGTATCGATTCTAGGTTAGGTTTATCTAGAACGACATAAATTTTAATTTGGCATGGACGATGCCACCCGAAACCTCGCTGCTGTGCTAGGTATCCCAACAGTGGTATCAGAGCTACTAAGCATTGGATGTCGACCTATGGAGGGTTCTCGCTGTGTGACAGTGTGGCGAAGCATAGGCTCTTACCCCAGGGTGTCCCGAGACCGGAAGGTGTTCCGGAGGGTTGTAGTCCTTGCGAGGGGGCATGTGTAAAAAGTAGTTGCTGAGGGACCCGTTAGTTCCACGGTGACCCCATTGGATGGGGTGGCTGCCTGAATAACAGTGGTATCAGAGCCTCGCTAGAGAATTAGACGGATATGTGTAGGATTACGAAACCGAAACAACTCCGAAACACCCGTTACAAAACCCTAGTTTCTGTCGAAAATTTTCAGGTGTCAAAACATATTTTAAACAGTTGTAGAATGATGTATGAGATACATAATGAACATTGTACAAAATACACCCCCTTCCCTCGGAATTGGGCCGGGCACCATTGCATCAAAATCGTCCACCTCGGCCTCTTTGGGGTTGAAATTTTTACGGTGTTCAAGGCTAAGGGTTTTGGTATTTCAGGTGTTGTTTGTTTTTGTTAAATTTGCATGTGATGTTATCTTTTTACAGAGGCAATTCGGAGTGTTTCATATTCGTAATTCTAGTTTGTTTTCGGGTTATTTACACGGTGTTAAAAAGTGTTAGTTGTATATATGCCCTAGAGGCCACTGTTGTACATATGATGCATATTATAGTGGATGCTTCGATATATATATAGAGGACTTTCTTGCTCGATATGATAGTATGCTATCTGATTTCACTTTGTCTAAACATGTTGACTTGTATTGGTTTACTGTCTTGCTCTCACATGTTGATAAAGCCCTTAGGATATGTACTCGACTACTAGGACTATGATGCAGATCATACTAGTGGGGCTAGGGTAGTCCAAGAGTACATCCTATAACTGTTCCTAGTCGAGGGTGTATCGAGACAGGGCATCGATACACCAGAGTAGACTAGCGTATATGCATCTTGACCCATATGATGGGCGATGGATGATCCCATATCCATCGGTGTTTGACATCAAAGATGGTGTACGGGTGCTCTGTGGTGACTGGGTACACTGAACGGACTCGCCGAGAACTCCTAAATGGTATTATACCTATCGTCAGATAGCAGTTCTCTGGTGACACTGGTACATGTTTGTCTGTAGACTCGAGATCGTCATAGAGTCTTGTGTGATTCCCACTGTGCTTTGATTTCCACCTTACCACGTTCAAGAGAACGTGCAAAACAGTGGCTTTTGGGTACAGTCCCGAATCACATGGAGGAAATGAGCGATAGGAGGGGTTTCGTCTCTCCCAGTATTGGGGGTTGATGTTGCGCTGTGTTCGATTGGCTATAACGGGATGTCCCTGGCCAGGGCTGATATGGAGATCTACTGGTATGTGTTATCAGTAGTTTCTCGACCCATTACGAGCCTCACATCGACACGACTTATTGGTTACTGGGGTCTGACGTTCACCACCCCTAGTCTAGATATGCGACATATGAGACGAAGAGAACGGACTGTACGGTAGTGTTACTGATTGGCTCGACGGGAGTTTTGACAGCTTCGCTGGTTTTCTTCTGATCGCTCAATACCCGGGTGGCCGTTACGTTTAGCTGACCGCTTGCGGCTTGTTGGTGATTGATATGATCATCACCTAATGCCGGCGTATTGACGAGTCTTAGAGTCCCACATAGGAGTTTCCTAGCTCAGGCGAAACGATGTGGTGTGCATATGAGATATGCGCGGGGACCCGATTGAATGCGAGTATGTGATCCCGTATGTTAATCGGGTGTTTTTCTATTGGTCGGGTCGTATGTGATATAACCGGTTTGTTAAATCATGTGTTGATTTAACATTTGACTTTTAGTTTAATTCTTTATTTAAACCCTTTTCTTTGTTGAAGATGTATACATGCATGTATGCACATGTTGATGTGTATGGACACATACATACATACATACATTGTATCATGGTTGATGATACGCTTAGTGGTAGCAATGCAAGACTCACATGGTTCACTAATATATATATATATATATATATATATATATATATATATATATATATATAAGATATTTGTATATGGTTTAAAGAAGCAAATGGAAATTAGATCAATAATTGGTTTTTCTACACTCTTCTTTCTTTTGACCTAGCTTTGACCCTTGGTTGATTTTTCATTTGGACTTTAACCCATATGCAAAATATCTAGATATTAGTTAACCATAGTTTGTGATGAGAGAAGGAAAATATATATACTTTCTTTTCTCATTATTCCTTTAAGTTTTTATCATTATCTTTTGACAAAAGCTTTAGCCACCATTATCTTCGTCTTCCTCTCTCTCTTGATTTTTCATTTGAGTGAGGTAGTAAAATAGAAAGGGTTTTGATTAGAGAATACAAACCACCTTATCATTCTACACACATCTACCCCATTTGTGTAGGGTGTTTGCTATACTTCTTTCACAAATCAAGTAAAGCAAGGAGCTTTGGGCAAAGGGACTTCGGGTGGATCATCGTGGACAAAGAAGATTGCTAGAGATCCATTCCAAACTCTCAAAGGTCCAAGGAGTCACCAAGGGAAGACTACAAAGGTTGTAATTTCTTCACTTAGTGTTTAAAAGTTCTTTGTATGTGATACAATTTGATGTTACCCTAAACTATTCTAGTTATGATTCATGGTTTGTTCGCTTTGCACCTCTCTAAAATTTTAAGATGGCATGTGTGATGCTTATATACACTAGACTAGATGCAAGGGAAACCCAACAGTGGTATCAGAGCCTAGCTAGAAATTAAGACACGGTGTTAATACAATTACGAAAACGAAATCGGCTCTGAAATACGATATTTGAAACCTTTGATATTGCTCTCTGGAAATTTTCTAAAAAGTAGTTTAAAATTTTTTTTAGCAACTGCAGAAGTTAGTATGAGATGTACTGAGAATACTGGAGAAATACGGAGCATTCCTACCTCAAGAAAACCGAGCACATTGGCCATATGGCCGGCTTGCTCGGCCATCCTAGCCCCAAACTACTCCGTATTTCTACTGTGGTCTGCTCTGTAGGATTTGGGGTTTCAGGTATTGTTTATTTAGCCCAAATATTCATGTGATGTTTATTTAGATTATGGGCTAATTCGTAGTGTTTCGTAGTCGTATATTTTAACACTGTATTGGTAACCTTGACAATGTTTAGCAGTTCAAACGAACTTCAAAACCCCACATCTTGACCCCGCTGAAATTTCCAAGTGTTGTAATTTTCTTAAGTTAACATTATATTCAATAGTCACGCAAGTATCCTATGGACCCTCTAGAAAAACATAATAACCTTAACTCGATTCTATGGCGACGGAACCGCGATCGAACCTTCGGGTTTGCCGTAGTTCCGTGGTGTCATAGGTGAGGCGATGGTTAACTCCTTCTATGGCTGGACCATAGACATTGTGGCGCGTTTTTGAGTATTTATAACTTTGCTAAAGTGTTGAGCTCTCGGGGTAAATTGTGGGTGTATGTTGATTCGATCGAAACGTTAAACATCGTCTTGATATATGAGAATGTGATAATTGCAATTGTTGTTTTTCACTTTCTTTTCTGCGACCGTAAGTGTAGTATGTGGTGAATCGCCGATTTCATTTCTATACATCAACGACAATCGGGATATGCATACTTGCTTTTGTTGATGATATGAGATATTATGTGTTGCTTTGATATGTTATATTGAATCGTCATGTTCTGAATAGCCGGGGGTTTTATGTGAGATAAGGGTTTTTATTTTCATTCATGTAAAATTCATTGTATGTAATGTTCTTTTATTGGGCCACTTCCGAGTTGAGGATGATGTCACCATTGTATATTATTTACTTTTCCGCATTAGGATAGACCTAAGGCGGGGAGCACAACTAATCGGGTTCTAGGGTCCAGTGGGAGGCCATCTCGAGGAGTCGAGACCAAGTCTCCCAACCCTAGAATTGGTAGGGTTGCTTTCTGCTCTCGTAGGGGTCTAGGGATGTGGGTTTGGCTATTCACCGCGACCGTGGAATCCGTGTTTTATACAGGCTCACAATAAAACACGGACCTCCTACTATATCCAATATTTCATATGTTTCTTCTGCTGCTGATATACTGTGATGAGATCATATTATATGCGTGAGACGAATGCTTTATTATTATATATGAGATATATAGTAGACGTTGCTTATGTTTTGCACCCGCGCTTGTCCCTTCCCGGTATGTCGTTATTTAAGTAACCTAACGGTGCATAACGGGACACTGTGGCGAATGCGGATGGCATAAGTGTACGTTGTATTTTCGTTTCTTCTGTGATGCTTAGGAAACTTAAATGATGGGATTAATGAAAGAAAAGAAAGCTAAAAGATGTTTTAGAATCAAATTTATAAAAAGGGTAGCTCTAGTTTTGCTTTGCATAGCGGTTTTCCTTATAGAATATCCAACACCTTATTCGATATGGAAAGAGCCGAGATCCCTTCACCGGGATAAACCTCTTTAGCGAAACTAGCAGATGCTACAAACTCACGGTTTTGTTTTTGATTTCTTGTATAGTTTTTGCTTTGCATAATGGTATTTGTGAAATATCCTGTACCTTATTCGATAAGGAAAGAGCCGAGATCCCTTCACCGGGAGTGACCTCTTTAGCGAAACTAGTAAAAGCCTAAAAAACACTCCGTTTTCAAAATCACTTGCTTCTACAGCGATATCAAGTTCATTACTCTCATGGTTTTCTGAAAAACCTGCGTAGTCCTCCGACATTTCAGATAAGTAATACTTAGTATTCGTGCTGCGTTTGTTGGCTTTCGTTAAGGTGTAGTGTGCGATAGCTATCTAGTGCTTATCTGCAACATAAGATGAGATTGGATTAGGGTAGTCGTACAGCTTTGTTGGCTTTCGTCAAGGGTCGTGCGGGTGGGTTTAATTCAATCAAGAAATGTACGGGTTGAACTTGACTAGCGCACTATGATTTGTTGGCTTTCATCAAGGTCATAGCACGTTAGGAGCAAAAGCATTATCGGGAATTTCAAGTGTTGAAATTTGCAATGAGATAGCATACCTTCTATGAGATAGTTGGATCCTGATACCCACTGCGAGTAAGAGTTACTCCTGAGAGAGTTTTGTAAGTCCACGTTGCCCACCCCGGTGCTTGCAGGGAGGCGGAAACATATTGAAAAATCGGATTTTTAACACACTAGGCAACATGGACTAGAAAAAGGAGGGATATTTGCTAAACAAAAACTAACGACAAAGCTAAAAAGGTTAGCTACTCGGTTAAGGGGTTATACCTAGGTCTTCAAGTCCTTCTCTTCTTGCTCCTTGGAGTGAAAGAAAGGGATCTCCTTGTCGCCTTCTCTTGTCGAAGAAAGATCTACCCGAGGGCCTCAACCTTTGGCTTCAACTTCAAACTAGAAGTAACTAAGATGCTTGGAGTGCTAATCCTAGAACCTTAAAAAGAGTAGAGAGTATCTTAGAAGGATATATCTCAAGCTCAAGGGATTCTCAACTCATGAGAGGGGAGAGCTAGAAAGAGAGGAAGAGGAGGAGAGAGAATCAAAATGATAGAATGAGAAGAAATAAACCATTCTTCTCACATATATGTGTGAATTATGAAAATAGATAATTAGTCAAGATAATTGTCATGGTTAATCAAGAAATGACCATTATCATTTCACATTAAATGCCTTTGCAAGGATCAAAGAGCATCTTTCATATAGAATGATGATGGTCAACTTGTCCACCTAGGTCAACAAGTCAAGTATAGTCAAATGGTCAACAACCCTAACCATGCACAATTATAATTAACTAATAATTAAAAAATCACAATTCACACAAAACATTAGGGTTAAGAAAATGACTATAGTCATCAACCCTAATCAAGGTCCTCTGCCTCTGTCTCAGTCAACTGTGCATACACACCCGTATCCGTGTACTGAGGAACACGAATACAATGAGATAAAACTAATCCCAAATCATATACTAGGATCCGTCTTAAACCAAAGCCCGCTAGTATAAACTGTCCGGACACCAAACGTGCACCAGTGCGCGGATGTGAACGAACCCTGTCGCAATACCATGCGACCTCTACTCATTTTGCCTAAAGGCGAATAACCCTCTGTGTGGGACTCTAAAGACTCGACACTACGCTGGCAGTGGGTTTAACCACAGTCCGCAAGCGGCACTAGCTGTACGTAACGGTCCCCAGGTAGATGCCGATAAGAAGACTGACGAGGTGAACCCATCTGAACTCCTACTGAGCCTGAATGTGACAGTCTCTGTACAGTCTGGTCTGTTCGTCTGATACATCGTATTGCGGGCCTAGGGGGTGGTAAACGTCATTCCCCTAATAGTGGTACAAGTCGTGTCGGAGTGTAGCCCAGAACACCCTGAGATAACACTGGAAACCTACCAGTATACTTCGCTTGCCCTGGCCAGGGACTACTTGTGTAATGGATCTCCTGGACACAGCGCGATGTCAACCCCTAATACCGGGAGAGACGAATCCTGTCTAACCGTCACTGCCTCCAAGTGCATCGGGACTGCACCCAAAAACTACCTGTTTGCACGACTCCTTTGAGCCGTGGTAGGGTAGTAATCAAAGTGCAGTGGGAACACACTCGAGGCGAAGTGACAGTGTCAAGTCAGCGGACTAAGCTGTACTCATGTCACCTGGGAACTGATAACCGACGATAGGTATAATACCAACCAACAGTTCCCGACGAGTCCTGTCCAGTGTACTCGTAACCCAACGAGCACCCACATACTATCTCAAGTACGACGTACAGACGGCTGTGGGACAGACCGTCTCCCGTGCTGGGATGAGAAGCGCATACGCTAGTCTACTCCGGAATATCGATGCCCTGTCTCGATAATCCCACGACCATGGATATGTATATATAAGGATGTGCTTATAGATTACCCAGCCCCCACGAGTGTGACTGCCATCACAACGCTGGTAATCAAGCCAAGATCTTAAGGGCTCCACTAATGCGTATAGGTGATACAATAAAGAAACACATGCACACATTAAAGCAAAGAGAAACCAAGTAGCATACTACCATTTCGAGCAAGATTGTCTATACAACTGTGAATATCCCAAGCTTCCATCAAGTAATATACATACTAGTATGATACAGTAATGGCCTCTCGGGCATATACACTAACAATCTCCCACTTGCACTAAGGCCATGTACTGGCGTATCGAAGGCCTATCATCTCGATCAGCCGCTCGAACTGAGTCTGGGGTAAGGCCTTCGTGAATGGATCTGCAGTGTTATCTTCTGAAGCAACCCTCCGAACCTCGATCTCCTGGCGATCCACGATCTCCCTGATCAGGTAATACCGCCTCAAGATGTGTCTGGATTTCTGATGGGACCTGGGTTCCTTCGCAAAAGCTATAGCCCTTTTGTTGTCGCAATACAGAGGTATTGGATCAACAATGGAAGGAACCACCTGAAGTTCTTTCAAGAACTTCCTCATCCAGACGGCTTCTTTTGCGGCATTAGATGCAGCGATATATTCCGCTTCCATAGTCGAGTCAACAACGGTTTCCTGTTTGGAACTCTTCCAACACACCGCCCCTCCATTGAGGGTAAAGACAAAACCCGACATGGACTTGGAATCATCCTTGTCACTCTGGAAGCTGGAGTCAGCAAAGGCCTCAATCTGGAGGTCTTTTCCGCCATACACCAAGAACATCTCCTTAGTCCTTCTCAGGTACTTGAGAATGTTCCTTACCGCTATCCAGTATTTCTCCCCAGGGTTTGACTGATACCTGCTTACCACACTCAGTGCATAAGCCATATCTAGTCTGGTACACAACATCGCATATATTATAGAGCCTACCGCAGAAGCGTAGGGTATAATAGACATGCGATCCCTTTCCAAATCAGTCTTGGGAGACATCTCTTTGGAGAGGGTGATCCCGTAACAAGCCGGTAGATTACGGCGCTTGGAATCTTCCATACTGAATGTTTTCAGTATGGTGTTGATGTACCTGGACTGTGAGAGTCCTAATATCCTCTTGGATCTGTCACGGTAGATTCGGATCCCCAGAATGTATGAGGCATCACCCAGGTCTTTCATTGAGAACCTGTGTGACAAGAACCCTTTGACAGATTGTAGCATAGGAATATCATTTCCTATTAAGAGAATGTCATCCACGTATAAAATGAAGAATACTACAGTTCTCGCTACAAATCTACTATAGATGCATGGTTCATCTGGATTTTTGATAAAGCCAAATTCCTTGACCGTCTCATCAAAATAGATGTTCCAACTCCGCGATGCCTGCTTTAGTCCATAAATGGACTTGAGTAACTTGCACACCTTTCCGCTGCTCCCACTCTGAATGAAACCCTCTGGCTGGTCCATATAGAAACACTCCTCTAAATTTCCATTTAGAAAAGCGGTCTTTACGTCCATCTGCCAAATCTCATAATCGTGGAAGGCAGCAATGGCAAGAAGGATCCGAATGGATTTCAGCATAGCCACTGGAGAAAAGGTTTCGTCATAGTCCAAACCAGGTCTTTGATGAAAACCCTTTGCAACAAGTCTAGCTTTATAGGTCTCAACCTGTCCATCTACACCAATCTTCCTTTTGAAGATCCACTTGCATCCTACGGGTTTTACCCCATCTGGAGCAATGTCCAACGTCCATACTTTGTTGGTGTACATGGACTCCATTTCGGTCTGCATTGCATCCATCCATTTTACCGAGTCAACGCTCTGAATGGCCTGCTGGAAGCTAGTCGGCTCATCAATATCAATGATGCAATCTTCTTTATCCCCGTCTATGAGAAAACCGTAGTATCTCTCGGGCGGATGAAACTGCCTACTACTCCTGCGGAGCGGCGTAGGAATGTCCTAATCTTTCGAACCCTCTGGTTCTACTAAGCTTTCAGTAATAGCTTGTGGTTCTGGAATTTCTTCCAGTTCTATTGCGCTCCCACTTATTTCCTTTTCTAAGAATTGGTGTACCAGAAAGTGGGCATTACGAGAAACAAGGACCTTTTGTTCCTCTGCGTAATAGAAAAGATACCCCCTGGAGTTCTTTGGGTATCCCACAAACTTTCACAGTACTGAGCATGCCTCGAGTTTGTCCGCATGCTGCTTTTTGACAAAAGCTGGACATCCCCAAATCTTCAGGTATTGAAGATAGGGTTTCTTCCCACTCCATAACTCATATGGTGTGGTAGGCACAGTCTTAGTGGGAACTCGGTTCAAAAGGTATGCGGCTGATTCTAGCGCATATCCCCAGAATGATCGCGGCAACTCAGCGTTACTCATCATGGACCGTACCATATCCAATAGGGTTCGGTTCCGTCTCTCCGATACACCGTTATGTTGCGGAGTGTATGGAGGAGTAAGCTGAGAGAGAATTCCATTCTCTTTTAGGTAATCCAGAAACTCGGCACTCAAGTATTCACCACCTCGATCAGATCTTAGTGTCTTGATACTTTTGCTTGTTTGTTTTTCTACTTCATTCTTGTATTCTTGGAACTTTTCAAAGGCTTCAGATTTATGCTTCATTAAGAAGACATGTCTGAACCTTGAAAAATCATCCGTAAAAGTAATGAAGTAAGAATAACCGCTTCGCGCATGTGTAGACATTGGACCGCATACGTCGCTGTGTACGAGCCCCAAGAGCTTGCTCGCTCTTACTCCGTATCCCGTGAACGGAGTTTTTGTCATCTTTCCTTTGAGACAGGATTGACAAGTTGCATACGATTGATATTCGAACGAATCCAAATATCCTTCTGTATGTAACTTCGTCAACCTTCTCTCATTGATGTGACCGAGTCTACAATGCCATAAGAAAGCCTGATTGATTTCTGGAGACTTTCTTTTGTGTGTATTCTGGACATTGAAAATCTGTGGTTGGTTTAATACGTATATACCATTATTTAATGTACCTGACCCAATCAAAACTTGATTAAGGTGAATGTTCACAACATTACTTACAAATGCAAATTCATAACCTTCTTTAGATAATAAAGATACAGAAATGATATTACAAGTTGCATTTGGTACAAAACAACAACCACGCAAAACCAAATAGTGTCCATCTGACAATCCCAGGTGATAGTCCCCCACGGCCTCAGCATCCATGCTAGCTCCGTTTGTAACTCTGAGGGTCATATCACCTGCCTTCAAAACCCTACGCCTTCTCAATGCCTGCAAAGAATTACAGATATGAGATCCTGATCCGGTATCCAATACCCAGGAAGTAGAGTTTATTGATAGACAGTTTTGAATAACATACACACCTGAAGCTGAAGCCGCAACTCGCTTCAGATCCTGGGTTCTGGCCTTCCAAGCCTTGCAATCCTGTTTCCAGTGTCCACTCTTGTGACAGTAAAAGCATTCTTCCTTTCCAACAAGCTTTCCCTCTACCTTTGTTGCCTTTCCCTTTCCCTTCGTATCCACTTTACTAACACCGCCCCTTGGTTTGGCGGGGGCTTTCTTCTTCTTTCCCTTGGCTTTCGTCCTGGACCTAGAAGAGGAAGATCCTCCTACAAACAAAGTGGATGTCTTCCTACCTTTCTGTAGGGTGCCCTCAGCACTCCTCAACATGTTCAGAAGTTCGGAAAGTTCATCCTCCTTTCCTTGCATGTTGAAGTTTAGGACAAACTGGGCGTAAGTGGAAGGAAGGGACTGGAGAATCAAGTCAGTGTAGAGTTCATTCTCCAACGTGGTCCCAAGGTCTGCAAGCTCCTCTATGTAGCCAATCACCTTAAGCACGTGTTCCGCTACCGATGATCCGATGGCCAATCTTGCCAAAAACAGCTTCTTCGACACTTCCTATCTGGCGATACGAGATTGCTCTCCATACAGATCTTTTGTATGGAGAAATATGGATTCTAGGTTCATATTCTTGTGCCTCCTCTGATGTTCATTTTCCATAGAGGCAAGCATGAGTCACTTGGCCTTCGCACAATCGATCTCCCATGTCTTACGGATTTCTATATCCGCGACGCTGGAGGTGGGACCCAGGACAGGGGGAGCTTTGGTGGTAAGGAGATACCCCAACTTGTCGTAAGTGATTGCCATTTTGACATTCCTGATCCAATCTTTGTAGTTTGGCCCTGTCAGTATGTTTTTATCTAGTAATAACTTAAGTCCGGTCATGTTGATTGGTCGCTGCAATTAGGAGAGAGAAAAGAAACACTTTAGCATGATGCTCTTGCAAGTTTAGAGTGGTTTTTAGTTTGTCTAAACAGGATGGCTCCTACTGTCTCTCGAATCCCTCCTCAAACCATAAAGGAAGAATTAGTCGGGATCAATCTCACCGTACAATACTTGCTTAACCGTTCAGCTAGGCCAGTGTCGGTACTTCGAGGGAGGATTTCCAACGCTTTCGCGAAGTTCCTTAATTATGTAACCTCTTTTCACTGTGGGCGTAGCCCCGCTAACACCTTTCTTGACACATACTAGGTTTATAGCATTGATCGTTAAGTGAGAAATTTCCCGAGAAGTAGCATATACTCACAGTAGGATCGGGATCTAAATATCATCGCGTGATAAAACTGAAGGGATCCTACCAGAATCATCACACTCCAAATGGTATGCAGCGCTAGCAAGTTTCAGTTCTTTTGAAACTCCCGATGTGGATTTTTGCCCCATGCTCTTATGACCTTGGCGTGAGGTCAAAATGTCATAAGTCACATGTCATGTTCTACCCATCATTATCCAGGTTAATTTGAAACCACCCGTACCTATCCTTGACGTAGGCCAAAATGGCAGTACGACTGTCTCAAACCAACGCATTCTATCTATGCAACAGATAAATATACGGAAGCTACCAATCACTATGCCTTGGCGTGAGGTCAAAATGCATAGCTTGAATACTACCGAATATTTAACTGAAATGATGGAGGGCTACGAATGGTTTTGGCGAAACCGTGAACGTAGTGAACTTGATATAATCGATGGAACAAGATAGCTTTTAAAAGGAGTGGTTCAAGTTCCGCATTTAAAAGTTTGGTTTTGAAAAGAACCGAGTGGTTTTCAAAGTGTTCCAACGACATTTACTTGGTTTATTTTCTTGCATTAATTTTAATGCGTCCCATCATTTAATCCTACCATTGCAGAAAACAACCAAAATATGGTGTACGCTTATGCCATCCGCATTCGCCACGGGGCCCCATCATCACCCGTTAGGTTACTTAACTAACGACAGAGCGGGGGCTGGACTAGCGCGGATGCAAAACATAAGCAACACCTAAATAGATATCATATATAGATATATAGCAATGATAGCCAATCCAGATCACAGATGAACACTTTGGATATACTAGGAATCCGCAATTCGTTCGAGCCTGCAACGAAAAGCGGATTACACGGTCGCGATGAATAGCCAATACCCCACCCTAGACCCCTACGGGTGCGGCAAACTACCCGCCAAGTACCCGAAGCGAAGCAACCTCCCTCAACACCGTGAGTAGGCCACTCGGTACTTCGAGATACCCGGTAGCTTGTGCACCCCACCATAGGTCTATCCTAGGAGTAAAAACAGTAAAAAGAAATTATACAATGGCGGCTACAAGCTCAACCCGGATGTGCGGCCAAACAAATAATATTACATCAATTTACATATTATAAGAATGAAAGAAAAAAGAAACTCTCATCTCACATCCACCCGGCTATTCATCCGCGACAATCCAACGAGTTCATATACACAAACCATCAACATTACAAATCACAGATATGTATAACCCCCACTAATCGACGTATAGCGATTAGTAGACGTTCAATACATCTAATACATCACAGATATAACCCATTAGTTAAAGTATAGGGAAGATCGATCAAAATACGGATTTGTAACTACCCGGAAAACAAATTTGCTCTCTGGAAATTCTGGGCAGAAAGAAACCATCCTAAAAATCCCAAAACCATAAAATAAGAACACTGCAAGAGAAACGAGCCGCGGCCGAGTCAACTCGGCTGCGGAACCGCGGTGAGTCAGTCGGCTCGCTGGTTCATTTTTCTTGGGTGTACTGTAAAAAGCCTGAGCCGATTTTTAAGGTGTGATTTATTATTTTTAAAGCAGATTTAAAAATCGGCAGAAACTTGGGGTTTCTGAAAAATGTTTTGTGACTTTTTCGATCGAAGTTCTATATACTTTACTAACTAGCTAGTTTGTGTTTAGTTAGGCTCTGATACCACTGTAAGTCCACGTTGCCCACCCCGGTGCTTGCGGGGAGGCGGAAACGTATTGAAAAATCGGATTTTTAACACACTAGGCAACATGGACTAGCAAAAGGAGGGATCTTTGCTAAACAAAAACTAACTACAAAGCTAAAAAGGTTAGCTACTCGGTTAAGGGGTTATACCTTGGTCTTCAAGTCCTTCTCTTCTTGCTCCTTGGAGTGAAAGAAAGGGATCTCCTTGTCGCCTTCTCTTATCGAAGAAAGATCCACCCGAGGGCCTCAACCTTTGGCTTCAACTTCAAACTAGAAGTAACTAAGATGCTTGGAGTGCTAATCCTAGAAGCTTAGAAAGAGTAGAGAGTATCTTAGAAGGATTTATCTCAAGCTCAAGGGATTCTCAACTCATGAGAGGGGAGAGCTAGAAAGAGAGGAAGAGGAGGAGAGAGAATCAAAATGATAGAATGAGAAGAAATAAACCATTCTTCTCACATATATGTGTGAATTATGAAAATAGATAATTAGTCAAGATAATTGTCATGGTTAAGCAAGAAATGACCATTATCATTTCACATTAAATGCCTTTGCAAGGATCAAAGAGCATCTTTCATATGGAATGATGATGGTCAACTTGTCAACCTAGGTCAACAAGTCAAGTATAGTCTAATGGTCAACAACCCTAACCATATACAATTATAATTAACTAATAATTAATAAATCACAATTCACACAAAACATTAGGGTTAAGAAAATGACTATAGTCATCAACCCTAATCAAGGTCCTCTGCCTCTGTCTCAGTCAACTGTGCATACACACCCGTATCCGTGTACTGAGGAACACGAATACAATGAGATAAAACTAATCCCAAATCATATACTAGGATCCGTCTTAAACCAAAGCCCGCTAGTATAAACTGTCCGGACACCAAACGTGCACCAGTGCGCGGATGTGAACGAACCCTGTCGCAATACCATGCGACCTCTACTCATTTTGCCTAAAGGCGAATAACCCTCTGTGTGGGACTCTAAAGACTCAACACTACGCTGGCTGTGGGTTTAACCACAGACCGCAAGCGGCACTAGCTGTACGTAACGGTCCCCAGGTAGATGCCGATAAGAAGACTGACGAGGTGAACCCATCTGAACTCCTACTGAGCCTGAATGTGACAGTCTCCGTATAGTCTGGTCTGTTCATCTGATACATCGCATTGCGGGCCTAGGGGGTGGTAAACGTCATTCCCCTAATAGCTGTACAAGTCGTGTCGGAGTGTAGCCCAGAACACCCTGAGATAACACTGGAAACCTACCAGTATACCTCGCTTGCCCTGGCCAGGGACTACTTGTGTAATGGATCTCCTGGACACAGCGCGATGTCAACCCCCAATACCGGGAGAGACGAATCCTGTCTAACCGTCACTGCCTCTAAGTGCTTCAGGACTGCACCCAAAAACTACCTGTTTGCACGACTCCTTTGAGCCGTGGTAGGGTAGTAATCAAAGTGCAGTGGGAACACACTCGAGGCGAAGTGACAGTGTCAAGTCAGCGGACTAAGCTGTACTCATGTCACCTGGGAACTGATAACCGACGATAGGTATAATACCAACCAACAGTTCCCGACGAGTCCTGTCCAGTGTACTCGTAACCCAACGAGCACCCGCATACTATTTCCAGTACGACGTACAGACGGCTGTGGGACAGACCGTCTCCCGTGCTGGGATGAGAAGCGCATACGCTAGTCTACTCCGTAGTATCGATGCCCTGTCTCGATAATCCCATGACCAGGGACGTGTATATATAAGGATGTGCTTATAGATTACCCAGCCCCCACGAGTGTGACTGCCATCACAACGCTGGTAATCAAGCCAAGATCCTAAGGGCTCCACTAATGCGTATAGGTGATACAATAAAGAAACACATGCACACATTAAAGCAGAGACAAACCAAGTAGCATACTACCATTTAGAGCAAGATTGTCTATACAACTGTGAATATCCTAAGCTTCCATCAAGTAATATACATACTATTATGATACAGTAATGGCCTCTAGGGCATATACACTAACAAGTTTTACACATGACAATTTGCCGATCAAGTAGGTGTCTAGAAAAGTGTTTACGGGATTTTGCCTCTATGAAAACGAGATTTATTTTTATTAGGTCCGTACGAAAGCACGGGGAACCTCTCTCAAAGTACCAACACTGGCCTGGCTGAAAGATTGGCGAACTTGTAAGGTGTAATTAATCCCGGCTAATCTTACCTTTTAGGGTTTGAAGGAAGATTTGATGAAAATAGTAGGAGCCATCCTGATTAGATAAGATAATAACAAATCTAATCTTGCAAGAGAATACGCTAAAGTGTTTTCTTCTCTCTCTCTCTAGGTAGCGACCATGTCAGGACTTAATCAAAATAATAATATGGATGTATTGACCGAACCTTCTTATTATACTGAGCAGGGGAACGTTGGTTGTTCATACCAGAATATTGCATTTTATACCACCCATTCTTACGCTCGTGTGTTTATAGGTAGGTGCTTTTGATCAGTGTTTGCTACATATTTGCAGAATACAGGTTCTCGGCTCTGAACAGTGAAATCCATGAAAAGTACGACAAATTCCGGATTACTGCCAACAACAGATAAAACACGGTCTCCGCTCTCTATCCGTGTGTTGCCATATACCAGTTAAAGGACAAAATGGCAAATCGATTGTCATGTCATGCACAAAGCTCAATGTCAACACAAGATCCAAGAAATCTACGCGGAGCTCGAGGAAATCATGGCAAAAGATCCACATTACATCACCTTTTTGTTCTACTAAAATTCTGGAATAATTGTGAAGAGTTTCTGAGAAAAGTCATATACCACATAGCAGACAACACCAAACCAGGGAAGCACCCAAAACCCGAGGAGCCAACTCCTCTAAACCGCCGCGTTTCCACGGCATAAGCCTGCTTAGGCCGCGGAAACGCGGCCGTACTGGCTCCTCGGGTGATGAATTTTCAGGGGTAGTTTGGTACTTTTATTTAGGGGCAGATTGTTGCCCTAGGTTTCCCATTCCCCTCCTATAAATACCCCAGAATTAGCTAAGCCAAGGGTCCAATTTTGATGTCCATTCTTTTGCCTCTTTTTGTTAGGTTTTAGACTTTTTCTTCTTCTTCTTCATCTTTTCTCTATGAAAATTGTAGTGAGAGCTTTTTGAGTGGAAGATCAATGAAGATGAGGGCTTTTGTATCATTCTCTTTTGTTTAAACTTCCCCTTGAGATTCTTGCTTTCTCTTGATCTTTCAACCTCTTCATTGAGCTTGAAAGGTTAAGAGTTTGTTATTGATCTCAAGGGTCGTATTTTCTTATGGAATTAGCGCTTCATTTCACATGCGTTCTCTACCCTTCTCTTGATCTTGCAACCTCTTGATTGAGTTTGCAAGTTTAAGGGTTGGCTATTGATCCCATGCTTGTCTTGAGTTCTAGTTTCTATTTCTTTTTATTGCTTATTTATTACTTGCTTTTTATTATCTTGCTTTACTTTCTTGCAATTTAAATTCATGCACTTAATTATTTGTAATCTTCTCTTTTCTTTGTTCTTTTGTTTTGCTCTTTTTGGTTCTCTTTGTGAATGTTGTAATTATTGTCGTTGTTAAGAATCAATACGGTATTGTAAGTTAAGATTTTCTTTGCTCATTTCCTTTTCCCGTTATTTTTCATTGAACTCCGCCCAAACGTTACGCAAGCGCTCCTTTAGGCACCCTACCCTAACAAGGTAACGGTGATTCCTAACCGCGACCGGTTGCGTTCGGTTTGGCCGGAGGCGAAAGCAAGAGACAAGAACGGACGGACAAGGGTAAATAAGCCGGATTCCATGAATACCGCGCTTAAATCCCCTAATCCACGTTGTTGCCGATTGCTCTAGCTTCAATTGGTCAAGACTCGGCTCAAAGGTTTTGAGTACGGATTTCTTTAGCTTACATTATCGTATCTTTTCTTAACAACTTTATACTTGCAAATAATACACATAGGTTAGATTGAACAAACATATACTCATTCTTTATTGACTCGTCTAAAACAAGAAAGGACATACAACCATCTCCCTGTGGATCGACCCCTGCTCAACCGGCTAGCTGCATAGCGACACCGTCTTGATTGCGGTTAACTTTAATTCTAACAATCATTGGTCCCGCTCCAACTTATAATTGTTATAAGACAGAGCAGGAATTAGGAGAATATCCGGATTCTCACGCCGCCCAAACGAAGAATAAGCATGTTGATGCATCTTCTTCGAGTGTGTTAGTTATCGAGAACTGTTTCTCAGTACACTCTACGTCCTGGGTATTAGATACCGGATCGGGATCCCACATATGTAATATGTTACATGGGCAACGGAAAGGTAGGGAACTGGGAGAGGGTGATCATTCCGTAAGAGTAGGGAATGGTGCAAATGTTGCAGCCAAAGCAGTTGGCGAATATCACCTTGTATTACCAAATAGTAATACAATGATTCTAAATGAATGCTATTACATTCCGACCCTGATATGCAATCTTATATCAGTTTCTTTATTGAGTAAAGAGGGATATAATTTTGTAGTATAGGATAATGTTATGATCATCTTCCTGAATCAAAAGTTGATTGGATCAGGATCGTTAAATAATGGCATATACGTTCTCAATCAAACTACATTACTTAATGTGCAAGACACACACAAGAGGAAGAGTTCATAAATGAACGAATCCTTCTTGTGGGATTGTAGACTAGGCCATATCAATGCGACACGACTAGCTAAGTTACATAAGGATGGATATTTGAATCCGTTCGAATTATCATCTTATGAAACTTGCCATTCATGTCTCAAAGGAAAAATGACCAAATCTCCGTTTAGTGGACACGCTCTTGGGACTGATACATAGTGATGTATGTGGTCCCATGTCTACAAATGCCAGGAACAGTTCTTTGTACTTCATTACATTCACAGACGATCTCTCAAGATACGGACATGTGTTCCTGTTGAAACACAAGTCTGAAACTTTTGAGAAATTCAGAGAATATAATAACGAAGTCGATAACCAAACGGGTAAAAGTATTAAGATCCTTCGATCTGATCGAGGAGGAGAATACTTTAGCAACGAGTTCCTGGAGTATCTAAAAGAGAATGGGATTATTTCTCAGCTTACTCTTCCTTATACACCACAGCACAACGGTGTATCGGAACGGAGGAATCACACCCTATTAGATATGGTGCGCTCTATGATGAGCACTGCTGAGTTGCCTATTTCCTTCTCGGGGTATGCGCTTGAGACAACCATGCACCTATTGAATATGGTTCCTACCAAATTAGTGCCTACCACTCCATATGAGATATGGAAAGGGAAGAGACCATCTCTTAATTATGTTAAGATATGGGGTTGTCCGGCTTATGTCAAAAGGCACAATCCGGACAAACTCGAGGCAAGGTCTGTCCTGTGCAAGTTTGTAGGATATCCCAAAAACTCACAAGGGTATATCTTCTACCACATTGAGAAACAAAAGGTGTTTGTTTCTCGACATGCCACCTTTTTAGAAAAGAAATTTCTTGCAAAAGAAATTAGTGGCGAGGAGGTAGAACTGGAAGAAGTTCTAGCAATACAAACTACGACAGATGATTTGGTGGAACCAGAGGATTCAGTGGTTCCCAACGAACCCCAGCCTCTCCGCCGATCTAGTAGGGTTCCTCATCCACCTGAGAGATACTGCGGTTTTCTTATTGATGGTGGGAGCGAGGACTGCGTCATGGAAGATGATGACCCGACTAGCTTCGAGCAGGCCATCACGAGTGGGAACTCTGTGAAATGGCTGGATGCAATGCAATCTGAGATGGAATCCATGTATACCAACAAAGTATGGACTTTGGAAGTTGCTCCTGAAGGGGTAAAACCCATTGGGAGCAAATGGATCTTTAAGAAGAAACTTGGTGTAGATGGAAAAGTTGAGACTTTCAAAGCTAGACTTATTGCAAAGGGTTTTTGTCACGACCCGAAAGTACGGAACATGACCGGCACTTCAACTACGAAATGTCTCGAGGCGTACGTAATCTAAGTAAGCCAAAAACCCAGAAATCCAAACCAAGAAAAGTAGTGGAGTGAAGGAAAAACCAATTTAAATCAAATAGTTTTAATAGCATAAGCCGAATTATGCGTTTTTAAAAACATCAAGTATTTTCTGAAAATTTCGGCAGAGTCTCTTTTGTAAATACTGGCCCCCAAACGGCATACAACATGAATAGTATACGAAATCAATAAAAAGGCATCCCCAAGCGGGAGCTAGCTCTTCGTCAATCGACGGTCACAACCACGCAAGCAATATAATATACAACGCCGAGGGCGAGGATCAAAACTCAAAAGGAAACTCAAAACAGCAAGAAATTCATAGAAATACAACGTGCGACTCTAAGGTCGAAAGAAAAAACATCACTGGTCTCTATCTCTGAAATAAATACATGTTTGGTTTATGGAACTTCTAGATACAACAGAATAATAATATACAAGGTATAATGATGGGTACGATACAAATAAACCCACCTACTAGCAAGTCACCCGAAAAGAAGCAGTACCAGCAAAGCCGTAATGAAACCTGTACGACAAAACCTACAAGAACTGTGGCACAACGGGGGTGAGTTGCCAACTCGTGAATAGAAAAACATCTACGAACAGAAATCGCATGAACAACGCAATCCTAGGTCAATGATCATAATATATCCTCAAATATATAACCAGCAGCATATAACAATGGCTAGGGTAAATGTCTAACCCAAGTGTAATCCGATGTGCCCATGTCAGTGCCTCAGGTAGTAATATATCATATGGATGATGTATGAATGCATGAAACAGAATGCATGAACTGAAGAAAACTGCTTTCATAAATTAGTGAGATTTCTGTATCTTTTTAAAAACGAGGTATCATAAATGAAATCAGTATAAACAGTGCCTAGCATCGACACAAAACAAGTATCCAAATCTCTCGATATCTCTGTGTCGCAATCTCTGTACCTCGATATCTCAAAATCTCTGTATGTCAATCTCACTATCTAGGGCGCCGTCAGTCCAGACCGACCCCTATCATCAATCTCAAGACCACGACGGTATCCTCCGGATATCCAACGCGTCGGGTAAAATCACCGGTAGGTAGTCTCCCCCTTCCAGGCTCACATCGTTATCACCACGCGCTTCTTGCCCCGGGTACCTTACCGGGTCCACCATGTACCCGAAACGGTTCATCCAACTCCTCGAATCGGGTCTCGAAATCCATCAGCAAACTCATAGTGGACGACTCATACATCATGGGAAAACCGCACTTTTTATTTAAAAAGAGAGAAGTTTGTATAAGTTTTGCGTTTTCCCCCCAAATCCAGAAAATCTCATGAAAATCCGAATCCAAATCCTCAATAGCATGTAAACAATGAATATAGGCATGAAAATCCATGAATGTGGCATAACAGTGAATAATAACATGCATGAAATAGCAAGTAATAACTACAATGTCTACACTAGCATATAAGGCAAGTACACTAATGTCATGTCTAAAATATTAGCTAACAACTATGTCAATCAAATAGTATTTTCTAAAGAGTTCGTGACATGGCAATTACCGATGAAGATGTGTGTGAGCCGCCAAGTGTGCGTGGAACTACACATCATCGGTAATGGTGCTGGTGTCCTAACAGCATGATATCAATGATGGAATATGAATCATAATATAAACATGCGATGCGGGGCGAACAGCAATAATGAGCGGGAGCTGAATACTAAACACAAAGATAACTAACCTGCATTTAATATAAATCTAGTCTAACAACTACACTAAACTATAGGGCTGAGCTAACAGGCTGAACTAAAGGTAAGGAAACCTCCTAACACCTGAGTCGATATATATGTATATATATTAGTCGGTGATCCCGCCTCGATAATATCACATCCGATACCATATCGATATTCAAATATTCCCAAGTCAAGAGTGCGGATCAAACATCAATATATAGCTCGTACGTAAATCCGTCGTACGGCATCCCAAATCTGGGTACGGTCAATATCACATTCATCATATTATTCATCTGGCATCCTCTTTATCAAGATCATAATCCGGGTACTGGTCTATGTCTAGTACAATACTAATATCATCAATATAATAATGATCTGACTACTGATCGACAGCCTCGAACAAACCGATATCATCCGCGCATATCATCATAAGGAAGTATACATCGCCCAATGCGGCCTATCATAAACATCCTAACATATCATATCTCATAACACGATCACATGTCGATCATTTTATTTATATCACTATTCACATGGTATCATCGTCCAAAGATCCTCTATAACATCATGACGTATCTCAAATACGAATTCCACCAAATCACCGATCTCACTGTCTCAAATCAAATCTCATCGACTCACCTCACATCCCAAATACTATCCTCAAATCCAGTATGTGAACACATAGTCCCATACCCATGTGAACACATAAACACATATCCCCATATACGCACAGGTAATAACATAGATGTATGCATGTGTGTGTGTACGTGTGTGGGTATAACAACTACTCTAGGGTTTCTCAACTAACACTAAACTAATCCATGCACACCTAGAATCTACCTTTATCATCATAGTCTCATATCAACATAATGTATATATAAGTGTATACGTATTCGTATACATCACTGCGAACTGCGGGGGTGCTCTACGCCATCCACCCGACTTCTCCCCGTAGATATAAATCTACTCACCCGGTCCTCGCTCGCCGGTGCCGACGTCGCCATGCGCTTGCTTGTCGTCTCGAAGTCCACATGGGGTACCTACATATCATAACGCACCGTATCGCATTAAAATCCGACTCATGACCAAAACGACACACGAATCCCACATAGGTCAAAACCTATGGTTTGCTTTCACAAATCAACCCAAAATCCTCGACATCGGCGTACAAACGCCGAGTGATCGCGAAAAACTCAAACGCACCAATCGTGGTTTCAAAACTCACTAATTATATAAGAAATAGGTTTGAATTCATCAAAACCATAAAAGTAAACAAATCGTTTTATTTCCCAAAAATCTAGTTAGCGGTCGTTAACCGTTTTAATACAAATCTTGGTGTTTAAACAAAACTAATGGCCATAATATTTACTAAATAACTTAAATAAGCCATACAAACCATCTCCACAATTTAATTTCACCAAACTATATATGTTCAAACAAACTAGTTTGCAATTTTAACTAATTTCGACCATTTTATAGCAAAAATGCACATACAACCATCTAGCTTGGATTTGCATGATCTAAAGCATTAAACTACATTTTAAAATGTTAATGAAGTCATGAAAAACCTAATTCATTTTTCTCTTAAACAAATTCATGGTTTACAAAAAAACTAGTTAGCAATATAGCTTAATTACTACAAATTTAATTTAACAAAAATGCAAACTAGCAACTAGATTAATTTTAGCAAGCAATTACATGTTAATCTACCCATCACAACCACAATCCAATAATCAAACCCTAACCTTCATTCAAAACCATCCACTTGAAATTTCAAACTTGAATTCAAAACCCCTTTTTGTTTTTTTAAAACACTTAATTAAGCTTGATTTAAACATTCAATTAACAACTAACAAATATGGATGAATCTTTATACCTCATGATCAAGAGATCAACATGAAGATCATAGCCTCCAAAATGCCAAATTTCCTCCAAGATCCATGCTAGCTTGGGCAAAGAAATAATGGGTAAGAGTTAGATTTGGAATTAGCTTTGAAATTGTATGGATTTTGAAGCATTTTGTGGATTTTTGATGCAAATTGGGTGGGATTTTTTTTTGAGGGAGGACTGTTGCAGTTTCCAGCAGTGAGAGGGAGAGGGGAGTTGTGTGGGTGGTGTTGTGAGGTCAACAATTTGTCAAAGTCAACAAACCCATACTTATATGTTTATTCTTTCCTTTTAAATTCATTGTTTTCTTTTCTTTTAAACTTGAATTGGGGCAAACTGTCACGACCCGAAATTGGCACGTGACGGCCATAATACTACGCAACGCCTACAGACGTAACACAGTAAAAGAAAGCCAAAACCCAGAAATCTAAACCAAGAAAATACGGAAAAGATAATAAAAGTTTTTGAGGCGTTTGAAATCACAACCCAAATTCTGTAAAAGCGTCCACTTTTTCTTTAAAATTTTGGCTGCACTCACTTTGTAAAAACTAACCCCCAAATAGGTACAACATGAATATAAAGTAAAGCATCCCAAACGGGAGCATAAATCCACGCCCAACGGCGGAAAACAAACACCACAATAGATATACGACGCCGTAGCGAAGAAATAAGAGACAAAAGAAAGGAAACTGTATAAAAGGCAACAAATCCACAATAATATACAATATCGTCCTCACCAAGTCTCTAATTCACAACATACTAGTAATAGATGGAGAGTACAAGATACAACGAATATACAATACAAAATACAGATAACCACCAAAACCCACCTAAGCAAAACAGCACACTGTGGGCCGATGCGGTATCTGTAGCGAAATCTGATAGATAGGTGAATAGCCTGCCTCGACTACTCTGGGGAAACACCTGCAATACCTGTGGCACAACGGGGGGTGAGTTGCCAACTCATGAATAGTAAATAACATATGCAGGTAATCGCAAGTATGCACGTACTGCGCGAATCTAAGATATGCAATTACTAGTAATAACATGTCATATGAATGCAGAATAATGGAAAGTACACTAGCAGGTACAACCAATATATATAAAGCAATAATGATAGGACAACAATATGTAATAATCATGCGATAGGGATATGAGAATGTAAATGTGCAATAATCATGAAAGGTACTCTAACAGGTACTACTAATACATGAAGCAGTGCACAAATAGATAAAGATGAGGTACGGAGTGAAGTATGTCATTTCCACAGAATCCTGAAATCGTGGTAGGATCACAATCTAGCAAGACAATTCAAATCCCAATTCCTCAAATCAGCCCCCAAATTGGCTCTCATATCATCTAAGTATCATATCTCCTCAGTTGCACAATATCAAGTATATCTCGTATATATCGAATGTACAACAACAAGTAGATCTCACATATCTCGTATGTACAATATCAAGTATATCTCACATATATCGAATTTACAACATCAAGTGGATCTCACATATCTCGTATGTACAATATCAAGTATATCTCACATATATCGAATGTACAACATCAAGTGGATCTCACATATCTCGTGTATACAATATCAAGTATATCTCACATATATCGAATGTACAACATCAAGTGGATCTCACATATCTCGTATGTACAATATCAAGTATATATCACATATATCGAATGTACAACATCAAGTGGATCCCACATATCTCGTATGTACAATATCAAATATATCTCACATATATCGAATGTACAACATCAAGTGGATCTCACATATCTCGTATGTATAATATCAAGTATATCTCACATATATATCCAGTATCCAATCTCAAATGAATCTCTTATATCCCGAATCAATTCTCCAGTAAAATTCTAACATCCTAAATATAATGACATAAATAAATATGATGAGGTCAATACACATATATTAGCGTCCCATTCCCCTAATATTGGTGTAAGGGTATATATAACAGCGGCTCAATACCCTGTTATATAAACAAAGGAGTAATTAGAAATATCATGAAACCAACGTGCCAAGCATCGACACAGAAATACTGATCCATCAGGTGCTGTCTCCATGACTGGCCCCCTGATAGGTACGTATCATATGCTATCCTGAAAGCTCGAGTGCCTAGCTCTAACCCTCGCCTCTCGACGTATCCATGCGTACATGACTCCCGTTGGTATCCCCATTATAACCGCTAAGTCATTGGTAATGTCACCGGAAAGTATAGTTCCCTTAAGCCTCATCGTCTAGCACCACGACATCGTTCTTGCTTCGGGGTACCTCCGGGCCCCACCATGTACCCACAGACGGTGCCTCCCGCTCCTCGAATCGGGTATATAATTTGAACCGATAAATCTCATGGTGGCTGCTGAAATATCATATCAAGGGAAACCGGGTTTTTCAAATAATGCATAATTTCATGAACTACCACGGTTCCCAAATCCAGAAAACATCATGAAAAATCCATATCTCAATGCGAAAATCCATGAATAAACTATACGCAACATAAACTGTAATGTAAGCGTATAAAGGAAAAGCCGCTAATTAACTGCAACCAGTTAATATAAATATCATGCTGTTCTTAATATCTCCAATTCTTAAATAATACATCAATAAGGGTAAATACGTAGCTATAACCAGATATATGTGAACACGTGAAGATATAGCAGAAAATATAGGTATCTACCTATTAGTAATGATGTGATATACCTACCAGGTATAAGTAAAGTATGAAATGCAAGGTAGACCTGTAGTTATGTCCTTAGGTGTATATGTACCTATCACTAATGGTACGATACCCTATAGGTATACAGGTAACTATATGTTAAATGCAATAAGAAATATGAATCAATGTCACAATGTCCCTAACCAAGAAATATAACATCTATAAGTGGATTGTGTGTGACATGGTAATTATTGACGGTGTGTGTAGCATACAAACAGTGCTCGTGCAACATAAATCGTCAATAATATTTGCAGTGTCCTACTACTAGTAGTCCAGGCACACTACATCTAATTAATAGGGTAAATGCGCAATTCTAAACATGACATAGAATATGCGACAAGTTAAAATCTCTAGCCCAGACGCATAACGCCATGCGTGCGATTCCCCTGTGGATGTTAAATCTACTCACCAACACTCCAAGCTAGGTGAATCCTACCACCTGTTTCCCCCTGTGGCTGTGTCTGTAGTCCCCGCCTGCGAACCTGCAACATTAAAACAACAAGAAAAAATATATATATTAATAACAGCTACAAGACACGAACAAGCTACACAAAACCGACACAACAACACAAAACATCCTCTTAAGTGTTCGTATTGTGTCTAACGTGCGTAGCAACACGACGAAAATAACTTAAGAGCAAAACCACACAAACTGCACGACCCGTGTCGTATCACGTATCGCGCGGACACAAACACTAGAAACTACCTAAGTGATCCCAGATTTTGCCTACTGTGAAAACTAAACAAACAAACAAACAAGACCAACAGAACCCAAACCACTGAAGACGCCTACCCTAAAAAAACCAAACCCTGACTCCACAGAGGAGTCGGCGTCGCCGGCCTATCCCTTTGCCGTCGCCGGCCCTGGCCGGTGGCCTGGGGTACATCTTTAAGGTGGTGCTCCAGTGTCACAGGTACATCACTACAAACTTGTTTAATTTTCCAGTAAACTTCCTGGGTCACAGCAGATCCTAGATGCCACAAACCGACACTAAAATACGATATTTCGCACAAAAACCTAACTTTAACTAATCTAAACTGAATCTAATTAGCTAAGCTACACTAAAAACACTAAAAGAACAGGAAAGAGAACTTACCTACACCAAAAAAGCCAAAGATCCAAGCTTTACATGCTCCAAAGCAAGCAAGAGGCAAAAGTGAAGAAAAAAGGGATTTTTGTGAAGAATTGTGAAGATATAAGGATTTGTGAAGGGTTTTGTGAAGAAAAGAGATAAAGAAATGGATAAGGGAAGTAGGGATAGAGGGAGCTCGGCCAAGGAGAGAGAGAGAGGAGGAATTTCCAAGCAATTTCCAAAATTAAATGCATTAAATGCATTCACACAACACATATACACATGCATGCATCTCTCTTTTCTTTTCTTTTCTTTTCTTTTACTCTTAAATCCTTGTCCACACAATAATCTAGATATTATGTGGTTTAGGTTTACACAAGAATAATTGAAGAAAAGATCGCTTAAAGAGAAATTCCCAAAATGTGAATACCGCATTAAAATAATGTTAAAATTGGCAAAAATTCAAATTGGACCAAAACCTCCCAAATAGCCCTAAAGTTCGCGCACAAGCTTTATTTTAGCTTAAAAAAATGCCGGTAAGTTTCTACGGAAGTTTGATCGAAATCGGGTTAAAACGGAAAATACCGACAATTTTGCCCTAAAACGGGAAAATTCGCAAAACGATTTCGAAAACGTTACAATCTCCCCCTCTTATAAAAATTCGTCCCCGAATTTAAAATTTTCACTAAGCGTACCTTCAAAAAGAAGAGTACAAAACTCTCAATTCTCGCTCGCAGCCTCCCGAGTGATCCCCTCACTATACGGTTACGTCCAAGAAAACTCTCCACAGATGGCAAGACCCTTGACCGAAGTTTCTCCACCTGACGGGCCACTAACACACATGGCTCCTGGTGAATGAAAAGATCGAGTCCTAACTAATGGTCTGTTCTAAATCATGTGAGAAAGTCATGAAGGTAATTGCAAAGTATTAACACAAAGAAAACGGGGTGAATAATCGATAATCTGGGCGGAAGTGCCAAATTAAAGGCAACGAAAACTAACTCGCTTGAAGGATCTCAAAAGCACCTATAATCCTGGGATAAGCTTCCCAAAACTCAACATGTCATGATCTCCCACTGCGATCTCAAGTCTGCGACCAACATGGTTGGCATATAACCTCTGTCTGCACTGGACTGTCATCCTCCTGACCTGAACTAACTGGATCATATCCGAAGTCTCTAGACTAGCTAGGGTCCAAAAATCCTATTTACGCAGAGTCAGAAAAAACAGACTGGAGATCGACACCACCTAACAAACAAAACTTAAAGGTTGCCAATTAGAGTGCCTCCTAATAACAGCTATCGAAGGAGAATCTGAACAATGGCAAGTGACGATCCCAACTGCCGACAACAATTAATACGTACGCATAAGCAAGACACACACTTTGAAACGAAACCAGAAATTTATCTTTACATTCCTGCCAACCCGTAACTATCTCACAAGTCACGTCAATGTTGGTGGAACCTGAATGAATACAGAGAGTTGACTGATGTGCTTGCTCTAGGATTTCACGTCTCTACCCGATAATATCAGGTACACAAACGCATTCCTAACTTAGCACACCCTAGTCACAATCAAGGACTCCGAATCATTACCCAGCTGAGTATGCTCAAGTATCTCTAACGAACGAGCGTCGGCGGGCAGTGACACATCCGCACACAATCGAGCCACTCTCGTGAAACATTACAGTTAAACCACAAAGTTGCCCGAACCAAAAGCAAAGAACTGATGCAGTTGCTAACCGAATCTCCAACTACCGAAAACTCCGTACACATGCCTCGGTCCAAGAAAAGAAACCTCCATTCCGGTCATTCCGGTCAACGGTGCAGCAATACGCTAGTAATCCTGCACGAAACGGCGGCAAAACCTGCTAAGCCTAAAATCAAAGGATCTTTGTTTGTACACAAGTCTGGGTCAAAGCTGTACGGTCTCGATCTCCTTCGGAACCATACGAAACCGTCTCCCGTAACAACAAGACCTAGGAGTCAACACAAACAAGCCAGAAGGAACACTCCGAGAATCTAGCAAACAGCTGGGGCTCTTCCAATGTCTGCAAAACAAATCCTCAAGTGCTGCTCCTGTTCCTCAAGACACAAAGTATAGACCAGAATGTCGTCAATAACACAATAATAGCTGGTTGAGGAACGGCCTGAAGAAATCTGGTTCATCATCTCTACGAATGCTGCTAGGGCATTGGCGAGTCCAACGACACCACCAAGACACAAACTGCCCGTAGCACGCACAAAAGCAGTATTCGGAATGCCATCACTCCGAACCCGCAACGATGATGACCTGATCCCCAACAACTTAGAAAAAGTCTCGCACTTAGGAGCCGATCGAAGAAATCGTCAAAGCGAGGTAAATGATACCTAACCGCACCGTAAGACGGTTCAATTGACGATCTATCAATTCACAACCTCAACTGCCGTCCTTCTCCTTGACGAACAGAAATAGGAGCTCCTTAAGGCGAAACACTCAGACACACAAAACTCCCCAACAACAACTCTGCAGCAGATCCTTAAGCTCCCTAAGCTTCGCCGGCTCATCTGGAACGACGTAGGAAAACTCTCGCACGATAGAAAACCGGTCCAACAAATCTACTGTGGCTCCGGTATCATAAATGAATGCCAAGAATCCACGACATCTCCTCCAAAGCTGACTAGCGGAAAAGGCTGAATTCAAGCTGTGAGAGGCGGCACAACTATCCACCTATACAACAAGAACTGACTCGCCAGGGAAAACAAAACCTGACTGTTTCCCCACGGTAGTCTACAGACGCCTAACACGTAGCTAACCAATCCATGCCCAGGAGAACGTCAATCCAACATCTCTAGAAGGATCCAATGACGGCAAAATCTCCTCACCGATTGGCATACGACTGAAATACGTGTCGCGCAACAAAAGAATCACTGACAGAAATTAACACAACAAAATGGCTGATCTAACTAACACGATCCTCGTCCCAATAATGGCACAAAGTGTGAAAAACCAACAAGTACATCAAAAGAACATGTAAATTAAGGATACCTGAAAACCCTGCATTGGACGCCTGTGCGTCCTGATGAGTAGAAGCAAACTCTCGTGTCTTCCTTCTACCCGGAACTGTCAGAACTCTTCCTCTGCCAGACTGACCCCTCTGAGCAAACCTTCTACGCCCACGACCTCTGAGAACACGACTCTGACGCAGCGCTAAGGAACAATCCCTGATGAAGTGATGAAGGCTCCCGCATCGAAAACATCCATACGACGGCTGCTGGCCCTCCTGGGGATGAGAGCTGAACGACCGACCTCGTCCTAAGCCTCTGCCACTCCCACAACGGTCACGAAAACTGTCTCGACGACTAGGCCTCTGTCCCTGGACTGGCACACTGGTACGGGTCCTCCACTGTCCTGGAACTCGCAAAGTCTCTTGAATACGTGTCTCGTCGACAGGGCTACATCCACTGGTGCTACGTAGGTGACGGACTGCTGCATGCTGATCCCAAGGAACAACTGAGTAACTGGGGTGTCAACCTCCTGTCGCTACGCTCGAATGGCATCAACCAATGATCTCATCGTCTGGCGCAAGTCCTGCATCTACGCCACAAGCCTAGCGAGCTGCTCTGTCGAAGGCTAATCCGTCTGTACCTGTGCAACAAGAGTGCGATCCTGGTCAGTGCTCGTCTCACCCGAGCTAATTCTGACATCGGTCCTCGCTGCATCACTCTGAGTCCCCATAGTCATCGGCGGCAAGGCGATAAATAGAGATAGGATTCGATAAGAACACAGAAATCGAATCACAAGGATATGAATCATCAAGGAAGGAATTTCAAGCAATTTGTACTTAGGCACTTTAGGCGAAGTACCGCATCGTGAGCATGCTGCAGACATATACACACTACGTTACTCTGCTTAGGCTACCTACTCCATCATACCAAGGTCATCCAACACTCCGAATGGTAAAACCTAACGCTCTGATACCAACTTTGTCACAACCCGAAATTGGCACGTGACGGCCCTAATACTACGCAACGCCTATAGACGTAACGCAGTAAAAGAAAGCCAAAACCCAGAAATCTAAACCATGAAAATACGGAAAAGATAATAAAAGTTTTTGAGACGTTTGAAATCACAACCCAAATTCTTTAAAAGAGTCCACTTTTTCTTTAAAATTTTTGCAGCACCCCATTTGTAAAAACTAACCCCCAAATGGATACAACATGAATATAAAGTAAAGCATCCCAAACGGGAGCATAAATCCACGCCCAACGGCGGAAAACAAACACCACAACAGATATACGACGCCGTAGCGAAGAAATAAGAGACAAAAGAAAGGAAACTGTATAAAAGGCAATAAATCCACAATAATATACAATATCGTCCTCACCAAGTCTCTAAGTCACAACATACTAGTAGTAAATGGAGAGTACAAGATACAACGAATATACAGTACAAAATACAGATAACCACCGAAACCCACCTAAGCAAAACAACACACTGTGAGCCGATGCGGTATCTGCAGCGAAAGATGATAGATAAGTGAATAGCCTGCCTCGACTACTCTGGGGAAACACCTGCAATACCTGTGGCACAACGTGGGGTGAGTTGCCAACTCGGAAATAGTAAATAACATATGCAGGTAATCGCAAGTATGCACGTACTGCGTGAATCTAAGATATGCAATTACCAGTAATAACATGTCATATGAATGCAGAATAATGGAAAGTACACTAGCAGGTACAACCAATATATATAAAGCAATAATGATAGGACAACAGTATGCAATAATCATGCGATAGGGATATGAGAATGTAAATGTGCAATAATCATGAAAGGTACTCTAACATGTACTACTAATACATGAAGCAGTGCACAAATAGATAAAGGTGAGGTATGGGGTGAAGTATGTCATTTCCACGGAATCCTGACTTCGTGGTAGGATCACAATCCAGCAAGACAATTCAAATCCCAATTCCTCAAATCAGCCCCCAAATTGGCTCTCATATCATCTAAGTATCATATCTCCTCAGCTACACAATATCAAGTATATCTCGTATATATCTAATGTACAACATCGATAAGATCTCATATATCTCGTATGTACAATATCAAGTATATCTCACATATATCGAATGTACAATATCAAGTGGATCTCACATATCTCGTATGTACAATATCAAGTATATCTCACATATATCGAATGTACAACATCAAGTGGATCTCACATATCTCGTATGTACAATATCAAGTATATCTCACATATATCGAATGTACAATATCAAGTGGATCTCATATATCTCGTATGTACAATATCAAGTATATCTCACATATAACGAATGTACAACATCAAATGGATCTCACATATCTCGTATGTACAATATCAAGTATATCTCACATATATCGAATGTACAACATCAAGTGGATCTCACATATCTCGTATGTACAATATCAAGTATATCACACATATATATCCAGTATCCAATCTCAAATGAATCTCTTATATCCCGAATCAATTCTCCAGCAAAATTCTAACATCCTAAATATAATGAAATAAATAAATATGATGAGGTCAATACACATATATTAGCGTCCCATTCCCCTAATATTGGTGTAAGGGTATATATAACAGCGGCTCAATCCCCTGTTATATATACAAAGGAGTAATTAGAAATATCATGAAACCAATGTGCCAAGCATCGACACAGAAATACTGATCCATCAGGTGCTGTCTCCATGACTGGCCCCCTGATAGGTACGTATCATACGCTATCCCGAAAGCTCGAGTGCCTAGCTCCGACCCTCGCCTCTCGACGTATCCATACGTACATGACTCCCGTCGGTATCCCCATGATAACCGCAGAGTCATTGGTAATGTCACCGGAAAGTATAGTTCCCTTAAGCCTCATCGTCTAGCACCACGACATCGTTCTTGCTTCGGGGTACCTGCGGGCCCCACCATGTACCCACAGACGGTGCCTCCCGCTCCTCGAATCGGGTATATAATTTGAACCGATAAATCTCATGGTGGCTGCTGAAATATCATATCAAGGGAAACCGGGTTTTTCAAATAATGCATAATTTCATGAACTACCACGGTTCCCAAATCCAGAAAACATCATGAAAAATCGATATCTCAATGCGAAAATCCATGAATAAAGTATACGCAACATAAACTGTAATGTAAGCGTATAAAGGAAAATTCGCTAATTAACTGCAACCAGTTAATATAAATATCATGCGGTTCCTAATATCTCCAATTCTTAAATAATACATCAATAAGGGTAAATACGTAGCTATAACCAGATATATGTGAACACATGAAGATATAGTAGAAAATATAGGTATCTACCTATTTGTAATGATGTGATATACCTACCAGGTATAAGTAAAGTATGAAATGCAAGGTACACCTATAGTTATGTCCTTAGGTGTATATGTACCTATCAGTAATGGTACGATACCCTATAGGTATACAGGTAACTATATGTGAAATGCAATAAGAAATATGAATCAATGTCAGAATGTCCCTAACCAAGCAATATAAAATCTATAAGTGGATTGTGTGTGACATGGTAATTATTGACGGTGTGTGTAGGATACAAACAGTGCTCGTGCAACATAAATCGTTAATAATATTTGCAGTGTCCTACTACTACTAGTCCAGGAACACTACATCTAATTAATAGCGTAAATGCGCAATTCTAAACATGACATAGAATATGCGACAAGTTAAAATCTCTAGCCCAGACGCATAACGCCATGCGGGCGATTCCCCTGTAGATGTTAAATCTACTCACCAATACTCCAAGCTAGGTGAATCCTACCACCTGTTTCCCCCTGTGGCAGTGTCCGTAGTCCCCGCCTGCGAACCTACAACATTAAAACAACAAGAAAAAATATATATATTAATAACAGCTACAAGACACGAACAAGCTACACAAAACCGACACAACAACACAAAACATCCTCTTAAGTGTTCGTATTGTGGCTAACATGCGTAGCAACACGACGAAAACAACTTAAGAGCAAAACCACACAAACTCCACGACCCGTGTCGTATCACGTATCGCGCGGACACAAACACTAGAAACTGCCTAAGTGATCCCAGATTTTGCCTACTGTGAAAACTAAACAAACAAACAAGACCAACAGAACCTAAACCACTGCAGACACCTACCCTAAAAAAACCAAACCCTAACTCCACAGAGGAGTCGGCGTCGCCGGCCTATCCCTTTACCGTCGCCGGCCCTGGCCGGTAGCCTGGGGTCCATCTCTCAGGTGGTGCTCCAGTGTCACAGGTACATCACTACAAACGTGTTTAATTTTCCAGTAAACTTCCTGGGTCACAGCAGATCCTATATGCCACAAACCGACACTAAAATACGATATTTCGCACAAAAACCTAACTTTAACTAATCTAAACTGAATCTAATTAGCTAAGCTACACTAAAAACACTAAAAGAACAACAAAGAGAACTTACCTACACCAAAGAAGCCAAAGACCCAAGCTTTACATGCTCCAAAGCAAGCAAGAGGCAAAAGTGAAGAAAAATGGGATTTTTGTGAAGAATTGTGAAGATATAAGGATTTGTGAAGGGTTTTGTGAAGAAAAGAGATAAAGAAATGGATAAGGGCAGTAGGGATAGAGGGAGCTCGGCCAAGGAGAGAGAGAGGAGGAATTTCCAAGCAATTTCCAAAATTAAATGCATTAAATGCATTCACACAACATATATACACATGCATGCATCTCTCTTTTCTTTTATTTTATTTTCTTTTACTCTTAAATCCTTGTCCACACAATAATCTAGATATTATGTGGTTTAGGTTTACACAAGAATAATTGAAGAAAAGATCGCTTAAAGAGAAATTCCCAAAATATGAATACCGCATTAAAATAACATTAAAATTGGGAAAAATTCAAATTGGACCAAAACCTCCCAAATACCCCTAAAGTTCGCGCACAAGCTTTATTTTAGCTTAAAAAATGCCCGTAAGTTTCTACGGAAGTTTGATCGAAATCGGGTTAAAACGGAAAATACCGACAATTTTGCCCTAAAACGGGAAAATTCGCAAAACGATTTCCAAAACGTTACACAAACTTTGGGGGGGTCTTCCTATAATTTCGGCCAGCGACAAGGTGGGGAGGAGAGAGGGTGTGGGTGAGTGTGGGATGAGAAAAAATGATAAATATTATACCCTAAATTTCCATTTACACTAAATTCACTATTTAAGCCTTTTTCTTCGGTATTTTCTAACACCGTTTAACAACTTCATTTCATTTCAAAAACCACATGTTAAAATTTTGTTTAATGTGCTATGATGCACAAAATTTGTTTCAACCCATTCCAATTTGTAATTTTCCCTAATTAAATGTATTAGTGACGGCTTAAAATAATATTAAAATAATTAATTTCGGAAAATTTTTAAGAAAATTAGAAATTTTACCAGTGGCTCAATAAACACCAAATACTAGCAATTACATAGCTAGAATATGTATATTTAATTTTATAATAAAAATATTTGTATTTTGACTTTCTACAGAAAACCCTCTTATTTTACCGATTTTTCTGAAATTTCACCGAAACGTTTTTCAAAACGTTACAGTTTTCTTCAACGACCAGGTGTGGATTATGAAGAAACCTTTTCTCTAGTGGCTATGTTTAAGTCCATCCGGATCCTACTTGCCATTGCTGCATATCATGACTACGAAATCTGGCAGATGGATGTTAAGACCGTCTTTCTAAATAGTGATTTAGAGGAGTGCGTGTACATGACTCAGCCAGAGGGCTTCGTAGATAGTGGGAGCAGCAGAAAGGTATGAAAGCTGCTTAAATCCATCTACGGGATAAAGCAGGCATCGCGGAGTTGGAACATCTGTTTTGATGTAGTAGTCAAAGAGTTTGACTTCATCAAGAACGTAGATGAATATTGTATTTATAAGAAGGTTGCAGAGAGTAAGGTTTTCTTCCTAGTATTGTACGTGGATGAAATACTCTTGATAGGAAATGATGTTCCTATGTTGCACTCGGTCAAGCTCTTCTTATCACATAGATTCTCAATGAAAGATCTAGGTGATGCCTCCTACATTTTGGGAATTAAAATCTGTTGGAGATAGTGCCCTCAGAGTCAATTATTGGATCACAGGCACGTGATTGCAATGATTGAGGGAGGACCTGTCCCGGTAGGACAGTCTTACTCGAGATGATAGTATGCTATCTGGTTTATCTTTATCATCGTGTACTGCTTAGGTGACCTGACAGGTCGGTATTACACGTTGATAGAGCCCCTAGGATTCTTGCTTGACCACCAGCAGTATGAGGGCGATCATATAAGTGGGAGTTGGGGTCTATAAGCACATCCTTAAAAGGTCCCTAGTCGTGCGAGTTTCGAAACAGGACATCGATACTCCAGAGTAGACTAGTGTATACAGTCGAGACCCCGACGAGGGGCGATGGCCGGTCTCACAAGCCATTGGTGTCAGTTGGATCACCTAAGATGTATACAGGTGCTCATTGGGTTATGAGTACACCGGACAGGACTCGCCGGGAACATGCTAGTTGGTCATATACCAGACGTCAGATGGCAGTTCCCTGGTGACATGTGTACAGGTTAGTTCATCGACCTGGGGATCGTCATTTGTCTCGTGTGAGTTCCCACTGTATTTTGATTACTACCCTACCACGGCTCAAAGGAGTCGTGCAAACAGGTTTTAGTTGGGTACAGTCCCGAGCCACATGGAGGCAGTGAGCGTATCTTCAGGGGTCCGTCTCTCCCGGTATTGGGGGTGAGGTCGAGCTGTGTCTAGGAGAGCCATTACACGAAGCCCTCGGCCGAGGCAAGGAGATTTACTGGTAGGTATTCCAGTAGTATCTCAGGGTGTTCTGGGCTACACTCTGACACGACTTGTACCGCTTTTGGGGGTCTGACTTTTACCAACCCCCTAGGCCCGCCATGCGATGCTCATAGACGAACGGATCGGACTGTATGGATATTGTCACTGACAGGCTCAGTAGGGTGTCAGGCTGAGTTCGCTCACAGACGTCCCTTTTGGTCAATACCTGGTAGCCCGTTACGTATTGGCTCATACCTCTGACGTGCTAGTGGTTAAATCCACAACCAAGGTGTTGACGAGTCTTTAGAGTCCCCCACATTCAGTTACTCAAGTTTCGGGTGAAAAGCTGTAGAGGCCGTATGGAGATATGGCAAGGTCCGATCAGATACGTGCGGTATTGTACGGATCAGGATCGGACAGTTTGTACTAGAAGCCGTATGGAGATATGGCAAGGTCCGATCAGATACGTGCAGTATTGCACAGATCAAGATCGGACAGTTTGTACTACAAGCCGTATGGTTATATGGCTGGGTTCGATCAGATACGTGCGGTATTGCACGGATCAGGATCGAACGGATAATACTAGCCGGCTTTGGTTTAAGCCGGATCCTGGTATAGTACAGTGTAGATTTTGTCTCATTGCATTTGTATTTCGGTCAGAATACAAATGCGGGTGTGTATGCACAGTAGCGGGGTTTTCCTGTAATTTATTACGGGACCAGTTTTCTGGAGTTGCCAGTTTGCTTTCCGTTTCGGCCAATTTCCTTTGTATCGTTCATTGGCCGAAGATTGGTGGAGGAGGGCTTATTTGCATTGTGCAAATAAGTTTTGTGGAGGGTGTTCTTTGCATTTTGTTGGATCATGATGGCTCACCATCACTTGACTTTCCTTCTTCATGTTGGCTTGACTTTTATATGATATGGTTGTTGATGATGGCTTTACCATTTTTGGAGTCATCATGCTTGAGATGATGGTTGTGGTAGAGTGTGGTTTTGGTGTTAGTGATCATGTTCTTTCATGATTGCTTTTGATTCCCTCTTGCATTATTGTGTAGCCTCTCTCATTCTATCACTCCCTCCTCTCATTCCAATCCCCACATATGAGATGGCCGGCCACTTCCCTAGAGGGGCTGTCCAAATTTTTGGATTGGGAATTGTTGTTCTTTTCATGCTCCTAAAATCCCCAAGTCCCTCTACATAGTTCTTGTATCATACCTCCACCAAAATGGCACCTCCATGAACCCCAAATGAGACACAAGCCTCTACACTATATTCTACAGCAAACCTTGGGCACGTCGACTAGCCAGCTTCGTGCCCGAGTTACCTCGGCATTGAGGTGGGAGCCCGTAAAAGATGTAGGCGATGTGGTGCACTTCCGGCGACGAGGTGGAGACAGGACATTCCGCGGGAGATCGGGACGACGACGAGAAGACCGGAGGACTCGGATCACTCGGTATATCTCTATTCCCCTTCTTGTAGTTAGCTAGGACTAGTTAATGGTTCGATCCGGGTGTTTAGTGCGCGGTGGTGCCGGTTTGCTAGTTTGCAAAAATTAAAGTTTATCACCGCTTCCGCATTTGGCCATCGGATTGACGGCCGGGGCGCCGCCGAGCACTTACAGTGGTATCAGAGCCTCGCCATTAACTTAGTCTAGCTTTGTTTAATGTGTTTACATTTCCGATCGATCAAAATTCCAAAATCTGTGTTTTCTTCACATCAGTTTTCTATTGAATTTTTCCTTGCTCGAAAAAATTTTCAGGTTGCAGAAAAGTGATGTACTGGAAATTATAAGAACACTGTAGAAATTCGATACAGTGACTCCACAGTGGGAGCGCGGAACTGCGGCCAAACACCCCTTTGGGCCGCGGTTCCGCCGCACTGTGTTGAGATCACTGCATCAAATTTCTGCAGTTGCTGTCTGGGATGATTGTAGGTTTTTTGGAATATTAATTTTGGGCCCAGAATTTCTTGATGTGCTACAGTAGTACTTGGGGCCCACTTGTTAAAATTTGATCGATCGGATATTTTAAACACATTATTTCACAGTATTTACATTATATCTGCGACCGTGAATGTCACTTGATCGGTAAATCCAGTCTAACTGCTATAGCCTGGTTAGACGGATTTGCGAACGTGACTTTCACGTGTTAGTTATATGTATGCCCTAGAGGCCATTACTGTACATAGGATGTATATTGTAGTGGATGCTGGGACGTATATAGGGAGGACTTTCTTGCTCGACATGATAGTATGCTATCTGGTTGAACTTTACCTTAACGTGTATACTGATTGTCTCTCTGTTACATGTTGGTAAAGCCCTTAGGATCTGTACTTGACTACCTGGACTATGATGCGGATCATACTAGTGGGGACATGGTAGTCCATAAGTACATCCTTCAAAGTCCCTAGTCGTGGGTGTATCGAGACGGGGCATCGATATACTAGAGTAGACTAGCGTATACCTTCTCGACCCATACAGATGGGCGATGGATGATCCCATATCCATTGGTGTTTGACATCAGAGATGATATACGGGTGCTCAGTAGAGACTGGGTACACTGGACGGACTCGCCGAGAACTCCCAGATGGTATTATACCTCACGTCAGATGGCAGTTCTCTGGTGACACTGGTACAGAGTAGTCTGTTGACCCGAGATCGTCATAGAGTCTTGTGTGGTTCCCACTGTGCTTTGATTTCCATCTTACCACGTCCAAGAGGGCGTGGAAAACGGTGGTTTTTGGGTACAGTCCCGAGTCACATGGAGGCAATGAGCGATAGGAGAGGATTCGTCTCTCCCGGTATAGGGGGTTGATGTTGCGCTGTGTTCGATTGGCTATAATAGGAAATCCCTGGCCAGGGTTGCTGAGATTTACTGGTAAGTGTTACCAGTAGTTTCTCGAACAGTTATAGACCTCATATCGACACGACTTATTAAGCTATTAGGGTCTGACGTTTACCACCCCTAGGCGAGATATGCGACATATCAGACGATCAGACCGGACTGTACGGTAGTGTTACTGGTTGGATTCACTAGAGTGTGAGCGGGCTTGCTTGTCGATCTTCAGATCGCTCAATACCCGGGTGGCCGTTACGTTTAGCAGACCGCTTGCGGCTTGTGGGTGTTTGATATGATCATCATCTGCTGCCGGCGTATTGACGAGTCTTTAGAGTCCTACACAGAGGTTTCCTGGCTCAAGCAAAACGAAATAGGAGCGCATATGAGATATGTGCGGGACCGAGAATAATACGAGTATGTGATACTGTATTCAATTCTCGCGATGTGACATTGATCGGTTATATGCGATATAGCCGGGTTATCGGATCAAGTGTTGATTCGATAAGATGTTACTAATGATACCAGTCGGTTATGTGCGTCATGACCGGATCGTTAAATCAAGTGTTGATTTAATGATTTAATGCATAATTATATATTTGATATATTACTTTACATTACTAGTATCGGTTCACTTTAAATGGATTTTCTCGCTCGGTTGTGCACATTGTATATTCGATATATTTTCGTGCACTTGATTGTATCATGTTTGATGATACATGTTTAACTATAGTTAAGTGTAATGGATTAAGCCATGGTTAAACTAATGATTAGGGTTTTCTTTTCTTACTTATTTATTTATTTATTTATTTTGAATAGATAAGAAAAGAATGGTTGCTAATTTTGGAGTTTAGTTGAAGCTTCATGAAGCTTTGACTTTGTAACCATTCTTGTCTTCATCTTTAACCCTAACCATTAATCTAACCTTAGTTAATTCTCTACACTTGACCATGGTTTAGATTATGATAAGTTTTGATTTTTCTTTTCATTTTAAATAACTTATCATATATCATTTCTTCTTCTTCTTCCTTGAACTCAAGAAGAAAACCTTGAGGTCATCAATGGTGGATTGATGATTTGAGTGAGAAATCCAATTCTAAAGTCTACCCACTTCTTATTTCTTCATCCTCTACCTCTTGCCAAGTAGTAGAGTGTGTTTTCTTCACAAGTTTCTTGACTTGGTGAAGTGAGAGCTTGATTTTGCGATGCTTCGACGTAGATCATCTTCGGCATGGACATCGACGACCTAGCTCGCTTATTCTCCGATGAAGTCGACGCTAGAGCCCGGATTCCTTTTGGACAGCGGAGAGGACTTCGTTGCGAATCTATGGAGGTGGAGCACCGGATCTACAAAGGTTGTATTTCCGATTCTCATAGTTAAGTGTTAACTAGTTAGCTTTTTCGCCTAGTTTTCTAGCAAACGGTCCGTATTAGGGTTTCTCGGCACCTAGATTTTTTGAAATTGGCATGGTTGATGCCTTGTGAGACCTCATTAGGGTGCCTAGGAACCCTACAGTGGTATCAGAGCCTAGCTAGAGCCTTAGGCGAAGTCTAGACGGAATTTGAAACCCGATCGAACCCGAAACACCAAATCAATCTTGCTCTCTGTACTTTTTTGAAAACAGTGAGTTTTTCCAAATTAAAAATTGCTAAAAAAATTCAGCAGGGAAAAATAAGAATTACGGTGCAAAAAGTTTCTGGTGAACAGTAAATTTCGCGGCGGATCCGCGGCATAAGCATGGCTTATGCGGCGGATCAGCGGCCCCTTGATGACGTCATTCCTGTTCCTTTGCGCAGTAATTCCTAGTTCAAAGAGCTGAGTTTTCTGGGAATTTTTAATATTTATTCAAGAGTTGAATTTTTCTGCTGTGTTTTTGGGGATTCGGTGTTTCGATCGGAGTATCAAATTTTGTCTGTGTGGCTTTCCGGATAAATTTTAGAATATGTTAAAAAGTTCGACCGGATATAAATACCCAATTTTTCCCCTGTCGGGAAATTTCCAAGTGTTGGATTTTTCCGTAGTTTAACGACGTTCTAAGTAGTGCAAGTAACGCGATGGTCCCTCTAGAAGACAACAAACCTTAACTCGATTATGTGACCGTCTTGAACTGCCCTTTGAACCTTCGGGTTTGGGGCAGTACGGCGTGCCACATGTGAGGCGTTGGCTTGACCCTTCTACGGCTGGACCGTTGGTACTGAGGCACGAACGGAATGTTGTTAGACTTATTTCATGTGTTGAGCTGTATCGGGAAAACTTGGGTGTTCGATTGTTCGATCGGAAAGTTTAACATTTTCTATTTATCTGGAATGGGATACAATAATTGGAATTCACAAATAGTTATGAGATAACTGAATGAATATTATAAACATAGCAGTTTAGTCTCACTTGATCGGTTGCCACGGAATTTTGATGTGATCAAAAGTCCGTCGCAATTACGTAGCGTACGCGGATACTCGCCGGGTAAACTTAATAGACAGCCTCACGCCATTGCCCCGACCAAGTGACTGTAGGAGAACCCCGTCGCCGAAAGCATCCGTCCGGGTGCTCGCGGTGGCGGTGTTCCGCCTTGGTGCACTTCGTCGACGGTATCGGGGGTGCGGCCGCCTACTGAAGTTTGCGACGAGCATTCGATCAGGATGTCGGGAATCTTGTTGAATTGCCCGACTTGATATTGAAAAGAGTTTTCGATTTTGAGACTAAAATGCGGGGTTTATAATTGTTAGGCATGCGATGTCTAAAGAATTCATTTGGTCAGGCATGCGATGTCTGAAGAGATTGCGGATTCCAACTGTTGTAGTTTTACACTTTCTTTTCTGTGACCGTAAGTGTAATATATGATATCGCCGGTTTCGTTGCTATATGTCAACGACAATTGGGATGCGCATGTTTACTTACGTTGATGACATGTGATGTTATGTGTTGCTGGATATGTTATATTGGATCGTCGTGTTTGAATAGCCGGGGGTTTTTATGTGAGATGAGTGTTTTTCATTTTCATTCATGTAAAAACTTGTATGTAATATTCTTTTATTGGGGCGCTTCCAGGTTGCGGAAGTTGTCACCGTTTGTATATTATTTACTTTTCCGCACTAGGATAGACCCAAGGAGGAGGGCACAAGTAACCGGGTTCTGGAGTCCAGTGGGAGACCAACTCGAGGAGTCGAGTCCGAGTCTCCTAACTCTAGAATTGGTAGGGTTGCTTTCCGCTCTCGTAGGGTCTAGGGGTGTGGGTTTGGCTATTCATCGCGACCGTGGAATCCGTGTTTTATACTGGCTCGTATTGAAAACACGGACGTCCTAGTATATCCAATATTTCTTATGATTCTTCTGCTGCGATATCTGTGATGTGATCATGTGATGTTCTTTGATAGATACTTTATATAGTATATATGATATATTATATAGATGTTACTTATGTTTTACACCCGCGCTAGCCCTGCCCTGCTCTGCCGTTAGTTACTTAACCTAACGGTGCACGAGGGGACATCGAGGCGAATGCGGATGGCATAAGTGTACGTCGTATTTATCTGTGATGTTTAGGTACTTAAATGATGGGACTTCATTAATGTGATTAATGAAATAAAAGAAACCTAAGATGTTGTAGAATCGAATTTCAAAATTAAAACAGGTAGCTACAGTTCTTGCTTTGCACAGCGGTATATGTGATATATCCTGCACCTCATTCGACGAGGAAAGGACCGAGATCCCTTCACCGGGAGTGACTCCTTTAGCAATAACTGGCAGATGCTACACACTCGGTTTGTCTTTTGATTGCTTTTAAGTGTTTCTGCTTTGCACAGTGATATATGTGACATATCCCGCACCTCATTCGACGAGGAAAGGACCGACGATCCCTTCACCGGGAGTGACTCCTTTAGCAAAACTAGAAAAGCCTCAAAAGCACTCCATTTTAAAATCATTTGATTCTACAGCGATATCAAGTTCATTACGCAATAGGTTTTCAGAAAAACCTGTCGTAGCCCTCCGTCATTTCAGATACGTACTAGTTAGTATTCGTGCTGCGGTTGTTTGGCCTCCGTCAAGGCGTAGTGTACGGTAGCTAACTAGTGCTTATCTGCTAGCATATGATGCGATTGGATTAGGGTATTCGTACGGCGTTGTTTGGCCTCCGTCAAGGGTCGTGCGGGTGGGTTTAATTCAATCAGGAAATGACGGGTTGAACTTGACTAGCAGACTATGGGTTGTTTGGCCTCCGTCAAGGTCATAGCGAGCTAGGGGCAAAATATTATCGGGAATTTCAAGTGTTGAAATTTGCAATGAGATTGCATACCTTCTATGAGATAGTTGGATCCCGATACCCGCTGCGAGTAAGTGTTACTCCAGGGAGAGTTTTATACATTACAATTAGCCGATCAAGTAGGTGTCTAGAAAGGTGTCAACGGGGTTACGTCTCTGGGAAAACGAGGTTTATATTAATTAGGTTCGTGCGAAAGCACGGGGGACCTCCCTCAAAGTACCGACACTGGCCTGGCTGAAAGATTGGCGAACTTGTAGTGTGTAATTAATCCCGGCTAGTCTTTCCTTTTAGGGTTTGAAAGAAGATTTGATAAAAAGCAGTGGGAGCCATCAAGATAATAATACGGAATATTGACCGAACCCGGTTGTTATACTGAGCTGGGGAACGTTGGTCCCGCTCCAACTTATAATTGTTATAAGACAGAGCAGGAATTTGGGGAATACCAGAATTCCCGTGCCGCCCAAACGAAGAGAGTGCATGCTGATGCATCATCTTCGGGTGTGTTCGTTACAAAGAACTGTTTCTCAGTATCCTTTACGACCTGGGTATGTGATACCAGATCAGGATCCCAGATATGTAATCTGTTACATAGGGCTACAGAAAGGTAGAGAACTGAGAACGGGTGATAAGTTTCATGAGGCAGAAAACGGAGCAGGTGTTGCAGCCAGGTCTGTTGGTCACTGTCACCCTGTATTACCAATACATTGATTCTGAACGAATGTTATTAGATACCGAACCTGATATACAAAATCATATCTGTCTCTTTATTAGTAAAGAAACGATAAAATTTTGTATTGTTGGATAATGTTTTGAACATTTCCTATATCAAAAGTTGATCGGTTCAGGCACGTTATCTAAAAGCATTGATGTTCTAAATCAAACAACAGTTCTTAGTATACGGAACACACACAAGAGGAAGAGTTCAGAAATGAACGAATCCTTCTTGAGGTATTGTAGACTAGGTCAGATCAATGCGACCCGACTGGCTAGAGTTACATAAAGATGCATATTTAAATTAGTTTGAACTTACATCTTGTGAAACTCGCCAGTCATGTCACAAAGATAAGATGACCATAGCTCCGTTTACTGGAAACAGAGAAAGAGTCAGTGAACTCTTGGGATGATACATGTTGATGTATGTAGGTCCCCTGTCTACACATGCCAGGAATGGTTCTTTATACTTCATTACGTTCTCTGATGATCTTTCGAGTTTCAGACCTATGTTCCTGTTGAAACACAAGTCCGAACCTTTTGAGATATTCACAGAATATAAGTTAGAAGTAAAGAACCAAAATAAGGGTATAAGTATTATGTCCTATGATGAGATCAAGGAGGAGAATACTTGAGCATGGAATTCCTGGATTATTCTAAAGGAGAATGACATTCTCTCTCAGCATTACTCCTCTGTATACAACATAGCACGATGGTATATCGGGGCGGAGCAATCACACCCTATATGATATGGTGTGCTCTATGATGAGTACTACTGAGTTACCTTTTTCCTATTGGGTGTTATGCACTTGAGAAGCTGCATACCTATTGAATAGGGTTCGAATCAAATCAGTTGCCTACCAGTTCATATGTGATATGGAAAGGGAAGAGCCCATATCTTAAGTTGGTTAAGATTTGGGGTTGTCCGGCCTATGTCTAAAAGCAAAATCCGGACACGCTCGAGGCAAGGTCTGTTAAGTAGAACTGGAAATGTTCCAGCTATACAAAATGCAGCTGATGATTTGATAGAACCAAAGGATTCAGTAGATTCCAACGAACCTCAGCCTCTCCGCCGATCTAGCATGTTTCCTCACCCACCTGAGAGTTACTTCGGTTTCTCTATGACAGTGGGAGCGAGGATTGCATCATGAGATGATGACCCAACTAGTTTCGAGCTGGCCATCAGGAGTAAGACTCTGTAAGAATGGCTGGATGCTTAGCGATCTGAGATGGAATCCTTATACACCAACAAAGTATGGACTTTGGTTGCTATATCTGAAGGGTTAAATCCCCATCAGGAGCAAGTATATCTTGAGAAGATTACTTGGTGTAGATGGAAAAGTTGAGACTTTCAAAGCTAGACTTGTTAAAGGTTTGCATAATTGACCAGATATGGATCATAATGAAACCTTTTTCCAAGGATCTATGCTTAAGTCCATCCAGATCCTACTTGCCACGGCTACATACCATGACTACGATATCTGGTGGTTGGGTGCCATGACTGCTTTTCTGAAATGATGTTTTAGAAGAGAGCGTCTATAAGTACACAGCCAGAGGGCTTCGTAGACAGTGGGAGCAGCGGAAACGTATGCAAGATGCTTTATAGGATAAAGCAGGCATCGCGGAGTTGGAACATCTGTTTTAATGGATTAGTCAAAGAGTTTGACATCATCAAAATGGTAGATGAACCTTGTATAAACAAAAAGGTAGTAGGGAGTATGGTGACGATCCTCGTAGAGTACGTGGATGACATACTCTTGATGGGGAAGGAGTTTCCTATGCTACGCTCGATCAATCTCCGCTTATCACGATGATTCTCCATATAGGATCAAAATGATACCTCCTAAATCCTGAGTTTTAGATCTATGAGATAGATCTAACTGGATGTTAGGAATCTCACTAGTTGTAGTGAGACGGTATCAACCGATCCTGGGGAGAATCACTGGAAGGGTTCCAGGGTGATAAAGACGACTGAATGTCAGTCGCAGGCATTGTCTTTACCCTCAGTAAAGGGACGGTATGTTGGAAGAGTTCCAAGCTAGATACCGTGACATACTAGACGATAAAGGCAGGATACATCGCTACTTAAGATGCTACCAAAGTCGCTGTCTGGGTGTATATTGGTTCATGAGATGAACTTAGTTCCTCCCATTGTGTGACAATGGAGTTGTGGCTTATGCCAAGGAACGCCCGTCCCATCAGTGATCCAGACATATTCTAAGGCAGTATCACTTGATCATGGAGATGGTTAATCTCCAGGGTGATCGAGGTTTGGAGAGTAGACTCAGAGGACAACACAACGGATCCACTCACAAAGGCCTGTTCCCAGAGAGAGACTTTTATGGGATGGTTGAGTATGAGATACTACAACCACTGCTATCAGATGGCCCTAGTGCAAGTGGGAGATTGTTAGTTATATGTATGCCCTAGAGGCCATTACTGTACATAGGATGTATATTGTAGTGGATGCTGGGACGTATATAGGGAGGACTTTCTTGCTCGACATGATAGTATGCTATCTGGTTGAACTTTACCTTAACGTGTATACTGATTGTCTCTCTGTTACATGTTGGTAAAGCCCTTAGGATCTGTACTTGACTACCTGGACTATGATGCAGATCATACTAGTGGGGACATGGTAGTCCATAAGTACATCCTTCAAAGTCCCTAGTCGTGGGTGTATCGAGACGGGGCATCGATATACCAGAGTAGACTAGCGTATACCTTCTCGACCCATACAGATGGGCGATGGATGATCCCATATCCATCGGTGTTTGACATCAGAGATGATATACGGGTGCTCAGTAGAGACTGGGTACACTGGACGGACTCGCCGAGAACTCCCAGATGGTATTATACCTCACGTCAGATGGCAGTTCTCTGGTGACACTGGTACAGAGTAGTCTGTTGACCCGAGATCGTCATAGAGTCTTATGTGGTTCCCACTGTGCTTTGATTTCCATCTTACCACGTCCAAGAGGGCGTGGAAAACGGTGGTTTTTGGGTACAGTCCCGAGTCACATGGAGGCAATGAGCGATAGGAGGGGATTCGTCTCTCCCGGTATAGGGGGTTGATGTTGCGCTGTGTTCGATTGACTATAACAGGAAATCCCTGGCCAGGGTTGCTGAGATTTACTGGTAAGTGTTACCAGTAGTTTCTCGAACAGTTATAGACCTCATATCGACACGACTTATTGAGCTATTGGGGTCTGACGTTTACCACCCCTAGGCGAGATATGCGACATATCAGACGATCAGACCGGACTGTACGGTAGTGTTACTGGTTGGATTCACTGGAGTGTGAGCGGGCTTGCTCGTCGATCTTCAGATCGCTCAATACCCGGGTGGCCGTTACGTTTAGCAGACCGCTTGCGGCTTGTGGGTGTTTGATATGATCATCATCTGCTGCCGGCGTGTTGACGAGTCTTTAGAGTCCTACACAGAGGTTTCCTGGCTCAAGCAAAACGAAATAGGAGCGCATATAAGATATGTGCGGGACCGAGAATAATACGAGTATGTGATACTGTATTCAATTCTCGCGATGTGACATTGATCGGTTATATGCGATATAGCCGGGTTATCGGATCAAGTGTTGATTCGATAAGATGTTACTAATGATACCAGTCGGTTATGTGCGTCATGACCGGATCGTTAAATCAAGTGTTGATTTAATGATTTAATGCATAATTTTATATTTGATATATTACTTTGCATTAACTAGTATCGGTTCACTTTAAATGGATTTTCTCGCTCGGTTGTGCACATTGTATATTCGATATATTTTCGTGCACTTGATTGTATCATGTTTGATGATACATGTTTAACTATAGTTAAGTGTAATGGATTAACCCATGGTTAAACTAATGATTAGGGTTTTCTTTTCTTACTTATTTATTTATTTATTTATTTTGAATAGATAAGAAAAGAATGGTTGCTAATTTTGGAGTTTAGTTGAAGCTTCATGAAGCTTTGACTTTGTAACCATTCTTTTCTTCATCTTTAACCCTAACCATTAATCTAACCTTAGTTAATTCTCTACACTTGACCATGGTTTAGATTATGATAAGTTTTGATTTTTCTTTTCATTTTAAATAACTTATCATATATCATTTCTTCTTCTTCTTCCTTGAACTCAAGAAGAAAACCTTGAGGTCATCAATGGTGGATTGATGATTTGAGTGAGAAATCCAATTCTAAAGTCTACCCACTTCCTATTTCTTCATCCTCTACCTCTTGCCAAGTAGTAGAGTGTGTTTTCTTCACAAGTTTCTTGACTTGGTGAAGTGAGAGCTTGATCTTGCGATGCTTCGACGTAGATCATCTTCGGTATGGACATCGACGACCTAGCTCGCTTATTCTCCGATGAAGTCGACGCTAGAGCCCGGATTCCTTTTGGACAGCGGAGAGGACTTCGTTGCGGAGCTATGGAGGTGGAGCACCGGATCTACAAAGGTTGTATTTCCGATTCTCATAGTTAAGTGTTAACTAGTTAGCTTTTTCGCCTAGTTTTCTAGCAAACGGTCCGTATTAGGGTTTCTCGGCACCTAGATTTTTTGAAATTGGCATGGTTGATGCCTTGTGAGACCTCATTAGGGTGCCTAGGAACCCTACATCATGTTGATATTCTGTGATTTTGCTGTGATGTTGCGGATCGGTCGTGGGGGATAGCCTGGATGCAATGCTAGTATAGTTTTGTTGTATTATGTACATTTGATATTGCGGGGCGGCGTCCGACATGTGGACTGCCGTCACTGCCAGTTTGTATTATTATTTTGGGGCACGACCAGGTTGCGGTCGATGTACCCATTGTATGTATATTTTATTTTCTGTACTAGGATTGCCCCGCGGAGGGGTGCACGGATAGCCGGATTCTAGAGGGCAACGAGCCCGCATCTCATGGCATTGAGACGGAGGGGGCTTCACTCTAGAATTGGCGGGCTATTCGCCGCACTCGTAGGGGGTAAAGGTTGACCCAGGAGGGGTGCCCAAGTTACCGGATTCCGTGAAGTGCTGGGTGGTCCATTCACGGAGCTGAAAGGGGCTGCCTCGCTTCAAGTTTTGGCGGGTGACTTGCCGCGCCCGTAGGGGTCTAGGATTTCATTGCACAGGCTATCCACACGACCAGGGGAACGTCGGGTTTCAGTAGTGGCTCTGTGAAACCCGGGGATCCCAGATATCTGTATTGTTCTGTGATGCTGTACATTTCTGTGATGTTGCATTTTTTTTCACGCCTTGAGCGAAATATAATATATTGGTATATATATTAGTAGATGTTGTATATGTTTTGCATCCGCGCTAGTCCAGTCCCCGCTCTGTCGTTAGTTAGCTAACCTAACGGGTAATGACGGGACCCAGTGGCGAATGCGGATGGCATATACGTACATCAGTATATTTTCGTTCTATGTGGTGTGATCAATTGATGGGACTGCGTTGATTCGGATCAATGCAAGTTAAAAACAAACCTACTCTGATGTTGTTGGAACACTTTTCAAAAAGCTGTTATTGCAAGGACGTTCACTTTTGTTTTGCATCGTGGTATTCAGCTGGAATATCCTGCTCCTCAGTCGACGAGGCAAGGGCCGAGATCCCTTCACCGGGAGTGACCCCTTGGACAAAAGTTTGTGTCAGGGCAATAACTTCACTATAGCCGATTACTTTTGCTTTGCATCGTGGTATTCAGTTGGAATATCCTGCACCTCATTTACGGGGAAAGAGCCGAGATCCCTTCACCGGGAGTGACCTCTTTAGCAAAGGTTTTCGTCACTATATTTTTAAAAGCTATCCGTTCCTTCAACGATATCAAGTTCATTACGTTAAAGGTTTTCGCCAGAAACCATTCGTAGCCCTCCGTCGTTTCAAATGGATGGTCAATAGTATTCAAGCTGTGTATGTTGGCCAAAGTCAAGGCACAGTGATTGGTAGCTATTGGGGTATTCATATGCAGCATAGATAGATGCGTTGGTTTGGGACAGTCGTACTGCCATTTTGGCCAAAGTCAAGGGTAGGTACGGGTGGATTCAAATTAACCTGGAGAATGACGGGTAGAACTTGACATGTGACTTATGATATGTTGGCCAAAGTCAAGGTCATAAGAGCATGGGGCAGAAATCACATCGGGGGTTTCAAAAGAACTGAAACTTGCCAGATATGCGCATACCTTCTGGAGTGTGATACCGTGAGCGGATTCCGTCACGTTGTCGTGCGATGATAGTTGGATCCCGATTCCCACTGATGAGTTAGTTTACTCCTCGGGTCACCCCGACTAATTCTTCTTTCAGGTTTGGAGGAGAATTTGACGGTACAGTGGGAGGTTTCCAGATTGGATGAATTGGTAACCATTCTAATCTAGGATAGAGTGCACGCTGAGTGCTTCTTTTCTCTCTCTCTTTGGCAGCGACCATTGACCCTACCCTAAGACTATGACTCAGTGACCAAGTTAACCGAACCTTCTAAAACACTGGCTTTTGGATTGTCAGAGTTGCAGACCTCTTTGCCACTCCTGCTTTTACCCTTTTCTCCAGGACACCCCGTATTACTACGAACGTCCACTTCCATTGGACAAAACCATCGTATGGTTATATACGAACTCGAAGAGATTTATTCGAGGATGGTTTCAGGTTCTGGAGAAAACGGATAGGACTATTCAGTTGTCTTTTCCTTTTACCTTCTTTCAGGTTGCGAGTACTCCTTGGTTTAGGAGATAGTACACCTATTACGCAAATTGGATAGTCTTCTTCCAAACCATAGGCAGGTGCCGACCGGTAGGGAATGAAGAAAACCAATTAGCCTAACAGTGGTGTACAGAAGGTATTAAGTAAAGACATATAAAGGGATTAGTAAGAGGGCAAAGTAAATTGCAACTGATATTCACGACCAAACCAGGCATTTCATTACCACTCCCACTTCACGTTTGTATTTCTCCAGGACACTCCGTATCACTACGAAGATCCACAGTTTATTGGATACTCCATCGTATGGTTATATACGAACTCAAAAGGAACTTGTTCCAGTTCGGGGATGGATCCTGGTTCATGAGAAATAGGAATAAAGTTCATTCGGTTGTCTTTTATCTTCACCTTCTCTCGCATTGCGAGTGCTCCTAGGATTAGGACAGTACACCCATTATGCTTATTGGATAGTCTTCTTCCAAACCATAGGCTGGTGCCGAACGGTAGGGAAGGAAGAAAACCATTTGGCCTAAAGGGGTGTGCAGAAGGTAATGACTAAAGACATATAAAGGGATTTGGAGAGGTGGCAAAGAATTACACGGTTACAGTTGTGAATCTGGAAGAGGCATTACTAGGAATACCGGGATACCCCATCGAAACATTTCAATGTTTCAGTTTCACTGTGTACTGTTAAAGGAAAACTGATTTCCCAGTTAGACACTTGCTCCAGGGTATGTATTTACTAGGTATGATTCTCACATCTGTATGGTTTTACAGATGATGAGTGGGAGTAAGTTATTGGGAATTAGGTGATTGTCCTCATTATATCGGGATTCGTTGTAATCGGTGATATTTGAGGAAGTCACCTGGGTTGTTTGCCAGACGGCAAATATTTGGTTTTGAATATCCGCTGTTGTGCACCAATTTCAAATTGATATATCTGTACGTCTATTTTCATAGAGTGAGATATACCTTTTGAAATTATGTCTATGACATTTACCTATATCAGTGGATGGTTAGGTAAGGAGCATTAAACAGCGGTGTAATTCTTCTTAACCATAAGTACAGTTTTCAACCTACGACACACAGTGAATGAGTTATCAGACTCAAAGGACTTATACAGAGTATTGTATGTTGTCCAGGGTCCATCAGGACAGAGGGGTTGGTCCTCGTACTATATTCGGTTTACTTATAACTTCTCTAGTTTTTAGACAGTTGTTTCGTGGAAACACAGGGTCCGAATTTTGAGAAGTTTTAGGTATTTGAATAGAGTAGAGAACCAGGTGTAGCAAGTATCGGGATTCTTCAAAGTGATCGAAGATGTAGATACTTGCATATGGTATTCAGTTGATAGTAATGGTTAAGAGAACTTGCTTCTCTTCCAGGTTACTCATAATTGGAAGTATTCCTAAGTTGAGTAACGTTGATCGGCCTCTTTCCATTTAGTTGACATGCACTGGAGACAGCTGCATGATTTGAATCTGGTTCAATTAAATCAGTGCCTCTGGTTCTATATTGGATATAGAACAGTTCATATCTTAACGATGTTAAGGTACGGGGAGTTGTCCGGCTTATGATTAAAACCAGACACTGGACAACTCAAGGCACGTTTCTGTAATGGCTGTTTGTGGGTTGACCCAGGCTATGACGAGGGTTGACTTTCTACCATCTGGAAGATCAATAGCGATATTGTTCTAGACTCGCCACAGTTTTATTAAAAATGGATTTTTTCAGAAAACAGTAGTGGGAGTATGGTAGGACTGGAAGTGATTCCAGAACCACAAACGATTACTGAAGATTTGATAGGAACCTAAAGATTCAATCTGGTTTGACATTCCATTGGCCACTCCGCAGATTTGGTGGGTAACCTCAGGCACCCGAGAGGTACTCTGGTAGCCTCAAGGACGGTGACAGGGAGGTTCTTGTTTACCCACACTTGCCATTGCTGTTGTTCCAGACTGCGAGACCCGGCAGGAGGATAAGTATAGCGTCGTTCTAAACTTGCTTTAGAAGTGTACGTCTATATGACTCTGCCAGAGGGTTGTCGTAGTCAGTGGGAGCAGCAGAAGCATTGGTGGACAGGTGGCTAATGTCTATTTATAGACTAAAGCAGATGTAGCGGAGATAGATCATCTATTTCTGATGTGACAGTCATAGGTTTGACTTCATCAGAATAGGGGATGGATCAGTTGAGAAGGTAGTAGGGTGTGATGTCATGGTATTTGGATGACATACACAGAGTAGGAAGTGATATTCCTATACTACGATCGGTTATACTTTGGTCGTCACACAGTGGTTTCTCCACACAGGACTTGGATATTGTATCAAACATACTGGTTACTAGATCTATGGTTTTAGATCTAGATTTGGATAGTTTCCCAATCTGGGTACTTTGACAACATTCTAAGAGTATTTAGAATGGACGACTCCTGGCACGGTAGTATACCTGCAGGTAATGGAGTCACCCTCTCTAAAGGTGTCTTACAGACTAAAAGGGAGAGGGATGTGCATGATTGGCAGATCACTTGCTCAGGCAATTGAGTCAATCATGAGATGTCAAGTACCACACCAGATGTTGTTCTTGCAGTAGATGCAATAAGTTGACATTGATCCAATCCTGGAGAAACAGTCGGAAGCAGCTTTAGAGCATAAGTGGATGTTCTAGGGATATGATAACGACAGCCTCATTTAGGAGACAGTTATCATTCCAGGCTTCCAAGGTGACCTGGACGACAAGGAGGTTGTCAGAGTTGTAGTTTTTCCTTCTGACGAGGGGCAGTATTTTGGACAGGTGGTCCAAAGCAATACTGAGGGAGGCATGGCACAGGATACTGATTAAGTTCAGTTGACGATACAGTCTAAGAAGTTTGGATTTGGAGTTCATTTATGAGCTAGGTCCCATCAGACATCCAGACATATTCTAAGACAGGTATTGCTCATTTCGGGAGATGGTTTTCTCCGCGAACTTGAGATATAGAGAGACATAGAAAGAAACATCAAAGCGGATCCACTCACTGAGGTTATTCCTCGAACGCAATAGTTTCGCAAACGAGCTTTGTGAGACTGACAAGTAGAGGAGTTGGGTGTTCGGTATCACACAGGCTGTGAGTATGCGACGTCGCAATAATTAGCCTTGAGTGCAAGTGGGAGATTGTTGGAGATAGTGCCCTCAGAGTCAATTATTGGATCACAGGCACGTGATTGCAATGATTGAGGGAGGACCTGTCCCGGTAGGACAGTCTTACTCGAGATGATAGTATGCTATCTGGTTTATCTTTATCATCATGTACTGCTTAGGTGACCTGACCGGTCTCTATTACACGTTGATAGAGCCCCTAGGATTCTTGCTTGACCACCAGCAGTATGAGGGCGATCATATAAGTGGGAGTTGGGGTCTATAAGCACATCCTTAAAAGGTCCCTAGTCGTGCGAGTTTCGAGACAGGGCATCGATACTCCAGAGTAGACTAGTGTATACAGTCGAGACCCCGACGAGGGGCGGTGGCCGGTCTCACAAGCCATTGGTGTCAGTTGGATCACCTAAGATGTATACAGGTGCTCATTAGGTTATGAGTACACCGGACAGGACTCGCCGGGAACATGCTAGTTGGTCATATACCAGACGTCAGATGGCAGTTCCCTGGTGACATGTGTACAGGTTAGTTCATAGACCTGGGGATCGTCATTTGTCTCGTGTGAGTTCCCACTGTATTTTGATTACTACCCTACCACGGCTCAAAGGAGTCGTGCAAACAGGTTTTAGTTGGGTACAGTCCCGTGCCACATGGAGGCAGTGAGCGTATCTTCAGGGGTCCGTCTCTCCCGGTATTGGGGGTGAGGCCGCGCTGTGTCTAGGAGAGCCATTACACGAAGCCCTCGGCCGAGGCAAGGAGATTTACTGGTAGGTATTCCAGTAGTATCTCAGGGTGTTCTGGGCTACACTCCGACACGACTTGTACCGCTTTTGGGGGTCTGACTTTTACCAACCCCCTAAGCCCGCCATGCGATGCTCATAGACGAACGGACCGGACCGTACGGATATTGTCACTGACAGGCTCAGTAGGGTGTCAGGCTGAGTTCGCTCACAGACGTCCCTTTTGGTCAATACCTGGTAGCCCGTTACGTATTGGCTCATACCTCTGACGTGCTAGTGGTTAAATCCACAACCAAGGTGTTGACGAGTCTTTAGAGTCCCCCACATTCAGTTACTCAAGTTTCGGGCGAAAAGCTGTAGAGGCCGTATGGAGATATGGCAAGGTCCGATCAGATACGTGCGGTATTGCACGGATCAGGATCGGACAGTTTGTACTAGAAGCCGTATGGAGATATGGCAAGGTCCGATCAGATACGTGCAGTATTGCACAGATCAAGATCGGACAGTTTGTACTATAAGCCGTATGGTTATATGGCAGGGTTCGATCAGATATGTGCGGTATTGCACGGATCAGGATCGAACGGATAATACTAGCCGGCTTTGGTTTAAGCTGGATCCTAGTATAGTACAGTATAGATTTTGTCTCATTGCATTTGTATTTCGGTCGGAATACAAATGCAGGTGTGTATGCACAGTAGCGGGGTTTTCCTGTAATTTATTACGGGACCATTTTTCTGGAGTTGCCAGTTTGCTTTCCGTTTCGGCCAATTTCCTTTGTATCGTTCATTGGCCGAAGATTGGTGGAGGAGGGCTTATTTGCATTGTGCAAATAAGCTTTTGTGGAGGGTGTTCTTTGCATTTTGTTGGATCATGATGGCTCACCATCACTTAACTTTCCTTCTTCATGATGGCTTGACTTTTATATGATATGGTTGTTGATGATGGCTTTACCATTTTTGGAGTCATCATGCTTGAGATGATGGTTGTGGTAGAGTGTGGTTTTGGTGTTAGTGATCATGTTCTTTCATGATTGCTTTTGATTCCCTCTTGCATTATTGTGTAGCCTCTCTCATTCTATCACTCCCTCCTCTCATTCCAATCCCCACATATGAGATGGCCGGCCACTTCCCTAGAGGGGCTGTCCAAATTTTTGGATTGGGAATTGTTGTTCTTTTCATGCTCCTAAAATCCCCAAGTCCCTCTACATAGTTCTTGTATCATCCCTCCACCAAAATGGCACCTCCATGAACCCCAAATGAGACACAAGCCTCTACACTATATTCTACAGCAAACCTTGGGCACGTCGACTAGCCAGCTTCGTGCCCGAGTTGCCTCGGCATTGAGGTGGGAGCCCGTAAAAGATGTAGGCAATGTGGTGCACTTCCGGCGACGAGGTGGAGACCGGACATTCCGCGGGAGATCGGGACGACGACGAGAAGACCGGAGGACTCGGATCACTCGGTATATCTCTATTCCCCTTCTTGTAGTTAGCTAGAACTAGTTAATGGTTCGATCTGGGTGTTTAGTGCGCGGTGGTGCCGGTTTGCTAGTTTGCAAAAATTAAAGTTTATCACCGCTTCCGCATTTGGCCATCGGATTGACGGCCGGGGCGCCGCCTTGCACTTACAAAATCTATAGAGATAGATCTAAACGGATACTGGGATTGTCCCAATCCAGTTACATTGACAGCATACTAAAGAGGTTTAGTATGGATGAATCCAAGCGTGGTAACCAACCCACGAACTCTGGACTCACTCTCTCCAAAGAGATGTCTCCCAAGACTGATTTGGAGAGAGCTTGCATGCAAGGGATACCCTATGCTTCGGCAGTAGGCTCTATCATGTACGCGATGCTATATACCAGACCCGATGTAGCATAATCTCTAAGTGTAGTGAGTAGGTATCAAGCAGATCCAGGAGAGAGTCACTGGACAACTGTGAAGAACATTCTCATGTACTTGAGAAGGACTAAGGAGATGTTCTTGGTATATGGTAACGGAGAACTCCAGGTGGAGTCCTTTACCGATTCGAGCTTCCAAAGTGACAAGGACGACTCTAAGTTGCACTCGGGATTTGTCTTTACCATAAAAGGAGGGGCAGTTTGTTGGAAGAGTTCCAAGCAAGAAACCGTGGCAGACTCGATGATGGAGGCTGAATACATCGCTGCCAACGATGCTGCCAAAGAGGCTGTCTGGATGAAGAAGTTGTTAATTATATGTATGCCCCAGAGGCCATTACTGTACATGAGATGTATATTGTAGTGGATGCTGGGATATATATAGGTAGGACTTTCTTGCTCGACATGATAGTACGCTATCTAGTTGCTCTTTATCTTAACATGTATACTTACTGTCTCTCTGTTACATGTTGATAAAGCCCTTAGGATGTGTACTCAACTTGCAGGACTATGATGCAGATCATACTAGTGGGACCTGGGTAGTCAATGAGTACATCCTTCAATGTTCCCAGTCGTGGGAATATTGAGACAGGGCATCGATATTCCAGAGTAGACTAGCGCATATCTTCTCGACCCATGTGATGGGCAATGGATGATCCCATATCCATTAGTGTTTGACATTAGAGACGGTATGCGGGTGCTCAGTGGAGACTGGGTACACTGAACGGACTCGCCAAGAACTCCCAGATGGTATTATACCTCACGTTAGATGGCAGTTCTCTGGTGACACTGGTACAGCTTAGTCTGTTGACCCGAGATCGTCATAGAGTCGTGTGTGTCTCCTACTGTACTTTGATTTCCACCCTACCACGGCTCTACTGAATCGTTCAAACAGGTGGTTTTTGGGTACAATCCCGATTCACATGGAGGCAATGAGCGATAGGAGGGGATTCGTCTCTCCCGGTATTAGGGGTTGATGTTGCGCTATGATCGACTTGCCATAACTGGAAATCCCTGGCCAGGGTTGCAGTGATTTACTGGTAAGTGTTATCAGTAGTTTCACGCTTGTTGTGGACCTTACATCGGCATGACTTATCAAGCTACTGGGGTCTGACGTTTACCACCCCTAGGCGAGATATGCGACATATCAGACGAACAGACCGGACTGTGCGGTAAGTGTTACTGATTGGATTCGCAGGAGTGTGAGAAGACTTGCTCGTTGATATTCTGATCGCTCAATACCCGGGTGGACGTTATGTTTAGCAGACCGCTTGCGGCTTGTGGGTGATTGAGATGATCACCACCTACTGCCGGCGTATTGACGAGTCTTTAGAGTCCTACACAGAGGTTTCCTGGCTCAAGCGAAACGAAATAGGAGCTCATATGAGATATGTGCGGGACCGAGAATAATACCAGTATGTGATGCTGTATTCTATTCTCGCGATTTGTATCAACAGTCGGTTATATGAGATATAGCCGGGTTACCGAATCAAGTGTTGATTCGATACATTGATACACTAGATATTAGTCGGTTATATGCGATATGACCGGATTGTTAAATCAAGTGTTGATTTAATGATTTAATGTATAATTATATATTTGATATATTACTTTACATTAACTAGTATTGGTTCACTTAAGATTGATTTTCTCACTTGATGTGCACAAGTTGTATATGTGATATATGTTTGTGCACTAGTTTGTATCATGATTGATGATACATGCAAACATGGGTGTGTGTGTGACATACACCATGTTAATTATAATTTGGGTTTTTATTTATCTTAATTATTCAAAATGGTAGCTTCTTTTGTCATGGCTTGAAGCTTCATGAAGCTTGAAGCAACTTTGACAAAGTCCACTCATTTTGTCTTGATTAAGATATTCATTAACCAAACCATTATAATTAACTATGGTTTAGTCTCTACATAGGTTAGCTCACCCATGGTTGCATTATGATAGACTTCACTTGATTATTCATTTTAGATAATTCATTTTTCTTTCTTCTTCTTTTCTTCTTCTTCTTCTTCTTCAAGAAGAAGAAAGCTTGCTAGAAAAAATTTCAAGTGAAGAAACAAAGTGAGAAATCCAAATCCAATATGAACCCACTTCCTATTTCATCATCCTCTACTACTTGTCATTTTGTTTAGGGTGTTCTCTTCACAAAGTTCTTGAACTAGTGAAGATGGAGCTTGAGTTTGAGTCTCATCGACGTAGATCATCTTCGGCCTCGAAGTCAACGACCTAACCCGCTCATTTCTCCGAGGAAACCTTCGCTAGAGTCCGGGATCCCGATGATCGCAGCGAAGGGACGTCAACACGGAGCTTTAGAAGTGAAGGACCGGATCTACAAAGGTTGTAATCCCTTTCACTTGTAGTTAAAATGTTTAACTTGCTAGTTTTCGCATAATCTCTAGTATACGATCTTGGTTAGGGTTGTTCGGCACGGCTATTTTTTTTGAATCGGGCATGGTAGATGCTTGTAGAACCTTGTTAGAGTGCCTAGGAACCTTACAGTGGTATCAGAGCCAAGCTAGAGCTTTACGCGAAGTCTAGACGAAGTTTAAAGTCCGATCGAACCCAGAAACCCCGACGAATACCCTTCTCTGGATATTTTTTTAAAATGTGATTTTTTATGAATTAAAAATGCTCTGAAAATTAAGCAGGAAAAACTAAGAATTACTGTGAAGTACGACCCACTGATTCATCTATATGACCGTGGAACCGCGGCCAAACAAAGGGTTTGGCGGTGGTTCCGCGGCCCAAATTATGACTTAGTCCCTCATACTTCATATATTTATTCTTAGGTCCTTTCTTGTCAATTTTTTCTGGGAATTTTTTAATTCCACTCAAGTGTTGAGTTTTCTTAGGGTTGTATTGGGGACTCGTTGATTCGATCGGATAATTTAACTTTGTTTAGTTTTTCCGGGTAATTTTAGAACGTGTTAAAAAGTTCGAACGGATATCAATAACTCACTTTTTCCTCTGCCGGAAAATTTCCAAGTGTTAGATTTTTCCGTAGTTTAAGAACGTTCTAAGTCGTGCAAGTAACGCGATGGACCCTCTAGAAGACAACAAACCTTAACTCGATTATGTGACCGTCTTGAACTGCCTTTTGAACCTTAGGGTTTGGGGCGGTACGGCGTGCTACATGTGAGACGTTGGTTTGACCCTTCTACGGCTGGACCGTTGGTACTGTGGCATGAAATGGATGTTTTTTAAACTTATCTCAAGTGTTGAGCTATTTTGGAAAACTTGGGTGTTTGATTATTCGATCAGAAAGTTTAACATTGTCTATTTATCTGGAATGTGATACAATATTTGGAATCCACAAGTAGTTATGAGATAACTAATTTGAATGTTATAAACATAGCAGTATAGTCTTATTTGATCGGTTGGCACAGAATTTTGATGTGATCGAAAGTCCGTCACAATCATGTAGCGTACGCGGATACTCGCCGGTAAACTTAATAGACAGCCACGCCCCATTGCCCCGGCCAAGTGACTGTAGGAGAACCCCGTAGCCAAAAGCATCCATTCGGGTGCTCGCGGCGGCGGTGTTCCTCCTTAGTGCACTTCGTCGACGGCATCCGGAGGTGCGGCCGTCTATTAAAATTTGCGACGAGCATTCGATCAGGATGTCGGGAATCTTGTTGAATTGCCGGACTTGGTATTGAAAAGTGTTTTCGATTTTGAGACTGAAATGCGGGATTTATAATTGTTAGGAATGCGATGTCTAAGGAATTCATTTGGTTAGGCATGCGATGTCTATGGAGGTTGTGGATTCCAACTATTGTAGTTTTACACTTTCTTTTCTGTGACCGTAAGTGTAATATGTGATGTCGCCGGTTTCGTTGCTATATGTCAACGACAATTGGGATGGTCATATTTACTTACGTTGATGACATGTGATGTTATGTGTTGCTGGATATGTTATATTGGATCGTCATGTTTGAATAGCCGGGTTTTTTTTATGTGAGATGAGAGTTTTTCTTTTTCATTCATGTAAAATTCATTGTATGTAATATTCTTTTATTGGGGCACTTCCGGGCTGAAGATGATGTCACCATTGTATATTATTTACTTTTCCGCATTAGGATAGACCCAAGGAGGGGAGCACAAGTAACCGGGTTCTAGGGTCCAGTGGGAGACCATCTCGAGGAGTCGAGTCCGGGTCTCCTAACTCTAGAATTGGTAGGGTTGCTTGCCGCTCTCGTAGGGGTCTAGGGGTGTGGGATTGGCTATTCATCACGACCGTGGAATCCGTGTTTTATATAGGCTCAAAATAAAATACGGACGTCCTAGTATATCCAATATTTTATATGTTGTTTTCTGCTGCGTTATCTGTGATGTGATCATGTGATATGTTCAGATAGATACTTTATATAGTCTATATGATATATTATATAGACGTTGCTTATGTTTTACACCCGCGCTAGCCCTGCCCCGTTCTGCCGTTAGTTACCTAACCTAACGGTGCAGACGGGACATCAAGGCGAATGCGGATGGTATAAGTGTACGTTGTATTTATCTATGATGTTTAGGTGGACTTAAATGATGGGACATTCATTAATGAGATTAATGAAGGAAAATAAACCTAAAAGATGTTGTGGCATCGAATTTCAAAAATAAGGTAGCTCTAGTTGTTGCTTTGCATAGCGGTGTTCCTTGTAGAACATCTAGCACTTCATTCGACGAGGAAAGAGCCGAGATCTCTTCACCGGGAGTGACCTCTTTGGCAATAACTAGCAGATGCTACAACCTTCGGTTTTTCTTTTGATTGCTTTTCTAGTTCTTGCTTTGGATAGTGGTATTGTGAATATCCTGCACCTCATTCGACGAGGAAAGAGCCGAGATCCCTTCACCGGGAGTGACCTCTTTAGCGAAACTAGCAAAAGCCTCAAAAACACTCCATTTAAAACCATTTGATTCCGCAACGAGATCAAGTTCAAAGCGTTAAAGGTTTTCTTAAAAACCATCCGCAACCCTCCATCATTTTAAGAAGTAGAGTACTTAGTATTCGTGCTGTGTTTGTTGACCATAGTCAAGGCACAGTGTATGGTAGCTAAGTGATGTCTTCCTACACCTTATATGATGCGATTAGTTAGGACAGTCGCGTGACTTTGTTGTCCTTAGTTAAGGGTCATGTGGGTAGGTCTAATTAATCACGAAATGACGGGTAGAGCTTGACTTGTGCTTATGATTTGTTGACCATAGTTAAGGTCATAAGTGCTAGGGGTAAAAACCATTATCGGGAGTTTCAAGTGTTGAAATTTGCAATGAGATTGTATACCTTCTATATGATAGTTGGATCCCGATACCCACTGCGAGTAATTGTTACTCGTGGGAGAGTTTTGCACTTTACAATTAGCTGATCAAGTAGGTGTCTAGAAAGGTATCAACGGGGTTACGCCCCTGGGAAAACGAGGTTTATTTTCATTAGGTCCGTGCGAAAGCACGGGGAACCTCCTTCAAAGTACCGGCACTGGCCTGGCTGAAAGATTGGCGAACTTGTAGAGTGTAATTAATCCCGGCTAGTCTTTCCTTTTAGGGTTTGAAGGAAAATTTGATAAAAACAGTGGGAGCCATCCTGATTAGATAAAATATATTACCAATCTAATCTTGCAAGAGCGCACGCAGAGTGTTTTCTTCACTCTCTCTCCTGGTAGCGACCAAGTCACGCCTTAATCAAGATAATAATATGGATATATTGACCGAACCCGCTTGTTATACTGAGCTGGGGAACGTTGGACCCGCTCCAACTTATAATTGTTATAAGACAGAGCAGGAAATTAAGGATTACCAGAATTCCCATGCCGCCCAAATGAAGAAAGTGCATGATGATGCATCTTCTTCGGGTGTGTTCATTACAGAAAACTGTTTCTCAGTATCCTCTACGTCATGGGTATTAGATACCGGATCAGGATCCCGTATATGTAATCTGTTACATGGGCTACAGATAGGTAGAGAACTGAGAACGGGTGATAAATTTCATGAGATAGAAACGGTGCAAGTGTTGCAGCCAAGTCTGTTGATAGTTATCACCCTGTATTACTAGAATACATTGATTCTGAACGAATGTTATTAGATACCGAACCTGATATACAACATCATATCAGTCTCTTTTTATTAAAGAAGGATATAATTTTGTATTGTTGGATAATGTTTTGAACATTTCCTATATCAAGAGTTGATCGGTTCAGGCACGTTATCTAAAAGCATAGACGTTCTAAATCAAACCACAGTTCTTAAATTTACAGAACACACACAAGAGGAAGAGTTCAGAAATGAACGATTCCTTCTTGAGGTATTGTAGACTAGGTCATATCAATGTGACCCGACTAGCTGAAGTTACATTTAGATGCATATTTAAATTAGTTTGAATTTACATCTTGTGAAACTTGCCGGTCATGTCACAGAGATAAGATGACCACAGCTCCGTTTATTGGAAACAGAGAAAGAGTTAGTGAACTCTTTGGACTGATACATAGTGATGTATGAAGGTCCCCTGTCTGCAGATGCCAGGACTGGTTCCTTATACTTCCTTACATTCAATGAGAATCTCTCAAGATTCGGACACATGTTCCTATTGAAACAAATGTCTGAAACTTTTGAGAAATTCAGAGAATGTAAGGTAGAAGTAGAGAACCAAAACCAGGTAGAAGTATTATGTCCTTTGATGTGATCAGGGAGGAGAATGCTTGAGCACGGGATTCCTGGACTATTCTAAAGGAGAATGAGATTCTCTCTCAGCATTACTCCTCCTTATACACCACAGCACGTCGGTGTATCGGGGTGGAGCAATCACACCCTATGTGATATGGTGCGCTCTATGATGAGTACTACTTAGTTACCTATTTCCTTCTGGGGGTTGTGCACTTGAGAATCTTCATACCTATTGAATTAGATTCCAATCAAATCAGTGCCTACCACTCCATATGAGATATGGTATGGGAAGAGCCTATCTCTTAAGTAAGTTAAGATTTGGGATTGTCCGGCCTATGTCAAAAGCAAAATCCGGACAAGATCGAGGCAAGGTCAATTCTATAGAACTGGAAGGAGTTCCAGCTATACAAACTACAGCTGATGATTTGATGGAACCAAAGGATTCAATAGTCACCGACGAACCTCAGCCTCTCCGCCAATCTAGCAGGGTTCCTCACCTTCCTGAGAGATACTTTGGTTTCTCGATGACAGTAGGAGCGAGGATTGCATCATGAGTTGATGACCCAACTAGTTTTGAGCAGGCCATCGAGAGTGAGGACTCTGTAAGAATGGCTAGATGCTTAGCGATCTGAGATGGAATCCATGTACACCAACAAAGTATGGACTTTGGATGCTATATCTGAAGGGTTAAATCCCCATCAGGAGCAAGTATATCTTGAGAAGATTACTTCGTGTAGATGGAAAAGTTGAGACTTTCAAAACTAGACTTGTTAATGGTTTTCGTCATCGACCAGGCGTGGATAATGATGAAACCTTTTCCAGTGGCTGTGCTTAAGTCCATCCAGATCCTACTTGCTACGGCTACCTACCATGACTACGATATTTGGCGGTTGGGTGTCATGACTGCTTTTCTAAATAATGATTTAGTAGAGAGCGTCTATAAGTACACAGCTAGAGGGCTTCGTAAACAGTGGGAGCAGCGGAAACGTGTGCAAGTTGCTTTACAGATTAAAGCAGGTATCGCGGAGTTGGAACGTCTGTTTTGATGTGGTAGTCAAGGTGTTTGACTTCATCAAAATGGTATATGAACCTTGTATATACAAAAAGGTAGTAGAGAGTAAGGTGGTGATCCTCGTAGAGTACGTGGATGACATACTCTTGATAGGAAAAGAGTTTCCTATGCTACGCACGGTCAAACTCCGCTTATCACAAAGATTCTCCAAATAAGATCAAAGTGATACCTCCTAAATCCTGGGTTATGGATCTATGTGATAGATCAAAATGGATATTAGGATTCTCACTAGGTGTAGTGAGATGGTATCAGTTGATCCTGGGGAAAATCACTGGAAAAGTTCCAGGATGATAAGGACGACTGAATGTCAGTCGCAGGCATTGTCTTTACCCTCAGTGGAGGGACGGTATGTTGGAAAAGTTCCAAGCGAGATACCGTGGCAAACTAGACGATAAAGGCTGGTGACATCGCTATCAATGATACTACCAAAGATGCAGTTTGGGTGTATATTAGTTCATGAGATGAACTAGGTTCCTACCATTGTATAACAATGGAGGTGAGGCTTTGGCCCAGGAACCACGGTCCCATCAATGACCCAAACATATTCCAAGGCAGTATCACCTGATCATGGAGATAGTTGATCTCCACGGTGATCGAGGTTAGGAGAGTAGACTCAGAGGACAACAATGCGGATCCACTCACAAAAGATTTTTCCCAAAGAGAGACTTATATGGGATGGTTGAGTATGAGATACTGCAACCACTGCTACAGATGGCCCTAGTGCAAGTGGGAGATTGTAAGTTATATGTATGCCCTAGAGGACATTACTGTACATAAGTTGTATATTGTAGTGGATGCTGGGACATATATAGGTAGGACTTTCTTGCTCGACATGATAGTACGCTATCTGGTTGCTCTTTATCTTAACATGTATACTTACTGTCTCTCTGTTACATGTTGATAAGCCCTTAGGATGTGTACTCGACTTGCGGGACTATGATGTAGATCATACTAGTGGGGCCTGGGTAGTCAATGAGTACATCCTTCAATGTTCCTAGTCGTAGGAATATCGAGACGGGGCATCGATATTCCAGAGTAGACTAGCGCATATCTTCTCGACCCATGTGATGGGTGATGGATGAACCCATATCCATTAGTGTTTGACATCAGAGACGGTATGCGGGTGCTCAGTGGAGACTGGGTACACTGAACGGACTCGCCGAGAACTCCCAGATGGTATTATACATTACGTCAGATAGAAGTTCTCTGGTGACACTGGTACAGCTTAGTCTGTTGACCCGAGATCGTCAAAGAGTCTTGTGTGTCTCCCACTGTGCTTTGATTTCCACCCTACCACGGCTCTACTGAGTCGTGCAAAGAAGTGGTTTTTGGGTATAGTTCCGATTCACATGGAGGCAATGAGCGATAGGAGGGGATTCGTCTCTCCCGGTATTGGGGGTTGATGTTGCGCTATGCTCGACTGGCCATAACTGGAAATCCCTGTCCAGGGTTGCAGTGATTTACTGGTAAGTGTTATCAGTAGTTTCACGCTTGTTGTGGACCTTACATCGGCATGACTTATCAAGCTACTGGGGTCTGACGTTTACCACCTCTAGGCAAGATATGCGACATATCAGACGAACAAACCGGACTGTGCGGTAAGTGTTACTGATTGGATTCGTAGAAGTGTGAGCAAGCTTGCTCATTGATCTTCTGATCGCTCAATACCCGGGTGGCCGTTATGTTTAGCAGACCGCTTGCGGCTTGTGGGTGATTGATATGATCACCACCTACTGTCGGCGTATTGACGAGTCTTTAGAGTCCTACACAGAGGTTTCCTGGCTCAAGCGAAATGAAATAGAAGCGCATATGAGATAAGTGCGGGACCGAGAATAATACCAGTATTTGATACTGTATTCTATTCTTGCGATTTGTATCAACAGTCGGTTATATGAGATATAGCCGGGTTACCGAATCAAGTGTTGATTCGATACATTGATACACTAGATATTAGTCGGTTATATGCGATATGACCAGATCGTTAAATCAAGTGTTGATTTAATGATTTAATGTATAATTATATATTTGATATATTACTTTACATTAACAAGTATTGGTTCACTTAAGATTGATTTTCTCACTTGATGTGCACAAGTTGTATATGTGATATATGTTTGTGCACTAGTTTGTATCATGATTGATGATACATGCAAACATGGGTGTGTGTGTGACATACACCATGTTAATTATAATTTGGGTTTTTATTTATCTTAATTATTCAAAATGGTGGCTTCTTGTAGCGCCTTGAAAAGTCGTTTTGGTGTTTTCCTGAAAATCGGTGAAAATTCGGTATTTTTCCGTAAACCGTCTTTTTTGTTATTTTGCAGTTTAGGACTAATTATACCTAATTTGGATAGGTAATTGCTAGTTTTTAGTAGCTAATGAGTTACTTATTAATTTTTGGCCATTTAAAATTTTTCCCTATTTTTCAATTTTTTAATATTATTTTAAGCCGGTAAGAAAATACATTAAATTAGCGATAAATACAAATTTCTTTGGGCTAATTTTAATCTTTAAAATCATCTTAATTAAAATCTAGTTGTAATATAAATTTTTAGTATTTTATTTCAAGTTTTAATGGGTTTTTATGATGGAAAACAAAAATATATTTTTTTTGAACTAAAACTTGCAAATATGAACTTGTGGGGGGTCTTTTTGCATAAAACCTTTTTGTATCCACTCACACTCACCCCCACTCCATCTTGGCCGGCCCCACCTCAGCTGCTACCCACATTTTCACCCCCCTTTTTTTGACTTCTTCTCATGTGAATGAAAGGGAAGAATGGATTATAATATATTAATTAGAGTTTGGGTTTTAGGTGATTGATATGGGATGGTTTGACTTTGAAATTTTTTCCACATCACCTCACTTTCTCCCACTCCTCTCTTCATAGCCGAGAGCAGCTCCAGCACTTCCCCTTTTCTTTTTTTTTCTTTTTTTCCCTTTCTCTTTTTGCTTCAAATCCATCAAAATCCATCAAAATCAACAATTTCCTTCATAAATTCAAAGCAAACCCTTAATCCATCTCTTCTCACACCCAATTTGGTTTAAATCTTGGAGAAAGGAGCCATCTTTAGAGGCAAATCACCATGCTAGATCCATAGAAATTGTGGTATAATCCTTACCCATTTAAATACTTATGGTTAATTCCTTTAATTTAAATCGTTTTAGTGTTAATTTAGTGTTAATTTCTAATCTAGTTTTTTTTCTAGTTCATGGTTTGAAATTAAACTAGGGTTTTAGAAATCTTTAGTAGGTTAATTAAATCTATTTGTTATCTAGTTGTTTTGCTAACCTAATCTAAGAGGTTAACTTGCTAATTGGGCTATAAACTAGTGTTAATTTTGGGTTTTTCATGTATAGTTTGGATTAAGATTGCTTGTTATGAAATTCTAGAAAGGGTTTGTTTATGGAAAATGTGTTCTGAAGCATGGTAAATGGGTTAAATTGAGTGTTGTGGCTAGCTAGTTGTGTGGATTGTAGGATTGTGCGATGATGTGAGCACTTTATCGCAAATACGCGATGTTTGCATGAATTTGGAATATTTAGTGCTTACAAGGTTTTTATAAAAATATTGTGATGAATTATTTGCGATATCTTGATGATATTTTTGGCATATCCTATGACATTTAGGATGTGTGAATGCGGGTTTTTGAGTGAGCGGGTTTTAGCTTTGCCGGGCGACCAAATCGGCGATTTTAGTTAGTTTTTGCGATTTTCGCGTGTGTTCCGCGCACCTTATGCACGTTGTACCTAGCTTGTGACCATTGGTATTTTCATTGGGATTTGCGTCGTTCTTGTATGTAACCTTATGTTCGGTATTGATGCAATTCCAGGTTCGATCGCGGGGCGTCGGACGCGGCACAAAAAGGGAAAGCGGCGATTGGACGTAGGTAGCTGATGATTTCGGTGAGTAGATTTAACATCTACGGGGGACTATCGTTGGATGGTGCAGGTCGCCCGATAGTTTAAGTAGTTAAAAGATTTCTAGTAATATTAGTAATTTCATCCATGCTTTATTTGACATACATATGCAAACCCATTCTATAGGACACCTGCACCATTTCCAGGGTTTTTATATGCAGCACGAGCACTATTCATGCTTACACACACGCCCTGGTAATTGCCATGCCACCACACTATATAACCTACAATTTGAAACCTTTTACTATAATTGATACTTAAACTTGTGCTATTGCCTTTAATTCTTTTAAATGAAATCGTAGGATTGCTATTCATGTGCATGTACCTCATCATATTATTTGTTCATGCCTAGTCTATTAATCATACATCGCAACTTGATTATTGATTCCATATGCATTCATTATCATTGACATATGCACTTATGAGGATTTCTTTAGATTTTATGATATTTCTGGATTTCGGGGGAAAGCCGCAAAAATTCCTAAACTTATTACTTTTTTTAAAATATGTAAATTGCGGTTTTCTAGTGATGTAAGTGTCGTCCACCATGAGTTTGCTGTGGTTTTCGAGACCCGTTTCGAGGAGTTGGATGAACCGTCTCGGGTACATGGTGGGCCCGGTAAGGTACCCCGAGGCAAGAAGATCGTGTTGCTGACGATGAGCCTGGCAGGGGACGGATTACCTACCGGTGACTGTTTGGCACGGCGGGTATCCAGAGGATACCGACCGTGGCCGCGAGATGATGAGATATTGATATTGGATGGGTCAGCCGGATGGCTGAGGCCAGAGATACTATGACATGGATATATGAGATTTGTGATAGTTTTGAGGTGTCGTTGCTGGACACAGGTTCTTGTTGATTCTATTGGTATTGTGCTGGTATTTCAAAAGAGATTCCTAAAGGAAAAGCATGATTCTTATACTTACACATTCAGATCACGAGTTGATTCACATTGCATTCATACCTGCTAGTATATTCATATTGCATACATACCTGCTATTATGTCCTGCCATACCTGTATTATAGATGCTAGGATGCTTGTGTGCATACTTGCGATAGCCTCTATAGATGTTATTTATTACTTACGAGTTGGCAACTCACCCCCGTTGTGCCACAGTCTTTGCAGGTCCGCTCCGTCAGCACAGTAGCGGCGGGCGCACTGCATCTTTTGCATATTTTTCCAGGACTCGAGGGTTTTGCTCGTAGGTGGGTTGTATTATTATTTTTGTACCACCTTGTATATTCTTTGTATCTAGAGTACTCCATCTACTGTATCTACCAGTATTGTTGCATATTGACCTAGAGATGAGACTGTGAGATTTGTGGACTTTTTATGCTGTATTTTGGGGTCGAGCTCACTTGAGTCGACATGCGGTTTTTCTTATGCTTCTTTATGTTTATTTTGCATGTTGTTGTTTTATATTGCGTGGGATTTGTTACCGCCTTGTGGCGAAGAGCTAGCTCCCGCTTGGGGATGCCTTATTTGTTGTAGTGATATATATTCTTGTTGTACCCATTTTGGGGGCCAGTATTTACAAAGGAGACTCTGCCGAAATTTTCGGAAAAATTGATATTGTTTTTAAAAAGGTTTGATATGACTTATTTGATAAACTCGCTTTCAATTGATTGGTTTTTCTTCACTCTTTTGCTTATTTGGTTTTGGTTTCTGGGCTTTGGCTTACTTATTTTACGGACGTCTTGAGACGTTTCATAAACTTAAGTGCCAGTCACGTTCCGTACCCTGCGGGTCGTGACAAAGTTGGTATCAGAGCGATAGGTTTTACCTTTTTGAGTGTAGGATGACCCTTGGTAGATGGAGTAAGTGACTTAAGTAGGGTAACGCAGCGTGTGTATGTCCGCGGCATACTTGCGATACGATACTCCGCCTAAGTGACTTTAGAATATACTTGCTTGAAATTCCTTCTTCAATTCCGTGTATCCTATGATTCTATTGCACTGTTCTTATTTATCCTTTTTCCTATACCAGCCACTATGCCGCCGAAGGCTACGAAGGCACAGAGGGCTGCCGCCCGAGACGAGATTCGAGCTGGCTCGTCCGAGACTAGGACTGAGCAGGGTGGTATGCCTACGCCGCAGGGACAGACCGATCCACCTTCCCCAGGCCGTATGGATAGGCTTGAGACTGGTATGGAGGAGTTGCGACAGATGATGGGGAGCATGCAGGAGCTACGTCAGATGGTAGGATCCCTAGTTGCAGCCAGTCGTACACCGAGGCCGGATGACGCACCTACTACATCCTAGACTACTATGATACCTGCTCCTACTACTACCGCCATGACCATCCCGGTTTCACTACAGGATTTCATGAGGCTGAGACCTCCAGTATTCACCGGCACCGAGGCACGGAGGACCCACAGACGTCCCTTGATAGTTTAGCCAGGATCTGCCGTTCGCTGAGATGTTCGGATGATCGATGGGTGGAGCTTGCGAGTTTCCGTTTAGAGGGTCTCGCGCAGATATGGTGGGAGTCAGTCTTGAGAGGTCGAGCTGTAGGTCTACCGCCTATGACTTGGGCCGAGTTTACAGTGGTCTTTCTAGCTCGTTTTCTCCCAGAGAGCGTTCGTGACGCCAGAGCTCGTAGCTTCGAGGCCTTGGTCAAGACACCTGGGATGACGGTGTCTGAGTATGACGTTCAGTTTACACAGTTGTCCCGATATGCCCCGTACCTGGTAGATACCGAAGCGAAGAGGGTGAAGAGGTTCATACAGGGACTGGATGCCCAGCTATATCTTGCCATTGGCGCCCAGCATTTCGATACCAATTCGGCAGCTATGGATACAACATTGCGGATGGAGACACGTATTTCAGCGACGTCGGCCGTTCCCGGGCTGAAGAGGATTCGTACCGGCACACCAGATCAGAGACAGCCTGCCAGATTCATCCCGAGAGATAGGACCGGCAGAGGGTTCGGACGAGGTCAGCTGTACGGATCGTATACACAGGGACAACAGTCGTCGCCAGGGTGCTTTAGGTGCGGGAGTCTGCACCATCGTATTAGAGATTGTCCAGTGAGGCGACAGGGTGCGGCGACAGTTCCGCATATGACTCTACCTCCATCACTGCCCCCTCCTCAGAGAGATCTACTTCCTGCCATAGGCGATGCTCCACGCCAGTTAGGTGCACCCCGAGGCCGTGGGCGCGGCGCACCAACCCAGAGAGGATGAGGAGGCCGAGGCCGAGGTCAGCCCGCTATTGGAGGAGGTCAGGCTCGAGTTTTTGCATTGACACCCCAGGATGCGTAGGCATCCAATGCCGTCGTTACAGGTACCCTATCAGTATGTTCTACTGATGCACACGTGTTGTTCGATCCCGGATCCACGCACTCTTACGTTTCTACCCACTTCGTTCCGAGTTTGGGTTGAGAGTCCGGTTTGCTTGATCAGCCGCTAGTTGTGACCACTCCTGTGGGAGAGTCTTTTGTTGCTAGGCACGTGTTCCGATCCTGTACCGTTCGTATTGGCGAGCGAGAGCTGCCTGTCGACTTGATCCTTCTGGAGATGTTGGACTTCGACATTCTTTTGGGCATGGATTGGTTAGCCACGTGCTATGCGTCGGTGGACTGCCGCGAGAAGACAGTTAGGTTTTGTTTTCCCGGCGAGTCGGCTTTTGTTGTGCTGGGGGACCGTGGTGCCGCCCCTCACATTTTAATTTCTTCCCTTCGCGCTGGTCAGCTAATGAGGAAGGGATGTCGGGGATTTCTAGCCTGTGTATGTGATACTAGAGCAACGGATGTTCCATTGGACCAGGTTCCGATTGCATGCGAGTTCCCCGATGTTTTCCTTGACGAGCTGCCAGGCCTGCCACCTGAGCGCGATGTCGAGTTCTGTATTGATTTGATTCCCGGCTCGGGGCCTATTTCTATACCGCCTTATCGGATGGCCCCGGCAGAGCTTCGAGAGCTGAAGGATCAGTTGCAGGATTTGTTAGATAAGGGGCTTATTCGACCTAGTGTTTCTCCATGGGGTGCTCCGGTCCTGTTTGTCAAGAAGAAGGATAGAAGTTTGCGCTTATGTATCGACTACCGCCAGCTGAACAAGGTTACCGTGTGGAACAGATATCCGTTGCCACGCATTGATGATTTGTTCGACCAGCTTCAGGGTGCGGGGTATTTTTCGAGGATCGACTTGCGATCAGGATACCATCAGCTGCGAGTTCGACAGGAGGATATACCGAGGACAGCTTTCCGCACGCGCTACGGCCACTATGAGTTTTTGGTGATGTCGTTCGGACTCACCAACGCCCCAGCAGCATTCATGGATTTGATGAACCGTACATTCAAGCCGTATCTTGACTTGTTCATCATCGTGTTTATCGACGATATCTTGGTGTACTCCCGGAGCAGAGAGGAGCACGAGCAGCACTTGCGGATTACGTTACAGACTCTGAGGGAGCACCAGCTGTTCGCAAAGTTCTCCAAGTGTGCATTCTGGCTGGACAGTGTCGGATTCTTGGGTAACGTGATTACGAGAGACGGCATATGTGTGGACCCGAAGAAGATTGAGGCTGTTCAGCAGTGGCCCCGACCTACATCGGTTACTGAGATCCGTAGTTTTCTAGGCCTGGCGGGCTACTACAGGCGTTTTGTTCAGGACTTCTCCCGTATAGCTGCACCTTTGACCGGTTTGACCCGGAAGGGAGTTCCTTTCGTTTGGACAGAGGAGTGTGAGCGCAGTTTTCAGCAGCTACGGACTTGTTTGACTACGGCGTCGGTATTATCTTTGCCTTCGGGATCAGGCGGATTTGTGGTCTACTGTGATGCTTCGCGAGTGGGGTTAGGATGCGTATTGATGCAGCATGGTCGGGTGATCGCATATGCTTCTCGGTAGTTGAAGAAGCATGAACAGAACTACCCCACTCACGATTTGGAGATGGCTGCAGTGGTTTTTGCACTGAAGATTTGGCGACATTACCTATATGGCGAGTCGTGCTAAATATTCACAGACCACAAGAGCTTAAAATACATATTTCAGCAGCGAGACCTGAACCTCAGACAGCGTCGTTGGATTGAGTTGGTGAAAGACTACGACTGCGAGATCTTATATCACCCAGGCAAGGCGAATGTAGTGGCAGATGCTTTGAGCAGGAGGCCCGGGGGTAGTCTATCCTATTTGCGCGCAGTGCAGAGGCAGTCGTCAGCAGATTGGCAGATTTTATGCGACAACCGAGTTGAGTTTGAGTTCACTCAGACAGGGGGACAGCTCGCGCATGTTCGTGCACGCCCACAGTTGGTTGACCGTATATATGAGGCACAGCGCAGTGATGACCGTTGCTCAGAGATCATGGCACAGATGGGACAGGGCAGATTTTCCGAGTTCGTGATTGATGATCAGGGGATTTTACGATATGGATCTAGACTATGCGTACCAGATGCTGATGGATTGCGGCGCGACATTCTTGAGGAGGCACACCGATCAGTGTATAGTGTCCACCCCGGTTCCACCAAGATGTACCATGATATGAGAGAGACCTACTGGTGGGACGGGATGAAGAGGGACATTGCGGAGTTTGTATCGAGATGCCTGACTTGTCAGCAAGTCAAGGCCGAGCACCAGAGGCCCGCAGGAGAGCTACGGCCGTTACCCATTCCGGAGTGGAAATGGGAGAAGATTTCGATGGATTTCGTTGTGGGTCTACCAAGGACCAGTCGAAGGTACGACTCCATCTGGGTGATCGTAGATCGATTGACGAAAGCGGCTCACTTCCTGCCAGTGAAGACCACTTTCAGCTTCGCTCAGTATGCCCAGATTTACATCGACGAGATCGTGCGGTTGCATGGCGTACCGACTTGTATCGTGTCAGATCAAGGCACCCAGTTCACCAGCCGACTTTGGCAGAGACTTCAGGAGGCTTTGGGCACTCGTTTGAGCTTCAGCACAGCGTTTCATCCGCAGACCGATGGACAGTCAGAGCGGACCATTCAAACTCTCGAGGAAATGCTCAGAGCGTGCGTTTTAGACTTCGGTGGTAGCTGGGATCATCATTTACCGTTAGTGGAGTTCTTCTACAATAACAGCTTCCAGGATACTATTCAGATGGCACCTTTTGAGGCATTGTATGGGAGGAGATGCAGATCACCCGTTTGTTGGACAGAGCTCAGCGAGAGCAGTATATTGGGGCCGCAGCTTGTTGAGGAGACGACAGCGAAGATACAGTTGATTCGAGACCGGATGAGAGCAGCTCAGAGCAGGTAGAAATCGTATGCAGACAGGCGCCGTCGCAGGCTAGAGTTCGCAGTTGGCGATCATGTTTTTCTGAGAGTCTCTCCGATGAAGGGCGTGATGCGATTTGGGCGAAAAGGAAAGCTTAGTCCCAGATTTGTGGGTCCCTTCGAGATTCTCGAGCGTGTAGGCGCAGTTGCGTATCGTTTGGCTCTTCCACCCAGCTTTCCCGATGTTCACCCTATCTTCTATGTTTCGATGCTCCGCAAGTACCTTCCCGACCCTTCGCATGAGATTCAGCATTCGAAAGTCCAGCTAGAGCGCGACCTTTCTTTTGCAGAGCAGCCGGTGGCCATCCTGGATCGGCAGGTGAAGAAGTTGAGATCGAAAGTTATACTGACCGTCAAGGTCCTTTGGCGTAGCCCGAGCAGCGAAGAGGTCACCTGGGAGACCGAGGGCGAGATGATGAAGAAATATCCCCATCTCTTTGAAGGTACGCGTAGCTATATTTTTTAAAATTCGGGGACCGAATTTCTTTAAGGGGGGAAGATTGTAGCGCCTTGAAAAGTCGTTTTGGTGTTTTCTTGAAAATCGGTGAAAATTCGGTATTTTTCCGTAAACCGTCTTTTTTGTTATTTTGCAGTTTAGGACTAATTATACCTAATTTGGATAGGTAATTGCTAGTTTTTAGTAGCTAATGAGTTACTTATTAATTTTTGGTCATTTAAAAATTTTCCCTATTTTTCAATTTTTAAATATTATTTTAAGCCGGTAAGAAAATACATTAAATTAGCGATAAATACAAATTTCTTTGGGCTAATTTTAATCTTTAAAATCATTTTAATTAAAATCTAGTTGTAATATAAATTTTTAGTATTTTATTTCAAGTTTTAATGGGTTTTTATGATGGAAAACAAAAATATATTTTTTTTGAACTAAAACTTGCAAATATGAACTTGTGGGGGGTCATTTTGCATAAAACTTTTTTTATCCACTCACACTCACCCCCACTCCCTCTTGGCCGGCCCCACCTCAGCTGCTGCCCACGTTTTCATCCCACTTTTTTTGACTTCTTCTTATGTGAATGAAAGGGAAGAATGGATTATAATATATTAATTAGAGTTTGGGGTTTAGGTGATTGATATGGGATGGTTTGACTTTGAAATTTTTTCCACATCACCTCACTTTCTCCCACTCCTCTCTTCATAGCCAAGATCATCTCCTGCACTTCCCCTTTTCTTTTTTTTCTTTTTTTCCCTTTCTCTTTTTGCTTCAAATCCATCAAAATCCATCAAAATCAACAATTTCCTTCATAAATTCAAAGCAAACCCTTAATCCATCTCTTCTCACACCCAATTTGGTTTAAATTTTGGAGAAAGGAGCCATCTTTAGAGGAAAATCACCATGCTAGATCCATAGAAATTGTGGTATAATCCTTACCCATTTAAATACTTATGGTTAATTCCTTTAATTTAAATTGTTTTAGTGTTAATTTAGTGTTAATTTCTAATCTAGTGTTTTTTCTAGTTCATGGTTTGAAATTAAACTAGGGTTTTAGAAATCTTTAGTAGGTTAATTAAATCTATTTGTTATCTAGTTGTTTTGCTAACCTAATCTAAGAGGTTAACTTGCTAATTGGGCTATAAACTAGTGTTAATTTTGGGTTTTTCATGTATAGTTTGGATTAAGATTGCTTGTTATGAAATTCTAGAAAGGGTTTGTTTATGGAAAATGTGTTTTGAAGCATGGTAAATGGGTTAAATTGAGTGTTGTGGCTAGCTAGTTGTGTGGATTGTAGGATTGTGCGATGATGTGAGCACTTTATCGCAAATACACGATGTTTGCATGAATTTGGAATATTTAGTGCTTACTAGGTTTTTATAAAAATATTGTGATGAATTATTTGCGATATCTTGATGATATTTTTGGCATATCCTATGATATTTAGGATGTGTGAGTGCGGGTTTTTGAGTGAGCGGGTTTTAGCTTTGCTGGGTGACCAAATCGGCGATTTTAGTTAGTTTTTGCGATTTTCGCGTGTGTTCCGCGCACCTTGTGCACGTTGTACCTAGCTTGTGAACGTTGGTATTTTCGTTGGGATTTGCGTCGTTCTTGTATGTAACCTCATGTTCGGTATTGATGCAATTCTAGGTTCGGTCGCGGGGACGTCGGACGCGGCACAAAAAGGGAAAGCGGCGATTGGACGTAGCTAGCTGATGATTTCGGTGAGTAGATTTAACATCTACGGGGGACTATCGTTGGATGGCGCAGGTCGCCCGATAGTTTAAGTAGTTAAAAGATTTCTAGTAATATTAGTAATTTCATCCATGCTTTATTTGACATACATATGCAAACCCATTCTATAGGACACCTGCACCATTGCCAGGGTTTTTATATGCAGCACGAGCACTATTCATGCTTACACACACGCCCTGGTAATTGCCATACCACCACACTAGATAACCTACAATTTGAAACCTTTTACTATAATTGATACTTAAACTTGTGCTATTGCCTTTAATTCTTTTAAATGAAATCGTAGGATTGCTATTCATGTGCATGTACCTCATCATATTATTTGTTCATGTCTAGTCTATTAATCATACATCGCAACTTGATTATTGATACCATATGCATTCATTATCATTGACATATGCACTTATGAGGATTTCTTGAGATTTTTTGATATTTCTGGATCTCGGGGGAAAGCCGCAAAAATTCCTAAACTTATTACTTTTTTTAAAATATGTAAATTGCGGTTTTCTAGTGATGTAAGTGTCGTCCACCATGAGTTTGCTGTGGTTTTCGAGACCCGTTTCGAGGAGTTGGATGAACCGTCTCGGGTACATGGTGGGCCCGGTAAGGTACCCCGGGGCAAGAAACTCGTGTTGCTGACGATGAGCCTGGCAGGGGACGGATTACCTACCGGTGACTGTTTGGCACGGCGGATATCCAGAGGATACCGACCATGGCCGCGAGATGATGAGATATTGATATTGAGATGGATCAGCCGGATGGCTGAGGCCAGAGATACTATGACATGGATATATGAGATTTGTGATAGTTTTGAGGTGTCGTTGCTGGACACAGGTTCTTGTTGATTCTATTGGTATTGTGCTGGTATTTCAAAAGAGATTCCTAAAGGAAAAACATGATTCTTATACTTACACATTCAGATCACGAGTTGATTCACATTGCATTCATACCTGCTAGTATATTCATATTGCATACATACCTGCTATTATGTCCTGCCATACCTGTATTATAGATGCTAGGATGCTTGTGTGCATACTTGCGATAGCCTCTATAGATGTTATTTATTACTCACGAGTTGGCAACTCACCCCCGTTGTGCCACAGTCTTTGCAGGTCCGCTCCGTCAGCACAGTAGCGGCGGGCGCACCGCTTCTTTTGCATATTTTGCCAGGACTCGAGGGTTTTGCTCGTAGGTGGGTTGTATTATTATTTTTGTACCACCTTGTATATTCTTTGTATCTAGAGTACTCCATCTACTGTATCTACCAGTATTGTTGCATATTGACCTAGAGATGAGACTGTGAGATTTGTGGACTTTTTATGCTGTATTTTGGGGTCGAGCTCACTTGAGTCGATATGCAGTTTTTCTTATGCTTCTTTATGTTTATTTTGCATGTTGTTGTTTTATATTGCGTGGGATTTATGACCGCCTTGTGGCGAAGAGGTAGCTCCCGCTTGGGGATGCCTTATTTGTTGTAGTGATATATATTCTTGTTGTACCCATTTTGGGGGCCAGTATTTACAAAGGAGACTCTGCCGAAATTTTCGGAAAAATTGATATTGTTTTTAAAAAGGTTTGATTTGAATTATTTGATAAACTCGCTTTCAATTGATTGGTTTTTCTTCACTCTTTTGCTTATTTGGTTTTTGTTTCTGGGCTTTGGCTTACTTATTTTACGGACGTCTTGAGACGTTTCATAAACTTAAGTGCCAGTCACGTTCCGTACCCTGCGGGTCGTGACACTTCTTTTGTCATGGCTTGAAGCTTCATGAAGCTTGAAGCAACTTTGACAAAGTCCACTCATTTTTTCTTGATTAAGATATTTATTAACCAAACCATTATAATTAACTATGGTTTAGTCTCTACATAGGTTAGCTCACCCATGGTTGCATTATGATAGACTTCACTTGATTATTCATTTTAGATAATTCATTTTTCTTTCTTATTATTTTCTTATTCTTCTTCAAGAAGAAGAAAGCTTGCAAGAAAAATTTTCAAGTAAAGAAACAAAGTGAGAAATCCAAATCCAATGTGAACCCACTTCCTATTTCATTATCCTCTACTACTTGCCATTTAGTTTAGGGTGTTCTCTTCACAATGTTCTTGACCTAGTGAAGGTGGAGCTTGAGTTTGAGTCTCATCGACGTAGATCATCTTCGGCCTCGAAGTCAACGACCTAGCCCGCTCATTTCTCCGAGGAAACCATCACTAGAGTCCGGGATCCCGATGATCGCAGCAAAGGGACGTCAACACGGAGCTTTAGAAGTGAAGGACCGGATCTACAAAGGTTGTAATCCCTTTCACTTGTAGTTAAAATGTTTAACTTGCTAGTTTTCGCATAATCTCTAGTATACGATCTTGGTTAGGGTTGTTCGGCACGGCTATTTTTTTGAATCGGGAATGGTAGATGCCTTGTAGAACCTTGTTAGAGTGCCTAGGAACCCTACAGAAGTTCATCACTGAACTTGGTGTGGTTCCGTTCATTGAGCATCCAATACCTTTGTATTGTGATAACAATGGAGCTGTGGCTTTGGCCAAGGAACTAAGGTCCCATCAGAAGTCCAGACATATTCTGAGGCGGTATCACCTGATCGGGGAGATAGTTGATCGCTTCGAGATCGAGGTCAGGAGAGCTGACATGAAGGACAACACTGCGGATCCACTCACGAAGACCATACCCCAGATACAATTTGAGAGACTTTTTGGGATGTTTGGTATGAGATACTACAACAGCTGGCCTTAGTGCAAGTGGGAGATTGTTAGTTTTATATATGCTCTAGAGGCCATTGTTGTACATATGATGTATATTATAGTGGATGCTTAGATATATATAGAGAGAACTTTCTTGCTCGATATGGTAGTATGCTATCTGGTTTCACTTTGTCTAAACATGTTGATTTGTATTGGTTTATTGTCTTGCTCTCATATGTTGATAAAGCCCTTAGGATATGTACTCGACTACTACGACTATGATGCAGATCATACTAGTGGGGCCAGGGTAGTCCAAGAGTACATCCTATAACTGTTCTTAGTCTAGGGTGTATCAAGACAGGGCATCGATACACCAGAGTAGACTAGCGTATACGCATCTTGACCCATATGATAGGCGATGGATGATCCCATATCCATTGGTGTTTGACATCAAAGATGGTGTACGGGTGCTCTGTGGAGACTGGGTACACTGAACGGACTCGTCAAGAACTCCTAGATGGTATTATACCTATCGTCAGATAGCAGTTCTCTGGTGATACTGGTACATGTTTGTTTGTAGACCCGAGATCGTCATAGAGTCTTGTGTGATTCCCACTGTGCTTTGATTTCCACCTTACCACGTTCAAGAGAACGTGCAAAACGGTGGCTTTTGGGTACAGTCCCGAATCACATGGAGGCAATGAGCGATAGGAGGGGTTTCTTCTCTCCCTGTATTGGGGGTTGATGTTGCGCTGTGTTCGATTGGCTATAACTGGAAGTCTCTGGCCAGGGCTGATATGGAGATCTACTGGTAAGTGTTATTAGTAGTTTCTCGACCCATTATGAGCCTCACATCGACACGACTTATCGGTTACTGGGATCTGACGTTCACCACCCCTAGACTGGATATGCGACATATGAGACGAAGAGACCGGACTGTATGGTAGTGTTACTGATTGGCTCGACGGGTGTTCTGACAGTTTCACTGGTTTTCTTCTGATCGCTCAATACCCGGATGGCCGTTATGTTTACCTGACCACTTGCGGCTTGTAGGTGATTGATATGATCATCACCTACTGCCGGCGTATTGACGAGTCATAGAGTCCCACATAGGAGTTTCCTAGCTCAGGGGAAACGATGTGGTGTGCATATGAGATATGCGCGGGGACCCGATTGAATGCGAGTATGTGATATCGTATGTTAATCGGGCGTTTTTCTATTGGTCGGGTCGTATGTGATATAACCGGTTTATTAAATCATGTGTTGATTTAACATTTGACTTTTAGATAAAAAAGGACTTCACTGGACCTTTAATTCTTTATTTAACCCTTTTCTTTGTTGAAGATGTATGCATGCATGTATGCACATGTTGATGTGTATGGACACATACATACATACATTGTATCATGGTTGATGATACACTTAGTGGTGGCAACGCAAGACTCACATGGTTCACTAATATATATTTATATATATATATATAGATATAGATATTTTTATATGGTTTAAAGAAGCAAATGGAAATTAGATCAATAATTGGTTTTTCTACACTCTTCTTTCTTTTGACCTAGCTTTGACCTTTGGTTGATTTTTCATTTGGACTTTAACCCATATGCAAAATATCTAGATATTTGTTAACCATGGTTTGTGATGAGACATGGAAAATATATATACTTTCTCTTCTCATTATTCCTTTAAGTTTTTATCATTATCTTTTGACAAAAGCTTGAGTCACCATTATCTTCTTCTTCCTCTCTCTCTCTTGTTTTTTCATTTGAGTGAGGTAGTAAAAAAGAAAGTGTTTTGATTAGAGAATACAAACCACCTCATAATTCTACACACATCTAGCCCATTTGTGTAGGGTGTTTTCTACACTTCTTTCACAAATCAAGTAAAGCAAGGAGCTTTGGGCAAAGGGACTTCGGGTGGATCATCGTAGACAAAGAAGGTTGCTAGAGATCCGTTCCAAACTCTCAAAGGTCCAAGAAGTCACCAAGAGAAGACTACAAAGGTTGTAATTTCTTCACTTAGTGTTTAAAAGTTCTTTGTATGTGATACAATTTGATGTTACCCTAAACTATTCTAGTTATGATTCATGGTTTGTTTGCTTTGCACCTCTCTAAAATTTTAAGATGGCATGTGTGATACTTCTATACACTAGACTAGGTGCAAGGGTAACCCAACAAAAAGTTCGAACGGATATCAATAACTCACTTTTTCCCTTGCCGGAAAATTTTCCAAGTGTTGGATTTTTCCTAAGTTTAAAACTTTCAGAAAATCATGCAAGAGATTATGTGGACCCTCTAGCAGAACGAAACCTTAACTCGATTATGTGACCTTCAGAACCGCCTCTAAACCCTAGGGTTTGTGGCAGTTCAGCGGTGCCACATGTGAGGCATTGGTTGACCCTTCTACGGCTGGTTCATAGGAGCTGTGGCATGTTCTTGGACTTTTTGAACTTCGCTCAAGTGTTGAGCTCAATTGGGAAATCTTGGGTGTTTGTTTATTCGGTCGGAAAGTTTAACATTGTCTAGTTATATGAAATGTGGAATTCATATTGTTAGGCATGAAATCCGTAATATGTGATATTTCGGATTTATGATGTCTAAGGTGATTGTGGATTCCAATTGTTGTAGTTCTTCACTTTCTTTACTGCGACCGTAAGTGTAATATGTGGTGTATCGCCGGTTTTGTTGCTCTACATCAACAACAATTTAGATACACATATTTACTTACGTTGATGACAAGTGATGTTATGTGTTGCCGTGATATGTTATATTGGATCGTCATGTTTTGAATAGCCGGGGGTTTTATGTGAGATGAGGGTTTTTATTTTCATTCATGTAAAATTCTTTGTATGTAATATTCTTTTATTGGGGCACTTCCGGGTTAAGGATGATGTCACCATTGTATATTATTTACTTTTCCGCATTAGGATACACCCAAGGAGGAGAGCACAAGCAACCGGGTTATAGGGTCCAGTGGGAGGCCATCTCGAGGAGTCGAGACCGGGTCTCTTAACCCTAGAATTGGCAGGATGGATTGCCGCTCTCGTAAGGGTCTAGGGATGTGGGTTTGGCTATTCATCACGACCGTGGAATCCGTGTTTTATACAGGCTCAAAATAAAACACGGACCTCCTAGTATATCCAATATTTCATATGTTATCTTCTGCTGCTGATATACTGTGATGTGATCATTTTATATGCGTGAGACGAATGCTTTATTATTGTATATATGATATATAATAAACGTTGCTTATGTTTTGCACCGGCGCTAGTCCCGCCCCGGTATGCCGTTCGTTAAGTAACCTAACGGTGCATAACGGGACACTATGGCGAATGCGGATGGCATAAGCATACGTTGTATTTTCGTTTCTTCTGTGATGCTTAGGAAGCATAAATGATGGGACGTCATTAATGAGATTAATGAAAGAAAAGAAACCTAAAAGATGTTGTAGAATCAAATTTATAAAAAAAGGGGTAGCTCTAGTTTTTGCTTTGCATAGAGGTATTCCTTGTAGAATATCCAGCACCTTATTCGATAAGGAAAGTGCCGAGATCCCTTCACCGGGAGTGACCTCTTTAGCAAAACTTACAAATGCTACAACTCACTCGGTTTTGTTTTTGACTGCTTCTATAGTTTTAGATTTGCATAGCGGTATTTATGAAATATCCTGCACCTTATTCGATAAGGAAAGAGCCGACGATCCCTTCACCGGGAGTGATCTCTTTAGCGAAACTAGTAAAAGCCTCAAAAACACTCCATTTCAAAAAATCACTTGTTTCTACAACGATATCAAGTTCATTACGCAATAGGTTTTCTGAAAAACCTGTCGTAGACCTCCGACATTTCAGATAAGTAATATTTAGTATCCGTGCTACGTTTGTTGGCTTTCGTCAAGACGTAGTGTGCGGTAGCTACTTACTGTTTATCTGCAGCATATGATGTGATTGGATTAGTGTAGTCATACGGTTTTGTTGGCTTTCGTCAAGGGTCGTGCGGGTGGGTTTAATTCAATCAAGAAATGTACGGGTTGAACTTGACTAGCCAACTATGGTTTGTTGGCTTTCGTCAAGGTCATAGCACGTTAGGGGTAAAAAGATATTATCGGGAATTTCAAATGTTGAAATTTTCAATGAGATTGCATACCTTCTATGAGATAGTTGGATCATGATACCCACTGCGAGTAAGAGTTTCTCCAGGGAGAGTTTTACAAATGATAATTAGCCAATCAAGTAGGTGTCTAGAAAGGTATTAACGGAGTTATGCCTCTGGGAAAACGAGGTTTATTTTAATTAGGTCCGTGCGTGAGCACGGGGAACCTCCCTCAAAGTACCAACACTGGCCTGGCAGAAAGATTGGCAAACTTGTAAAGTGTAATTAATCCCGGCTAGTCTTACCTTTTAGGGTTTGAAGGAAGATTTGATGAAAACGGTGGGAGCCATCCTGATTAGATAAGATAATAACCAATCTAATCTTGCAAGAGCGCACGCTAAAGTGTTTTCTTCTCTCTCTCTCTCCAGGTAGCGATCATGTCAGGCCTTAATCAAGATAATAATATGGATGTATTGACCGAACCCGCTAATTATACTGAGCAAGGGAACGTTGATTCCGTTCTTTCTTATAACTGTTATATGATAGAACAGGAAATAGGGGAATATCCGGATTCCCACGCCGCCCAAACGAAGAAAAAGCATGATGATGCATCTTCTTCTGGTGTGTTTGTTATCGAGAACTATTTCTCAGTTCACTCTACGTCCTGGGTATTAGATACCGGATCGGGATCCCACATATGTAACATGTTACATGGGCTACGGAAAGGTAGATAACTGGAGAGGGTGATCATTCCATAAGAGTAGGGAATGGTGCAAATATTGCAGCCAAAGTAGTTGGCAAATATCACCTTGTATTGCCAAATGGTAATACATTGATTCTGAACGAATGCTATTACTTTCTGATCCTGATATGCAATCTTATATCAGTTTCTTTATTGAGTAAAGAAGGATATAATTTTGTAGTACAGGATAATGTTATGAACATCTTCCTGAATCAAAAGTTGATTGGATCTGGCTCGTTAAATAATGGCATATACGTTATAGATCAAACCACAGTTCTTAATGTACAAAACACACACAAGAGGAAGAGTTTAGAAATGAACGAATCCTTCTTGTGGCATTGTAGACTAGGTCATATCAGTACGACATGACTAGCTAAGTTACTTAAGGATGGATATTTGAATCCGTTCGAATTATCATCTTATGAAACTTGTCATTCATGTCTCAAAGGAAAAATGACCAAATCTCCGTTTAATGGACACGGAGAAAGAGTTACGGAACTCTTGGGACTGATACATAGTGATGTATGCGGTCCCATGTCTACACATGCCAGTAATGGTTCCACATACTTCATTACATTCACTGTCGATCTCTCAAGATAAGGACATGTGTTCTTGATGAAACACAAGTCTGAATCTTTTGAGAAATTCAGAGAATATAAGAACGAAGTAGAGAACCAAAGAGGTAAAAGTATTAAGATCCTTCGATCTGATCGAGGAGGAGAATACTTGAGCAATGAGTTCATGGACTATCTAAAAGAGAACGGGATTCTCTCTCAGCTTACTCCTCCTTATACACCATAGCACAACGGTATATCGGAACGGAGGAATCGCACCCTATTGATATGGTGCACTCTATGATGAGCACTGCTGAGTTGCCTATTTCCTTCTGTGGGTATGCGCTTGAGACAGCCATACACCTATTGAATATGCTTACTACCAAATTAGTGCCCACCACTCAATATGAGATATGGAAGGGGAAGAGACCATTTCTTAATTATGTTAAGATATGAGGTTGTCCGGCCTATGACAAAAAGCACAATCCGGACAAACTCGAGGCAAAGTCTGTCCTGTGCAAGTTTGTAGGATATCCCAAAAACTCACAAGGGTATATCTTCTACCACACCGAGGAACAAAAGTCGTTTGTTTCTCAACATGCCACCTTTTTAGAAAAAGAATTTCTTGCAAAGGAAATTAGTGGCGAGGAGGTAGAATTGGAAGAGGTTCCAGCTATACAAACTACAACAGAAGATTTAGTAGAACCAGAGAATTCAGTAGTTCCCGACGAACCCCAGCCTCTCCGCCGATCTAGTAGGGTTCCTCATCCACCTAAGAGATACTACGGTTTTCTCGTAGATGGTGGGAGCAAGGATTGCATCATGGAAGATGATGACCCGATTAGCTTCGAGCAGGCCATCATGAGTGGAGACTTTGCGAAATGGCTGGATGCAATGCGATCTGAGATGGAATCCATGTACACCAACAAAGTATGGACTTTGGAAGTTGCTCCTGAAGGGGTAAAACCCATTGGGAGCAAATGGATCTTTAAGAAGAAACTTGGCGTAGATGGAAAAGTTGAGACTTTCAAAACTAGACTTGTTGCAAAGGGTTTTCGTCAACGACCAGGTGTGGATTGTGACGAAACCTTTTCTCCAGTGGCTATGCTTAAGTCTATCCGGATCCTACTTGCCCTTGCTGCATACCATGACTATGAAATCTGGCAAATGGATGTTAAGACCGCCTTTCTAAATGGTTATTTAGAGGAGTGTGTGTACATGACTCAGCAAGAGGGCTTTGTAGACAATGGGAGCAGCGGAAAGGTTTACAAGCTGCTTAATCCCTCTACGGGTTAAAGCAGGCATCGTGTAGTTGGAACATCTGTTTTGATGTTGTAGTCAAAGAGTTTGACTTCATCAAAAACGTAAATGAACCTTGTATTTACAAGAAGGTGGCAAAGAGTAAGGTTTTCTTCCTCGTATTGTACGTGGATGACATACTCTTGATAGGAAATGATGTTCCTATGCTGCACTCGGTCAAGCTCTTCTTATCACATAAATTCTCAATGAAAAATCTAGGTGATGCCTCATGCATTTTGAGGATTATGATTTATAGAAATAGATCTAAACGGATACTGGGATTGTCCGAATCCAGGTACATTGACACCATAGTAAGGAGGTTTAGTATGGAAGAATCCAAGCGTGGGAGTTTACCCACGATCTCTGGACTCACTCTCTCCAAAGAGATGTCTCCCAAGACTGATTTGGAGAGAGCTCGCACGCAAGGGATATCCTATGCTTCGGCAGTAGGTTCTATCATGTACGCGATGCTATGTACCAGACAAGATGTAGCATACTCACTAAGTGTAGTGAGTAGGTATCTAGCAGATCCAGGAGAGAGTCACTGGATAGCTATGAAGAACATTCTCATGTACTTGAGAAGGCTAAAGAGACGTTCTTGGCATGTGGTAACGGAGAACTCCAAGTGGAGTCCTTTACTGATTCGAGCTTCCAAAGTGATAAGGATGACTCTAAGTCGTACTCGGGATTTGTCTTTACCCTCAATGGAGGGGCGGTTTATTGGAAGAGTTCCAAACAGGAAACCGTGGCAGACTCGAAGATGGAGGCTGAATACATCGCTGCCAATGATACTGCCAAAGAGGCTGTCTGGATAAAGAAGTCCATCACTGAACTTGGTGTGGTTCCGTCCATTGAGCATCCAATACCTTTGTATTGTAATAACAATGGAGCTGTGGCTTTGGCCAAGGAACCCAGGTCCTATCAGAGATCCAGGCATATTCTGAGGCGGTATGACCTGATCCGGGAGATAGTTGATCGCCGCGAGATCGAGGCCAGGAGAGTTGACACGAAGGACAACACTGCGGATCCACTCACGAAGGCCATACCCCAGATACAATTTGAGAGACTCTTCGGGATGTTGGGTATGAGATACTACAACAGCTGGCCTTAGTGCAAGTGGGAGATTGTTAGTTATGTATATGCCCTAGAGGCCATTGTTGTACATATGATGTATATTATAGTGAATGCTTGGATATATATAGAGAGGACTTTCTTGCTCGATATGATAGTATGCTATCTGGTTTCACTTTGTCTAAACATTTTGACTTGTATTGGTTTACTGTCTTGCTCTCACATGTTGATAAAGCCTTTAGGATATGTACTTGACTATTGGGACTATGATGCAGATCATACTAGTAGGGCCAGGGTAGTCTAAGAGTACATCCTATAACTGTTCCTAGTTGAGGGTGTATCGAGACAGGGCATCGATACTCCAGAGTAGACTAGCGTATAAGCATCTTGACCCATATGATGGGCGATGGATGATCCCATATCCATTGGTGTTTGACATCAAAGATGGTATACGGGTGCTCAGTGGAGACTGGGTACACTGAACAGACTCGCCGAGAACTGCTAGATGGTATTATACCTATCGTCAGATAGTAGTTCTCTGGTGACACTGGTACTGGTTAGTCTGTAGACCCGAGATCGTCATAGAGTCTTGTGTGATTCCCACTTTGCTTTGATTTCCACCTTACCACGTTCATCAGAACGTGGAAAACGTTGGCTTTTGGGTACAGTCCTGAATCATATAGAGGCAATGAGCGATAGGAGGGGTCTCGTCTCTCCCGGTATTGGGGGTTGATGATGCGTTGTGTTCGATTGGCTATAACTGGAAGTCTCTGTCCAGGGATGATATGGAGATCTACTGGTAAGTGTTATCAATAGTTTCTCGACCCGTTATGAGTCTCAGATCGACACGACTTATCGGTTTCTATGGTATGACGTATACCACCCCTAGACTTGATATGCGACATATCAGACGAAGAGACCGGACTGTACGGTAGTGTTACTGATTGGATTCACAAGAGTGTGTACATGCTTGCTTGTTGATCTTCTGATCGATCAATACCCGGATGGCTGTTACGTTTTGCTGACCGCTTGCAGCTTGTGGGTGTCTGATATGATTATCACCTACTGCCGGCGTATTGACGAGTCTTTAGAGTCCTACACAGAGGTTTCCAGGCTCAAGCGAAACGGAGTACGAGCACATATGTGATATGTGCGGGACCGAGATTAATAACATATGTGATACCGTATTCTATTCTCGCGATATGAGATATCGGCCGGTTATATATGATATAGCCGGGTTATCGAATCAAGTGTTGATTCGATAAAATGGTACATTTAATATTAGTCGGTTATATGTAATATAGCCGGGTTATTAAATCAAGTGTTGATTAATAATTTAATGTATAATTATATATTTGATATATTAAATTACATTAACTAATATTAGGTCACTTAAGAAATACTTTTTCTCACTTGATGATACATTGATATATGTGTGATATATGTTAATTGTATTATTTTCTTTTGTTACAAAATATTATATATGTGATATATGATATTGTAACATGCTAGGTTACAAATGCAACTAGGGTTTATGAGACTTAAACCATGCTAGGGTTATATTAGGGTTCATATTTATTATTAAGGAAATACAAAATTGTGGAATTTGTCAAGGTTGAAATTTTGGAAGAAGCTTGTAGGCTTCTTTGACTTTGTCCACCCTTTTTGTCCACCTTAAGATATTTGTTAACCTAACTTTAACTTTAGCTCATGGTTAAGTCTCTACAAGGGTTAAGCATGTTATTCTTAACCCATGGTTGTATTTCTAACCTCATCATAATTATTCTTTCATCACTTCATCTTCTTCTTCATCCAAAAGCTTTTCTAGCCTTTTGATTTGTGATGACAGATTGTGAGAAATAGAAAAATAAAGAGAGCAAAATTCCTACTTCATTATCCTCTTCTATACTAGCCATATAGATTAGTGTGTTAGCTTCACTAATCTCTAATTAGTGAAGTAATAGCTGGGGTTTGTGATTCCTCAAGGTAGATCATCTTGGAATGTGAAGATTACTAGCAAGGATGCATCATTCACTTCATGGAGCCTCTCAAGAGTTCGGGAGCATGATGATCGCAGCGAAGGGACCACAACTCGGAGCTTATGAAGCGAAGGAATGGACTATAAAGGTTGTAATCCCTAATCTCTTAGTAGTAAAGATGTTTGCTTTAAGATTCCGCATGATTCTCTAGTATCGATTCTAGGTTAGGGTTATCTAGAACGGCATAAATTTTAATTTGGCCTGGATGATACCACCCGAAACCTTGCTGCCATGCTAGGTATCCCAACACTATTTTCGTTTCTTTTTGTGATACTTAGGAACTTAAATGATGGGACTACATTAATGAGATTAATGTAAAGAAAAGAAGCCTAAAGATGTTGTAGAATAAAATTTGAAACCCGCTCGGCCTTTTTATGAAAAAGCAAGTTTCAAAATGCGGAGTTTAAGCCACTCATTTTAAATTATTTGGTTCTCGAACAATATCAATTTCAGAATGTTAAAGGTTTTCATAAAAACCATCCGTAACCCTCCATCATTTTAGGAAGTAGAGTACTTAGTATTCATGCTACGTTTGTTGACTATAGTTAAGGCGTAGTGTACGGTAGCTAAGTGATGTCTTCTTACAAGCATATGATGCGATTAATTAGGACATTTATATGACTTTGTTGACCATAGTTAAGGGTCATATGAGTGGGTCTAATTAATCAAGAAATGACGGGTAGAACTTGACTAGTGCTTATGATTTGTTGATCATAGTTAAGGTCATATGCCGCTAGGGGTAAAAACCATATCGGGAATTTCAAGAGTTGAAATTTGCAGTGAGATTGCATACCTTCTATATTGATAGTTGGATCCCGATCCCACTGTGAGTAAAAGTTACTCCCGGGAGAGTTTTGCACTTTACAATTAGCTAATCCAGTAGGTGTCTAGAAATGTGTCAACAGGGTTATGCCTCTAGGAAAATGAGGTTTATTTTAATTAGGTCCGTACGAAAGCACGGGGAACCTCCCTCAAAATACCGACACTGGCCTGACTAACTTGTTAGTGAACTTGTAGAATGTAATTAATCCTTGCTAATTTTCATTTTAAGGTTTGAAGGAAAATTTGATATCAGCGGTGGGAAACATCGATTAGATACGATAAATAACCAATCTAATCTTTGCAAGAGGTTTCACTGAGTGTATTCTTTTCTCTCTCTTAATGGCAGATACCAATGACTGGACTTAAGTTTCTATTAGATAAAAATAAAATGACGGGACCCAATTATAAAGAATGACTGAGGAACGTAAAAATTGCCCTTACATACAATAAGGTTGCATATGTCCTCACTGCCCCATTCCCTCCCATCCCAGTACCTGATTCCTCTATTGCGGATAAGGAGATCCGCAAGACATGGGATATTGATTGTGCCACAGCCAAATGCCTTATGTTAGCTTCGATGGACAATGTACATCAAAAGCAACATGAGAAGATGGACGTTCAATCCATCTTTTTCCATACAAAGGAGTTGTATGGGAATTAATCTCGTACTCTTCGTTACGAGGCATCTAGAAAGTTGTTTCAGATGAGGATGGCTGCTGGTACATCGGTAGGAGATCATGTCTTGAAGATGATAGCTCTTATTAAAGAACTTGAGGACCTGGGATGGATCATGGAGAATGAACAATATTTTGATATAGTTCTACAGTCTCTCCCTCCTGCCTTTGCTCAGTTTAAAGTGAACTTCAATATGCACAACATGGAGAAGTCACTTCCTGAACTTCTCAATATGTTGAGAAGTGCAGAGAGCACGCTCAAAGCGAAAACTCCCACTATGTTTATTTGGAAAATTTCCCCTTTCATCCCAAAAGCCAACGCCAAGGGAAGGAAGAAGAAGAAACCCACTAAACCGACAGGTGGAGTTAAAAAGGCAAAAGGGAAAGACAAATCCGGGGCTGAAGGATCGGGAAAGGAGAATGTTTCTACTGCCACAAGTCGGGACAATGAAAACGCAACTGTATTGAGTACCTCGTTGATCTCAAGAAGAAGAATTATGGTGATTCTTCCGCTTCAGTTGTGTTCGTGACTGAAAACTGTTTATCTATAAACTCTGCTTCCTGGGTATTAGATACCGGTTCGGGTTCTCACATCTGCAATTATGTGCAGGGATTGAAAAATAGAAAAGTTTTGAAGACTGGTGATCACACTCTCCGGGTTGGAAATGGTTCCAATATACATGCTGTATCAGTGGGAGAGTATTACCTAGGGTTTCCCTCGGGATGTATATTGGTTTTGAACCCGTGTTATTTTGTACCAAGCATGCTATGTAATATAATATCCGTATCTTTGTTAGACAATGAAGGGTATCATTTTGTGTTGCAAAATAATGTTATGAACATTAACCTGAATCAACAGTTGATTGGGTATGGCACACTGAATAACGGGATTTACGTCCTAAATCAACACACAGTTTTCAACATACAACACACAAACAAAAGAAAAATTTCAGATATAAATGAAGCTTTTCTATGGCATTGTAGACTTGGTCATATTAACGAAACAAGACTAACCAAGTTACATAAAGATGGATATTTAAATCCTTTTGAATATAAATCTTATGTGACTTGTCGGTTTTGCGTTAAGAATAAAATGACCAAAACTCCGTTTACTGGACATGGAGAGAGAGCTACTGAACTCTTAGGCCTCATACATAGTGATGTATGTAGACCAATGTCTACACATGATAGAAGCAGTTATTCTTACTTCATAACTTTTACTGATGATTTCTCAAGATTCAGACACGTGTTCTTGTTGAAATATAAGTCTGAAGCTTTTGAGAAATTCAAGGAGTATAAAATTGAAGTAGAAAAACAAAAGGGATTGAGTATCAAGAAACATCAATCAGATCGAGGAGGAGAGCATTTAAGTACAAAGTTCTTAAACTTCCTAAAAGGGAATGGGATTCTCTCTCAGCTCACTCCCCTTTGCACACCACAGCACAACGGTGTGTCAGAACGGAGGAATCATACCCTATTAGATATGGTACGTTCCATGATGAATGATGCTGAGTTACCACATTCCTTTTGGGGACATGCATTGGAGACCGAAGCATATCTATTGAACATGGTTCCAACTAAGGCCGTGCCTACCACTCCATATGAGATATGGTATGGGAAGAGACCATCTCTTAAACGAGTTAGGATATGAGGTTGTCCTGCTTTTGTTAAAAAGCAGAATATAGAAAAACTCGAGACACGATCGGTTCTATGTACATTTGTGGGATATCCAAAACATTCATATGGATATCTTTTCTACCACATGGAGGAACAAAGAGTGTTTGTTTCTCAGTATGCCACATTTTTAGAAAATGATTTATTTACAAATAATACTGATGGCAATGAGGTAGAACTAGAAGAAGTTCTAGAACCACAAATAACTAATAACGATTTGGTTGAACCTGATGTTGCAATAGAACCTCACGAACCTCAGTCACTTCGTAGATCTAGGACTTCTCGCCCACCGGAGAGATACTATGGTTTCCTCATTGATGGTGATAGAGAAGATTACATTATGGATGATGATGACCTTACTAGTTTTCAGCAAGCTATCACGAGTGGCGACTCAGAGAAGTGGCCGGATGCCATGAGATCCGAAATGGAGTCCATGTACACTAACAAAGTATGTACTTTAGAAGTTGCACCTTCTGGAGTAAAACCCGTGGGGGGAAAATGGATCTTTAAGAAAAAGATCGGTGTAGATGGACAGGTAGAGACCTATAAAGCTAGGCATGTAGCGAAAGGATTTCGTTAAAGACCAGGATTGGACTATGATGAGACTTTCTCTCCAGTAGCAATGCTTAAATCCATTAGAATCCTACTTGCTATTTCTGCTCACTACGACTATGAAATCTGGCAGATGGACGTTAAAACTGTATTTCTAAATGGTGATTTAGAAGAGTGCGTTTTTATGGATCAGCCGGAAGGCTTCATTGACTGTGGGAGCAGCGAAAACATTGTAGATTACTTAAATCCATTTATGGATTAAAGCAGGCATCACAGAGTTGGAATATCTGCTTTGATGATATAATCAAAGAGTTTGATTTTGTCAAAAATATAGATGAGCCTTGTATTTATAAGAAGATTGTAGGGAATACTGTCACATTCCTCGTATTGTACGTGGATGACATTCTCTTGATAGGAAACGACATACCTATTCGACAATCGGTCAAACTATTCTTATCATAAAGGTTCTCCATGAAGGACCTGAGTGATGCCTCATACATTTTGGGCATTAAGATCTATAGAGATAGATCTAAGAGGTTGTTGGGATTGTCCCAATCAAGGTGCATTAACACCATCCTGAAGAAGTTTAGTATGGAAGATTCCAAGCGAGTTACTTTACCCGCTTGTCACGGAATCACTCTCTCCAAAGACTTTTGTCCAAAGTCTGATGAAGAGAGAGCTCGCCTGAGTATTATACCCTACGGTTTTGCCGTAGGATCTATAATGTATGCGATGTTATGTACTCGCCCTGATATTGCTTATGCACTTAGAGTGGTAAGCAGGTATCAATCCAATCCTGGGGAGAAACACTGGACCGCTGTGAAGAACATTCTTAAGTACTTGCGAAGGACTAAAGAATTGTTCTTGGTGTATAGTAATGGGGATCTCCAGATGGAGGCCTTTACCGATTCCATCTTCCAGAGTGATGACAGCAAATCTATCTTGAGGTTTGTATTTACCCTCAATGGAGGGACGGTTTGTTGGAAGAGTTTCAAACAGGACACCGTTGCAGACTCAACGATGGAAGCTGAGTATATTGCTGCAAATGATGCTGTCAAGGAAGCGGTCTGGATACGGAAGTTCATCTCGGAACTAGGAGTAGTTCCCACCATTATTGATCCAATACCATTGTATTGTGATAATAATGGGGCTATGGCATTGGCTAAAGAGCCCAGGTCCCATCAACAATCCAGACACATCCTGAGGCGATATCATTTGATCCGAGAGATAGTTGATCGCCGTGAGATCGAGATTCGGAGAGTAGACAAAGAATAACACCGCGGATCCACTAACCAAGGCCCTTCCACAGCCGCAACCTGAGCGACTATTTGAGATGTTGGGTATGAGATATGCCAATAATTGGCCTTAGTGCAAGTGGGAGATTGTTGGATATATATATGCCCTATAGGAAATTATTTGTATAGTGGATGCTTGGACAAGTATACATATAGAGGACTTTCTTGCTCGACATGATAGTATGCTATCTAGTTGCTCTTTATCTTAATATGTTCACTTGATTGTGTATACTATTCATTTTATACATGTTGATAAAGCCCTTAGGATATCAGCTTGACTACCATGATTATGATGCAGATCATACTAGTGGGGCATGTGTAGTCTATAAGCATATCCTTAATTTTTCCTAGTCGTGGGTATATCGAGACGGGGCATCGATATTCCAGAGTAGACTAGCGTATACGTTTCTTAACCCAGTTGAGGGGGCGAGGATCCCATATCCATTGGTGTTTGACAGCAAAGATTGTATACGTGTGCTCATTGGAGACTGAGTACACTGAACAGACTCAATAAGAACTCCTATATGGTATTATATCTATCGTCGAATAATAGTTCTCAGATGACACTTGTACATGTTATTCTGTAGACCCGAGATCGTCATAGAGTCTTGTGTGTTTCCCACCGTGCTTTGATTTCCACCCTACCTTGGCTCTACTGAGTCATGCAAACAGGTGGTTTTTGGGTACAGTCCCAAGACATATGGAGGCAATGAGCGATAGGAGGGGTTTCATCACTCCCGGTATTAGGAGTTGATGTTGCACTTTGCGCGATTGGCTATAACTGCAAGTCCCTGGCCAGGGCTGATGAGATTTACTGATAAGTGTTATCGGTAGTCTCTCGACCTGCTATAGGCCATACATCAGCATGACTTATTGAGTTATTGGAGCTCGACGATTCCATCCCCAGGCTCAATTTGCAACATATCAGACGAAGAGATCGGACTGTACGGTAAGTGTCTCTGATTGGCTCTACGGGAGTTTGGACAAGTTCGCTTGTTGTTCTTCTGTTTGCTCAATACCTGGGTAGCCGTTACGTGCAGCTAGTACCGCTGACGGTTTGTAGGTATCTGATATGATCATTGCCTACTGCTAGCGTATTGAGGAGTCTGAGAGTCCCACGTAGGGGTTTCCGAGCTCAGGCAAAACGAAGTGGGGGCACATATGGAGATATGTGTGGGAGCTTGATTAAATACGAGTATATGATACCGTATTTTAATCTGGCGTTTTCTATTAGTCGGGTTATATGTGATATGACCGGATTATTAAATCAAGTGTTGATTTAATATAATGACTAATTACTCATATAATTCCTTTCTTTATATTATGCATGTGTGTGTGTGTGTGTGTGTGTGTGTGTGTATATATATATATAGAGAGAGAGAGAGAGAAGGAGAGAATAATGTAGGAAGCGTCGAAAAAATACAACCTCCACCATTTTTTCCGGCAATCGGCACTCATCATCATCATTGTTATCATCTAAGATATACATATCGCAAATTTCATGTGATTCCACCACTTTTTCACCGTTGAATTAGCAATGTAAAAAGTTCTATTGTCGGTAAACCATTAATTTTGCATCAACTAAATCAACGGTGAAATAATGGTATAATCACATGAAATTTAGTGTATCCATATCTTAGATGATAAAGATGGAAGTGATGTATGCCGATCGTCGAAAAAAATCACGGAGCATGTATTTTTCCGACGCCATAGGAGGAAATTCCCTCCTATGGCACATTGCCTCCATTACCCTCATACACACATACACACACACACACGTGTGTGCATGTATCATGGTGGATGATACATTGGACATGGCTATGCTAGACTCACATGGAAATATATTAGATGTTTATTGATTTTGAGTAAATGGAAAATTGAATAATGATGTCATGGTTTCTACACTCTTCTTAAAATATCTCATTAACCATGGTACATTGTTTAATCCCTCCACTAACTCACACATAAAATATCTAAGATATTTTTCCATGGCTCATATATTATGAGTGTGACTCTCTCTCTTATCTTAAGCTTAGCCATTAGTTCATCTTCTTCCTCCAAGCTCTCTACCATTTTCTAGTGAGTAAAAGAGAAAGAAAAAGAAATGTTTAAAAGTGAGAAAAATCCCACTTTATCAATCTATATTAGTCTAGCACACTTGTATAAGTTGTTTGCCTCACTTCTACTTAGTTTAAGTGAAGCAAGAGCTTGAGTGTAAGGAACTCCGGGTGGATCATCCTGGACATCGAGGGCTACAAGCGGAATTGTTCCAATCTTCGAATGGAGCCAAGAGGAGCCCAAGGACTTCTACACGGAGCCATTGAAGAGAAGAAGAGATCTACAAAGGTTTTAATTCTTCTTCTCTTAGTGTTAGACACTCTTTGTATATGATACTTACCCTAATCTGTAGTTTGATTCGTGGCTTGTGTGCTTTAGCTATCTAATTTTTTAAAATCCATTACATATTGTTGTTTAAACCCTAGTAGAGATGTTAAGACACACTAACACGGTGTACTCACACCCAGTGAGCACCTGTATACGATCTTAGATGCGAAAGACCAATGGTTGCGGGACCATACCATCTCCCCTTATCGGGGTCTAGAAACGTATACACTAGTCTAATCCGGAATATCGATGCCCAGTCTCGATACTACCACGACTAGGGACCTTTTAAGGATGTGCGTACCGACTACCCAGCTCCCATAAGTATGATCGCCATCACAACGCAGGTAGTCTAGCAATGATCCTACGGGCGTTATTAACATGTATGAATGATATGTAATTGTAACATTTCAGAAAAATATAATATTATTTTTGGGAATTTTTATAATTTAATATTATTTTATTGAATATTTTAATATTTCGGTATAATTAAATACCGATAAATGGGGAAAATTCTGAAGAAAAAATTACGGAAATTCTAAAATATGTTATTTAGTGGTAATTGTGTTTAAAGTGGGGTTTTTGGTAAAAAGTTTACCAAAACGACTTTTAAATATTTTATCTGGTTTTATGAATATTTTATTGGAATTTTATCTGGACTGCACACACATGTGCATGTTAACTTGGGTTAAGTCTAGGGTTACCATGTTTAGATGAACATGGTGGGTTAACCGTGTTTGGCCAACCATGATGGGTTAGCCATTTGGTTATGTTAATGGGGTTAATTAAGGGGTTTTAGCCTTGTTAGAGGTGATAGGGTTAGGGTTGACTTGTGGCTAGAGAAAGAGAGAGAGCCATGATAGTGGTCATGCTAGCTTTCATTAAGAGAGAGAGAGAGGTGGCTGAGGTAATGTCATATCCCATTGCACTTCACAACTTTTTCTTGTCTCACTCACATCTCTCACACAACACAACACCATCAGCCCCAATTCTGCATCAGCAGCAACAATATCATTCAAAACAACACCACACCACCACAACCATTCCCACAACACCAAACCAACAGCTCACAACTGCTGTAGCAGCAGCAGCAGCCAAAGAAACCAAATTGAAGCAATGACAGCAGCCTGAGCAGCAACAGCAACAACAAAAGAGAACAGCCACATAGGAGCAGCTCTGCTGTAGCAACAGCACCCCACCAGCAACCACACACTCCTCTTCCTCTTGATCTTCTCTTCTCCTTCATCTTGGATCCCTTGAGGTATAATCGCACAACCCAACTCCTTTCTTGCAAGTTATGGGTAATAGGCTGAAATTTAGTGTTTATATCGTGATTAGTGCTGGTTTAGGTAAATTTGAGTGAGACTTGACCAAGTGTTGGTTTTGATGGTTGGTATAACCTTATTAGATGTGTTTAAGACCAGTTCACCCCAGAATTTCCCCAGATTCCAGCAAAATTACCAGATTTTTCGATTTAGTGCCGGTTAGCGTTTTGTCGACTTTTTAAGCCTTTCTGGAATCTGCTACAACCCGGGGCCTCCTAAAATAAAATTTACTTGGCAGTAAGCTGTGCAGGCATCCTGGAACCATCCCACAAAACCCTAGCCCCCACCTCCATATTCTGGCCGCAGATATATTCCCTCTGTCTGCAATTTGCGGACAGAGCAGTAGGGAACTGCCTCGTTTTGCGTGCACGGCTCTTTTACCTGTAAACTTGACCCCTGGTATGTCTAGTTTTGTCTGGTTCCAACCAGGGTAGAATCTGGGTTGATTTTCTTGAGTTGGCGCATGAATTACGACTTGTTTTCGTATGGTTTTGGTATTCGATGATTCGTTTCTGTCGGTGGCGTTTGAACGCCAACGGCAGAGGGTTATTGGCTGTGTTTGCACGCGAGGCTACAGGTTTTTACCTATGGGCGTATCGTGCACCTTTTTGGCTTCCGATATTGTTTTCATGTGTTTTAGCGTATGATATCCTTGTAGGTACCCCACGTGGCGTCGAAGCGTTGGAGATGCAAATGGCGACATCGGCACCGGCACACATAAGAAAGGTGAGTAGATTTATATCTACTGGGAGAAGTCGGGTGGATGGCGTATAGCACCCCCACAGTCCGATGTCTAGTATACCATATATACTGTACTTATATATGATAACTTATGTGTGACGTGATTGTTTAGGATGTGTTAGGTGTACTATGCATAGACTATGGTTAGAAGTAACTAGTGTGGTTCTTAGTCGCGAACCATAGAATAGATTTACACCCACACGCACACACGTGCTTATTTGCTATGTTCATACTGTGATGACGAGGATATTGGAGGACATTGGATGTGAGTCGATGAGTTTGGGCATAGTGCCATGATATCGGTGATGTGATGTGATTCGTATTTGGGATACGATATATGATTTTTAGCGGGCCTTTGGGCGTGTCTTTTGCACACGCATTCATACTTATGTAGATGGTATCGATTCGTACTAGACTTAGATCAGTACCCCAAGTTATGTAAGGATACCAGATAATTGATGTGATGATTGTGATATTGACCCGCACCTAGCTATTGGGATGCCGTACGACGATTTACCGTACGAGCTTTATATTGATGATTGATTCGCACTCATGACTTGAGGGTGTCAGATGATTTACGGTATCGTATGCGATACTATTGATGTGGGATCACCGACTACTATCTTTATATTTATATATATACCGACTCAGATTTAGGTGGTTTCCATACCCCTCCCGATTGACTTGATAGTTAGATCAGTAGTTAGTATAGTAGATATTAGACTTGACCCGAGTCATACCTATTTCAAAACTAACGAATCGGGAGTATTTTAAAGACAGACAAAAAGACATTTTACAGATAATTTCAAAAGGGGCATCTCTTCTTAAAAACACAGTAGCCCTTATTTTACTAAAAATCCCGATTCGTCTTATTTCAAAAACGCAAAACTACATGACACTTACATATTGATGTAGGTTCTGCTCTAGTGCGTTGATTATTTGATTCCGCATATTTATATTATTGCATCGCATTACTTGTGTTTATTGAGATATTACCATCATGCTGTTAGGACACCAGAACCATTATCGATGATGCGTATGTTCCACGTACACTATTTGCCGGCTCACACACTTCATCATCGATAATTGCCATGCCACTACACTGTAGTACTGTTGCATTCATGATATGATTCGTGCATGGCATATTGTACACTTATACATGTACACATACATAGATGATTCCGGCTTGATTAGAGATTTGGGAACCACAAGATATCTTTTAAACTGATTCATTTAAAAAGAGCGGTTTCCCTCGACATGTGCACATTACTATTCCATGTTGCATGACTTACTGATATGCTTACCTTTCTTTACATGTCGCATACATCATGTTTGATTATACGCATTGAGATATGTTGTTTCCATGATATTTCTGGATTTGGGGACCGTGGATATTTCAACAGAAAATATGTAATTGTTTTAAAAATCCGGTCACCCTTGATATGATATTTCAGTGCGTCCACAATGAGTTTTCTCGGTTCCAGAGAGCTTGTGTGGGTATACCTGATTCGAGGAGCGGTAGGCACCGATTGCGGGTACATGGTGGACCCGTTGAGGTACCCCGGGGCAAGAAGACTCATATATGCTTGACGGTGAGCCCGGCAGGGGGAGTACTACCTACCGGTGATAGTATTTAGGACCCGTCGGTTATCCGGGGGATACCGACTGGAGTCATGAGATGGATATGAGGGCCAACCAGGGTGTGCGGCGCCTGAGATACATGAGAATTTACGTGTCAATGCTAGGCACAGGTGTTCATGATGTTTTCGAGTGTCGATGCTAGGCACTCAGGTTCCATGATTTGATTATATCCTCATATTTCCATGCATATGCTTTACGATATTTACATGCATGATGCATGTTGTCATTGGGCGACATGTGGACGGGATCCAACGATTTACAGATATTGATTACCTATTTGGAGGATATCCACATACTACTAGATTCATGTTATAGTTGGCATTGATTCATATTGACTACCTCGATCATACCTCATTTGTATATATAACAGTGGATGAGGACGCTGTTATATATACCCTTACACCAATATTAGTGGAATGGGACGCTAATACATGTGTATTGATGTCAATTTAAATACTTCATCATATTACTCCATGCAGACATACCTCATATTTATGACATGTTATTACCTGAGGCATTGGCGCGAGTACTTGGCACTACATACCTATATAGATGTTACATTGCCACCTCAGCATGCTTCAGACTTATTCATTTGAGGTTTATATTTGTTGATCGTATGACCTAGGATTGCGTGAAACATACGATTTTCTGCTCGTAGATGTTCTTCTATTCACGAGTTGGCAACTCACCCCCGTTGTGCCCCAGTTCTTGCAGGTGTTTGCCGTACAGGGTTCATTATGGCTTGCGGCACTGCTTCTTTCGGGTGAATTGCTGGTAGGTGGGTTTATTTGTATCGTACCCATCATTATACATTGTATATTATATTCAGTTGTATCTAGAAGTTCCATCAACCAAACATGTACTTATTTGAGATAGAGACCAGTGTTGATTATTCTTTCGATCTTAGAGTCGCGCGTTATATTTCTCTGGGTTTCATGCAGTTGAGTTTCCTTTCTGTCGTGATCCTCGCCTTTAGGCGTTGTATATTATGTTGCATACTGGTTGAATGGTTATGGTTTTTCCTGCACTCTACTACTTCTCTTGGTTTGGATTCTGGGCTCGGCTTACTTAGAGTACGTACGCCTTGAGACATTCGTAGCCTAAGTGCCGGTCATGTTCCGTACTTTCGGGTCGTGACAGTAATAGCAAGTAAAACATATGCACATGTTAAGATAAAGAAAAACCATATAGCATGCTATCATATCGAGCAAGACTGTCCTGTACATATATATGTCCAAGCATCCATATGTATACATATACAATAATGGCCTCTAGAGCATACAAATCCAACAAATACAATAAAAGAAAATGCCTGAATATGTGGCATGAAAGTCTACCCTAGCACCACCACTTTGTCAAAACCGGCATCATGCATGCAACTTTAAAATTTTCGGGGTGCTAAGCTAGACTAACCAAAGATCTAACTAGATGATTAGGTTTTCTATGATGATATCAAAAAATTTACACTAAGAGAAAGAAACTACAACCTTTGTAGACCGTGTCCTTCTTTTTAAAAGCTCAGAGTAGTAGTCCACGCGACTCCACTAGGCTGCACTTGATGTTGGATCGAGCTTCCTACGTGGCCTTCGTGCCAAAGATGATCCATCGGAAGCTCCTCTAATCCAAGTGTAACATTTCAGAAAATATAAAATATTATTTTTGGAATTTAATATTAAAATAATATATTTCGTGAAAACTGCCCAATTTGCGAAATTGGGGTTTTCATAAAATAGTATAAATATATACCAATAATTGTGAAATAATTGGAGATTAAAATGATTTATTAATTTAAAAATTAATTTATTGGATTTCGCATTTTTATATTTAATTATATGCAGTTTGGATAAAAACCCGATTAGTGCACTGCTAATCGCGATTAGGCCAAATCCGTGTTTCTAAAGTTTTTTCATGGTTAGTGCACCATGACATGTTTCATGTGATTACATGTTGTTTCTTGTGTTGTTTTGGGGTATTATGAGGTTGGGTTTTAAAAAGAAAAGAAAAAGAGAAAAAGGGTAAAAGTTTAGAATGATTGGAGAGAGAGAGAGTGAGAATAAGTGTGTGAGAGAGAGAGAGGGGCTGCCTCATTCATTTTCCCCCCATCATTTTTCTTCTCCTTCTTCTTCCTCACTTCCCTCCACCTTCAACCCTAAGATCCATCTCAAAAACCATGTCAAAACCCTATACTCCTTTCACAAAAAATGATCACCTCTTCATCCTCTACGCAATGGACCAAGCAAAGTTGGATTTTGATGACATTGGGAAGCTAGGGTTTTTCTTGAGTTGCCCAAATGAGGTATAGCTTCTCCCATTTATTTTAGTTTGAGTTTTCTTGTATTTTAGTTTAGTTTAGAAGTTGTTTAATGGTGGATTTGTGAATTTGGAAAATTCTAGAGAAGGGTTTGAGTAATTGTGTGGACTTTGGGTACTTAGTGGCTGTTCTAGGGTCTTAGAGATTGATTTGCTAACCTGGAAATGAGAATAGAAACCATAATACGAACTTAGGAATTGCTCCATATCGGTTTTGTGACATTTAGCATGCCTACAGGGAATCTGGGATGACCCGAGGAGTTTTTGAGAAAAGAAAACAACTCCAGAGACCTAATTAAGACCCTAAGAGACCACCCTGAAAATACGAACACATTCCATGCAGTTTCGGCCAAGGTGGCTGGAAATTTTGGGCATGTGGCCGGCCACTTGGTGGGGGATTAGGTCCAGATTGTTTCAGTAGCTCACCCACTCCATATACAGCACCCTATACTTGCTAGTTTTGCTTCAATTGGCCTGAGTTAAAATCTGGGAGCACATTGGTGTGATTTTTAGTTATGTTTTCCGTATTTTTAATGCTAGGTTTTGATATTTGTATTTTTATTTGGTTGTTGGATTTTTGTACGTCAACACCAAGGGATAATTGGTTGGTTTTGCATGCGTGAGCTATAGGTTCTAACCTATAAGCGATCCGTGTGCCGTATCGGTTTTCCGGATTCGATTTTAATAGCGATTGCGATTGTGTATTATTGTAGGTACCTTCGTGTGGATTCCGAGGTGACGGAGCATAGCATCATCGACTTCGGAAAGCAAGGATCAAGGTGAGAAGATCTATATCTACGGGGGAAGTTGGGTGTATGGCGTATAGCACCCCCGTAAGCTTTTGATGGAAACCGATTCATAGAATATGGTTAAGGAAACCTAGATTAGAAAACTATGGATAGGGTTAGAAAGATAGTTAGAGATGATATGAATGATGGAATATATATATTGAGATATGAGATGAAAGCTTTAGGGATATGAAAAGTGAAAGTGAATTACGACTTATAGATATGTAGTTACACTAGAATAAGCATTGAGATTTAGAGTAACATGAAACTAAATTAATAAGGTAGAATTTATATATAAAATTGACTTAATGTGATGAAAAGGAAATACGATGTGAGATGATGACTTGATGATATGTGGGTACGGATGCGAGTCGATTGAGATGATTGATACCTTTGTCGGTCCCCTGGTATGAGATTGTTATGGATGTGACTCGGGGATATAGGTATATAGATTTATATAAATGTTGTGAATCATGAGTGATATGTCGTATGAGGTGTTAGGTCCGTATCCTCATTGTCGTATAAGTTGATAGGATCCCTAATGGTTTGATGCCGCCGTACGATGATTTTCCGTACGTGATGAGCCTGACTTTATGATTGATCCATACCCTTGACTAGAGGATGCCGTACGATGGATTATACCATACGTGGTGTTGTGAAGCTAGATGTCGATTAATAGATTCACCGACTCGGAAATATTATAGACACGTATACCTTTAACATTGAGCTTAAGATTTATTTATGGTATGCACATGTCATTGTCATTGCATCATATATACCTGTGCTAGTACACCTACACCATTATCGATGATGCGTATCCTACACTTACACAGATTGGCCGGCTCACACACTTCATCATCGATAATTTCTATGTCACTACACAGTAGAATTGCTGCATCATGATATGACTCCTTGCATGATTTACCTGCTATAGTTATATATACACCTTTATACGATGTTGTATTTGACTTGGGAGACATTGGGAACCCATGATATATTTAAAAACTGGATTTATTTAAAAGAGCGGTTTTCCCCTAATATGTGCATATTACTGTTCCATGTTGCATGATATACGGATATGCTTACATTTCTGTTATATGTCGCATACATCATGATTTACGATTATACGCATTGAGATATGCTGTTTTCATGAGATTTCTGGATTTAAGAACCGTGGTCATTTTAAAAGAATGTATGTATTGTTTTAAAAACCCAGTTTCTCTTGATATGATTTTTCAGTGCATCCACCATGCGTTTTCTCGGTTCTGAGACGTGTGATATGTGTAACCCGATTCGAGGAGTGGACGATCCGTTTGCGGGTTCATGGTGGACCCGGAATGGTTCCCTAGGGCGAGAAATGATTTTCGTGGTGTAGACGATGAGCCAGGCAGGGTGGGCATTACTTACCGGTGATAGTATTTGGGCTCAGCAGCTATCCGGAGGATACAGACCGGAGTCGAGAGATGATATGGGCCGATCCGGACTGACGGAACTCGTGGGCCGATCCGGACCGACGGAGCCCGAGAGATATGAGAATTTACGTCTCGATGCTGGACACGAGTTTCATGATGTTTCGAGTGTCGATGCTGGACACTCAGGTTCCATGATTTTGATGTGCCGCGAGGGACACACGTTGATTTATATCCTCATACCTTCATGCATATGCTTTTATGATATTTACATACATGATGTTGTTGTGTCGTTGGTTGACACGTGGACGATATCCATATTCATATAGACTTTGGGTATGTTGTTGGCACATATACAGTTACGGTCAGCCTAGATATTATAGTATTACCTTTATGATATTGTTGACCTAGGAGTCGTTGCTTATTTGATTTCTACTTGTTGATGTTTTTCTACTCACGAGTTGGCAACTCACCCCCGTTGTGCCACAGTTCTTGCAGGTTGATCGCTTGGATCAGTAGCAGCATCGTTGGCACACAGCTGCTTTTGGGTGATTTGCTTGGTAGGTGGTACATGTTGGATCGTACCACTATTGTATTCATTATTCATATTGTATCTAGTCAACTCCATCAATCAAACTAGTATTTGTATAAGTAATGAGACTTAGCAAGACTTGTAGTTGCGAGACTTGAGCGATGGGTTTTATGTTCGCTTTTGGGGTTAATGCCTTGCTTTATTCTTTATCTTTTGTGGTGATCTTCGCTGTTGGGCGCCGTATGCTTATATTTATGCTTTGCGTGGTTGTGGATCCACCAATTGACGAAGAGCTAGCTACCGCTTGGGGATGCCTTTATCATTATTATGTATTGTGGTTTTGGATCGAAAAAATACAAAGGAGGTGCTGCCCAAATTTTTAAAAGACGAAACATGTTTTTAAACTATTAAATTCCACTTGCATTTTTCATGTTCCTTTTCTATGCTTTTAAGAAAACTTGATTTCATTATACCTTTATTTCAAAACTTCACCTCTTTTATTTTCTTAAAAATGTTGAGATTTTTGGGTTTCGGCTTACTTGAATTACGTTACGCCTTTAGACGTTGCGCGATTTAAGTGCCGGTCACGAGCTAAATTTTGGGTTGTGACAAAGTTGGTATCAGTGCGCTAGGTTTAACCTTGGTTCGAGTCTATGTTTGACTATGCGGAGTCTAGGGAGTTTATATATTTTAGAACCTAGACTTGACCTTACGGAACTTAGACTTGAACGGGGGGGGTAGACCCGAACTTTCGTTTCGTAGGTTGACCCTGATTGATGGAGTAGGTAGCTTGGGTAGAGTGATGTAACGTACGTATGTTCCGCGGCATATTTACGATACGATACTCCACTTAAGAAATCTTAGGATGTACATATTTTGAGATCTGTGATTCTCTTTGTACCCATGATTATACATCCATTGGAGATCCTTGATTCTATTCGTTTCCATGATCATACTCTCATTGATGCTGTTTCTTCTTATGATCATGTATTCATCCTGGATCTGTTGATTCCTTTCATTCCGTTGCCTTGTTTTCGTCGACACACGATTGAGGTTCCAGTCACCATGGTTTGAGCGCAGATTGAACTGCTGCTAGTGATGCGGTCAGGGTGAGCTCGTCATGGACGAAGACTGACCATCATGTTTTCTGGTGACATGGGAACGTATCGAGTTAGTGTTTATGTTGTGACCTCTCGGATGAGGCGAGCGTTTGGTTTTTCACCGGATGATCGGGCCAGTGATAGAGGCTGCCAGTTGTGAGAGGACTGTTGATGTACGACCTACCTCAGAGATTGTGATTTAATCTATTTGCAGACAGATGGCCCAGCTGTTGCTGAGATTGATAGGATGTCGCTTCCAGAGCTTACGAGTTGAGATCACTAGAGCATGCAGGCAGAGCTACGACAGATGATAGCTAGTCTACCTTGAGTTGAGAGACGAAAGGTATTCACATGTTGTCTAGGCGAAGTTAAAAGTTTGAACAAATGTCAGAAACCCATTTTTCCAAGTTTAAAGTATTCGAAGGAACATGCAAGTAATTCTTTGGACCCTCTAGAAGAATGAAACCCTAACTCGACATAATGACCATGGAACCGCTTCTGAACCTTAGGGTTTGCAGCAGTTCAGCTGTGCCATCAGTAAGGCTTGGGTGTGCCTTTCTACGGTTGGTCCATAGGTACTGTGGCATGTACTGGATATTATTAGACTGTGCTCAGGTGTTGAGCTTTCGGGGAATTATAGGACTTTGATGAATCGATCGAAACATTTAACGTAGTCCGGATATCATGTGATAAGAGATCAGCAAGCCGACCAGCTTCGTATAGAGGACCTCACCCAGATGCGTTGTGAGTTGATCGAGAACGGACGAGTATTGAGTATTCCTCCGATAGTTGGGATGAGTTCCCAAGGACGTGTTCGGCTAGAGATCATCTACAGAGTGATGAAGATACCGAGTTCATGATTTCGAGTCCGTGTGAGAGACTCTGGATTGATTGTAGCCGAGAACATTTGCAGTACGCAGATAGCGTGACGTGACTTCGAAGTGGACGATGATACAGACGAGTAGGACCAGAGGTTCTGTAAGTCCGCGGCAGCGCCCCGGCCGTCTAACAGACACCAATATGCGGAACAAAACTTTTACGACTGGCACTATCGCGTACTTTATCCCGGATCGTCCATTGAAGCTAAACTAACAAATTGTAAAGAGGGTAGAATTGTTATACCGAATGATCCGAGTCCTTCGTTCTTCAACCATCATCCCACGCTATGTTGCAACTGATCCGAACTTGCTCGATCTCCGGTCTCGTTGTCCAGGTGGCACCACGTCGACGGATCTTTAAACGGGCTCCCGCCTCTGAACCGAGGCAACTCGATCGTCAAGTTTGCCAAAAGAGACGACCAAGATGAAGTAGAGAATGAGTAGAACACTTTGTCTCGTTATGTCCAAGGTTATGGACGAACGGTTAAAAGAAGTTGCCTTTTGGATCGATCGAATTGAGTAATGAGCAATCTAATTTTCATGAAGCCAAAACCATAATGTTTTTAATCAAAAAATCAATCTCTCATTTTTAACAAGGGGCCGGCCATTTCAAAGAGAGAAGGGAGGTGAGTGTAAGAGTGAAATGGTGACTCTAACAAAATGATACTTATCATAACCATTAATCAAAGAATGAATCATCAACAAACAATAAATGCAACTAATGAACATAAACCTAGTCACCATAACAACTCATCACACCATTAAATGCTCTAATGAGTCACTAAGCCAAGTCATCACTTCTAGAACCTTCTAGAAGCATGACACACCCAAAAGACGAAAGGATAAATCCGCATTTAACCGAATGTCAAATACGGCTGATGGAAAACTGGAAACTGGCAACTTCCAAAAATCATCCCGAAACAAATTTCAGGATAACCCCGTATCGGTATAAATATACCCGCATTTGTATTACGACCGAATACAATTGCAACTGAGACAAAGATATTATATCTACAGAGTATAATACTGGGTTCCGGCTTAAACCAAAGCCTGCCAGTATTATCTGCCCGAAAACTGACACGTGCGAAAATGTTCGTGCATTTTCCGAACCTTGCAATAAACCCATACGGCCTCTACAACGTTTCTTCCGAACTTGGGAAAGTGTCGGTGGGGGACTCTAATAACTCATCAACACACTGGCACTGGGTATAACCACTAGCACGTCAGAGGTATTGGTTGTACGTAACGTTTTTCCTATGTATTGATTGGAAGGGAAGCTGACGAGCGAACTCATCTTTAAACCCTACTGAGCCTGACAGTGACAATATCCGTACAGTCCGGAACATTCGTCTATGAGTATCGCATATTAGGCCTAGGGGGCCGGTAAACGTCAGACCCCCAATAGCTGTATAAGTTGTGTCAGAGAACAGCTTAGAACACCCTGAGATATTACTGGAATACCTTCCAGTAAATCTCGATTACCCTGGCCAGGGATTTCGTGTAATGGCCCTCCTAAACACAGCGCGATCTCACCCCCAATACCGGGAGAGACGAATCCCCGAAGATCCGCTAACTTGCCTCCAATGTGGCTCGGGACTGTACCCAAAATATACCTATTTGCACGACTCCTTTGACCCGTGGTAGGGTATAAATCAAAGCACAGTGGGAACTCACATGAGACAAATGACGACCTCAGGTCGATGAACTAACCTTTACACATGTCACCTGGGAACTGCTATCTGACGATATGTATAATACCAACTAGCATGTTCCCGGCGAGTCCTGTCCGGTGTACTCATAACCCAATGAGCACCTGTATACATCTTAGGTGATCCAACTGACACCAGTGGCTTGTGAGACCGGCCACCGCCCCTCGTCGGAGTCTCGACTGTATACACTAGTCTACTCCGGAGTATCGATGCCCTATCTCGAAACTCCCACGACTAGGGAGACATTAAGGATGTGCTTATAGACCCCAGCTCCCACATATATGATCGCCATCACACTGCTGGTAGTCAAGAAAAAATCCTATAGGCTTTATCAACATATACATGATGATAAAGACAAACCAGATAACATACTATCATCTCGACTAAGACTGTTTTATCGGTATAGGTCCTCCCTCAATCATTGCAATCACGTACCTGTGATCCAATAATTGACTTAGAGGGCACTATATCCAACAATCTCCCACTTGCACTTAAGGCTAATTATTGCGATGTCGCGTACTCACAGCTCGTGTGATACCGAACATCCAACTCCTCTACTAATCAGTTTCACAAAGCTCGTTTGTAAAACTCTTGTGTTCGAGAAATAGCCTCAGAGAGTGGATCCGCTTCGGTGTTTCTTTCTGTATCTCTCAATATCTCAACTTCGCGGAGATAACCATCTCCCGAATTGAGTAATACCTGTCTTAGAATATGTTTGGATATCTGATGGGACCTAGTTCATAAATGAACTCCAAATCCAAACTTCTTAGACTGTAGTAATCACTGAACCTAATCAGTATCCAGCACCATGCCTCCCACAGTATCCTCTTGGACCGCCTGTCCATAATACTGTCCCTCGTCTGAGGAAAAACTATAACTCTGACAATCACTCTGTCATCTTTGTCACCTTTGAAGCCTGGAATGATAACCGTTTCCCGAAGGAGGTCGCCGTCATCTAATCCGTAGAACATGTACTTATGTTCTATAACTGCTTCTGTATGTTTCTTCAGGATTGGATTAATATAAACTTATCGCATCTAGTGCAATTCAACATCTGTTGTGGTACTTAACATCTCATGATTGACTCAATTGCCTAAGCAAGCGATCTGCCAATCATGCACATCCCTCTCTCCTTTAGTCTGTAGGACATCTTCAGAGAGGGTGACTCAATCACTTGCAGATACACCACCATGCCAGGAGTCAACTATTCTAAAATACTATTAGAATATTGTCAAAGTACCCATATTGGGAAACTACCCAAATCTAGATCTAAAAACCATTAGATCTAGTAAGTAGATTGTTAGATATTATATCCATATCTTTTATGGAGAAACAACTGTGTGATGACCATAGTACATCCTGATCGTAGTATAGGAATTTTACTTCCTACTCAGTGTATGTCATCCAAATACCAGGACATCACACCCTACTACCTTCTTAACAGATCCATTCCTTATTCTGATAAAGTCAAACTTATGACTGTCACATCAAAAATCAGATTTATCTATTTCCGCTATATCTGGTCAAGTCTATAAATAGACACTAGCTTCTTGCCCACTATGCTTTCGCTGCTCCCACTGACTACGACAACCCTCTGGCAGAATAATATATACGTGTACTTCTAAAACTAGTTTAGAACGACGCTATACATATCCTCCTACCCGGTCTCATAGTCTGGAACAACAGTAGTGTCAAGTCTTGGTAAGCAAGAACCTCCCTGTCACCGTCCTTGAGGCTACCGGAGTACCTCTCGGGTGTCTGAGGTTACCCACCATATCTGCGGAGTGGCTATTTGAATGTCAAACCTGATTGAATATATAGGTCCTATTAAATTTTCCGTAATCGTTTGCGGTTTTGGAATCACTTCCAGTTCTACCATACTCCCACTATGTTTTCTAAAAAAATCCATTTCATTAAAACTGTGGCGAGTCAAGAACAATATCACTATTGATCTTCTAGATGGTAAAAAAATCAACCCTCGTCGAAGCTAGGGTCAACCCTCAAACTGCCATTTCCGAAACGTGCCTTGAGTTATCCAGTGTCCGGTTTTAAGCATAAGCTGGACAACTCCTCTTACCTTAACATCGTTAAGATATGAAGCAATCTATATCCAATATAGAAACATAGGCACTTAATTAATTGGAACCAGATTCAAATCATGCAACAGTCTCCAGTGCATATAAAGTTAATGGAGAGAGGCTAATCAACATTACTCAACTTACGAATGCATTCAATTATGAGTAACGTGAAAGAGAAACAAGTTTCTCAAAAACCATTACTATCTACTGAATACCAATCACAAGAATCTACATCTTCGATTTCTTTGAAGAATCCTGATACTTGCGATACATGGTTCTCTACTTTATTCCTATACCCACAACTTCTCAAAACTTAGACATTGTATTTCTACGAAACACTTGTCTAAAAACTAGAGAAGTTACAAGTAAACAGAATATAGTACGAGGACCAACCCCTTTGTCCTGACAGACACTGGACAACATACACATCTCTGTATAAGTCCGCTGAGTTGAATAACTCAAAACATGTGCATCGTAGGTTGAAAAATGTACCCAGGCGATTTCCTCAAATATCACTAATTACAACGAATTCCGATATAATGAGGATGATCACCTAATTTCCAATAACTTGCTCCCACTCAACATCTGTATTCTCATACAGATGTGACAATGTAACCTGGTAAATACATACCCTGGAGTATGTATCCAATCGGGAAATCAGTTTTCAATTAACAATGCACAGTGAATATGAAACATAAATATGTTTCGTAGGGGTATCTTGGTATTCTTTAGTAATGCCTCTTCCATAATCCAAATCATGACTTTAACCGTATATTTCCCTGCCATCTTTCCAATTCCCTTTATTTGTCTTTAGTCGTTACCTTCTGTACACCGTCATTAGGCTAAATGGTTTTCTTCCTTCCCTACCGTTCGGCACCAGCCTAAGGTTTGGAAGAAGAATATCCAGTAAGCATAATAGGTGTACCCTCCTAATCCTAGGGGTACTCGTAACTTGAGAGAAGGTGGCGATAAAAGACAACTGAACAATACCTTATTCCTATTTCTCCTGAACCAGAATCCATTCTCGAAAAATATCCTTCGAGTTCGTATATAATCATACGATGGATTTATCCAATGGAATTGGATGTTTGTAGTGATACGGGTTGTTCTGGAGAAATAAAAGGTGAAGTAGGAGTGGCGATGAAATACGTGGTTTGGTCGTGAATGTTAATAGTCGCAATTTACTTTGCCCTCTTTCTAATTCCTTTATCTTGTCTTTACATATTACCTTTTTGCACAACCTACTTAGGCTAATTGGTTTTCTTCATTCCCTACCTTTTGGCACCTGCCTATGGTTTGGAATAAGACTATCCAATAAGCGTAATAGGTGTACTTTTCTAAACCAAGGAGCCCTCGCAACCTGAGAGAAGGCGATAATAAAAGACAACTGAATAAACTAATTCTATTTCTCCTGAACCTGGATCCATCCTCGAAGAAGTCCCTTCGAGTTCGTATATAACCATACGATGGATCTATCCAATGGAAGTGTATGTCCGTTGTAATACGGGTTGTTCTGAGAAATACAAAGGGTAAAAGAAGGAGCTGCAATGACTTATGCAACTATAGACAATCCAAAAGCCAGTATATTAAGAAGGTTCGGTCAACTTTGGTCACTGAGTTATAGTCTAGGGTCGGTCAAAGGTCGCTGCCAGAGAGAGAGAGAAAAGAAACACTCTGCGTGCACTCTAGCCTAAATCAGAAAGGTTATCATTTTATCTAATTAGGAAACCTCCCACTGTAATCTCAAATTCTCCTCCGAACCTGAAAGAAGAATTAGTCGGGGTCACCCGAAGAGTAAACTAACTCATCAGTGGGAATCGGGATCCAACTCTTATCGCATGATAACGTGAAGGAAGCCACTCAAGTTATCACACTCCAGAAGGTATGCGCATGCCTGGCAAGTTTCATGTATGTTTGAAACTCCCGATGTAATTTTTATCCCATGCTCTTATGACCTTGACGTAGGCCAACAAATCATAAGAAACATATCAAGTTTACCCGTCGTTGTCCTGATCAACTTAAGTCATCGTACATGCCCTTGACGTAGGCCAACAAGGTGTACGTCTGACTTAAACTAATGCATCTATCTATGCAACAAATGAATACCCAGCAGCTACCAAACACTATGTCTTGACGTAGGCCAACAAACATAGCTTGAATACTACCGACCATCCATAAGAAACGACGGAGGTTTACGGCTGGTTTTTGGCGAAAAACCTTTAACGTAATGAATCTGATCTCGTTGAAGGAACCTGATAGCTTTATAAAAATATATAGTAGCGAAAACCTTTTGTTAAAGAAGCTACTCCCGGTGAAGGGATCTCGGCTCTTTCCTCGTGGAATGAGGTGCAGGATATTCCAACTGAATACCGCTATGCAAAACAAAAGGAAACATCTTTGTAATAATTTTAAAATTTGTTCCAACAAAATCAAATATAGGTTTGTTTTATCTTTGCATTGATAAGAATCAATGCAGTCCCATCAAACAATCACACCAGAAAAGAACGAAAATAAAATGTACGTATATGCCATCCGCATTCGTCACTGGGTCCCGTCATTACTCGTTAGGTTACTTAACTAACGACAGAGCGGGGACTGGACTAGCGCGGGTGTAAAACATATACAACATCTAATAGTATAAATACTAATACACAATAATCGCTCCAGGCATGATAAAATGCAACATTACAGAAAAGTAATAAGCATCACAGAACAATACAAATAATCTGGGATCCCCGGGTTTCACAGAGCCGCTACTGAAACCCAACGTTCCCCTGGTCGTGTGGATAGCCTGTGCAATGAAACCTAGACCCCTACGGGTGCTGCAAGTTACTCGCCAAAACCTGAAGCGAGGTAGTCCCCACAACATAGTGATTGGAATACCCGGCACTTCACGGAATCCGGTAAATTGAGCACCCCTCCTTGGGTCAACCTGTACCCCCTACGAGTGCGGCGAATAGTCTGCCAATTCTAGAGTGAGGTCCCTTTGCCTCTCAATGCCATGAGATACGAACCAGTTGCCCTCCAGAACCCGGCTATTCGTGCACCCCACCGCGGGGTAAACCTAGTACAGAAATAAAAATAGTACAATAGGTACATCGACCGCAACCTGGTCGTGCCCTAAAAGAATATTATACAAACAGGCAGTGACGGCAGTCCACAAGTCGGACGCTCGCCCCGCAATATCAAATGTACAAATAAATTTAAACAGCTCTATCATTGCACCCTGCTATCCACCATGACGAATCCGCAACATTACCGCACAACACAGAACATCAACGCGAATGTCACGTTCGCAAACCCGTCTAAAAGAACTATAGCAATCAGACGCGGTTTACCGATCAAATGACATTCCCGGTCAGAGATATAATGAAAGTACTGCATACTAACAAGTTTAAAATTTCGATCGACTAAATTTCCCGAAGTGGGTCCCACAAGCATCTGCTGTACAGTCATAAAATATGGGCCCAAAATAACAGTACCAGAAACCACATTTCCCTGTGAAGAAGCCCCTGGAAAAATTTGGTGCACCAATCCCACTAAACCGCCGCGGAAGCGCGGTCAAACCTTAGGTTTGACCGCGGTTCCGCGGTGATTTGATGGGATCACGTGCCCAAATTTGCACAGTTTGCTTAAAAAGCCCTGCATGATTTTCTGAAATGCTCAAAATGAATTTTAGAACTGTTTAAGAATCGACAGAAACTTCATGTACAGAAAATTGTGATTTCGGAAATTCCGTTCGATCGATCTTTTAAACGCGTTAGCATAATTTAGTATAGCTTAATGGTGAGGCTCTGATACCACTGTAAGTCCGCGGCAGCGCCCCGGCCGTCTAACAGACGCCAATATGTGGAACAAAACTTTTACGACTGGCGCTATCGCATACTTTATCCCGGATCGTCCATTGAAGCTAAACTAACAAATTGTAAAGAGGGTAGAATTGTTGTACCGAATGATCCGAGTCCTTCGGTCTTCAACCATCATCCCACGCTATGTTGCAACTGATCCGAACTTGCTCGATCTCCGATCTCGTCATCCAGGTGGCACCACGTCGACGGATCTTTAAACGGGCTCCCGCCTCTGAACCGAGGCAACTCGATCGTCAAGTTTGCCAAAAGAGACGACCAAGATGAAGTAGAGAATGAGTAGAACACTTTGTCTCGTTACGTCCAAGGCTATGGACGAACGGTTAAAAGAAGTTGCCTTTTGGATCGATCGAATTGAGTAATGAGCAATCTAATTTTCATGAAGCCAAAACCATAATGTTTTTAATCAAAAAATCAATCTCTCATTTTTAACAAGGGGCCGGCCATTTAAAAGAGAGAAGGGAGGTGAGTGTAGGAGTGAAATGGTGACTCTAACAAAATGATACTTATCATAACCATTAATCAAAGAATGAATCATCAACAAACAATAAATGCAACCAATGAACATAAACCTAGTCACCATAACAACTCATCACACCATTAAATGCTCTAATGAGTCACTAAGCCAAGTCATCACTTCTAGAACCTTCTAGAAGCATGACACACCCAAAAGACGAAAGGATAAATCCGCATTTAACCGAATGTCAAATACGGCTGATGGAAAACTGGAAACTGGCAACTTCCAAAAATCATCCCGAAACGAATTTCAGGATAACCCCGTATCGGTATAAATATACCCGCATTTGTATTACGACCGAATACAATTGCAACTGAGACAAAGATATTATATCTACAGAGTATAATACTGGGTTCCGGCTTAAACCAAAGCCTACCAGTATTATCTGCCCGAAAACTGACACGTGCGAAATTGCACGTGCATTTTCCGAACCTTGCCATAAACCCATACGGCCTCTACAACGTTTCGCCCGAACTTGGGAAAGTGTCGGTGGGGGACTCTAATAACTCATCAACACACTGGCACTGGGTATAACCACTAGCACGTCAGAGGTACTGGCTGTACGTAACGTTTTGCCTATGTATTGATTGGAAGGGAAGCTGACGAGCGAACTCATTTATAAACCCTACTGAGCCTGACAGTGACAATATCCGTACAGTCCGGAACATTCGTCTATGAGTATCGCATATTAGGCCTAGGGTGCCGGTAAACGTCAGACCCCCAATAGCTGTATAAGTCGTGTCAGAGAGCAGCTCAGAACACCCTGAGATATTTCTGGAATACCTTCCAGTAAATCTCGATTACCCTGGCCAGGGATTTCATGTAATGGCTCTCCTAAACACAGCGTGATCTCACCCCCAATACCGGGAGAGACGAATCCCCGAAGATCCGCTCACTTGCCTCCAATGTGGCTCGGGACTGTACCCAAAATATACCTGTTTGCACGAATCCTTTGACCCGTGGTAGGGTATAAATCAAAGCACAGTGGGAGCTCACATGAGACAAATGACGACCTCAGGTCGATGAACTAACCTGTAAACATGTCACCTGGGAACTGCTATCAGACGATATGTATAATACCAACTAGCATGTTCCCGGCAAGTCCTGTCCAGTGTACTCATAACCCATTGAGCACCTGTATACATCTTAGGTGATCCAACTGACACCAGTGGTTTGTGAGACCGGCCACCGCCCCTCGTCGGGGTCTCGACTGTATACACCAGTCTACTCCGGAGTATCGATGCCCTGTCTCGAAACTCCCACGACCAGGGACACTTTAAGGATGTGCTTATAGACCCCAGCTCCCACATATATGATCGCCATCACACTGCTGGTAGTCAAGCAAAAATCCTATGGGCTTTATCAACATATACATGATAATAAAGACAAACCAGATGGCATACTATCATCTCGAGTAAGATTGTTTTATCGGTATAGGTCCTCCCTCAATCATTGTAATCAGTACCTGCGATCCAATAATTGACTTAGAGGGCACTATATCCAACAATCTCCCACTTGCACTTAAGGCTAATTATTGCGATGTCGCGTACTCACAGCTCGTGTGATACCGAACATCCAACTCCTCTACTAATCAGTTTCACAAAGCTCGTTTGTAAAATTCTTGTGTTCGACAAATAGCCACAGAGAGTGGATCCGCTTCGGTGTTTCTTTCTGTATCTCTCTATTTCTCAACTTCGCGGAGATAACCATCTCCCGAATTGAGTAATACCTGTCTTAGAATATGTTTGGATATCTGATGGGACCTAGTTCATAAATGAACTCCAAATCCAAACTTCTTAGACTGTAGTGATCACTGAACCTAATCAGTATCCAGCACCATGCTCCCACAGTATCCTCTTGGACCGCCTGTCCATAATACTGTCCCTCGTCTGAGAAAAAACTATAACTCTGACAATCACTCTGTCATCTTTGTCACCTTTGAGGTCTGGAATGATAACCGTTTCCTGAAGGAGGCCGCCGTCATCTAATCCATAGAACATGTACTTATGTTCTATAACTGCTTCTGTATGTTTCTTTAGCATTCGATTAATATAAACTTATCACATCTAGTGCAATACAACATCTGTTGTGGTACTTGACATCTCATGATTGACTCAATTGCCTAAGCAAGCGATCTGCCAATCATGCACATCCCTCTCTCCTTTAGTCTGTAAGACATCTTCAGAGAGGGTGACTCAATCACTTGCAGATACACCACCATGCCAGGAGTCATCTATTCTAAAATACTATTAGAATATTGTCAAAGTACCCATATTGGGAAACTACCCAAATCTAGATCTAAAAACCATTAGATCTAGTAAGCAGAATGTTAGATATTATATCCATATCCTTTGTGGAGAAACAACTGTGTGATGACCATAGTACATCCTGATCGTAGTATAGGAATTTTACTTCCTACTCGGTGTATGTCATCCAAATACCAGGACATCACACCCTACAACCTTCTTAACAGATCCATCCCTTATTCTGATGAAGTCAAACTTATGACTGTCACATCAAAAATCAGATTTATCAATTTCCGCTATATCTGGTCAAGTCTATAAATAGACACTAGCTTCTTGTCCACTATGCTTTAGCTGCTCCCACTGACTACGACAACCCTCTGGCAGAATAATATATACGTGTACTTCTAAAACTAGTTTAGAACGACGCTATACATATCCTCCTTCCCAGTCTCATAGTCTGGAACAACAGTAGTGTCAAGTCTGGGTAAGCAAGAACCTCCCTGTCACCGTCCTTGAGGCTACCGGAGTACCTCTCGGGTGTCTGAGGTTACCCACCATATCTGCGGAGTGGCTATTTGAATGTCAAACCTGATTGAATATATAGGTCCTATTAAATTTTCCGTAATCGTTTGTGGTTCTGGAATCACTTCCAGTTCTACCATACTCCCACTATGTTTTCTGAAAAAATTCATTTTATTAAAACTGTAGCGAGTCAAGAACAATATCACTATTGATCTTCTAGATGGTAAAAAAATCAACCCTCGTCGAAGCTAGGGTCAACCCACAAACTTCCATTTCAGAAACGTGCCTTGAGTTATCCAGTGTCTGGTTTTAAGCATAAGCTGGACAACTCCCCTTACCTTAACATCGTTAAGATATGAAGCAATCTATATCCAATATAGAAACATAGGCACTTATTTAATTGGAACCAGATTCAAATCATGCAACTGTCTCCAGTGCATATAAAGTTAATGGAGAGAGGCTAATCAACATTACTCAACTTAGGAATGTATCCAATTATGAGTAACGTGAAAGAGAAACAAGTTTCTCAAAAACCATTACTATCAACTGAATACCAATCACAAGAATCTATATCTTCGATTTCTTTGAAGAATCTTGATACTTGCGATACTTGGTTCTCTACTTTATTCCTATACCCACAATTTCTCAAAACTTAGACATTGTATTTCTACGAAACACTTGTCTAAAAACTAGAGAAGTTACAAGTAAACAGAATATAGTACGAGGACCAACCCCTTTGTCCTGACGGACACTGGACAACATACACAACTCTGTATAAGTCCGCTGAGTTGAATAACTCAAAACATGTGCATCGTAGGTTGAAAAATGTACCCAGGCGATTTCCTCAAATATCACCAATTACAACGAATTCCGATATAATGAGGATGATCACCTAATTTCCAATAACTTGCTCCCACTCAACATCTGTATTCTCATACAGATGTGAGAATGAAACCTGGTAAATACATATCCTGGAGTAAGTATCCAATTGGGAAATCAGTTTTCAATTAACAATGCACAGTGAATATGAAACATAAATATGTTTCGTAGGGGTATCTTGGTATTCTTTAGTAATGCCTTTTCCATAATCCAAATCATGACTTTAACCGTATATTTCCCTGCCATCTTTCCAATTTCCTTTATTTGTCTTTAGTCGTTACCTTCTGTACACCATCATTAGGCTAAATGGTTTTCTTTCTTCCCTACCGTTCGGCACCAGCCTATGGTTTGGAAGAAGAATATCCAGTGAGCATAATAGGTGTACCCTCCAAATCCTAGGAGTACTCGTAACTTGAGAGAAGGTGGCGATAAAAGACAACTGAACAATACCTTATTCCTATTTCTCCTGAACCAGAATCCATCTTCGAAAAATATCCTTCGAGTTCGTATATAATCATACGTGGATTTATCCAATGGAATTGGATGTTTGTAGTGATACGGGTTGTTCTGGAGAAATAAAAGGTAAAGTAGGAGTGGCGATGAAATACGTGGTTTGGTAGTGATACGGGTTGTTCTGGAGAAATAAAAGGTCTTCCCCCAATCATTGCAATCACGTACCTGCGATCCAATAATTGACTTAGAGGGCACTATATCCAACAGGTTCCTGCGAGATGCTGAAGAGATGTTGTTACTTCCCGTTGAGATTAGAGACCGGATATATCTACAGAGCCGTTGGGATGCGACCAGTTCCAGAGGGAATGTTGTGCTGAAAATGCAGACATCCAGAGAACGATACAAGATTATGTAAGAGTACCAGCCTCCGTATAGTTCGTCATAGGCGAGATTGGAAGAGACCCTGAGCAGGTTCCTTCCAGGACACTGCTGCAATAAGATTTGCACCGAGGATCAGATGTGTGATTTGTATTCAGAGGACCAGAGGCCGACGCCAGTGACGTACCGCTTCACGAGTGGTCATGATAATTGGTCGAGAGATGACCAGAGAAGTTCCAGAACGGAATCGTTCCCGTTAGCACACCTGACCGGGCCGATGAGCTGACGGGTTACGAGATTGATAATCCACAGACAAAATAAGGACCCAGAGACAGAGGACGCCAGACCGTGAGCAGGAGGCAAGCGGTTGTTCTTGTTCTGCCGGTGTTAGGCGCACTGACATTTTTCGACATTGTAGGAGGTGTACCTCAATTTCATTTGTTGCGATTTGCGTTTGTGATCTGAGTATCACGCTTAAATCGCTTGGATTTGAGTTTTGATGATTGAGTTTCATGGTATTGTTTTCGTGCACAATGGCTGTACCAACTGGGCATTTACGTTTTTGTGCATAGCTATTGCACTTGAGATATGCTTTACACACCGTCGTGTTGGTTTATGATTTGTGCATATCTTTTGCACTTGATATCGGTTTTGTGCCTTGGCTGCACGTGTTTATGATTTCATGGATTTCATACAGTTGATTTGATTTTGTGCGTGTGGTACGCACTCGATTTGATTTTTGCACTCGGTACAGCTCACATATGCTTGCAGTACATTGATACGTGTTTTGTGCACGCAGTTACGCACGTTTACAATTTTTATACACCTTGATATGAGGTGTTGTTTTATGCACATTTGAGTTATTGATGAGTTTTTGTGCACTGGATGCACTGTAATTGTATTTCATGCACTGGACACACTGGATTTGTATTTCGTGCACTGGATGCACCGAATTTGTGTTTTGTGCATTGATTGCACCGGATTTATACTCCATACCATGGTTGCACCCGATTTATTTCTTTGAGCATTTGTGTTACCAGATTTGTGTTTTTGTGGACGTTTGCACTTGATGTTCGTTTTCGTGCATGCTACTGCACTAGATGCTTTTTACGGACCTGACGTGCTTGGTATTGGATTTTTGCGCGTGTTAGGCGCTTGGTATTGGATTTTTTCGTGTGTTAAGCGCTTGATATTGGATTTTGTGCGCATCGGATGCACTTGTGTGAGATTTTACTCGTGCATGTTGGATGCCCTTGATTTAGATTTTATCCGCGCGTATTTGATTTCGATTTCATTCGTGCATGATGGATGCACTTGATTTGGATTTTCGCGCATGTTGGGCTCATGATATGAGATGTGGTTTTTATGCACACCGGATGCACTCGATTGTGATTTTCATTCGTGCATGTTAGTTGCACTGAATTGATATTTTAGTGCACTATAGATGCACTAGATGTTGTTGTCGTACACATCCGTTGCACTGGACAGATGCTTTCGTGCACACCCGTTGCACTTAGTTTTGCTTTTGTGCATATTGTGGCACTTGTATTTGGATTTGATTTCCGTGCGCACCAGACGCACGTGATTGTTGGATACGCCTTTTGAGGCTGATTTTTGCTTTTGAGCACCTTGTTTTCATGATGGGCACTGTTATGTAGTAGCCGGACATGACTGATCTGAGGACAGTAAATAAGCACTTTACATGCATTAAAAAGTTTAACCAGAGGTTTTCAAAAAGGAGCTATAGTCTCGCTATTTTCCTACGTGTCCGTGAGCAACACGAACGTTTACAAAGGAAAACCTTTTGGGATATTTTAAAAGGTCGGAACGTATATTTTAGAAAAATATATATGAACATATACTTATTACTTTACAAATGAGTGTCCGTCACTTGTGCCGTGAGTTACGAATCACACGGCGATTCAGAAAATATTGTGGATGAGTTTTATTCAGTTCTTGAAAGTTTTCCAAAGATGCGTACTATACACGTATTATAGTATTTGACTAGTGTATATTGGATTTCTGTAGTGGATTTCGAGGTCTGTATCTCCATTGTAACTCTGAGGATATGCGTGCAAATACGATGATTTCCGTGACGCTTTACGGAGTTCGATTTAAGTTTTGTATTCATTTTCAGGCGCACGCGATGCGCGGTGGTATTTCTGTATCTTCCGTGATTTCGGAACCCCGTTGATTTGAGCTGATTATTGAAATGTTTTAGCATTTGGGGGTTTAAATTTAAATTCGGGGACCGAATTTATTTAAGGGGGGAAGATTGTTACATTTCAGATTATATAAAATATTATTTTTGGAATTTAATATTAAAATAATATATTTCGCGAAAACTGTCCGATTTGCGAAATTGGGGTTTTCGTAAAATGGTATAAATATATACCAATAATTATGAAATAATTGGAGATTAAAATGATTTATTCATTTAAAAATATATTTATTGGATTTGGCATTTTTATATTTAATGATATACAGTTTGGATAAAAACCCGATTAGTGCACTGCTAATCGCGATTAGGCCAAATCCGTGTTTCTATAGTTTTTTCATGGTTAGTGCACCATGACATGTTTCATTTGATTACATGTTGTTTCTTGTGTTGTTTTGGGGTATTATGAGGTTGGGTTTTATGAAGAAAAGAAAAAGAGAAAATGGGTAAAAGTTTAGAATGATTGGAGAGAGAGAGAGTGTGTGTGAGAATAAGTGAGAGAAAGAGGGGGGGTTGCCTCATTCATTTTCCCCCCATCATTTTTCTTCTCCTTCTTCTTCCTCACTTCCTTCCACCTTCAACCCTAAGATCCATCTAAAAAACCTATCACCTCTTCATCCTCTACGCAATGGACCAAACAAAGTTGGATTTTGATGATATTGGGAAGCTAGGGGTTTTCTTGAGTTGCCCAAATGAGGTATAGCTTCTTCCATTTAGTTTAGTTTGAGTTTTCTTTTATTTTTGTTTAGTTTAGAAGTTGTTTAATGGTGGATTTGTGAATTTGGAAAATTCTAAAGAAGGGTTGAGTAATTGTGTGGACTTCGGGTACTTAGTGGCTGTTCTAGGGCCTAAGAGATTGATTCCCTAACCTGGAAATGAGAATAGAAATCATAATACAAACTTAGGAATTTCTCCGTATCGGTTTTGTGACATTTAGCATGCCTACAGGGAATCTGGGATGACCCGGGGAGTTTCTGAGAAAAGCAAACAACTCCAATGACCTAATTAAGACCCTAAGAGATCACCCTGAAAATATGAACACATTCCATGCAGTTTGGGCCGAGGTGGCCGGAAATTTTGGGCATGTGTCCGGCCACTTAGTGGGTTATTGGGTCCAGGTTGTTTCAGTAGCTCACTTACTCCATATACAGCACCCTATACTTGCTAGTTTTGCTTCAATTGGCCTGAGTCAAAATCTGGAAGCACATTGGTGTGATTTTTGGTTATGTTTTCCATATTTTGAATGCTAGGTTTTGATATTTGGATTTTTATTTGGTTGTTGGATGTTTGTACGTCAACACCAAGGGATAATTGGTTGGTTTTTCATGTGTGGGCTATAGGTTCTAACCTATAGGCGATCCGTGTGCCGTATCGGTTTTCCGGATTCGATTTTAATAGAGATTGTGATTGTGTATTATTGTAGGTACCTTCGCATGGATTCCGAGACGACGGAGCATGGCGTCATCGAATTCGGAAAGCAAGGATCAAGGTGAGTAGATCTATATCTACGGGGGAAGTCGGGTGGATGGCGTATAGCACCCCCGCAAGCTTTTGATGGAAACCGATTCATAGAATATGGTTAAGGAAACCTATATTAGAAAACTATGGATAGGGTTAGAAAGATAGTTATAGATGATATGAATGATGGAATATGTATATTGAGATATGAGATGAAAGTTTTAGGGATATGAAAAGTGAAAGTGAATTACGACTTATAGATATGTAGTTACAATAGAATAAGCATTGAGATTTAGAGTAACATTAAACTAAATTAATAAGGTAGAATGTATATATAAAATTGACTTAATATGATGAAAAGGAAATACGATGTGAGATGATGACTTGATGATATGTCGGTACGGATGCGAGTCGATTGAGATGATTGATACCTTTGCCAGTCCCCTGATATGAGATTGTTATGGATGTGACTCGGGGATATAGGTATATATATTTATATAAATGTTGTGAATCATGAGTGATATGTCGTACGAGATGTTAGGTCCGTATCCTCATTGTCGTATAGGTTGATAGGATCCCTAATGGTTTAATTTCGCCGTACGATGATTTTCCGTACGTGATGGGCTTGACTTGATGATTGATCCATACCCTTGACTAGAGGATGTCGTACGATAGATTATACCGTACGTGGTGTTGTGATGCTAGAAGCCGATTGATAGATTCACCGACTCGGACATATTATAGACACGTATACCTTTAACATTGAGCTTACGATTTATTTATGCTACGCACATGTCATTCTCATTGCATCATATATACCTGTGCTAGTACACCTACACCATTATCGATGATACGTATCCTACACTTACACAGATTGGCCGGCTCACACACTTCATCATCGATAATTTCTATGTCACTACACGGTAGAATTTCTGCATCATGATATGACTCCTTGCATGATTTACCTGCTATAGTTACATATACACCTTTATACGATGTTGCATTTGACTTGGGAGAAATTGGGAACCACATGATATATTTAAAAACTGGATTTATTTAAAAGAGCCGTTTTCCCCTGATATGTGCATATTACTGTTCCATGTTGCATGATATACGGATATGCTTACATTTCTTTTATATGTCGCATACATCATGCTTTACGATTATACGCATTGAGATATGCTGTTTTCATGAGATTTCTGGATTTGAGAACCGTGGTCATTTTAAAAGAAAGTATGTATTGTTTTAAAAACCCGGTTTTTCTTGATATGATTTTTCAGTGTGTCCACCATGCGTTTTCTCGATTCTGAGACGTGTGATATGTGAAACCCGATTCGAGGAGTGGACGATCCGTTTGCGGGTTCATGGTGGACCCGGAATGGTTCCCCGGGGCGAGAAATGATTTTCGTGGTATAGACGATGAGCCTGGCAGGGTGGGCATTACCTACCGGTGATAGTATTTAGGCTCGACGGCTATCCGGAGGATACCGACCGGAGTCGAAAGATGATATTGGCCGATTCGGAGTGACGGAACCCGTGGGCCGATCCGGAGTGACGGAGCCCGTGGGCCGATCCGGACCGACGGAGCCCGAGAGATATGAGGATTTACATGTCAATGCTGGACACGGGTTTCATGATGTTTCGAATGTCGATGCTGGACACTCAGGTTCCATGATTTTGATGTGCCACGAGGGACACACGTTGATTTATATCCTCATACCTTCATGCATATGCTTTTATGATATTTACATGCATTATGTTGTTGTGTCGTTGGTTGACACGTGGACGATATCCACATTCATATAGACTTTGGGTATGTTGTTGGCATATATACAGTTACGGTCACCCTAGATATCATCGTATTACCTTTATGATATAGTTGACCTAGTAGTCGTTGTTTATTCGATTTCTACTTGTTGATGTTTTTCTACTAACGAGTTGGTAACTCACCCCCGTTGTGCCACAGTTCTTGCAGGTTGACCGCTTGGATCAGTAGCGGCATCGTTGGCATACAGCTGCTTTTGGGTGATTTGCTTGGTAGGTGGTACATGTTGGATCGTACCACTATTGTATTCATTATTCATATTGTATCTAGTCAACTCCATCAATCAAACTAGTATTTGTATAAGTAATGAGACTTAGCAAGACTTGTAGTTGCGAAACTTGAGCGATGGGTTTTATGTTCGCTTTTGGGGTTAATGTCTTGCTTTATTCTTTATCTTTTATGTTGATCTTCGCCATTCGGCGTCGTATTCTTATATTTATGCTTTGCGTGGTTGTTGATCCACCGATTGGCGAAGAGCTATCTCCCGCTTGGGGATGCCTTTATCATTATTATGTATTATGGTTTTGGATCAAAAAATACAAAGGAGGTGCTGCCCAAATTTTTAAAAGACGAAACATGTTTTCAAACTAATAAATTCCACTTGCATTTTTCATGTTCCTTTTCTATGCTTTTAAGAAAACTTGATTTCAGTATACCTTTATTTCAAAACTTCACCTCTTTTATTTTCTTAAAAAGGTTTAGATTTCTGGGTTTCGGCTTACTTCAATTACGTTACGCCTTTAGACGTTGCGTGATTTAAGTGCCGGTCACGAGCTAGATTTTGGGTTGTGACACTAAGCTACCTTTTCACTAAACTATATTTAGTGAAGAAAACACACTACACCAAAGTACTAATTTAGTGTAGGATGGTGAAGTAGGGGTGTTTAGCTCACTAAGGATCCTCACAAGTCCTAGGTTTCACAACTCATGCGAGTATTTGGGCTTGGAGGTGGAGGTGAAGAAAATGGAGAGAGCTAGAGAGCAAAAATGAGCTTAAGAGAGGAAATGAAAAAATAAAACTTGTAGGCTAGAAGAAAAAAATGAAGCTAAGCTAATCCTGAGTAGCAATCTGGTTGTAGTCTTCCTCTGTGGCATCCATTTTCTCCGTCTCGACCGTATCTGACAAACATTCCTAAAAAACAAAAGTGGGTGGAATGTACATCAATGAACTAGCGCTCGGTATGTCCCAAGAATGTAGCAAGAGTAAAATTGACAAGTGTAGAATATATATGACGAGTAAAAGTATATGATTCATGAGTATATATACTATAGGTCTCTAAATGGTCACTATGTTAACGTTAAGTTCGAAGTGTGAGTATCAACGCAACCATAGAACTATTCACGAGCTCAAGAGTGGGGCCTCAGGAGAAAGAAAACATGGGCCCATTTCATATGTTCTCATCGGGACTCTAGGCTGTGGAGGAGTCGAACCGACTGATATTCGAGTAAATAAAAAAAGGGTTAATATGGGACTCCTGAAGCTCCGTTGGATTCACACAGAAACTATCCTAAGCACCCCGAGTATAAATAGTATATAACTGTATAATATACTTAATTAATTTGATTGATTGATTATAACATGTCTTAATCGAACCCATAAATTGCAAAAGGTGTAGAATAAATTCGAATGAGTTGAGTAAAATACGAGTCATATCAATTGCAATCTTGGTTCGAGTCAAGTTAGTTCGAGTAGACCGGGTTCGAGTTCTTGTTCAAATTTAGATTCGAGTTTGGATTTGAGTTCAAGTTTAGATTCGGGTTATAGTCTTTTTCATATGAATTGATTTAATTGTTAAAGATCTTATATTCGGGAGAACTCTGACAACCGCTTCACATGGACGGCATGATTTGTATCTTTTTCCAAGACAATTGCCACTTGATAATTCCGTTAAGTTGTCTAACCTTAATAGGCAAGCACTCACTTTCTCTGGCTCCCTGGGGCTCAAAAGAAATGATACCGCATAAGCCTATATTAATCTAAAGTCCTTAATATTTATTATTGTTTGTTTACATTGTTTTTATTTCTCGAGGGGGTTTTATGAAAAATATTAATATTGTTTAAAAAATAAACCTCGAAGGTGATTTATAATATTTAGAGTTTTTATGAACATATATTTTAATTTAGGTGGTGTTTTAGTGATAAAACCTTGTTTTTAAAAGTTTATGGTATTTTTATGAAAACTAGCTCTTTTGGAAACTTGATGGTATTTTATTAAAATTTCAATCTTCATTTTAAAAATATATTTTCACATGTTTTTATTGAAAATACAGATTGGTAGTTTTATATAAAATATTCAAAGTTTGTTTTGTTTAGAAAAGTCGTATTTCTAAAAAACCGTATTTTTATTTCCTTTCGATACCGAATTGTCCGTGAGGAGCTCTGCATGTCGCTCTACTATCCCAAGAATGTGCGATAATCCACACCATCCATTAGCGGGTCTTCTAACAAGAGTTGTAGAGACGCAATTTCCAAGGATTTAAAAATATCGATTAAAAACTTGTTTTATAATGAGATGGTATTTTATTGCAAATTGTTTCATTTAAGAAAACTTCTATCCAAAATATCGTGCTATGAATCAAAAGTGTACGTGTGGGGTAGATCGTTACCCCGTGAATTTTTCTAAAGTTTATATATTAGTTATCGGATAAAGGTTATACTAAAGTTCACGGTATTTCTCAGAAAATGTTCGTTATATGATTATTTCATATGGAAATTTTATTAGATTAAAAGCTAAATGATGTGAATGATATGTTAAGGTGGTTTTAGAGAATTTGAATGAACTATTAACATGGCAAGGGTGAAAAAAATTAGTTTAATGGATTAAAGTACATGTTAACTTCACTTTTGTCGATATGTTTTAAAAATTATATTGAAGTGAAAAGAGAGAGAGATGAAGGGACTTACTGGTTTAGATTGTTAACAAGAAAGAAGGGAAGCCTTCAGGGGTCGTGGTTTCATCGGAAAAGCTTCGCTCGTCGAGCTTGGTTTGCTACTCTACTTGGGTGCTTAACTCCACTTGGTACTCAGAGAGTTTGAGAGAATTTTGATAGAAATTTTAGAATGGGAGAGAGCTAGGGGATGAGGTGGTATTTATAGTGAAGAATTTAGGGTATGGGAACTAAAAATTAAACTAAAAGAATTAAAATTGATGTTAAATGATGAATTGAATAGTCTCCGTTTAACTGCAGGGAAATCAAACAGTGCAGGAGAGTAGCGGGGAGCTGAAGGGGTGTGTATGCAAGGCATGGAGTCGAACGGAGCACCGTGGACCGTCGGTAACGGCCAATAGAGGAAAACGGGCAGTCGGGATTTATCCTATCGTCTCGAGCTTCGTGCCACGTGTTTAACTCGGTGTTTACTCCTCATTTATCCCATTTGATTTTTCTGAAACTTTTTCCTTTCTATGTGTATTACACGTGCAACTCTTGGGCTTCCGAAAAGTTAAATGGAAAAATATAAAAAATAATTGGGACTGATGGAATTTGGACACACAGGTTATGTCACAGCAGTGTAGAGGCTTTACCAGTAAGCTACAAGTTGTTTCTTGCTTTTATTGAACAAAAATAACTTATAACTGTAAGTCGATGTTGCGCACCCCGCGGGTTCGCGAGGAGGCGGAATATGCAAAAAACGTTTTTTTCAAGCTTCATAACACCGACTAAACTATTACTTGAACCTTAACTAGCTAAACTAAAAGTGAAAGTGTTTGTTAGCACCACCACTTGGTTTTTCTAGCATCAAGCATGCCAATTTTATAAAATTAGGGGTGCTAATCAACACTAACCAATATCTTAAACTAGATAATTAGGATTTAACATGATATAACAAAACATTACACTAAGAGAAAGGTGGATACAACCTTTGTAGACCATGTCCTTCTCTTCTCAAGCTCCGTGTAGTAGTCCATGCGACTCCACTAGGCTCCACTTGATATTGGATCGAGCTTCCTTTGCGATCTTCGTTCCGAAGACGATCCACTCGAAGTCCGCAAATCCAAGCTACCTCTTCACAAAACTCTTTAGTGAAGGAAACGCACTAAACCAAAGCGCTAATCTAGTGTAGGATGGTGAAGTAGGGGTTTTGTTTCCTCACTAGGGTTCTCACAAACTCAAGGTTTCATAACTCATGTGAGGGATTGAGCTTAGAGGTGGTGAGGAAGAGAATGAAGAGAGCTAGAGAGAAGAACTCATCTTATGAGCTCAACTAGAGAAAATGAACCAAGTGTTGTGTAGAATGGATTGACCCCTCTCACTTATTGAAACATCCATTTGTTTAAAATAAACAAATAGAACCATGCTTCGATAGTGATAAGATACAAATAAAAAATACTACAAAGCCATGCTTCACCCATGCTCCTCATTTTCCACCTCATCATTTCCATTTCCAATAAATAGAAAATCAGCCATGCTTCATCATATATATTTATATATATATCAAATATATATATATATATATATATCAAATATATATATATATATATCAAATATATATATAAAAAGAAAATTGTTAGTGAGCAATAATATTAGTTAATATATAATTATATCAAATATAAATATATATCATATTATTAAATCAACACTTGATTTAATAATCCGGTTATATCACATATAACCGACTAATATCATTTATTTGTATATCACATTTTCAAATCAACACTTGATTCAATAATCCGGTTATATCATATATAACCTAACTGATATCAAATAACCGCCAGATTAGAATACAGTATCACATACTCATATTTAATCAGGCCCCCTCACATATCAGCATATGTGCTCTAATTCGTTTCGCTTGAACCAGGAAACTTCTATGTGGAACTTTAAAGACTCGTCAATAAGCCAGCAGTAGGTGATGATCACATCAGTCATCCACAAGCCGTCAGCGGTAATAGATGGACGTAACAGCTACCCAGGTATAGAGCGGATAGAAGATCAACAAGCAAACATGTCCAAGCTCCCATGAAGCCTATTGGTAACACTTACCGTACAGTCCGGTCTCTTCGTATGATATGTCACATATCGAGTCTAGGGGTGGTATCGTCAGACCCCAATAACTTGATAAGTCATGCCGATGTATGGCCTATAACGGTATGAGAAACTACTGATAACACTTACAAGTAAATCTCATCAGTAGCCCTGGTCAGCGACTTCCTGTTATAGCCAATCAAGCATAGCGCAACATCAACTCCCTATACCGGGAGAGACGAAACCCCTCCTATCTCTCATTGCCTCTATGTGACTCGGGACAGTACCCAAAATTCACCTGTTTGCATGACTCCTTTGAGCCATGGTAGGGAGGAAATCAAAGCACAGTGGGAAACACACAAGACTTTATGACGATCTCGGGTCTACAGATTAACCTGTACTAGTATCACCAGAGAACTGCTATCTGACGATAGGTATAGTACCATCTAGGAGTTCTCAGCAAGTCCTGTTCAGTGCATCCATTCTTTAATGAGCACCTGTGTACAATCTTTGATGTCAAACACCAATGGATATGGGATCAACCATCGCCCCATACGGGGTCAAGAAACGTACACACTAGTCTACTCTGGAATATTGATGTACTGTCTCGATATTCTCTTGACTAGGAACAATTGAAGGATGTGCTTGTAGACTACCCAGGTCCTAGTAGTATGATCCGCATCATAGTCCTGGTAGTCAAGCCAACATCCTAAGGGCTTTATCAACATGTATATGAGAGAAAATATAATAATACCAGTGAACATGTTAAGATAAAGGCAACCAGATAGCATACTATCATGTCGAGAAAGAAAGTCCTCCATATATATGTCCAAGCATCCACTATATCATACAATAAAGGCCTATAGGGCATACATATCACTAACGATCTCCCATTTGTACTACGGCCAGTTGTTGTAGTATCTCATACCCAACATCCAAAAAAGTCTCTCGAATTACATCTGGGGGAGGGCCTTCATGAGTGGATCCACTGTGTTATCCTTTGTGACAACTCTCCTGATCTTGATCTCCCGGCGATCTGCTATCTCCCTGATCAGGTGACACCGCCTAAGAATATGTCTGGATATTTGATGTGACCCGAGTGCCTTGGCCAAAACCATAATTCCATTGTTATCACAATACACAGGTATTGGATGCTCAATGGATGGAACCACACAAAGTTCAACTATAAACTTCTTCATCCAGACAGCCTCATTGGCAGCATCGTTGGTAGCGATGTATTCATCCTTCATCGTTGAGTCTGCTACGATATCTAGCTTGGAACTCTTCCAACTTACTGCCCCTCCATTGAGGGTGAAGACAAAACCCAAGACCAACTTATTGTCGTCATTATCTGTCATGACCCGAAATATTAGCTCGTGACCAGCACTTGAATCACGCAACGTCTAAAGGCGTACCGGAATTCAAGTAAGCTGAAACCCAGAAATCCAAACCTTTTATGAAAAATAAAGGAGGTGAGGTTTTGAAATAAAGGTAAAATGAAATCAAGTTTTCTTAATGCATAGAAAAGAAACATGAATGATGCAAATGAAATTTTCTAGTTTGAAAACATGTTTCGTCTTTTTGAAAAATTTTGGCAGCACCTCCTTTGTATATTTTGATCCAAAACCACAAATACATAATAATGATAATGGCATCCCCAAGCGGGAGCTAGCACTTCTCCAAACGGCGGATCACAACCACGCAATACAGCATAAACAAGTATACGACGCCCAACGGCGATGTTCACCACAAAAAGATAAAGAAATGAGCAAGAAATAACCCCAAAAGTGAATATAAAACCCATCGCTCAAATCTCGCAACTACAAGTCTCACTAAGTCTCATCACTTATACAATTTACAACTTTTGATTGATGGAGTTAACTAGATACAATATGAAATATAGATACAAGAGTGGGAATGATACAAATATCCCACCTACCCATGCAAAACACCCGAATGCAACTGTGTGCCAGCGAAGCCGCTACTGATCCAAGCGGTCAACCTGCAAGAACTGTGGCACAACGGGGGTGGGTTGCCAACTCGTGAGTATAAAAAATATCAACATATAGAAATCGAATAAACAACGACTCCCAGGTCAACTATATCATAAAGGTAATACTATGATATCTAGGGTGACCGGGTCTGTATATGGGCCAACAAGGTAGTCAATACCTATGTGCATGTGGATAATATCCAACAGTAATAATCAATGCAAGCATATGGATCTCGTCCAACCATAATCAAGGTATGAATGGATGTGGATCTCGTCCACCCAAAATCAATGTCTGCATGCACGTAAATATCATAAAGGGGTGTGCAAGAAAGTATGAGGAGATACATCAACGGTGTCCCTCCCGACACATCAAAATCATGGAACCTGAGTGCCTAGCATCGACACTCGAAAACATCATGAAAACCGTGCACTGCATCGGCACGTAAATCCTCATATATCGGCCTCCGTCAGTCCGGATCGGCCCATCTCATCTCTCGACTCCGGTCGGTATCCTCCGGATATCCGCCGAGCCCAAATACTATCACTGGTAGGTACTCACCACCCTGCCAGGCTCATCGTCTACTCCACGAAAAACATTTCTCGCCCTGGGGAACCATACCGGGTCCACCATGTACCCGCAATCGGCCTCATCCGCCTCCTCGAATCGGGTTTCACAAGTCGCTCTCAGAACCGAGAAAACACATGGTGGACGCACTGAAATATCGTATCAAAAGAAACCGGGTTTTTTTTAAAAACAACACATAATCTCTTTTGAAATATCCACGGTTCTCAAATCCCAAAAATCTCATGAAAACAGCATATCTCATTGTGTAAAATAATAAAACATGATGTATGCGACATATAAAAAGAAATGCGAGCATATCCGTGTATCATGCAACATGGAACAGTGTTATGACATAATAAAGGAAAAACCGCTCTTTTAAAATGATTCCAGTTTTTAAAGTATAACATGCGGTTCCCAATTTTATCGAATAAAATCAGTTATCTATGTAGGTACAATATATATATGCGCAAGTATGGATGCATCAATGTATAAGTCATGATGCAGCAACCCTACTGTGTAGTGACATGGCAATTATCGATGATGAAGTGTGTGAGCCGGCAAATATGTGTACGTGTAACATAGGCATCATCGATAATGGTGCAAGTGTACTAGCAATGGTATAAGCGATGCAATGGAAATAATATGAATGCAGCAAAAGGTAAATCATAGGCAAAGGCTGACGGGTATACGTATCTAATATGACCGAGTTAGGAAATCTATCAATCGGCATCCATCCTCACAATCTTGTGTACGGTATAATCCATCGTATGGCAACCTCTGGTCAAGGGTAAGGATCAATCATCAAATCAACTCGTCACGCACGGGAAATCATCGTACGGCGGCATTAAGCTAATAGGGATCCTATCATCCTATAAGACACATGACGGTACGGCCTAATATCACGTACGACCTATCATCCATGATTCACAACATTCTATATATGTAAATATATCTATGTACCTATGTCTCAGGCCACATCCGCAATAATCTCATATGAGGGGATCGGCAGGGTACAAATCATCTCGATCGACTCGGATCCGTATACCAACATATCATCATATCATCATATACGCCTTATATTCTTTCATCGCTTTTATATCACACATCAAATCGAATCTACATAACATTCTATCTCTACTAAGTATAAGTATCTAATCTAACATACACACCCGAACCATACAATCCGATTTTTAAAGAAGTGAATCGTAGTTTTGCAAATAGGGGTTACAGTGTTTTTAAGAAAAAAGATATCATTTGGAAATCAGTATCATCCCTCAAGATATATATTTAAAAGATACATATGACTCTTTGTTTTAGAAAAAAGGTATGGTTCGGATGACGCATCTACATCGACTAACTAGTCCTACAGTACCCTAAACGGCAATATCGACAACGTCGTCCTCGAATCCCGTCATCACATAATAGCCGTATTATCTCATTTCTAACTTTCCTTAGTTTCAATATAGTATCACTAACTATTCTTTACTATAACCCTAGTTTCCTAATCTTGGTTTCCTAACCATATTCTATAATCAGTTTTCCAACACAACTTCGCGGGGTTGCTATACGCCATCCACCCGACTTCCCCCGTGGATATAGATCCACTCACCTGGTCTTCGCTCGCTGAAATCGATGACGCCATGCTCCGTCTCCTCGGAATCCATGCGAAGGTACCTACAATAATCAACAGTCACAATGCGTATTAAAATCGAATCCGGAAAACCGATACAGCGCACGGTGCGCTCATAGGTTAGAACCTATGGTCTACACGTGCAAAAACAATCAAACAACCCTTGTTGTCGATGTACAAACATTCAACAACCCAATACAAATCCAAATATCAAGAAAGTGCATTTTAAAATACGGAAAACATAGCCTAGAACACACCAAAATGCTCCCAGTTTTTCCCCAGGTGACAATTAGCCAAAACTGCATATAGGAGGGGTCTAATTTAGTGCAAAAGGAGCCATGGACCAAATCTGGGACCCTATTTCCCCGCTTTGGCCACAAATTGCGGCAAGAATGAATATATCTGCGGCCTGGGGTTGGAGTTAGGGGCTCGGGTCTCTGTGGTAGCTTCCTAGGTGCCTGCACATCTCATTGTCAATGCAAAATAATTTTAGGAGTCTCGGGGTGATAGCAGATCCCATATAACCTTCACAGATTCCAAAAATCTTTCGATATCGGTTTCTAAATCCGTATTCTGGGTTTCAAGTATCAGGTTTTGGGTCTTAATTCAAGCACAAGGGTGTTTGTGTAGCCTCTACTGAGCTCAATTTCACATCACAACTCACAATTTCCAATAACCCTAACTAGGTTTTTCCCAAGTCCACCAAATCACACAATATCGTTTCTAATCTAGCATGGGGGTATAAGTAATGCAAAAACTAAGCTAATGGTCCAGAAAATACCTCATTAGGCAACTCATGAAAATTCTTGAGTTGCCCCAAGTGGCCAAAATCCTTGCTTTCTTGGTCCAAAATGCTTCTCTTGAGCTTGTGCACCTTTTTAGTGAAATGAAGATAGGGTTTTGAGTTTGTTTTTGAGATGATTTGAGGAGGTGAAGAGGGGAGGGAGACGGAGCAGTAGCAGCAGCAGGGAGTTGAGGAAGAGGGAGAGAGGAAATGAGGGAAATGGCTAAGTCTTGGTCAAAGGAAACCCTCCCTTTCTCTCTCTTCACCATACCTACTACTATACCATTCTTTAATCAATTTCTTTTCTTTTTCTTTTCTCTAAATCCCCTCTCACATCAATAGTATACCCAAAAACACATGGTGGAAATGCACAAGTGTAAAAAAATGATATGTGCATGTTTTGCACAAAAATGCTAAAAAACCGATTAGCGATTTTTAATCGCGATTAGTACTGAATTAGCATATAATTAATTATAAACTCTCATAATTTGCATGAATCACATAAAGTACCCTCATTTTAGTAATTTCCATAATTTTCCAAATTTTTTCCAATTTATCGGTATTTAATTATACCGAAATATAAAAATATTCAATATAATATTATTTAATTATTAAAAATTCCCAAAAATAATATTTTATTTTTCTGAAGTGTTACAATCTTCCCCCTTAAAAAAATTCGGTCCCCGAATTTAAATTTAAACCCCTCAATGCTAAAACATTTCAATAAAAATCCAAGTCATCGGAGTTCCGAAATCATAGAAAACGCTGAAATAGCACAACGCGCCAAGTGCGCGTGAAAATGAGTAAAAACTCAAAATCGAACTCCGTCAAGCGTCACGCAAATCATCGGATTTTCACGCATATCCTCGGAGTTACAATAGAGCTGCAGATCTCGAAATCCACTTCTAAAATCCAATATACACTAGTCAAATACTATAATACGTGTATAGTACGCATCTTTGAAAAAAAGTGCTCAAAAGAAAAATTAGCCTCAAAAGGCGCATCTAATAATCACATGCGTCTGGTGCGCGTGGAAATCAAATCCAAATACAGGTGCCACAATGTGCACGAAAGCCCAAAACTACGTGCAACGGGTGTGCACGAAAACATCTGTCCAGTGCAACGGGTGTGCACGACAACAATATCGGGTGCATTTGATATGCACAAGAATCCAATCAGGTGCACAAAACAATATCGAGTATCAAAATCGAATCGACGGTATACAACACATTTCAATCCAAATCCAAATCAGGTATACCGTGGTATATAATCGCACAACCTTGTGCATCAACGTGCACAAAAGCAAATCAAATACTAAAGTGCATGAAAACTATGCCGAAAGCATAAATCAAATCATATGCATGCCCTAGGCATGAAATCATAATAAATATCTCAAACGACATCAAAACGAAGTCAGGTGCAACTGTAGTGCACAAAATACGTATCAATGCACTACAAGCACATATAAGCTATACCGAGTGCAAAAATCAAATCATCCGTATGAAATCCACGAAATCATAAACATATGATACGGAGGTACAAAATCGACATCGAAAGCAATAGATATGCACAAATCTCAAGTCAACACAACGGTGTAATAAATATATATATTAGGTGCGAAACTATGCGCAAATATTCAAATACCCAGTAGGTGCAACCATGGTGCATGAAAACAAATATCATGAAGCTCAGCCATCAAGACTAAATTATGCGAATAGATCGCCCAAAATACTGAAATCCAAGGTGAAGGATACGTGATAATCGAATCACAAAATCATAAATACCGTCGTCGGTTGTCCTTTCTTCAAAATCGAGAAGGTGTCGGTACATCCAATGCTAGCAGCGCAAGATATCTACTTGCCTCTTGCTCACTATCTAGCGTCCTCTATCTCTGGTCCCTCATCTTCCCTGTGGATTACCTATCTCACAATCCATCGGCTCACCAGCCCTGTCAGGTGTGCTAACGGGAACGATTCCGTCCTGGCACTTGTCTGGTCATCTCTCGGTCAATCCTCACGACCACTCGTAAAGCAGCACGTCACTAGCGCCGACCTCTGGTCCTCTGAATGCACACCACACATCTGCTCCTGGTGCAAATCTTATTGCAGCAGTGTCCTGGATGGAATCCTGCTCAAGGTCTTTTCCAATCTCGCATAAGCCGAACTGGACGGAGGCTGGTACACTTGCATAATCTTTTCTCGTTTTCTGGACATCTGCGTGTTCCGCACACATTTCCTCGGAAACTGGCCGTATCCCAACGCCTCTATAAGCATATCAAGTCTCTGATCTCGACGGGGAGTAATAACAGCTCGTCAGTGTCTCGCACGAACTTCTGGTTCCACTCGTCTTTATCATCTCTCACTATGACGTCACGCCACGCTATCTGCGCACTGCAACTGTTCTCGGCCACGGTCAATCCGAAGTCTCTCGCACGGATTCTAAATCGCGTACTCTGTAGCTTCATCACTCCATAAAAGATATCTGGCCGAACACGTCCTCGGGAACTCGTCCCAACCATCGGAGGAATACTCAATACTCGTCCGTCCTCGATTACTCACAACACATCTGGGTGAGGTCCTCCATCCAAAGCTGGTCAGCTTGCTGATTTCTTATCACATGATATCCGGACGACGTCAAACTTTTCGATCGAGTCATCAAGGTCCCGAAATTTCCCGATTGCTCAACACCTGAGCGCGGTCTAAAAATATCTGGTACATACCACGGCACCTCTGGACCAGCCATAGAAGGGAAAACCCAAGCCTCACTGATGGCACCGCTAAACTGCCACAAACCCTAAGGTTCAAAGCTGTTCCGTGGTCATCATTTTGAGTTAGGGTTTCATTCTTCTAGGGGGTCCACAGAATTACCTGCATGTTCTTCCGAACACTTTAAACTTGGGGAAAATGGGTTTCTGACACTCGTTCGAACTTTTTAACTTCGCCTAGGCGACATGCGGATACCCTTTGTTCGCACGCTAAACAATGCCTCAATCCTCCAGGAAAGGCGACACATCGGCGGTCATCTCTGGATCGGTCTGCTCTAGGTCTGAGTAAAATTCTCTCCACACTGGAAATCATCAACTCAATTGGGCCTGCGTTTACGCGTCAATCAGACGAATCACCTTCGTCTTTCAAATCGGGGTAGACTAGCTATCATCTGTCTCATATCTGCCTGGAAGCTCCGGCGATCTAAGCTCGTAAGCTCCAGAAGCGATATCCCATCAATCTCAGCAACAGCTGGGTCATCTGTCTGCACGGTAGGCGACATCATAATCTCTGAGCTATGCTATACATCAACAGTCCTCTCGCAACTGGCGGCTCTAACAATGGCCCGATCATCCGGTGTAAAACCAAGCATTCACCTCGATAAGAAGCCACAACACAACATTACATCGAGATGTTCCCATGTCACCAGAAAACACAATGGTCAGCCCTCGTACCAGAAGAGCTCGCCCTGACCGCAACACTAGCAGTAGCTCAAACTATGGTGACAGGAACCTCAATCGAGTATCGAAGAAAGCAGATCAACGGCATGAGAGGAAACGACCGATCCAAAATGGATATATGATCATAAGAAGGAACATCATCAATGGGAGTATGATCATGGAAACAAATAGAATCGAGGATCTCGAATGGATGTATAATCATGGATACGAAGAGAATCACTGGTCTCAAAAATATGTACATCCTAAGGTCTCTTAAGTGGAGTATCGTATCGTAAATATGCCGCGGAACATACGTACGGTACGTCACTCTACTCAAGCTACCTACTCCATCAATCAGGGTCAGCCTATGAAACGAAAGTTCGGGTCTAATACCCCCCCCGTCCAAGTCTAAGTTCAGTAAGGTCAAGCCTAGGTTCCGAAATACACTCCCGCCCTAGACTCCACATAGTCAAACATAGACTCGAACAAAGGTTAAACCTAGCGCTTTGATACCAACTTTGTCACGACCCGAAATATGAGCTCGTGACCAGCACTTGAATCACGCAACGTCTAAAGGCGTAACGAAATTCAAGTAAGCTGAAACCCAGAAATCTAAACCTTTTATGAAAAATAAATGAGGTGAGGTTTTGAAATAAAGGTATAATGAAATCAAGTTTTCTTAATGCATAGAAAAGAAACATGAATGATACAAATGAAATTTTCTAGTTTGAAAACATGTTTCGTCTTTTTGAAAATTTTTGGCAGCACCTCCTTTGTATATTTTGATCCAAAACCACAAATACATAATAATGATAATAGCATCCCCAAGCGGGAGATAGCTCTTCGCCAAACGCCGGATCACAACTACGCAATACAACATAAACAAGTATACGGCGCCCAACGACGAAGTTCACCACAAAAAGATAAAGAAATGAGCAAGATATAACCCCAAAAGTGAATATAAAACCCATCGCTTAAATCTCGCAACTACAAGTCTCACTAAGTCTCATCACTTATACAATTTAAAACTTTTGATTGATGGAGTTAACTAGATACAATATGAAATATAGATACAAGAGTGGAAATGATACAAATATCCCACCTACCCATGCAAAACACCCGAATGCAACTGTGTGCCAGCGAAGCCGCTACTGATCCAAGTGGTCAACCTGCAAGAACTGTGGCACAACGGGAGTGAGTTGCCAACTCATGAGTAGAAAAAATATCAACAGATAGAAATCGAATAAACAATGACTCCCAGGTCAACTATATCATAAACGTAATACTAAGATATCTAGGGTTACCGGATCTGTATATGTGCCAACAAGGTAGTCAATACCTATGTGCATGCGGATAATATCCAACAGTAATAATCAATGCAAGCATATGGATCTCATCCAACCATAATCAAGGTATGAATGCATGTGGATCTCGTCCACCCAAAATCAATGTCTGCATGCACGTAAATATCATAAAGGGGTGTGCATGAAAGTATGAGGATATACATCAACGGTGTCCCTCCTGACACATCAAAATCATGGAACCTGAGTGCCTAGCATCGACACTCGAAAACATCATGAAAACCGTGCACATCATCGGCTCGTAAATCCTCATATATCGGCCTCCGTCAGTCCGGATCGGCCCATCTCATCTCTCGACTCCGGTCGGTATCCTCCGGATATCCGCCGAGCCCAAATACTATCATCGGTAGGTACTCGCCACCCTGGCAGGCTCATCATCTACTCCACGAAAAACATTTCTCGCCCCGGGGAACCATACCGGGTCCACCATGTACCCGCAATCGGCCTCATCCGCCTCCTCGAATCGGGTTTCACATGTCGCTCTCAGAACCGAGAAAACACATGGTGGACGCACTGAAATATCGTATCAAGAGAAACCGGTTTTTTTTAAAACAACACATAATCTCTTTTGAAATATCCACGGTTCTCAAATCCCAAAAATCTCATGAAAACAGCATATCTCAATGCGTAAAATAATAGAACATGATGTATGCGACATATAAAAAGAAATGCGAGCATATCCGTGTATCATGCAACATGGAACAGTGTTATGACAAATTAAGGGGAAAACAGCTCTTTTAAAATGATTCCAGTTTTTAAAGTATATCATGCGGTTCCCAATTTTATCGAATAAAATCAGTTATCTATGTAGGTACAATATGTATATGCGCAAGTATGGATGCATCAATGTATATGTTATGATGCTGCAACCCTACTTTGTAGTGACATGGAAATTATCGATGATGAAGTGTGTGAGCCAGCAAATATGTGTACGTATAACATACGCATCATCGATAATGGTGCAAGTGTACTAGCATAGGTATAAGCGATGCAATGGAAATAATATGAATGCAGCATAAGGTAAATCATAGGCAAAGGCTGACGGGTATACGTATTTAATATGACCGTGTCGTGGAATCTATCAATCGGCATCTAGCCTCAAAACCACACGTACGGTATAATCCATCGTACGGCAACCTCTGGTCAAGGGTAAGGATCAATCATCAAATCAACTCGTCACGCACGGGAAATCATCGTACGGCGGCATTAAGCTAATAGGGATCCTATCATCCTATAAGACACATGATGGCATGACCTAGTATCACGTACCGTCTATCATCCATGATTCACAACATTCTATATATGTAAATATATCTATGTACCTTTGTCCCAGGCCACATCCACAATAATCTCATATCGGGGGACCGGCAGGGTACAAATCATCTCGATCGACTCGCATCCGTATACCAACATATCATCATATCATCATATACGCCTTATATTCTTTCATCGCTTTTATATCACATATAAAATCGAATCTACATAACATTCTATCTCTACTAAGTATAAGTATCTAATCTAACATACACACCGGAACCATACAATCCGATTTTTAAAGAAGTGAATCATAGTTTTGCACATAGGGGTTACGGTGTTTTTAAAAAAAAGATATCATTTGGAAATCCGTATCATCCCTCAAGATATATATTTAAAAGATACATACGACTCTTTGTTTTAGAAAAAAGGTATGGTTCGGAGGACGCATCTACATCGACTAACTAGTCCTACAGTACCCTAAACGGCAATATCGGCAACGTCGTCCTCGAATCCCGTCATCACATAATAGCCGTATAATCTCATTTCTAACTATCCTTAGTTTCAATATAGTATCACTAACTATTCTTTACTATAACCCTAGTTTCCTAATCTAGGATTCCTAACCATATTCTATAATCAGTTTTGCAACACAACTTCGCGGGAGTGCTATACGCCATCCACCCGACTTCCCCCGTGGATATAGATCCACTCACCTGGTCTTCACTCGCTGAAATTGATGACGCCATGCTCCGTCTCCTCGGAATCCATGCGAAGGTACCTACAATAATCAACAGTCGCAATGCGTATTAAAATCGAATCCGGAAAACCGATACGGCGCACGGTGCGCTCATAGGTTAGAACCTATGGCCTACACGTGCAAAAACAATCAAACAACCCTTGTTGTCGATGTACAAACATCCAACAACCCAATACAAATCCAAATATCAAGAAAGTGCATTTTAAAATACGGAAAACATAGCCTAAAACACACCAAAATGCTCCCAGATTTTCCCCAGGTGACAATTAGCCAAAACTGCATATAGAAGGGGTCTAATTTAGTGCAAAAGGAGACATGGACCAAATCTGGGACCTTATTTCCCCGCTCTGGCTGCAAATTGCGGCCAGAATGAATATATCTGCGGCCTGGGGTTGGAGTTAGGGGCTCGGGTCTCTGTGGTAGCTTCCTAGGTGCCTGCACATCTCACTGTCAATGCAAAATAATTTTAGGAGTCTCGGGGTGATAGCAAATCCCATATAACCTTCACAGATTCCACAAATCTTCCGATATCGGTTTCTAAATCCGTATTCCAGGTTTCAAGTCTCAGGTTTTGGGTCTTAATTCAAGAACTAGGGTGTTTATGTAGCCTCTACTGAGCTCAATTTCACATCACAACTCACAATTTCCAATAACCCTAACTAGGTTTTTCCCAAGTCCACCAAATCACACAATATCGCTTCTAATCTAGCATGGGGGTATAAGTAATGCAAAAAATAAGCTAATGGTCCAGAAAATACCTCATTTGGCAATTCAAGAAAATTCTTGAGTTGCCCCAAGTGGCCAAAATCCTTGCTTTCTTGGTCCAAAATGCTTCTCTTGAGCTTGTGCACCTTTTTAGTGAAATGAAGATAGGGTTTTGAGTTTGTTTTTGAGATGATTTGAGGAGGTGAAGAGGGGAGGGAGAAGGAGCAGCAGCAACAGCAGCAGGGAGTTGAGGAAGAGGGAGAGAGGAAATGAGGGAAATGGCTATGTCTTGGTCAAAGGAAACCCTCCCTTTCTCTCTCTTCACCATACCTACTGCTATACCATTCTTTAATCAATTTCTTTTCTTTTTCTTTTCTCTAAATCCCTTCTCACATCAATAGTATGTAAGTCCACGTTGCGACCCCCGGTTCTTACGGGGAGGCGAAAACGGTATAAAAATCAAATTTTTAGCGCAAGGGGCAACATGGACTAAGCAAAGTCGGGATCTTTAACTAAACTAAAACTAGCATACTTAGCTAAAGAGAGTTAGCTACTCGGATGAAGATGGTTATACCTAAACTTGAACTCCTTCTTCTTCAAACTTTGTAGAGGTTGATGGTTCTCTTTTTGTCGCCTTCTTCCGTCGAAGATGGATCCACCTCGAGAGTTCAACCTTTGGGCTCTTCCTCGTGCTTTGAGTGAACTAGGGTTTCCGGCTTGCTAAACCTTGAACCTAGAATGAGTAGAGAGTGTCTAAGGGGTGCTTTTCTTTTTAAAGAGAAGGATTCTCAACACATGAGAAGGTTTCTCTTTAGCTAGAGCAAGAAGAAGATGAAGTGAAGAGAGAGAATGAATATGATAGAATGAGCTATCCTTTTTCTTTCTTGCAACCATAATGCAAAAGAAAAAGAATTATCAATAATAATAATGAAAATGAAAAGGTTGATGGAAAGTTTTAGAATGACCATTATCATTTCAAACATTAAATGAATTTGCTAGAATCAAAGAGCATCTTTCTTTTGTAATGATGATGGTCAAAACTTCAACCATGGTCAACAAGTCAACCATGGTCAACAAGTCAACAAAAACCAACCATGACACAATTTCATTTTATTATATATTATTAATTGATATAATACAAATCCATTAGGGTTTGGAAAAAGACGACTGTCAACTGTGCATACGCACCCGTTCCGAAACCCTAATGAAATACCTCATCCTCCGCCTCAAGCAACTGTGCATACACACCTGCATTCTCGTTCCGAGGAACAAGAATACCAAGAGATAAAAGCAACCCCAAAACATATACCAGTATCCGGCTCAAACCAGAGCCTGCCAGTATAATCCGTCCGGACTCCAAACGTGCACAAGTGCACGGATGAGAACGAACCCTGTCGCAAAACCATGCGACCTCTACTCTGTTTTGCCCAGAGGCGAATACCCTCTGTGTGGGACTCTAAAGACTCGACACTACGCTGGCAGTGGGTTTAACCACAGACCGCAAGCGGCACTAGCTGTGCGTAACGGTCCCCAGGTAGATGCCGACAAGAAGGCTGACGAGGTGAAACCCCATCTGAACTCCTACTGAGTCTGAATGTGACATTCTCCGTACAGTCCAGTCTGTTCGTCTGATACATCGCATGTCGGGCCTAGGGGGCGGTAAAACGTCAGTCCCCCAATAGCGGTACAAGTCGTGTCGGAGTGAAGCCCAAAACACCCTGAGATAACACTGGAACCTACCAGTATATCTCGCTTGCCCTAGCCAGGGACTACTCGTGTAATGGCTCTCCTAGACACAGCGCGATGTCAACCCCCAATACCGGGAGAGACGAATCCTGTCTAACCGTCACTGCCTCCAAGTGCTTCGGGACTGCACCCAACCACCACCTGTTTGCACCACTCCTTTGAGCCGTGGTAGGGTAGTGATCAAAGTGCAGTGGGAACACACTCGAGGCGAAGTGCCAGTGTCAAGTCAGCGGACTAAGCTGTACTCATGTCACCTGGGAACTGATAACTGACGATAGGTATAATACCAACCTTTCAGTTCCCGACGAGTCCTGTCCAGTGTACTCGTAACCCAACGAGCACCCGTATACTATCTCCAGTACGACGTACTGATGGCTGTGGGACAGACCATCTCCCACACTGGGATGAGAAGCGCATACGCTAGTCTACTCCGGAGTATCGATGCCCTGTCTCGATAGTCCTACGACTAGGGACCTGTATAAGGATATGCCTATAGATTACCCAGCCCCCACTAGTGTGACTGCCATCACAACGCTGGTAATCAAGCAAAGATCCTAAGGGCTCCACTAATGCGTATAAGTGATATACTGAAATAAACACAAGTACACATTGAAGTAGAAACAAACCAAGTAGCATACTACTATATTGAGCAAGATTGTTTATACAAGGTGAATATCCCAAGCTTCCATCAAGTAATATACAAACTAGTATGATACAGTAATGGCCTCTAGGGCATATACACTAACAATCTCCCACTTGCACTAAGGCCATGAACTGGCGTACCGAAGACCTATCATCTCGATCAGCCGCTCGAACTGAGTCTGGGGTAAGGCCTTGGTGAATGGATCTGCAGTGTTCTCTTCTGAAGCAACCCTCCGAACCTCGATCTCCTTGCGATCCACGATCTCCCTGATCAGGTGATACCGCCTCAAGATGTGCCTGGATCTCTGATGGGACCTGGGTTCCTTTGCTAAAGCTATAGCCCCGTTGTTGTCGCAATACAGAGGTACTGGGTCAACAATGGACGGAACCACTTGAAGTTCTTTTAAGAACTTCCTTATCCAGACAGCTTCTTTTGCGGCATCAGATGCAGCGATGTATTCCGCTTCCATAGTCGAGTCTGCAACGGTTTCCTGTTTGGAACTCTTCCAACACACCGCCCCTCCATTGAGGGTAAAGACAAAACCCGACATGGACTTGGAATCATCCTTGTCACTCTGGAAGCTGGAGTCAGCAAAGGCCTCAATCTGGAGGTCTTTTCCGCCATACACCAAGAACATCTCCTTAGTCCTTCTCAGGTACTTGAGAATGTTCTTTACTGCTATCCAATGTTTCTCCCCAGGGTTTGACTGATACCGGCTTACTACACTCAGTGCATAAGCTATATCCGGTCTGGTACACAACATCGCATACATTATAGAGCCTACCGCAGAAGCGTAGGGTATAATAGACATGCGATCCCTCTCCAAATCAGTCTTGGGAGACATCTCTTTAGAGAGGGTGATCCCGTGACAAGCCGGTAGGTTACCGCGCTTGGAATCTTCCATACTGAATCTTTTCAGTACGGTGTCGATGTACCTGGACTGTGAAAGTCCTAATATCCTCTTGGATCTATCACGATGGATCCGGATCCCCAGGATGTAAGAGGCATCACCCAGGTCTTTCATGGAGAACCTGTGTGACAAGAAACCCTTGACAGATTGTAGCATAGGAATGTCATTTCCTATTAAGAGAATGTCATCCACGTATAAAACAAGGAATACTACAGTTCTCGCTACAAATCTACTATAGATGCATGGTTCATCTGGATTTTTGATAAAGTCAAATTCCTTGACCGTCTCATCAAAACAGATGTTCCAACTCCGCGATGCCTGCTTTAGTCCATAGATGGACTTAAGCAACTTGCACACCTTTCCGCTGCTCCCACTCTGAATGAAACCCTCTGGCTGATCCATATAGACACACTCCTCTAAACTTCCATTTAGAAAAGCGGTTTTTACGTCCATCTGCCAAATCTCATAATCGTGGAAGGCAGCAATGGCAAGAAGGATCCGAATGGATTTCAGCATAGCCACTGGAGAAAAGGTTTCGTCATAGTCGAAGCCAGGTCTTTGACGGAAACCATTTGCTACAAGTCTAGCTTTATAGGTCTCAACCTGTCCATCTACACCAATCTTCCTTTTGAAGATCCACTTGCATCCTACGGGTTTTACCCCGTCTGGAGCAATGTCCAACGTCCATACTTTGTTGGTGTACATGGACTCCATTTCGGTCCGCATTGCATCCAGCCATTTTACCGAGTCAACGCTCTGAACGGCCTGCTGGAAGCTAGTAGGCTCATCATAGTCTATGATGCAATCCTCTCTATCCCCATCTATGAGAAAACCGTAGTATCTCTCGGGCGGATGAGACTGCCTACTACTTCTGCGGAGCGGCGTAGGAATGTCCTGTTCATTTGAACCCTCTGGTTCCACTAAGCTTTCAGTAATAGTCTGTGGTTCTGGAATTTCTTCCAGTTCTACTGCGCTCCCACTTAATTCTTTTTCTAAGAACTGATGTTCTAGAAAGTGGGCATGACGAGAAACAAGAACTTTTTGTTCCTCTTCGTAGTAGAAGAGATATCCCTTGGAATTCTTTGGATATCCCACAAACTTACACAGTACTGAGCGCGCCTCGAGCTTGTCCGCATGCTGCTTTTTAACAAAAGCTGGACTTCCCCAAGTCTTAATGTGACTGAGATGGGGTCTCTTCCCACACCACATCTCATATGGTGTAGTAGGCACAGTCTTAGTAGGAACTCGGTTCAAAAGGTACGCAGCTGATTCTAGCGCATACCCCCAGAATGATCGCGGTAACTCAGTGTTACTCATCATGGACCGTACCATATCCAATAGGGTTCGGTTCCGTCTCTCCGATACACCGTTGTGTTGCGGAGTGTATGGAGGAGTAAGCTGAGAGAGAATCCCGTTCTCTTTTAAATAATTCAGGAACTCGGCACTTAAGTATTCTCCACCTCGATCCGATCTTAGAATCTTGATACTTTTGCCGGTTTGTTTTTCTACTTCATTCTTAAATTCCTGGAATTTTTCAAAAGCTTCGGACTTATGTTTCATTAAGAAGACATAACCGTATCTTGAAAAATCATCCGTAAAAGTAATGAAGTAAGAATAACCGCTTCGCGCATGTGTAGACATTGGACCGCACACGTCGCTGTGTACGAGTCCCAAGAGCTCGCTCGCTCTTACTCCGTTTCCAGTGAACGGAGTCTTTGTCATCTTTCCTTTGAGACAGGATTGACAAGTGGCATATGATTGATATTCGAACGGATCCAAATATCCTTCTGTATGTAATTTAGTCAACCTTCTCTCATTGATGTGACCCAGTCTACAATGCCATAAGAAAGTCTGATTGATATCTGGAGACTTTCTTTTGTGTGTATTCTGGATATTGAAAATCTGTGGTTGGTTTAATACGTATATACCATTGCTCAGTGTACCTGACCCAATCAGAACTTGATTAAGGTGAATGTTTACAACATTACTTACAAACGCAAATTCATAACCTTCTTTAGAAACCAAAGATACAGAAATGATATTACAAGTTGCGTTGGGTACAAAAAAGCAATTACGCAAAACCAAAACATGCCCATCTGACATTCCTAGGTGATAGTCCCCCACGGCTTTAGCATCCATGCTAGCTCCGTTCGCAACTCTGAGGGTCATGTCACCTTCCTTCAAAAACCTACGGTTTCTCAACGCCTGCAAAGAATTACAGATATGAGATCCTGATCCGGTATCCAATACCCAGGAAGTAGAGTTTATAGAAAGACAGTTTTCAATAACATACACACCTGAAGCTGAAGCCGTAACCTGCTTCAGTTCCTGTGTCCTGGCTTTCCAAGCCCTGCAATCTTTCTTCCAGTGTCCACTCTTATGACAATAGAAGCATTCTTCCTTTCCAACAAGCTTCCCCGCAATCTTTGTTGCCTTTTCCTTTCCCTTCGTACCCACTTTACTAACACCGCCTCTTGGTTTGGCGGGGGCTTTCTTCCTCTTTCCCTTGGCTTTCGCCTTGGACCTAGAGGAAGAAGATCCTCCTACAAACAAAGCGGGTGTTTCCCTACCCTTCTGTAGGGTGCCCTCAGCGCTCCTCAGCAGGTTGAGGAGTTCTGAAAGTTCAACTTCCTTTTCTTGCAAGTTGAAATTCAGTATGAACTGGGCGTAAGTGGATGGAAGGGACTGGAGAATTAAATCTGTATAGAGTTCACTATCCAACGTGGTCCCAAGTTCTGCGAGCTCCTCAGTGTAGCCAATCATCTTAAGCACGTGGTCCGCTACCGATGATCCGACGGCCAACTTTGTCGAAAACAACTTCTTCGACACTTCGTATCTTGCGATATGAGACTGCTCTCCATACAGTTCTTTTGTATGGAGAAATATGGACTCGAGGTCCATATTCTCATGCCTCCTCTGATGTTCGTTGTCCATAGAGGCAAGCACGAGGCACCTGGCCTTCGCGCAATCAATCTCCCAAGTCTTACGGATTTCCTTATCCGCGACGCTGGAGGTGGGACCTGGGACGGGGGGAGCTTTGGTGGTAAGAAGATACCCCAGCTTGTCGTAAGCGATTGCCAATTTGACATTCCTGAGCCAATCTTTGTAGTTTGGCCCTGTCAGTATGTTTTTATCTAGAAGTAACTTAAGTCCAGTCATTTCGATTTGGTCGCTGCAGGGGGAGAGAAGAAACACTTAGCACGATGCTCTTGCAAGTTTAGAATGGTTTTTAATTTGTCTAAACAGGATGGCTCCCACTGTCTCTCGAATCCCTCCTCAAACCACAAAGGAAGAATTAGCCGGGATCAATCCCACCGTACAATACTTGCTTAACCGTTCAGCCAGGCCAGTGTCGGTACTTCGAGGGAGGTTTTCCAATGCTTTCGCGAAGTTCCTTAATTTAAGAACCTCTTTTCCCTGGGGGCGTAGCCCCGCTAACACCTTTCTAGGCACCTACTAGGTTTATAGCATTGATCGTTTAGTGAGAAATTTCCCGAGGAGTAGCATATACTCACAGTAGGATCGGGATCCAAATATCATTGCGTGACGAAAAATGAAGGAATCCTACCATAATCATCACACTCCAAATGGTATGCAAATCTAGCAAGTTTCAGTACTTATGAAACTCCCGATGTGGATTTTTGCCCCATGCACTTATGACCTTGACTTTGGCCAAAATATCATAAGTCACATATCAAGTTCTGCCCGTCACTTTCCAGGTTAATTTGGATCCATCCGTACATACCCTTGACTTTGGCCAAAATGGCAGCACGACTGTCCCAAACCAACGCATCTATCTATGCTACACATGAACACCCAATAGCTACCAATCACTGTGCCTTGACTTTGGCCAAAATACACAGCTTGAATACTATTGCCTATTCATGCGAAACGACGGAGGGCTACGAATGGTTTTGGTAAAACCGTGAACGTAGTGAACTTGATATAATCGATGGAACGAGATAGCTTTTAGAAGGAGTGGCTCAAGCTCCGCATTTAAAAGTTAGTTTTGAAAAGAACCGAGTGGTTTTTCGAAAGTGTTCCAACGATTTTAACTTGGTTTATTATCTTGCATTAGTTCTTTTAATGCGTGATATTCTTGCATTAGTTCTTTTAATGCGTCTCATCATTTAATCCTACCATTGCAGAAAACAACCAAAATATGACGTACGCTTATGCCATTCGCATTCGCCACGGGGTCCCGTCATCACTCGTTAGGTTACTTAACTAACGACAGAGCGGGGGCTGGGCTAGCGCGGCTGTAAAACATAAGCAACGCCTAAATAGAAAGCAATGATAGACATTACAGATCACAGATGAATACATTGGATATATTAGCAATCCGCAATCCTTTCGAGCCTGCAACGAAAAGCGGATTACACGGTCGCGGTGAATAGCCAAATACCCCACCCAAGACCCCTACGGGTGCGGCAAACTACCCGCCAAGTACCCGGTAGTTTGTGCACCCCTCCATGGGTCTATCCTAGGAGCAAAAACAGTAAAAAGAATTATACAATGACGGCTACAACCCCGACCCGGTTGTGCGGCCAAACAAATAATAATATTACATCAATTTACATTTACAATGAATGAAAGAAAAACAAAAGCTCATCTCACATCCACCCCGGCTATTCACCCGCGACAGTCCAACACATTCATATACACAATCCAATATCAAACACAGATCATGTATAACCCCGACTAATCGACCTATAACGATTAGCCGACGTTCAATACATGCAAACATCACAGATATAACCATCATAGTCAAAGTGCAGTGAAGTTCGGAAAAAAATACGGAATTATAGGACCCCAAAAGTGAATTTCAGTTCTGGAAAATCTGGGCACATATAATATATTTTAAAAAACCCAAAACCAACACAGACACACACTGCACGAAAAACGATGCACAGAAGACGACAAACCGCGGCGCTTCCGCGGCACATGCCTACCTCGTGCGGCGGAAGCGCGGCGGTTTGAATGAATCACTGCATCGTTTTTCTTGGGTGTTCACACAAAACCCTGAGCCGAATTTACAAGTATAAAGTATTTCATTTAGAGCAGAAAACATTTCAACAGAAACTTAGGGTTTTGTTTTTCCGGTTTTGTGATTTTTTTCGGTTCCGAACTTCGTTACACTTCACTAGCAAGCTAGTTTAAGTTTAGTTAGGTTCTGATACCACTGTAAGTCCACGTTGCGACCCCCGGTTCTTACGGGGAGGCGGAAACGGTATAAAAATCAAATTTTTAGCGCAAGGGGCAACATGGACTAAGCAAAGTCGGGATCTTTAACTAAACTAAAACTAGCATACTTAGCTAAAGAGAGTTAGCTACTCGGATGAAGATGGTTATACCTAAACTTGAACTCCTTCTTCTTCAAACTTTGTAGAGGTTGATGGTTCTCTTTTTGTCGCCTTCTTCCGTCGAAGATGGATCCACCTCGAGAGTTCAACCTTTGGGCTCTTCCTCGTGCTTTGAGTGAACTAGGGTTTCCGGCTTGCTAAACCTTGAACCTAGAATGAGTAGAGAGTGTCTAAGGGGTGCTTTTCTTTTTAAAGAGAAGGATTCTCAACACATGAGAAGGTTTCCCTTTAGCTAGAGGAAGAAGAAGATGAAGTGAAGAGAGAGAATGAATATGATAGAATGAGCTATCCTTTTTCTTTCTTGCAACCATAATGCAAAAGAAAAAGAATTATCAATAATAATAATGAAAATGAAAAGGTTGATGGAAAGTTTTAGAATGACCATTATCATTTCAAACATTAAATGAATTTGCTAGAATCAAAGAGCATCTTTCTTTTGTAATGATGATGGTCAAAACTTCAACCATGGTCAACAAGTCAACCATGGTCAACAAGTCAACAAAAACCAACCATGACACAATTTCATTTTATTATATATTATTAATTGATATAATACAAATCCATTAGGGTTTGGAAAAAGACGACTGTCAACTGTGTAGGGTTCCTAGGCACTCTAGTGAGGTCTCCCAAGCCATCAACCATGGCAATTTCAAAAAATATGGTGCCTACAAACCCTAAACTACGGATCGATAACTAGATTTCTAGGCGAACAAGAACTAGCTAACACTTAACTAATGAGAAAACGGAAATACAACCTTTGTAGATCCGGTGCTCCACCTCCATAGCTCCGCAACGAGGTCCTCTCCGCTGTCCAAGTCAAATCCGGGCTCTAGGATCGGCTTCGTCGGAGAATGGGCAAGCTAGGTCGTCGATGTCCATGCCGAAGATGATCTACGTCGAAGCATCGCAAGATCAAGCTCTCACTTCACCAAGTCATGAAACTTGTGAAGAAAACACACTCTACTACTTGGCAAGAGGTAGAGGATGAAGAAATAGGAAGTGGGTAGACTTTAGTTTTGGATTTCTCACTCTTTTCCAACAATCACCATTGATGGACCTTGCTTTTCTTCACTTGAAGAATGAAGAAGAAGAAGGAAAATTAGTTATGATAAGTTAATAGAATAAGAAAAGAAAATGAATTCTTATCATAATTTTAACTAGAGTCAAGTGTAGAGAATGAATCATGGTTAGTGGGAATGGTTAGGGTTAAGGATAAGATAAGGATGGTTGACTTGAACAAAGCTTCATGAAGCTTCAACTAAAGAACAAAAGAAGCCACCATTCTTTTTCTCATTTTCTTATATTCATTTATCAAAAATAAATGGATAACAAAATAAGATAAATGAATAACAAATAAGAAACCCTAACCATTTCATTAACCAAGGTTTAATACTTTACACTTAACCAAAAAGCATGCATCATCAAACATGATACAAGCAAGTGCACAAAATCATATCGCATATGTAATGCGCACACCCGAGTGAGAAAATCCATTTAAAGTGAACCAATACTAGTTAATGCAAAGTAATATATCAAATATATAATTATACATTAAATCATTAAATCAACACTTGATTCAATGATCCGGTCATGCGCACATAACCGACTGGTATCATTAGTAACATCTTATCGAATCAACACTTGATCCGATAACCCGGCTATATCGCATATAACCGATCAATGTCACATCGCGAGAATCGAATACAGTATCACATACTCGTATTATTCTCGGTCCCGCACATATCTCATATGCGCTCCTATTTCGTTTCGCTTGAGCCAGGAAACCTCTGTGTAGGACTCTAAAGACTCGTCAATACGCCGGCAGCAGATGATGATCATATCAAACATCCACAAGCCGCAAGCGGTCTGCTAAACGTAACGGCCACCCGGGTATTGAGCGATCTGAAGATCGACGAGCAAGCCCGCTCACACTCCAGTGAATCCGACCAGTAACACTACCGTACAGTCCGGTCTGATCGTCTGATATGTCGCATATCTCGCCTAGGGGTGGTAAACGTCAGACCCCAATAGCTCAATAAGTCGTGTCGATATGAGGTCTATAACTTTTCGAGAAACTACTGGTAACACTTACCAGTAAATCTCAGCAACCCTGGCCAGGGATTTCCTGTTATAGCCAATCGAACACAGCGCAACATCAACCCCCTATACCGGGAGAGACGAATCCCCTCCTATCGCTCATTGCCTCCATGTGACTCGGGACTGTACCCAAAAACCACCGTTTTGCACGCCCTCTTGGACGTGGTAAGATGGAAATCAAAGCATAGTGGGAACCACACAAGACTCTATGACGATCTCGGGTCAACAGACTACTCTGTACCAGTGTCACCAGAGAACTGCCATCTGACGTTAGGTATAATACCATCTGGGAGTTCTCGGCGAGTCCGTCCAGTGTACCCAGTCTCCACTGAGCACCCGTATATCATCTCTGATGTCAAACACCAATGGATATGGGATCATCCATCGCTCATCTGTATGGGTCGAGAAGGTATACGCTAGTCTACTCTGGTATATCGATGCCCCGTCTCGATACACCCACGACTAGGGACTTTGAAGGATGTACTTATAGACTACCATGTCCCCACTAGTATGATCCGCATCATAGTCCAGGTAGTCAAGTACAGATCCTAAGGGCTTTACCAACATGTAACAGAGAGACAATCAGCATACACGTTAAGGTGAAGTGTAACCAGATAGCATACTATCATGTCGAGCAAGAATGTCCTCCCTATATATGTCCCAGCATCCACTACAATATACATCCTATGTACAGTAATGGCCTCTAGGGCATACATATAACTAACAATCTCCCACTTGCACTAGGGCCATCTGTAGCAGTGGTTTGAAGTATCTCATACTCAACCATCCCATAAAAGTGTCTCTCTCTGGGAACAGGCCTTTGTGAGTGGATCCGCTGTGTTGTCCTCTGAGTCTACTCTCCAAACCTCGATCACCCTGGAGATCAATCATCTCCATGATCAGGTGATACTGCCTTAGAATATGTCTGGATCACTGATGGGACGGGCGTTCCTTGGCATAAGCCACAACTCCATTGTCACACAATGGTGGGAACGTAGTTCATCTTATGAACCAATATACACCCAAACATCCTCTTTGGTAGCATCTTAAGTAGCGATGTATCCAGCCTTTATCGTCTAGTATGTCACGGTATCTAGCTTGGAACTCTTCCAACATACCGTCCCTTTACTGAGGGTAAAGACAATGCCTGCGACTGACATTCAGTCGTCCTTATCACCCTGGAACCCTTCCAGTGATTCTCCCCAGGATCGGTTGATACCGTCTCACTACAACTAGTGAGAATCCTAACATCCAATTAGATCTATCTCATAGATCCAAAAACCCAGGATTTAGGAGGTATCACTTTGATCCTATAAGGAGAATCTTTGTGATAAGCGGAGATTGATCGAGCGTAGCATAAGAAACTCCTTTCTTATCAAGAGTATGTCATCCACGTACTCTATGAGGATCGTCACCATACTCTCTACTACCTTTTTGTTTATACAAGGTTCATCTACCATTTTGATGATGTCAAACTCTTTGACTAATCCATCAAAACAGATGTTCCAACTCCGCGATGCCTGCTTTAATCCTATAAAGCATCTTGCACACGTTTCCGCTGCTCCCACTGTCTACGAAGCCCTCTGGCTGTGTACTTATAGACGCACTCTTCTAAAACATCATTTAGAAAAGCAGTCATGACACCCAACCACCAGATATCGTAGTCATGGTATGTAGCCGTGGCAAGTAGGATCTGAATGGACTTAAGCATAGATACTGGAAAAAGGTTTCATCATTATCCACGCCTGGTCAATGACGAAAACTTTAACAAGTCTAGCTTTGAAAGTCTCAACTTTTCCATCTACACCAAGTAATCTTCTCAAGATATACTTGCTCCTGATGGGGATTTAACCCTTCAGATATAGCAACTAAAGTCCATACTTTGTTGGTGTATAAGGATTCCATCTCAGATCGCTAAACATCCAGCCATTCTTACAGAGTCTTACTCCTGATGGCCAGCTCGAAACTAGTTGGGTCATCATCTCATGATGTAATCCTCGCTCCCACTGTCATAGAGAAACCGAAGTATCTCTCAGTTGGGTGAGGAACCCTACTAGATCGGCGGAGAGGCTGAGGTTCGTTGGAATCTACTGAATCCTTTGGTTCTATCAAATCATGTGCTGTAGTTTGTATAGCTGGAACATTTCCAGTTCTACATGACAGACCTTGCCTCGAGCTTGTCCGGATTTTGCTTTTAGACATAGGACGGACAATCCCCAAATCTTAACTAACTTAAGACATGGGTTCTTCCCATTCCATATCACATATGAAGCGGTAGGCAACTGATTTGATTAGAACCCTATTCAATAGGTATGTAGCTTCATAAGTGCATAACACCCAATAGGAAAAAGGTAACTCAGTATTACTCATCATAGAGCACACCATATCATATAGGGTGTGATTGCTCCACCCCGATAGACCATCGTGCCATGGTGTATACAGAGGAGTAATGCTGAGAGAGAATCTCATTCTCTTTTAGAATAGTCCAGGATTTCCGTGCTCAAGTATTCTCCTCCTTGATCTCATCATATGACATAATACTTATACCCGTATTTTGGTTCTCTACTTATAACTTATATTCTGTGCACATCTCAAAAGGTTCGGACTTGTGTTTCAACAAGAACATATGTCTGAATCTAAAGAGATCATCAGAGAACGTAATGAAGTATAAAGAACCAGTCCTGGCATGTGTAGACAGGGGACCTTACATACATCAACATGTATCATACCAAGAGTTCACTAACTCTTTCTCTGTTTCCAGTAAACGGAGCTATGGTCATCTTATCTTTGTGACATGACTGGCGAGTTTCACAAGATGTAAATTCAAACTGATTTAAATATGCATCTAAATGTAACTCTAGCCAGTCGGGTCACATTGATCTGACCTAGTCTACAATGCCTCAAGTAGGATTCGTTCATTTCTGAACTCTTCCTCTTGTGTGTGTTCTGTATACAAAAAACTGTGGTTTGATTTAGAACATTAATGCTTTTAGATAACGTGCCTGAACCGATCAACTTTTGATATAGGAAATGTTCAAAACATTATCCAACAATACAAAATTATATCCTTTCTTTTCTAACAATGAGAGTGATATGATTTGGTATATCAGGTTCGGTATCTAACAACATTCGTTCAGAATCAATGTATTGGTAGTACAGGGTGACAGTGACCGACAGACTTGGCTGCAACACTTGCCCCGTTTTCTGCCTCATGAAACTTATCACCCGTTCTCAGTTCTCTACCTTTCTGTAGCCCTATGTAACAGATTACATATCTGGGATCCTGATCTGGTATCTCATACCCAGGACGTAGAGGATACAGAGAAACAGTTCTTTGTAATGAACACACCCGAAGATGATGCATCAACATGCACTCTCTTCGTTTGGGCGGCACGGGAAATCTGGTATTCCCCAATTTCCTGCTCTGTCTTATAACAATTATAAGTTGGAGCGGGACCAACGTTCCCCAGCTCAGTATAACAAGCGGGTTCGGTCAATATTCCGTATTATTATCTTGATTAAGGCGTGATATGGTCGCTACCAGGAGAGAGAGAGAAGAAAACACTCAGCGTGCGCTCTGTCAAGAATAGATTGGTTTTTATTTTATCTAATCAGGATGGCTCCCACTGCTTTTTATCAAATCTTCCTTCAAACCCTAAAAGGAAAGACTAGCCGGGATTAATTACACACTACAAGTTCGCCAATCTTTCAGCCAGGCCAGTGTCGGTACTTTGAGGGAGGTCCCCCGTGCTTTCGCACGAACCTAATTAATGTAAACCTCGTTTTCCCAGAGGCGTAACCTCGTTAACACCTTTCTAGACACCTACTTGATCGGCTAATTGTAATGTATAAAACTCTCCCAGGAGTAACTCTTACTCGCAGCGGGTATCGGGATCCAACTATCTTATAGAAGGTATGCAATCTCATTGCAAATTTCAACACTTGAAATTCCCGATAATGTTTTGCCCCTAGTGTCCTATGACCTTGACAGAGGTCAACAAACCATAGGCTGCTAGTCAAGTTCAACCCGTCATTTCCTGATTGAAGTAAACCCACCCGCACGACCCTTGACAGAGGTCAACAAGGTCGCACGACTACCCTAAATCAATCACATCATATGCTTATGCAGATAAGCACTAATCAGCTACCGCACACTACGCCTTGACAGAGGTCAACAAACGTATCACGAATACTAACTACTACTTATCTGAAATGACGGAGGGCTACGACAGGTTTTTCTGAAAACCTATTGCGTAATGAACTTGATATCGTTGTAGGATCGAATGATTTTGAAATGGAGTGCTTTTGAGGCTTTTCTAGTTTTGCTAAAGGAGTCATTCCCGTTGAAGGGATCGTCGGTCCTTACCTCGTCGAATGAGGTGCGGGATATATCACATATATCACTGTGCAAAGCAAAAACTCTTAAAAGCAATCAAAAGACAAACCGAGGGCGTAGCATCGACCAGTTATTGCTAAAGGAGTCACTCCCGGTGAAGGGATCTCGATCCTTTCCTCATCGAATAAGGTGCAGGATATATCACATATACCGCTGTGCAAAGCAAGAACTGTAGCTACCTGTTTTATTTTGAAATTCGATTCTACAACATCTTAGGTTTCTTTTATTTTCATTAATCGCATTAATGAAGTCCCATCATTTAAATACCTAAACATCACAGATAGATATGACGTACACTTATGCCATCCGCATTCGCCTCGATGTCCCCTCGTGCACCGTTAGGTTAGGTAACTAACGACAGAGCGGGGCAGGGCTAGCGCGGGTGTAAAACATAAGTAACGTCTATATAATATATCATATATACTATATACTGTATCTATCACAGAACATCACATGATCACATCACAGATATCGCAGCAGAAGAATCATATGAAATATTGGATATACTAGGACGTCCGTGTTTTCAATACGAGCCAGTATAAAACACGGATTCCACGGTCGTGATGAATAGCTAAACCCACACCCCTAGACCCCTACGAGAGCGGCAAGCAACCCTACCAATTCTAGAGTTAGGAGACCCGGACTCGACTCCTCGAGTTGGTCTCCCACTGGACTCCAGAACCCGGTTACTTGTGCCCTCCTCCTTGGGTCTATCCTAGTGCGGAAAAGTAAATAATATACAACAGGTGACAACTCCCGCAACCTGGAAGCGCCCCAATAAAAGAATATTACATACAAGTTTTTACATGAATGAAAAAATGAAAAACACTCATCTCACATAAAAACCCCCGGCTATTCAAACACGACGATCCAATATAACATATCCAGCAACACATAACATCACATGTCATCAACGTAAGTAAATATGTCCATCCCAATTGTCGTTGACATATAGCAACGAAACCGGCGATATCACATATTACACTTACGGTCACAGAAAAGAAAGTGTAAAACTACAACAGTTGGAATCCGCAACCACCTCAGACATCGCATGCCTGACCAAATGAATTACTTAGACATCGCATGCCTAACAATTATAAACCCCGCATTTTAGTCTCATTATCGAAAACACTTTTCAATACCAAGTCGGGCAATTCAACAAGATTCCCGACAGTCTGATCGAATACTCGTCGCAAACTTCAGTAGGCGGCAGCACCCCTGATACCGTCGACGAAGTGCACCAAGGCGGAACACCGCTACCGCGAGCACCCGAACGGATGCTTTCGGCGACGGGGTTCTCCTACAGTCACTTGGTCGGGGCTATGGAGTGAAGCTGTCTATTAAGTTTACCCGGCGAGTATCCGCGTACGCTACGTGATTGCGACGGACTTTTGATCACATCAAAATTCCGTGGCAACCGATCATGTGAGACTAAATTGCTATGTTTATAACATTCATTCAGTTATCTCATAACTTCTTGTGAATTCCAATTATTGTATCCCATTCCAGATAAACAGAAAATGTTAAACTTTTCGATCGAACAGTCGAACACCCAAGTTTTCCCGATATAGATCGACACATGAAAAAAGTCTAACAACATTCAGTTCGTGCCTCAGTACCAACGGTCCAGCCGTAGAAGGGTCAAGCCAACGCCTCACATGTGGCACGCCGTACTGCCCCAAACCCGAAGGTTCAAAGGGTAGTTCAAGACGGTCACATAATCGAGTTAAGGTTTGTTGTCTTCTAGAGGGACCATCGTGTTACTTGCACTACTTAGAACGTGATTAAACTACAGAAATATCCAACACTTGGAAATTTTCCGACAGGGGAAAAATTGGGTATTTATATCCGGTCGAACTTTTTAACATATTCAAAAAAATTATCCGGAACGACACATAGACAAAGTTTGACAATCCGATCGAATATATGAACTCCCAATACAACCCAAAATACTCAACTCTTTATTTCAGATTAAAAATTCCCAGGAAAACCAGCACTGAAAAATAGGAGTTACTGTGCAAAATTGAGTGCCTAATAAGACAAAACGGCGGCGGAAGGGCCGCATTAGCATGCTAATGCCGCGGTTACGCCGCACTTTAGAAAGATCATTAGGTAATTTTTGCATCGTAATTCTTAGATTTTCCTGCTGATTTTTCTGCATATTTTTAATTTGCAAAAATCCACATTTTACAAAAAAGTACAGAGAGCAATTTGGAAATCGGATTTCGGTTCGATCGGACTTCAAACTCCGTCTACGCATCGCCTAAGGCTCTAGCTAGGCTCTGATACCACTGTAGGGTTCCTAGGCACTCTAGTGAGGTCTCCCAAGCCATCAACCATGGCAATTTCAAAAAATATGGTGCCTACAAACCCTAAACTACGGATCGATAACTAGATTTCTAGGCGAACAAGAACTAGTTAACACTTAACTAATGAGAAAACGGAAATACAACCTTTGTAGATCCGGTGCTCCACCTCCATAGCTCCGCAACGAGGTCCTCTCCGTTGTCCAAGTCAAATCCGGGCTCTAGGATCGGCTTCGTCGGAGAATGGGCAAGCTAGGTCGTCGATGTCCATGCCGAAGATGATCTACGTCGAAGCATCGCAAGATCAAGCTCTCACTTCACCAAGTCATGAAACTTGTGAAGAAAACACACTCTACTACTTGGCAAGAGGTAGAGGATGAAGAAATAGGAAGTGGGTAGACTTTAGTTTTGGATTTCTCACTCTTTTCCAACAATCACCATTGATGGACCTTGCTTTTCTTCACTTGAAGAATGAAGAAGAAGAAGGAAAATTAGTTATGATAAGTTAATAGAATAAGAAAAGAAAATGAATTCTTATCATAATTTTAACTAGAGTCAAGTGTAGAGAATAAATCATGGTTAGTGGGAATGGTTAGGGTTAAGGATGAGATAAGGATGGTTGACTTGAACAAAGCTTCATGAAGCTTCAACTAAAGAACAAAAGAAGCCACCATTCTTTTTCTCATTTTCTTATATTCATTTATCAAAAATAAATGGATAACAAAATAAGATAAATGAATAACAAATAAGAAACCCTAACCATTTCATTAACCAAGGTTTAATACTTTACACTTAACCAAAAAGCATGCATCATCAAACATGATACAAGCAAGTGCACAAAATCATATCGCATATGTAATGCGCACACCCGAGTGAGAAAATCCATTTAAAGTGAACCAATACTAGTTAATGCAAAGTAATATATCAAATATATAATTATACATTAAATCATTAAATCAACACTTGATTCAATGATCCGGTCATGCGCACATAACCAACTGGTATCATTAGTAACATCTTATCGAATCAACACTTGATCCGATAACCCGGCTATATCGCATATAACCGATCAATGTCACATCGCGAGAATCGAATACAGTATCATATACTCGTATTATTCTCGGTCCCGCACATATCTCATATGCGCTCCTATTTCGTTTCGCTTGAGCCAGGAAACCTCTGTGTAGGACTCTAAAGACTCGTCAATACGCCGGCAGCAGATGATGATCATATCAAACATCCACAAGCCGCAAGCGGTCTGCTAAACGTAACGGCCACCCGGGTATTGAGCGATCTGAAGATCGACGAGCAAGCCCGCTCACACTCCAGTGAATCCGACCAGTAACACTACCGTACAGTCCGGTCTGATCGTCTGATATGTCGCATATCTCGCCTAGGGGTGGTAAACGTCAGACCCCAATAGCTCAATAAGTCGCGTCGATATGAGGTCTATAACTTTTCGAGAAACTACTGGTAACACTTACCAGTAAATCTCAGCAACCCTGGCCAGGGATTTCCTGTTATAGCCAATCGAACACAGCGCAACATCAACCCCCTATACCGGGAGAGACGAATCCCCTCCTATCGCTCATTGCCTCCATGTGACTCGGGACTGTACCCAAAAACCACCGTTTTGCACACCCTCTTGGACATGGTAAGATGGAAATCAAAGCACAGTAGGAACCACAGAAGACTCTATGACGATCTCGGGTCAACAGACTACTCTGTACCAGTGTCACCAGAGAACTGCCATCTGTCGTGAGGTATAATACCATCTGGTAGTTCTCGGCGAGTCCGTCCAGTGTACCCAGTCTCCACTGAGCACCCGTATATCATCTCTGATGTCAAACACCAATGGATATGGGATCATCCATCGCCCATCTGTATGGGTCGAGAAGGTATACGCTAGTCTACTCTGGTATATCGATGCCCCGTTTCGATACACCCACGACTAGGGACTTTGAAGGATGTACTTATAGACTACCATGTCCTCGCTAGTATGATCCGCATCATAGTCCAGGTAGTCAAGTACAGATCCTAAGGGCTTTACCAACATGTAACAGAGAGACAATCAGCATACACGTTAAGGTGAAGTGTAACCAGATAGCATACTATCATGTCGAGCAAGAAAGTCCTCCCTATATATGTCCCAGCATCCACTACAATATACATCCTATGTACAGTAATGGCCTCTAGGGCATACATATAACTAACAAACTGTGCATACGCACCCGTTCCGAAACCCTAATGAAATACCTCATCCTCCGCCTCAAGCAACTGTGCATACACACCTGCATTCTCGTTCCGAGGAACAAGAATACCAAGAGATAAAAGCAACCCCAAAACATATACCAGTATCTGGCTCAAACCAGAGCCTACCAGTATAATCCGTCCGGACTCCAAACGTGCACAAGTGCACGGATGAGAACGAACCCTGTCGCAAAACCATGCGACCTCTACTCTGTTTTGCCCAGAGGCGAATACCCTCTGTGTGGGACTCTAAAGACTCGACACTACGCTGGCAGTGGGTTTAACCACAGACCGCAAGCGGCACTAGCTGTGCGTAACGGTCCCCAGGTAGATGCCGACAAGAAGGCTGACGAGGTGAAACCCCATCTGAACTCCTACTGAGTCTGAATGTGACATTCTCCGTACAGTCCGGTCTGTTCATCTGATACATCGCATGTCGGGCCTAGGGGGCGGTAAAACGTCAGTCCCCCAATAGCGGTACAAGTCGTGTCGGAGTGAAGCCCAAAACACCCTGAGATAACACTGGAACCTACCAGTATATCTCGCTTGCCCTGGCCAGGGACTACTCGTGTAATGGCTCTCCTAGACACAGCGCGATGTCAACCCCCAATACCGGGAGAGACGAATCCTGTCTAACCGTCACTGCCTCCAAGTGCTTCGGGACTGCACCCAACCACTACCTGTTTGCACCACTCCTTTGAGCCGTGGTAGGGTAGTGATCAAAGTGCAGTGGGAACACACTCGAGGCGAAGTGCCAGTGTCAAGTCAGCGGACTAAGCTGTACTCATGTCACCTGGGAACTGATAACTGACGATAGGTATAATACCAACCTTTCAGTTCCCGACGAGTCCTGTCCAGTGTACTCGTAACCCAACGAGCACCCGTATACTATCTCCAGTACGACGTACTGATGGCTGTGGGACAGACCATCTCCCACACTGGGATGAGAAGCGCATACGCTAGTCTACTCCGGAGTATCGATGCCCTGTCTCGATAGTCCTACGACTAGGGACCTGTATAAGGATATGCCTATAGATTACCCAGCCCCCACTAGTGTGACTGCCATCACAACGCTGGTAATCAAGCAAAGATCCTAAGGGCTCCACTAATGCGTATAATTGATATACTGAAATAAACACAAGTACACATTGAAGTAGAAACAAACCAAGTAGCATACTACTATATTGAGCAAGATTGTTTATACAAGGTGAATATCCCAAGCTTCCATCAAGTAATATACAAACTAGTATGATACAGTAATGGCCTCTAGGGCATATACACTAACATAGTAAACCCAAAAGAACATGGTAGAAATGCACAAGTGTAAAAAAATGATATGTGCATGTTTTGTATAAAAATGCTAAAAAACCGATTAGCGATTTTTAATCGCGATTAGCACTAAATTAGCATATAATTAATCATAAACTCTCATAATTTGCATGAATCACATAAAGAACCCTCATTTTAGTAATTTCCAAATTTTTTCCAATTTATCGGTATTTAATTATACCGAAATATTAAAATATTCAATATAATATTATTTAATTATTAAAAATTCCCAAAAATAATATTTTATTTTTCTGAAGTGTTACATTATCACTGTGGAAGCTCGAATCGGTAAAGGACTCCACCTAGAGTTCACCGTTACCATACACAAAGAGCATCTCTTTAGTCCTTCTCGAGTACTTAAGAATGTTCTTCACAGCTGTCCAGTGGTTCTCCCCTGGATCTGATTGTTACCTACTCATTACACCTAGTGAGTAAGCTACATCAGGTCTGGTACATAATATTGCATACATGATTGACCTTACTGCCGAAGCATAGGGTATCCCTTGCATGCGGGCCCTCTCCAAAACAGTCTTGGGAGACATCTCTTTGGAGAGAGTGGTTCCTGAGCAAGAGGGTAAACTACCACGCTTAGAAATTTCCATACTAAACCTCTTTAGTATGGTGTCTATGTACCTGGACTGGGACAATCCCAACATCCATTTAGATCTATCTTTATATATCTTTATCCCCGGGATGTAGGAGGCATTACCTAGATCTATCATAGAGAACTTGTGTGATAAGATGAGCTTGACCGTGTGTAGCATAGGAACATAATTTCCTATCAAGATTATGTCATCCACGTACAATACGAGGAGGAAAAGCTTACTCTCTACTACCTTCTTATATATACATGGTTCATCTATGTTTTTGATGAAGTCAAACTCTTTGATAGCTTCATCAAAACAGATGTTCCAACTCCGCGATGTCTGCTTTAATCCGTAGATTGATTTAAGCAGCTTGCATACGCTTCCGCTGCTCCCACTGTCTACGAAGCCCTCTGGCTGTGTCATGTACTCACTCCCTTCTAAATCACCATTTAGAAAAGCGGTCTTGACGTCCAACTGCCAGATTTCGTAGTCATGGTATGCAGAAACGGTAAGTAGGATCCTGATGGACTTAAGCATAGCCACTGGAGAAAAGGTTTCATCATAGTCGACACCTGGTCGTTGACGAAAACCTTTTGCTACAAGTCTAGCTTTGAAAGTCTCAACTTTTCCATCTACACCAATTATCTTCTTAAGATCTACTTGCTCCCGATGGGTTTTACCCCTTCAGGAGCAACTTCCAAAGTCCATACTTTGTTGGTGTACATGGATTCCATCTCAGATCATATAGCATTCAGCCATTTCACAGAGTCTCCACTTGTGATGGCCTGCTTGAAACTAGTTGGGTCATCATCTTCTATGATGCAATCCTCGCTCCTACCGTCTATGAGAAAAATGTAGTATCTCTTAGGTGGATGAGGAACCCTACTAGATCAGCGGAGTGGCTGAGATTCGTCGGGGACTATTGAATCCTCCGATTCCACCAAATCGTCAGTTATTGTTTGTGTGGTTGGAACTTCTTCTAGTTCTACCTCATTACTACTAATTTATTTCACAAGAAATTCCTTTTCTAAAAAGGTAGCATGTTGAGAAACAAGCACTTTTTGTTCCTCAGCGTGGTAGAAGATATACCCTCGCGAATGTTTATGATATCCAACAAACTTGCACAGAACTGACCTTGCCTTGAGCTTGTCCGGATTTTGCTTTTTAACATAGGCCGGACAATCCCATATCTTAATTCGTTTAAGAGATGGTCTCTTTCCATTCCATATCTCATATAGAGTGGTAGGTACGGATTTGGTCAGAACTCTATTCAATAGGAATGCAGCTATCTCAAGTGCATGACCATAAAAGAAAATAGGCAACTCAGTATTACTCATTATAGAGCGCACCATATCTAATAGGGTGCGATTTCTCTGCTCCGAAACTCCATTGTGCTGTGGTGTATACGGAGGAGTAAGCTGAGAGAGAATCCCATTCTCTTTTAAGTAGTCTCTGAATTCCGTGCTCAAGTATTCTCCTCCCCGATCGGATCGAAGTATTTTAATATTTTTACCCGTCTGGTTCTCAACTTCGTACTTATATTCCTTGAATTTCTTAAATGATTCGATTTGTATTTCAACAGGAACACATGTCCGAATCTTGAGAGATCATCGGTGAATGTAATAAAGTACGAGGAACCATTCCTGGCATGTGTAGACATAGGACTGCATACATCACTATGTATCGGGTCCAAAAGTTCCGTAGCTCTTTCTCCGTGTCCAGTAAACGGAGTTTTGGTCATCTTGCTTTTGAGACATGACTGGCAAGTTTCATAAGATGTAAATTCGAACGAATTCAAATTCTATCCTTATGCAACATAGCCAGTCTTGTCGTATTGATATGATCTAGTCTACAATACCACAAGAAGGCTTCGTTCATTTCTGAACTGTTCCTCTTGTATGTGTTGGGTTATGCCAGTGCCCTGGCCATCAAAACGTGGCTGATTGCGGAACAAAAATTTTACAAACTGGCGCTGGAACAACCCGAAGCCCGGATCTACCGTAAACCCTAATCTAGCAAACTAAAGAAAGGAGTTTAGAAAGGTTATACTGAATGATCTGTGTCTTTTGGTCTTTAACCATCATCCCAAGCTCCTAAAGGCCTCCATGATCAAGCTTGATCTCCGGTCTCCCTCCATCGATGATGATCCACCTGAGGATTTGTATTTCGAGCTCCAACCTCATAGCCGAGGTAACGAGGGTATCTAGTTCGCTAAACTAGATAGCCTAAAAGATGTAGATTCTAATGAAGGATTAATTTGTCTCCAAACACCCTAGGTTTCTCAACACATGAGACTTGAAGGGTGGAGGTAGAAGAAGAAGCTTGAGGATGAGAGTGTGAAGCAACTCAAGAAAAAGGCTAAGTGTTGTGAGCTATAATGAAGCATACAAAAATATCTCATGTCTCCAAAAATATCTCAAGTCTCCAAAATATCTCACAACCCAAACAAAATATCAAGCATGCTAGAATGTAACCATGAGTCACTACATGAGTCACTACATGAGTCACCCCATGAGTCACCACAAAGCCATGCTACAATAAATGCATACAACACCTCATCCTCTCCACCTCATTAACCATTTAATCCTAAATGGTTAAAACTAAATAAAGGTGGCATCTTCTAGAAGCACCTTGTAATAAATTACAAGAATAACCCTCATACGTATATACATACCCGTATCCGCATTCCGAAGAATACGAATACAAAAAAAGGAAAATAACCCAACAATCCAATACTAGAATCCGGCTTAAACCAAAGCCACTAGTATAAACCGTCCGAATCATGATACATGCATAAGTGCACGTATATGATCGAACACAGCCGTAAGACCATACGGCCTCTATATCGTTTCGCCCGAAGCTGGGAAACCCTCTGTGTGGGAATCTAAAGACTCGTCAATATGGTGGCAGTGGGTTTAACCATAAGCACGTCAGCGGCACTAGCTGTACGTAACGGCTACCCAGGTATTGAGCCAAAGGAAGGCCGGCGAGCAAACTCATCCGAACCCCTATTCAGCTTGTCCGTGACAATATCCATCCAGTCTGGTTTGTTCTTCTAAGAGTATCGCATATCGGGTCTAGGGGGTGGATAAAGTCAGACCCCTAACAATGCGATATTTCGTGTCGGTATGAAGCCCATCACCAACTGAGAAACTACCGATCCAAGTCAGTAATTCTCGACTACCTTGGCCAAGGATTTCTGGTGATGGCCACCCGTGCACTACGCGACATCAACCCCCAATACTGGGAGAGGCGAATCCCAGACGATCCACTCACTGCATCCATGTGGACCGGGACTGTACCGAACTAAAACCTATTTGCACGACTCCTTTGAGCCGTGGTAGGGTAGTAATCAAAGCACAGTGGGAACTCACACGAGACAAATGAAGATCTCAGGTCGACAGTCTAACCTGTACACATGTCACCGGGGAACCGCTATCTGACAATAGGTATAGTACCAACTAGCAGGTTCCCGGTGAGTCCGTCCAGTGTACTTATAACCCAATGAGCACCTGTATACTGTCTTGGATGAACAAACTAACCCCAATGGCTTGTGAGACCTGGCCACCGCCCCTCGTCGAGGTCTCGATAAGTACACACTAGTCTACTCTGGAGTATCAATGCCCAGTCTTGATACTCCCACGACTAGGGACATTTAAGGATGTGTTTATAGACCACCTAGCTCCCACGTATATGATCGCCATCATAATGCCGGTAGTTAAGCAAGAATCCTATGGGCTCTATCAAAATGTAATAGTGATCTGTAATACCACATAATGCATGTACATGATGATAAAGACAAACCAGATAGCATACTATTATTTTTTAGTAAAACTATTCTATCCGTATAGGTCCTCCCTCAATCATCATAATCACTTGGCTACGATTACAATAATTGCCTTGAGGGCACTATAACCAACAATCCCCCACTTTCACTTAAGGCTAATAATTGCGGTGTCGCATACTCACAGCCCGTGTGATACCGAACACCCAACTTCTCCACTAATAAGTCTCACAAAGCTCGTTTGTGAAACTATTGCGTTCAAGAAATAGCCTCAGTGAGTGGATCCACTCCAGTGTTTCTATCTTTATCTCTCTCTATCTCAACTTCGTGGACAAAAACTATCTCCCGAAATGATCAATACCCGTCTTAGAATTTGTCTGGATATCTGATGGGAAGCAGTTCACAAATGAACTCCAAATCCAACAAACTTCTTAGACTGTATCATCCACTGAATTTAATCTGTATCTTATGCCATGCCTTCCACAGTATCCGCTTGGACCACATGTCCAATATACTGCCCCTCAAAAGAGGGAAAACTATAACACTGACAACCACTCTGACAGCCACTCTATCATCCACATCACCTTAGAAGCCTGAAATGATAACCGCCTCCCGAAGGAGGCTGCCGTTACCATATACCAAGAACATCCACTTATGTTCATAACTTCTTCCCAATGTTTCTCCAGGATTTGATTAATATATACTTATTGTAGCCTGTGCAAAATCAATATCTGGTGTTGTACTTGACATCTTATGATTGACACAATTTCCTAAGCAAGTGATATGCCAATCATGCAAATCCCTCTCCCCATCATTCTGTAAGACATCTCTTTAGAGAGGGTGACTCCATCACCTGTGGGTACACCACCATACCAGGAGTCGTCCATTCTAAAACACCTTTAGAATAATGTTAAACTACCCAAATTGGGACACTTCCCAAATCTATATCTAAAACCATAGATCTAGTAACCAGAATCCTGATATTTTATCCAGATCCTATGTGGAGAAACCATCTTGTGACAACCACAGTATAACTGATCGTAGTATAGGAAGATCTCTTCCTAAAAAGTGTATATCATCTAAATACCAGGACATTACTCCCTACTGCCTTCTTACCAGATCCATCTTTTATTCTGATGTAGTCAAACACTATGACTGTTACAAAAATAGATGATCTTTCTCCGCTGTACCTGCTTTAGTCTATAAATAGACATAAGCAACTTTCCCACCATGCTTCCGCTGCTCCCACTGACTACAACAACCCTATGGCAGAGTTATATACACGTGCACATCTAAAACTAATTTAGAACGGCGTTATACTCATCCTCATGCCAGATCTCATAGTCTAGAACAACAATAGTGGCAAGTTTGTGTAATCGAAATCCTCCATGTCACCATCTTTGAGGAGACCGAAGTACCTCTCGGGTGCCTGAAGTTACCCACCAAATCTGCGGAGTGGCAATGGATCGTCAAAACCATTTGAATCCTTAGGTTCTATTAAATTTTCAGTAATCATTTGTGGTTCTGGAATCACTTCCAGTTCTACCATACTCCCACTAATGTTTTCTGAAAAGAATCCATTTTACTAAAACTGTGGCGAGTCAAGAACAATATAACTATTGATCTTCTAGATGGTAGAATGTTAACCCTCATCAAAGCCCGGGATAACCCACAAACTGCCATTACTAAAATGTGCCTTGTGTTTGTCCAGATTCTGGTTTTAAACATCAGCCGGGCAAGTGCATATACCTTAACATTGTTAAGATATGAATCCATTTTATATATCCAATATAGAAACAAATGCACTAATTTAGTTGAAACCATATTCAAAAATCATGCAGCTGTTTCCAGTGCATATCAACTAAATGGAAGGATGGCTTACAACATTACTCATCCAGGAATACATCCTCGTATAAGTAACCTGAAAGAAAAGCAAGTTCTCAAAACTATTACTTACAATGGAATACCAAACACAAGTATCTACATTTTCGATCACCTTGAAGAATCCTGATGCTTGCAACATATGGTTCTCTACCTTATTCTTATACCAATAACCTCTTAAAATCTGGATCATGTATTTCAACGAAATACTTGTCTAAAACTATAGAAGTCATGAGTAAACAGAATATAGTATGAGTACCAACCCCTTTGTCCTAACGGACATCGGACAACATACAATACTTTGTATAAGTCCACTGAGTTTAACAACTCAAACCCTGTGCGTCGTAGGTTGAAAATCTGTACCATGGTTAAGAAGAATTATACCGTTGTTGAATGCTCCTTACCTAATCATCAACTGATACAGGTAAATGTCATAAACATAATTTTAAAAAGTTATATCTCACTTTATAAAATAAACGTACAGATATATCAGTTTGAAATTGGTGCATAACAACGGATATTCAAAACCAAAAATTTGCCATCAGGCAAAACCCAGGTAATTTCCTCAAATATCACCAATTACAAAGAATTCTGATATATAAAGGATCTAATCACCCAATTCCCAATATCTTACTCCCACTCATCATCTGTAACGCCATACAGATGTGAGAATCAAGTCTGGTAAATACATACCCGAGAGTCAGAATCTAATTAGGAAAACAATTTTTAATTAACACCGCACAGTGAAACTGAAACATAAAATTGTTTCAAAGGGGTAACCGGGTATTCCTAGTAATGCCTCTTCCACTATCCTGATTCATGACAGTAACCGTATACTTCCTTGCCATCATTCCAATCCCTTTATATGTCTTTGCTTATTACCTTCTGTACACCACACTTAGGCTAATTGGTTTTCTTCCTTCCCCACCCTTCGGCACCAGCCTAATGTTTGGAAGAAGACTATCCAATAAGCGCAATAGGTGTACTCTCCTAATACTAGGAGCCCTCGCAACCTGAGAGAAAGTAAAGAGAAAAGACAACTCTAATCCTATTCTATTTCTCCCGAACCGGAAACCATCCTTGAACTGGAACAAGTTCCTTCGAGTTCGTATGTAACTATACGATGGTATATCCAAGCAATATGGATTTTCGTAATGATACGAAGTGTTCTGGAGAAAGGCAAAGTGGATGTAGGAGTAGCAGGGGTATACGCGGTTTTGTTGCGAATGATAGCAGTCGCAATTTCCTTTGCTCTTATTCTAATCCTTTTATGTGTCTTTACTTATTACCTTATGTATACCACACTTAGGCTAATCGGTTTTCTTCCTTCCCTACCTTTTGGCACCAGCCTATTGTTTGGAAGAAGACTATCCAATAAGCGCAATAGGTGTACTCTCCTAATACCCGGAGCTCTCGCAACCTGAGAGAAGGTAAAGGGAAAAGAAAACCGAATAATCCTATTCAATTCTTCAGAACCAGAATCTATCCTCGAACTGGAACAAGTTCATTCGAGTTCGTATGTAACTATACGATAGAATATCCAATAAATGTGGATCTTCATAGTGATACGGGGTGTTCTGGAGAAATGCAAAGGTGATGTAGAAGTGGTAAGGATATATGCGACTTAATGACAATTCAAAAGCCAAAGTGTTTTAAGAAGCTTCGGTTAACTTGGTTCATGAGTTTTAGTCTAGGATCAGGCCATGGTCGCTACGAAAGAGAGAAAGAAAAGAAACACTCAGCGTGCACTCTATCCTAAATCAGATTGGTTAATCACTTTATCTAATCAGGATGGCTCCTACTGTTTCCTCGAATTCTCCTTCAAACACTTAAAGGAGAATTAGTCGGGATCATCTAAAATCACCCGAGGAGTAACACCTACTCATCAGTGGAAATCGGGATCCAACTATCATCGCTTGATAACTTGATGGAAGCCACTCAAGTCACCACACTCCAGAAGGTATGCGCATGCCTGACAAGTTTCTTGTATGTTTGAAACTCCCGATGTGGTTTTTACCCCAAGCGCTTATGACCTTGACTTTGGCCAACAAATCATAACACGCAAGTCAAGTTCTACCCGTCATTATTCTGATTGATTTAGACCCACCCGCACACATCCTTGACTTTTGCCAACAAAGTGGTACGACTGTCATAAACCAATGCATTTATCTATGCTACGGATAAGCAAAACACAGCTACCGTTCACGATGCCTTGACTTTGGCCAACAAACACCGCACGAATACTACGTGCTACTTGTCCGAAACGACAGAGGGCTACAGCTGGTTTTTGGCGAAAAACCTTTAATGTAATGAACTTGATATCGTTGAAGGAATCTAAGTGGTTTTACAAATATATAGTGCCGAAAACTTTTGCTAAAGAGGTCACTCCCTGTGAAGGGATCTCGGCTCTTTCCTCGTCGAATGAGGTGCAGGATATTCCAAACTGAATACCACGGTGCAAAGAAAAAGAATCGACTATAGTGAAGTTATTACACTGACGTAAACTTTTTCACAAGAGGTCACTCCTTATGAAGGGATCTCGGCTCTTGCCTCGTCAAATGAGGTGCTGGGTATTCATAACCGAATACCGGTGTGCAAAGCAAAAGGAAATGTCTGTAATGTTAGTTTTCAAAACCTTGGTTCCAACAACATCAAATAGGTTTGTTTTATCCTTGCGTTAATAAAAATTAACGCAGTCCCATCAATTAAACATATCACACCAGAAAAAGGAAAAAAAATAAAATGTACGTATATGCCATCCGCATTCGCCACTGGGCCTCATCATCACCCGTTAGGTTACTTAACTAACGGCAGAGCGCGGGCTGGACTAGCGCGGGTGCAAAACATATACAGCATCTACTAGTATATATATAAATATATATAACATTCATCCCAGGAATGATATAAATCAACATCACAGAATCTCAGCAAGCAACATAGAATGGTGGATAATGCTGGAGCCTCAGGTTTCACTTGAGCCACAAATGAGACCCGACGTTCCATGTCGTGTGGATAGCCTGAGCAACGAAAACCAGGACCCCTCCGAGCGCGGCAAGTTACCCGCCAATTCCAGAAGTGAGACAACCCCAATCAACAAAGTGAATGGGCCACCCAGCACTCCACGAAATCCGGTAACTTGAGCACCCCTCCTTGGGTCAAACTATACCCCCTACGAGTGTAGTGAATAGCCCGCAAATTCTAGAGTAAGGCCCCCTCCGCCTCAACGCCATGAGAAACGGGACCGTTGCCCTCTAGAATCCGGCTATTCATGCACTCCACCGCGGGATAATCATTGTACAGAAAATGAAATAATATATGTACAAATGGTGACATCGACCTCAACCCAGTCATGCCCCAAACAAATAATATACAAACTGGCAGAGACGACAGTCCACATGTCGGACGCTCGCCCCGCAAAATCAAATGTACAAATGAATCTGAACTGTACTGCCATTGCACTACAGGCTATCCACCACGACGATCCAACCACAACCTCAACACAACACAGAACATCAACGTGAATGTCATGTTCACAAACCCGTCTAAAAGAACATATAGCAGTTAGACGAGTTATACCGCTCTAATGACATTCACGGTCGTAGATAGTAATGTATGCACTGTAAAATACACAATTAAAATTTTGATCGACTAAACTTTTCCAAATTGGCCCCTAAATTCAAATCCAGCACTCAAACAAATCTGGGCCAAAACCAAATATTCCAAAAACCATATTTCTATAAACTAGTGCCCCAGAAAACAATTAGGGCACTGTAGCAAAAAGAGCGCCGCGGTTCCTCGGCAAAACGTGCCAATTGGCTTGGGTTCCGCGGCGGAATTTTGGAGTTAGGTGCCCAATTTTTTTTCTTAGCTCTAGTTTTGCCTGCTTATATTTTTAAGATACCCAAATTTTTTTTGAACAACTTTGAAATTCGACAGCAAGCATGCTAATATGGAAATACGATTCGGAAAAATTTATCGATTGAGATTTTAACCTTGTGCAAACTAATTAGTAAGGGTTTATGGGTTGGCTCCGATACCATGTTGGGTTATGCCAGTGCCCTGACCATCAAAACGTGGCTGATTGCGGAACAAAAATTTTACAAACTGGCGCTGGAACAACCCGAAGCCCGGATCTACCCTAAACCCTAATCTAGCAAACTAAAGAAAGGAGTTTAGAAAAGTTATACTGAATGATCCGTGTCCTTCGGTCTTTAACCATCATCCCAAGCTCCTAGAGGCCTCCATGATCAAGCTTAATCTCTGGTCTCCTTCCATCGATGACGATCAACCTGAGAATTTGTATTTCAAGCTCCAACCTCATAGCCGAGGTAACTAGGGTACCTAGTTTGCTAAACTAGGTAGCCTAGAAGATGTAGAATCTAATGATGGATTAATTTGTCTCCAAACACCCTAGGTTTCTCAACACATGGAACTTGAAGGGTGGAGGTAGAAGAAGAAGCTTGAGGATGAGAGTGTGAAGCAACTCAAGAAAAAGGCTAAGTGTTGTGAGCTATAATGAAGCATACAAAAATATCTCAAGTCTCCAAAATATCTCACAACCCAAAAAAATATCAAGTATACAAGAATAGTAACCATGAGTCACCCCATGAGTGACCACAAAGCCATTCTACAATAAATGCATAAAACACCTCAACCTCTCCACCTCATTAACCCTTTAATCCTAAATGGTTAAAACTAAATGAGGTGGCATTTTCTAAAAGCACCTTGTAATAAATTACAAGAATACCCCTCATCTGTATATACATACCCACATCTGCATTCCGAAGAATACGAATACAAAGAGACAAAAATAATCCAACAATCCAATAGTAGAATCCGGTTTAAACCTAAGCCACTAGTATAAACCGTCCGAATCATGATATGTGCATAAGTGCACGTATATGATCGAAACCTGCCGTAAGACCATATGGCCTCTATATCGTTTCGCCCGAAGCAGGGAAACCCTCTGTGTGGGACTCTAAAGACTCGTTAATACGCCGACAGTAGGTTTAACCATAAGCACGTCAGCGTCACTAGCTGTACGTAACGGCACCCAGGTATTGAGCCAAAGGAAGGCCGACGAGTAAACTCATCCGGACCCCTATTGATCCTGTCCGTTACAATATCCGTCCAGTCCGGTCTGTTCATCTAAGAGTATCGCATATCGGGTCTAGGGGGTGGATAAAGTCAGACCCCTAACAACGCGATATTTCGTGTCGGTATGAAGCCCATCACCAACTGAGAAACTACCTATCCAAATCAATAATTCTCGACTACCTTGGCTAAGGATTTCTAGTGAAGGCCATTCGTGCACTTTGCGACATCAACCCCCAATACCGGGAGAGACGAATCCTCGACAATCCGCTCACTACCTCCATGTGGCTCGGGACTGTACCCAACTAAAACCTGTTTGCACGACTCCTTTGAGCCGTGGTAGGGTAGTAATCAAAGCACAGTGGGAACTCACACGAGATAAATGATGATCTCAGGTCGGCAGACTAACCTGTACACATGTCACCTGGAAACTGATATCTGACAATAGCTATAGTACCAACTAGCAGGTTCCCGGCGAGTCCGTCCAGTGTACTCATAACCCAATGAGCACCTGTATACTATCTTAGGTGAACAAACTAACACTAATGGCTTGTGAGACCTGGCCACCGACCCTCCTCGGGGTCTCGATAAGTACACACTAGTCTACTCTGGTGTATCAATACCCAGTCTCGATACTCCCACGACTAAGGACATTTAAGGATGTGCTTTTAGACCACCCAGCTCCCATGTATATGATCGCCATCATAATGCTGGTAGTCAAGAATGAATCCTATGGGCACTATCAACATGTAATAGTGATATGTAATATCACATAATGCATGTACATGATGATAAAGACAAGCCACATAGCATACTATGATTTTGAGTAAGACTGTTCTATCCATATAGGTCCTCCCTCAATCATCATAATCACCTGCCTGCGATTACAATAATTGCCTTGAGGGCACTATAGCCAAAAGTGTGTGTTCTGTATACTTAGAACTGTTTTGTGATTTAGAACGTATATACCGTTATACAACGTACCATACCAAATCAACACTTGATTTAGGAAAACATTCACAATATTTTTGGTTTGAAATAACAGTCGGTCAGAATCATTGTTTTACCACTTAGTAATACAAAGTGATATTCGCCAATTGCTTTGGCTGAAACAATTGCACCATTCCCTTCTCTGAGGGACATATCACCTTTTCCCAGTTCTCTACCTTTCTTTAGCCCATGTAACAAATTACATACGTGCGATCCTTATCCGGTATCCAATACCCAGGACGTAGAGCAAACTGAGAAACATTTCTCGGTTACGAACACACCCGAAGATGATGCATCAACATGCTTATTCTTCGTTTGGGTGGCGTGGGAATCCCGATATTCCCCTATTGCTTGCTCATGCTTATGACAATCATAAGAAAAAGCGGAACCTAGACCAGTATAATAAGTGGGTTTGGTCAATACATCCATATTATTATCTTGATTAAGGCGTGTCATTGGTCGCTACCAAGAGAGCGAGAAGGATAATCACTTTTGCGTGCGCTCTTTGCAAGATTAGATTGGTTATTATTTTATCAAATCAGGATGGCTCCCACTGTTTTTATCAATCTTCCATCAAACCTTAAAAGTTATGATTAGCCGGGATTAATTACACCCTACAAGTTTGCCAATCGTTCGGCCAAGCAGGTATTAGTACTCCGAGGGAGTCTCTGTTAGTGTATATGCCCTAGAGGCCATTACTGTATCATACTAGTTTGTATATTACTTAATGGAAGCCTGGGATATTCACCTTGTATAGACAATCTTGCTCAAAATAGTAGTATGCTACTTGGTTTGTTTCTACTTTAATGTGTATATGTGTTTCTTTTAGGATATGACCTATACACATTAGTGGAGCCCTTAGGATCTTTGCTTGATTACCAGCGTTGTGATGGCAGTCACACTCGTGGGGGCTGGGTAATCCACAAGCAGATCCTTATGTAGGTCCCTAGTCGTAGGACTATCGAGAAAGGGCATCAATACTGTAACATTTCAAAAATATATATATATATTATTTTTTGGGGAATTTTATAATTTAATATTATTTTATTGAATATTTTAATATTTCGGTATTATTAAATACAAATGAATGGGAAAAATTTTGGAAAAATTATGGAAAATTCTAAAATAGAGTATTTTATGGAATTATGCCATTTTTGAGCTTTTATGATTAGTTATATGCTAATTTAGTGCTAATCGCGATTAAAATTCGCTAATCGGTTTTTTTAGCAATTTTGTGCAAAACATGCACATATCTTTTGCTACACTTGTGCTACATTTTGTCTTGCCATGTTTCTTTTGGGGTTACTATTCTAGCGAGAAGGTTTTGGAGAAAAAGAAAAGAAAAAGAAAATGGAATAAGGGAATATAATATGTGGTATGGGGTGAGAGAGAGGTATGGGTTTTACTTTGACCAAAGACTTAGCATTTTCTCTTCATTCTTTCCCTCATTTCTCTCCCTCTTTCTCCATTGATGCTGCTACTTCTGCTCCTCATTTCCCCCCCATCTTCAAGCCCTGTAAACACCTCTAAAACAACCCCAAAACCCCAATCTCATTTCATTAAAAGTGTGCACAAGCTCAAGATCTATACATTGGACCAAGAAAGCAAGGATTTTGGCCATTAGGGGCAACTCAAGAAATTCTTGAGTTGCCAAATGAGGTAATTACTGAACCATTAGCTTAGCTTTTACATTACCTTTACCCCCATGCAAGTTTAGAACAGATATTTTGTGTGTTTGTGGACTTAAAGAAAATCTAGTTAGGGTTTGAGGAAATTATGAGTTGTTGTTAGTTGTATGTATGCCCTAGAGGCCATTACTGTACATAGGATGTATATTGTAGTGGATGCTGGGACATATATAGGGAGGACTTTCTTGCTCGACATGATAGTATGCTATCTGGTTACCCTTTACCTTAACGTGTATGCTGATTGTCTCTCTGTTACATGTTGGTAAAGACCTTAGGATCTGTACTTGACTACCTGGACTATGATGCGGATCATACTAGTGGGGACATGGTGGTCCATAAGTACATCCTTCAAAGTCCCAAGTCGTGGGTGTATCGAGACGGGGCATCGATATACCAGAGTAGACTAGCGTGTACCTTCTCGACCCATACAGATGGGCGATGGATGATCCCATATCCATCGGTGTTTGACATCAGAGATGATATACGGGTGCTCAGTAGAGACTGGGTACACTGGACGGACTCGCCGAGAACTCCCAGATGGTATTATACCTCACGTCAGATGGCAGTTCTCTGGTGACACTGGTACAGAGTAGTCTGTTGACCCGAGATCGTCATAGAGTCTTGTGTGGCTCCCACTGTGCTTTGATTTCCATCTTACCACGTCCAAGAGGGCGTGCAAAACGGTGGTTTTTGGGTACAGTCCCGAGTCACATGGAGGCAATGAGCGATAGGAGGGGATTCGTCTCTCCCGGTATAGGGAGTTGATGTTGCGCTGTGTTCGATTGGCTATAACAGGAAATCCCTGGCCAGGGTTGCTGAGATTTACTGGTAAGTGTTACCAGTAGTTTCTTGAATTGTTATAGACCTCATATCGACATGACTTATCGAGCTATTGGGGTCTGACGTTTACCACCCCTAGGCAAGATATGCGACATATCAGACGATCAGACCGGACTGTACGGGAGTGTTACTGGCTGGATTCACTGGAGTGTGAGCGGGCTTGCTCGTCGATCTTCAGATCGCTCAATACCCGGGTGGCCGTTACGTTTAGCAGACCGCTTGCGGCTTGTGGGTGCTTGATATGATCATCATCTGCTGCCGGCGTATTGACGAGTCTTTAGAGTCCTACACAGAGGCTTCCTGGCTCAAGCAAAACGAAATAGGAGCGCATATGAGATATGTGCGGGACCGAGAATAATGCGTGTATGTGATACCGTATTCCATTCTCGCGATGAATGTATCGATTAGGTTATATGCGATATACCCTAGTTATCGAATCAAAGGTTGATTCGATAAGCCGATACATAAGATACTAGTCGGTTATATGCGATATGACCGGATCGTTAAATCAAGTGTTGATTTAATGATTTAATGTATAATTATATATTTGATACATTAACTAGTATTGGTTCACTTTAAGACGGATTTTCTCACTCGGATGTGCGCATTATATATGTGATATGATTTTGTGCACTAGCTTGTATCATGTTTGATGATACATGCTTTTTGGTTAAGTGTAAAGTGTTAAACCTTGGTTAATGAATAGGTTAGGGTTTATTATTTGTTATTCATTTATCTTATTTAATTATCCATTTATTTATGATAAATGAATAAAAGAAAATGAAATGAAATGGTTGCTAATTTTGGATTCTAGTTGAAGCTTCTTGATCTTTTGACTAAGTGACCATTTTGTCTGTAGCTTGACCCTAACCATTCCTTTAACCATGATTGATTCTCTACACATTACCATGGTTAAAGATTATGATAAGTATTCTTTTATTTTATTTTTTCTAACAACTTATCATAACAATTTCCTTCTTCTTCTTCATTTCTTCAAGTGAAGAAAGCTTGCCTCCATCAATGGCAAGTGATGAAAAAGAGTGAGAAATCCAAATCTAAAGTTTACCCACTTCCTATTTCTTCATCCTCTACCTCTTGCCAAGTAGTAGAGTGTGTTTTCTTCACAAGTTTCTTGACTTGGTGAAGTCGGAGCTTGATTTAGCGATGCCTCGACGTAGATCATCTTCGGCATGGACATCGACGACCTAGCTCGCTTATTCTTCGACGAAGCCGACGCTAGAGCCCGGGAGTTCACTTGGACAGTGAAGGGACTTCGTTGCGGAGCTATGGAGGTGGAGAACCGGATCTACAAAGGTTGTATTTCCGTATCTCTTAGTTAAGTGTTAACTAGTTTAGCTTTTCGCCTAGATTTCTAGCAAACGATCCGTAGTTTAGGGTTTCCCGGCACCGTAAAATTTGAAATTGGCATGTTCGATGCCTTGTGAGATCTCATTAGGATGCCTAGGAACCCTACAGTGGTATCAGAGCCTAGCTAGAGCCTTAGGCGAAGTCTAGACGGAATTTGAAGTCTGAACGAACCCGAAACCCCAATACAAAATGCTCTCTGTCCTTTTTCTAAAAACAGGGATTTTTCCAAATTAAAAATTACTAAAAAATTCAGCAGGGAAAAATAAGAATTACGATGCAAAAATATTTCGGTGAACAGTAATTAGTGCGGCGGAACCGCGGCAGAAGCCTAGCTTCTGCGGCTGTTCCGCGGCTCTCTGGTGACGTCAGCCCTATATTTTTGCACAGTAATTCCTGATAAATTCTTTTGAGTTTTCTGGGAATTTTTAAAATTTATTCAAGAGTTGAATAATCTGGGATTGTTTTGGGGATTCGGTGTTTCGATCGGAGTATCAAATTTTGTCTGTGTGGCTTTCCGGATAATTTTTAGAATATGTTAAAAAGTTCGACCGGATATAAATACCCACTTTTTCCCCTGCCGGGAAATTTCCAAGTGTTGGATTTTTCCGTAGTTTAACGACGTTCTAAGTAGTGCAAGTAACGCGATGGCCCCTCTAGAAGACAACAAACCTTAACTCGATTATGTGACCGTCTTGAACTGCCCTTTGAACCTTCGGGTTTGGGGCAGTACGGCGTGCCACATGTGAGGCGTTGGCTTGACCCTTCTACGGCTGGACCGTTGGTACTGAGGCACGAACTGAATGTTGTTAGACTTATTTCATGTGTTGATCTGTATCGGGAAAACTTGGGTGTTCGATTGTTCGATCGAAAAGTTTGACATTTTCTATTTATCCAGAATGGGATACAATAATTGGAATTCACAAGTAGTTATGTGATAACTGAATGAATGTTATAAACATAGCAGTTTAGTCTCACTTGATCGGTTGCCACGGAATTTTGATGTGATCAAAAGTCCGTCGCAATCACGTAGCGTACGCGGATACTCGCCGGGTAAACTTAATAGACAGCCTCGCTCCATAGCCCCGACCAAGTGACTGTAGGAGAACCCCGTCGCCGAAAGCATCCGTCCGGGTGCTCACGGTAACGGTGTTCCGCCTTGGTGCACTTCGTCGACGGTATCGGGGGTGCGGCCGCCTACTAAAGTTTGCGACGAGCATTCTATCAGTATTTCGGGAATCTTGTTGAATTGCCCGACTTGATATTGAAAAGAGTTTTCGATAATGAGACTAAAATGCGGGGTTTATAATTGTTAGGCATGTGATGTCTAAGTATTTCATTTGATTAGGCATGCGATGTCTATGGAGGTTGCGGATTCCAACTGTTGTAGTTTTACACTTTCTTTTCTGTGACCGTAAGTGTAATATGTGATATCGCCGGTTTCGTTGCTATACGTCAACGACAATTGGGATGCGCATATTTACTTACGTTGATGACATGTGATGTTATGTGTTGCTGGATATGTTATATTGGATCGTCGTGTTTGAATAGCCGGGGTTTTTTATGTGAGATGAGTGTTTTTCATTTTCATTCATGTAAAAACTTGTATGTAATATTCTTTTTATTGGGGCACTTCCAGGTTGCGGAAGATGTCACCCTTTGTATATTATTTACTTTTCCGCACTAGGATAGACCCAAGGAGGGGAGCACAAGTAACCGGGTTCTGGGGTCTAGTGGGAGACCAACTCGAGGAGTCGAGTCCGGGTCTCCTAACTCTAGAATTGGTAGGGTTGCTTGCCGCTCTCGTAGGGGTCTAGGGGTGTGGGTTTGGCTATTCATCACGACCGTGGAATCCGTGTTTTATACTGGCTCGTATTGAAAACACGGACGTCCTAGTATATCCAATATTTCATATAATTCTTCTGCTGCGATTTCTGTGATGTGATCATATGATGTTCTGTGATAGATACTGTATATAGTATATATGATATATTATATAGGCGTTACTTATGTTTTACACCCGCGCTAGCCCTGCCCCGCTCTGCCGTTAGTTACCTAACCTAACGGTGCATGAGGGGACATCGAGGCGAATGCGGATGGCATAAGTGTACGTTGTATTTATCTGTGATGTTTAGGTACTTAAATGATGGGACTTCATTAATGTGATTAATGAAATAAAAGAAACCTAAGATGTTGTAGAATCGAATTTCAAAATAAAACAGGTAGCTACAGTTCTTGCTTTGCACAGCGGTATATGTGATATATCCTGCACCTTATTCGATGAGGAAAGGACCGAGATCCCTTCACCGGGAGTGACTCCTTTAGCAATAACTGGCAGATGCTACACACTCGGTTTGTCTTTTGATTGCTTTTAAGAGTTCTGCTTTGCACAGTGATATATATGATATATCCCGCACCTCATTCGACGAGGAAAGGACCGACGATCCCTTCACCGGGAGTGACTCTTTTAGCAAAACTAGAAAAGCCTCAAAAACACTCCATTTCAAAATTCATTCGATCCTACAACGATATCAAGTTCATTACGCAATAGGTTTTCAGAAAAACCTGTCGTAGCCCTCTGACATTTCAGATAAGTTGTATATAGTATTCGTGCTGCATTTGTTGGCTTTCGTCAAGGTGCAGTGTGCGGTAGCTATATGTTGCTTATCTGCTAGCATACGATGCGATTGGATTAGGGTAGTCGTAAGGCTTTGTTGGCTTTTGTCAAGGGTCGTGCGGGTGGGTTTAATTCGATCAAGAAATCTACGGGTTGAACTTGACTAGCGGGCTATGGTTTGTTGGCTTTCGTCAAGGTCATAGCACGTTAGGGGCAAAATATTATCGGGAATTTCAAGTGTTGAGATTTGCAATGAGATTGCATACCTTCTATGAGATAGTTGGATCCCGGTACCCGCTGCGAGTAAGTGTTACTCCTGGGAGAGTTTTATACATTACAATTAGCCGATCAAGTAGGTGTCTAGAAAGGTGTTAACGAGGTTACGCCTCTGGGAAAATGAGGTTTACATTAATTAGGTCCGTGCGAAAGCACGGGGGACCTCCCTCAAAGTACCGACACTGGCCTGGCTGAAAGATTGGCGAACTTGTAGTGTGTAATTAATCCCGGCTAGTCTTTCCTTTTAGGGTTTGAAGAAAGATTTGATAAAAAGCAGTGGGAGCCATCCTGATTAGATAAAATAATAACCAATCTATTCTTGCAAGAGCGCACGCTGAGTGTTTTCTTCTCTCTCTCTCCAGGTAGCGACCATATCACGCCTTAATCAAGATAATAATACGGATTATTGACCGAACCCACTTGTTATACTGAGCTGGGGAACGTTGGTCCCGCTCCCACTTATAATTGTTATAAGACAGAGCAGGAAATTGAGGAATACCAGATTTCCCGTGCCGCCCAAACGAAGAGAGTGCATGCTGATGCATCATCTTCGGGTTTGTTCATTATACAGAACTGTTTCTCAGTATCCTTTACGTCCTGGGTATATGATACCGGATCAGGATCCCAGATATGTAATTTGTTACATAGGGCTACAGATAGGTAGAGAACTGAGAATGGGTGATAAGTTTCATGAGGCAGAAAACGGGGCAAGAGTTGCAGCCAAGTCTGTTCGTCACTGTCACCCTGTATTACCAATACATTGATTCTGAACGAATGTTATTAGATACCGAACCTGATATACAAAATCATATCTATCTCTTTATCAGTAAAGAAATGATAAAATTTTGTATAGATGGATAATGTTTTGAACATTTCCTATATCAAAAGTTGATCGGCTCAGGCACGTTATCTAAAAGCATTAATGTTCTAAATCAAATCACAGTTCTTAGTATACGGAACACATACAAGAGGAAGAGTTCAGAAATGAACGAATCCTTCTTGAGGCATTGTAGACTAGGTCATATCAATGTGACCCGACTGGCTGGAGTTACATTTAGATGCATATTTAAATCAGTTTGAATTTACATCTTGTGAAACTCGCCAGTCATGTCACAAAGATAAGATGACCACAGCTCTGTTTATTGGAAACAGAGAAAGAGTTAGTGAACTCTTGGGATGATACATGTTGATGTATGTAGGTCCCCTGTCTACACATGCCAAGACTGGTTCTTTATACTTCGTTATATTCTCTGATAATCTCTCAAGATTCAGTCATATGTTCCTGTTGAAACACAAGTCCGAACCTTTTGAGATATTCACAGAATATAAGTTAGAAGTAGAGAACCAAAATATGGGTATAAGTATTATGTCCTATGATGAGATCAAGGAGGAGAATACTTGAGCACGGAATTCCTGGATTATTCTAAAGGAGAATAAGATTCTCTCTCAGCATTACTCTTCTATATACACCATAGCACGATGGTATATCGGGGTGGAGCAATCACACCCTATATGATATGGTGTGCTCTATGATGAGTACTACTGAGTTACCTTTTTCCTTAAGGGAGTTGTGCACTTAAGAAGCTGCATACCTATTGAATATGGTTCCAATCAAATCAATTGCCTACCACTTCATATGTGATATGGAAGGGGAAGAGCCCATATCTTAAGTTAGTTAAGATTTGGGCTTGTCCGGCCTATGTCTAAAAGCAAAATCTGGACAAGCTCGAGGCAAAGTCTGTAATGTAGAACTGGAAATGTTCCAGCTATACAAACTGCAGCAGATGATTTGATAGAGCCAAAGGATTCAGTAGATTCCAACGAACCTCAGCCTCTCCGCCGATCTAGTAGGGTTCCTCACCCACCTGAGAGATACTTCGGTTTCTCTATGACAGTGGGAGCGAGGAATGCATCATGAGATGATGACCCAACTAGTTTTGAGCTGGCCATCAAGAGTAAGACTCTGTAAGAATGGCTGGATGCTTAGTGATCTGAGATGGAATCCTTATACACCAACAAAGTATGGACTTTAGTTGCTATATCTGAAGGGTTAAATCCCCATCAGGAGCAAGTATATCTTGAGAAGATTACTTGGTGTAGATGGAAAAGTTGAGACTTTCAAAGCTATACTTGTTAAAGGTTTTCTTCATTGACCAGGCGTGGATAATGATGAAACCTTTTCCAGTGGCTATGCTTAAGTCCATCTAGATCCTACTTACCACGGCTGCATACCATGACTACGATCTCTGGTGGTTGGGTGTCTTGACTGCTTTTCTAAATGATGATTTAGAAGAGTGCGTCTATAAGTACACAGCCAGAGGGCCTCGTAGACAGTGGGAGCAGCGGAAACGTGTGCAAGATGCTTTATAGGATAAAGCAGGCATCGCGGAGTTGGAACATCTGTTTTGATGGATTAGTCAAAGAAGTTGACATCATCAAAATGGTAGATGAACCTTGTATAGACAAAATGGTAGTAGGAAGTATGGTGACGATCCTCGTAGAGTACGTGGATGACATACTCTTGATAGGGAAGGAGTTTCCTATGCTACGCTCGATCAATCTCCGCTTATCACAATGACTCTCCACATAGGATCAAAGTGATACCCACTAAATCCTGGATTTTGGATCTATGAGATAGATCTAAATGGATGTTAGGATTCTCACTAGTTGTAGTGGGACGGTATCAATCGATCCTGGGGAGAATCACTGGAAGGGTTCCAGGGTGATAAAGACGACTGAATGTCAGTCACAGGCATTGTCTTTACCCTCTGTGAAGGGACGGTATGTTGGAAGAGTTCCAAGCTAGATACCGTGACATACTAGACGATAAAGGCAGGATACATCGCTACTTAAGATGCTACCAAAGAGGCTGTTTGGGTGTATATTGGTTCATGAGATGAACTACGTTCCTCCCATTGTGTGAGAATGGAGTTGTGGCTTATGCCAAGGAACGCCGGTCCCATCAGTGATCCAGACATATTCTAAGGCAGTGTCACCTGATCATGGAGATGCTTGATCTCCAAGGAATCGAGGTTAGGAGAGTAGACTCAGAGGACAACACAGCGGATCCACTCACAAAGGCCTGTTCCCAGAGAGAGATTTTTATGGGATGGTTGAGTATGAGATACTGCAACCACTGCTACAGATGGCCCTAGTGCAAGTGGGAGATTGTTAGTTGTATGTATGCCCTAGAGGCCATTACTGTACAAAGGATGTATATTGTAGTGGATGCTGGGACATATATAGGGAGGACTTTCTTGCTCGACATGATAGTATGCTATCTGGTTAACCTTTACCTTAACGTGTATGCTGATTGTCTCTCTGTTACATGTTGGTAAAGCCCTTAGGATCTGTACATGACTACCTGGACTATGATGCGGATCATACTAGTGGGGACATGGTGGTCCATAAGTACATCCTTCAAAGTCCCTAGTCGTGGGTGTATCGAGACGGGGCATCGATATACCAGAGTAGACTAGCGTGTACCTTCTCGACCCATACAGATGGGCGATGGATGATCCCATATCCATCGGTGTTTGACATCAGAGATGATATACGGGTGCTCAGTAGAGACTGGGTACACTGGACGGACTCACCGAGAACTCCCAGATGGTATTATACCTCACGTCAGATGGCAGTTCTCTGGTGACACTGGTACAGAGTAGTCTGTTGACCCGAGATCGTCATAGAGTCTTGTGTGGTTCCCACTGTGCTTTGATTTTCATCTTACCACGTCCAAGAGGGCGTGCAAAACGGTGGTTTTTGGGTACAGTCCCGAGTCGCATGGAGGCAATGAGCGATAGGAGGGGATTCGTCTCTCCCGGTATAGGGAGTTGATGTTGCGCTGTGTTCGATTGGCTATAACAGGAAATCCCTGGCCAGGGTTGCTGAGATTTACTGGTAAGTGTTACCAGTAGTTTCTCGAATTGTTATAGACCCCATATCGACATGACTTATCGAGCTATTGGGGTCTGACATTTACCACCCCTAGGCAAGATATGCGACATATCAGACGATCAGACCGGACTGTACGGTAGTGTTACTGGTTGGATTCACTGGAGTGTGAGCGGGCTTGCTCGTCGATCTTCAGATCGCTCAATACCCGGGTGGCCGTTACGTTTAGCAGACCGCTTGCGGCTTGTGGGTGCTCGATATGATCATCATCTGCTGCCGGCGTATTGACGAGTCTTTAGAGTCCTACACAGAGGCTTCCTGGCTCAAGCAAAACGAAATAGGAGCGCATATGAGATATGTGCGGGACCGAGAATAATGCATGTATGTGACACCGTATTCCATTCTCGCGATGAATGTATCGATTAGGTTATATGCGATATACCCTAGTTATCGAATCAAAGGTTGATTCGATAAGCCGATACATAGGATACTAGTCGGTTATATGCGATATGACCGGATCGTTAAATCAAGTGTTGATTTAATGATTTAATGTATAATTATATATTTGATATATTACTTTGCATTAACTAGTATTGGTTCACTTTAAGACGGATTTTCTCACTCGGATGTGCGCATTATATATGTGATATGATTTTGTGCACTAGCTTGTATCATGTTTGATGATACATGCTTTTTGGTTAAGTGTAAATTGTTAAACCTTGGTTAATGAATAGGTTAGGGTTTATTATTTGTTATTCATTTATCTTATTTAATTATCCATTTATTTATGATAAATGAATAAAAGAAAATGAAATGAAATGGTTGCTAATTTTGGATTCTAGTTGAAGCTTCTTGATCTTTTGACTAAGTGACCATTTTGTCTCTAGCTTGACCCTAACCATTCCTTTAACCATGATTGATTCTCTACACATTACCATGGTTAAAGATTATGATAAGTATTCTTTTATTTTATTTTTTCTAACAACTTATCATAACAATTTCCTTCTTCTTCTTCTTCATTTCTTCAAGTGAAGAAAGCTTGCCTCCATCAATGGCAAGTGATGAAAAAGAGTGAGAAATCCAAATCTAAAGTTTACCCACTTCCTATTTCTTCATCCTCTACCTCTTGCCAAGTAGTAGAGTGTGTTTTCTTCACAAGTTTCTTGACTTGGTGAAGTCGGAGCTTGATTTAGCGATGCCTCGACGTAGATCATCTTCGGCATGGACATCGACGACCTAGCTCGCTTATTCTTCGACGAAGCCGACGCTAGAGCCCGGGAGTTCACTTGGACAGCGAAGGGACTTCGTTGCGGAGCTATGGAGGTGGAGAACCGGATCTACAAAGGTTGTATTTCCGTATCTCTTAGTTAAGTGTTAACTAGTTTAGCTTTTCGCCTAGATTTCTAGCAAACGATCCGTAGTTTAGGGTTTCCCGGCACCGTAAAATTTGAAATTGGCATGTTCGATGCCTTGTGAGACCTCATTAGGGTGCCTTGGAACCCTACAGTTGTAATGTGAAATTGAGCTCAGTAGAGGTTAGATAAACACCTTAGTGCATGAATTGAGACCTAAACTTGAGAGTTGAAACCCGAAATACGGATTTAGAAACCGATATCGAAAAAGTTATGGAATCTGCGAAGCTTATATGAGATCTGCTATCAACCCGAGACTCTGAAAATTATATTGAATGGACAGTGACATGTGCAGGCACCCAGGAAGCTACCACCAAGACCTTAGCCCCTAACTCCATGACCCGGCCGCAGATATATTCCTATTGGCCGCAATTTACGGTCAGACCAGCACCAAAATGTCTCGTTTTTGATCCAGAGCTCCTACATGTGTAGATTAGACCCCTGGCATGTATAGATTTGTCTAATTTGACCTAAGGTGAAATCTGGAGCCTTTTTCCTTAGTTGCTGTTTTGGATTCATGTTTCCGTATTCCGTATTTTTAATTCTGCAACTGTGTATTGTGTTTTACCTCGACTATTTGGCGTTTATACGACGATATCGAGGATTGATTGATGGTTGTGAAGGTGTTGTCCATAGGTTCTAACCTATAGATCATAGCGTATCGTTTTGGGATTCGTATGCTGTTTTAGCTTTGATTTGGTTTCAATACGCATTTTGCGATACGTTGATGTGTAGGTACCCCATGAAGACTTCGGGACGATAAGCAAGCGCGTGGTGACGTCGACAATGAAGACGCAAGGTGAGTAGATTATATCTACAGGGGGAAGTCGGGTGGATGGCGTATAGCACCCCCGCAGTCCGTAGTTGATATACTATATATATATATATATGATAGTTATAGTGTCATGGATATTGTGTTAGCTGTATTATGGATAGTTTAGGGTTAAAAGTAACTAGTGTAGTTCATAGTCGCGAACCCTAGAATAGATTTACACCTACACGCACACCCTTGCATATTCATTATACTTGCACTGTGTTTGATGATATTGGATGACATTGGAGATGAGTCGATGATGTTGGGCGTTGTGCCGCGAGATCGGTGATTTGATATGATTCGTATTTGGGATACGACATGTGATCTCTAGCGGGCCATTGGACGTGTGCTTACACACGCAGTGATAGATGGTATCGATTGTATTAGACTTAGATCAGTACCCCAGATTATGTGATATGATGATAGTGATACCTGATGTTTGATGAGATAATATGATATTGACCCGTACCCAGCTATTGGGATGCCGTATGACGATTTACCTTACGAGCCTATATTGATGATAGATCCACACTCATGACTCGAGGATGTCTTACGATATACTGTATCGTACGAGATATTATTGAGGCGGGATCACCGACTATTATATCTATATATATATCGACTCAGATTTAGGTGGTTTCCATACCCCTCCCGATTGACTTGATACTTAGATCTGTAGTTTGCATAGTAGATGTTAGACTAGACCCGAGTCATACCTATTTCAAAAACTAACGAATCGGGAATATCTTAAGGACAAGTAAAGGGATTCTACGTGTATTTTCAAAAGACGTATCTATTCTTAAAAATACCGTAGCCCTTATTTTACTAAAAATCCTGATTCGTCTTATTTCAAATGACATAACTGCATGACATATACATATTGATGTAGATTCTTCGCTGTGGTGTTGATTATTTGATTTCCGCATGTTCATTCTATTCACATTGCTTTGCATATGTTTATTGCCATATTGCAATCATGCTGTTAGGACACCAGCACCATTATCAATGATGCATATGTTCCACGTACACTTGCTTACCGGCTCACACACTTCATCATCAATAATTGGAATGTCACTACACAGTAGTATTATTGCATCAGGATATGACCTTGTATGTGCGTGCTATTATTCTAGGTCATATACATCATGCTTTCTGATTATATGCATTAAGGTATTCGTTTTCATGATATTTCTGGATTTGGGAACCATGGATAGTTTCAAAGGAGAGTATGTACTTATTTGAAATACCCGGTTTCCTTGATATGATATTTGCGCAACCACCATAAGATTTATCGGTTCTGATTACATACCCCATACGAGGAGTGTGTGCCGTTTGAGGGTACATGGTGGGGCCTGATATAGTTCCCCTCGGAAAGATGATCGAAGGATTATGCCTATTGAGCCTGGAGGTGGGCGAGTACCTACCTGTGATTGTATTTGAGCTCGGCGGATATCCGGGGGATACCGACCGGAGTTGAGAGATGGACATGGGTTGACCCGTGCTGCCGGGGCCGAGAGCCGATACCGCAGATAGAGCCCCATATAGACGAGGATTTACGTGCCGATGCTAGGCACAGGTTTCATGATGATCTCCATGATTTGATTATATCCTCATATTTGCATGCATGATGCTTATTGTCATTGGGTGACAGGTGGACGGGATCCACATATATACAGACATACAGACTTTGACTACATTGATCACACTTCATTGTATATATATAACAGGGCATGAGGGCGCTGTTATATATACCCATACACCAATATTAGTGGAATGGGACGCTAATATATGTGTATTGATATCCATTTTGATATTTCATCATATTTACTTCATGCAGACATACCTTATACTTATGACATGTTATTACCTGAGGCACTGGCACGAGTATTTGGCACTACCTACATGTTTAAATGTTACATTGCCACCTTATCATGCTTCAGACTTACTCTTGAGGTTTATATCATATACTGATCGTATTGACCTAGGATTATGTCATGCTTTCGGTTTCTGCTTGTAGATATTTTCTATTCACGAGTTGGCAACTCATCCCCGTTGTGCCACAGTTCTTGCAGGTTTTGCCGTACAAGTTCCATAGCGGCATTTCTGGCACACTGCTTCCTTTGCGGGTGAATTGCTTTTGGTAGGTGGGTTCTTTGCATCAGAACCACCCTTGTATATGTATTATTCCTTTGTATCTAGAATTCCATCAACCAAAACTTGTATATTGTTTCAGACTTAGACACTAGTGATGTATTATTTCGACCTTAGAGTCGCGTGTAGCAGTGTGACGGTTTTCATGATACCGTGAGTTTTGATCCTCGCCATTCGGCGTTGTATATTATATTGCTTGTGTGGTTGTGACCGTCGATTGACGAAGAGCTAGCTCCCGCTTGGGGATGCCTTTTATCATTACATATATCTTATTTATGTTGTACCCCGTTCGGGGCCAGTATTTACAAAAGAAACTCTGCCGAAATTTTTAGAAAAGACTTTACATTTTTAAAATGCATATTCGGCTTAGTTATTTAAAAGCCTTGACTTCAAACATGTTTTTCTTCATTTCTTTAAACTAGTTTTCTTTATTTACCCTTAAAATGGTTTTACATTTCTGGGCTTTTGGCTTACTTGGGTCAGATGGAGTCCTATAGACTTCATATGGTTCAAGGGACCAGTCACGTGCTCTTTCGGGTCGTGACAAAGTTGGTATCAGAGCCAGGTTAACCTTGGTTCGAGTCTAAGTTTGACTATGTGGAACCTTGGGCGTCTATATATACACGGAACTTAGGCTTGACCTTACGGAACTTAGACTTAGTCGAGAGGGTATTAGACCCGAACTTTCGTCGCGTAGGATGACCCTTGGTTGATGGAATAGGTGACTAAAGTAGAGTGATGTACCTTGGGTATGTTCCGCGGCATACTTACGATACGGTACTCCGCTTAATGAACCTTAGGATGTACATATTTTCAAGATCAGTGATTCTCTTTATTTCCATGATTATACATCCATTTGAGATCCTCGATTCTATTAGTTCCATGATCATACTTTCATTGATGATGTTCCTTCTTATGATCATGTATCCATTCTGGATCTGTTGTTTTCTTTCTTACCTTTGATCTGCTCTCTTCGATACTCGATTGAGGTTCCTGTCGCCATTGGTTCAGCGCAGTAGAGCTGCTGCCAGTGCTACGGTCAGGGCGAGCTCGTCTGGTACGAGGGCTGACCATTGTTGTTTTTGGTGACATGGGAACGTCTCGAGTTAGTATTGGTGATTGTGACCTCTTGTGGAGGCGAGTGCTTGGTTTTACACCGGATGATCGGGCCATTGTTAGAGCTGCCAGTTGAGAGAGGACTGTTGATGTACATCATACCTCAGAGATTATGATGTCGCTTACCGTGCAGACAGATGAAACAGCTATTGCTGACATTGACAGGATGTCGCTTCCGGAGTTTACGAGCTGAGATCGCCGGAGCCTCCAGGAAGATATGAGATAGATGATAGCTAGTCTACCCGATTTGAGAGATGAAGGTGATTCGTCCGATTTATGCGTCGGAGCAGGCCCAGTTGAGTTAAAGATTTCCAGTGTGTAGAGTCTTACTCGGATCTAGAGCAGACCGATTTAGAGATGACCGCCAAAGTATTGCCTTTCCTGGAGGATTGAGGCGCTGTTCATCATACAAACGAATGAGCCAGTTGATACTGCAAATGACGAGATGTCGCCCAGATGATTGGAGCTACTGCAGCATGAGTATATTCTTAGAGATATGATGGAAGGTCGCTAGTCACCGAGGATGGATGCTAGGACATGTGATTCGTTCGCTTACCCAGATGCGAGGTCATCAGATAGATTGATTCCAGCTAGAGGCGACTTCACGCAGGTTCGTTGAGAGTCGATGGAGACGATCGAATGTCAGGAGCCCATTTTCCAAGTTTAAAGTATACGAAAAGACATGCAGGCGATTCTATGGACCCTCTAGAAGAATGAAACCCTAACTCGACTTAATGACCGTGTGAAAGCCTTTGAACCTTAGGGTTTGCGGCAGTTCCGCGGCGCCATTAGTGAGGCTTGGGTTTGCCCTTCTACGGATGGACCACTGATGCTGTGGTATGTACTCGATACCATTAAACTGTACCCAAGATGTTGATCTCTTGGGGGATTATGAGGTTTTGACAATCGATCGGATGGTTCGACATCATTCGGATATCATGTGATGGGACACACTGCTTGGGAGACTCGAGATACGAGCATGGCCGGTGGAGCGCAGTCCATGCAGCCATGATGAGACGAGTCCGAATCAGTCGACATTGAAGCTGAGTGAAGTAAAGAGTTCACAAGAGATTTCGACGAGATGACGTTCCACTCCGCCGACATCAGAGATGCGATACGCACGCAGAGGCGTTGTATATGGATATACCTTCCAGAAGGAGTTGCGACGAGTATGCAGCCGTTCCGGAATAAGAATTTGCTTCAGTAAAGGACGATGACTTCTGGGCAATTTGGCAGGAATGAGATTTGAGAGAGACCTCGACAGGACCTTTCTGGAATACTATACGAGAAAACCAGGACCCAAGGGGGGGTCATATTGAGCACACTCAGCAGGCCAGAGCTCGACATCGTCGACAAGGTAGTTGACCAGGTTCGGATAAAGGACCTTACCCAGATGCGTTGCGAGTTGATCGAGGACGGACGAGTATTGAGTATTCATCCGATGGTTGGGACGTGTTCCCGAGGACCTGTTCGGCCAGACATCTTCTACAGAATGATGAAGCTACAGAGTATGCGGTTTCGAGTCCGTGCGAGAGACTTCGGATTGACCGAGGCCGAGAACAGTGCAGTGCGTAGATAGCATGGCGTGACGTCATAGTGGACGACGATAGAGACAAGTGGAACCAGAGGTTCGTGCGAGACGCTGACGAGCTGTCATTACTTCCCGTCGAGACTAGAGACCTGATATGCTTACAAAGGCGTTGGGATGCGACCAATTTCCGAGAAAATGCTGTGCTAAGGACGTAGATGTCCATCGAGCGAGAATAGATTATGCAAGAGTACCAGCCTCCGTACAAACCGGCATAGGCAAGATCGGAAGAGACCTTGAGCGGGATTCCTTCCAGGACACTACTACAATGATGTTTGCACCTAGGATCAGATGTGTGATGTGCATTCAGAGAGCCAGAGGCCGACGCCAGTGATAGGCTGCTTTATGAGTGGTCGTAAGGATTGACCGAAAGATGACCAGAGAAGTGCCAGAACGGAATCATCCCCGTTAGCACACCTGATAGGGTCGATGAGCCGATTGATTGCGAGATAGGTAATCCGCAAAGAAGATAAAGACGCCAGACCGTGAGCAAGAGGCAAGTAGATATCTTGCGCTGGTAGCATTGGATGCATCGACTCCTTCTCGACTTTGAAGGAGGAACTACCAACGACGGTATTTATGATTTGTGATTTTGTGATTCGGTCATCACGTATCCGTCATCTTGGATTTCGGTATTTTGGACGTTCTGTTTTCATGATTTAGTCTTGATGGCTGAGTTTCATGATATTTGTTTTTATGCACCATGGTTGCACCCAATGGGTATTTATATTTTGTGCATAGTTATTACGTTGAGGTTTTGATTGTGATTTCATGTCTATTTTATTCCAGTGATGTGATTTACGTTTCCAGCATAGTTTTCATGCACCTTTAGTGTTTTGATATACGATTTTGGTGCACGCCAGATGCACTAAATCGAAATTCTTCGTGCATGTCAAATGCACCGGATTTTGCTGTACGGCACACACGTTGCCTATGACAGATGTTTCATGCACACCCGTTGCACCTAGAGGTTGTTTTGTGCCCATGTATGACACATATATGGATTTTGATTTCCGTGCGCACCAGTCGCACGGGGTATTCTTATATACATTTTTAGGGATTGATTTCTTATAGAGCAGTACATTTTTATGATATTCGCTATGTATTGATGTTTTCGGAGCCCCGACAATTTGGATTTTTACTGAAATGTTTTAGTACTTGGGGGTTTAAATTTAAATTCGGGGTCGAATTTATTTAAGAGGGGAAGATTGTCACATTTCAAAAATAAATTTAATATTTTTTGGGAATTTTTATAATTTAATATTATTTTATTGAATATTTTAATATTTCGATATTATTAAATACAAATGAATGGGAAAAATTTTGGAAAAATTATGGAAAATTCTAAAATAGGGTATTTTATAGAATTATACCATTTTTGAGCTTTTATGATTAGTTACATGCTAATTTAGTGCTAATCGCGATTAAAAATCGCTAATCGGTTTTTTTAGCAATTTTGTGCAAAACATGCACATATCTTTTTCTACACTTGTGCTACATTTTTCTTGCCATGTTTCTTTTGGGGTTACTATTCTAGTGAGAAGGTTTTGGAGAAAAAGAAAAGAAAAAGAAAATGGAATAAGGGAATATAATATGTGGTATGGTGAGAGAGAGAGGTATGGGTTTTACTTTGACCAAAGACTTAGCATTTTCTCTTCATTCTTTCCCTCATTTCTCTCCCTCTTTCTCCATTGCTGCTGCTGCTCCTGCTCCTCATTCCCCCCATCTTCAAGCCCTCTAAACACCTCTAAAACAACCCCAAAACCCCACTCTCATTTCATTAAAAGTGTGCACAAGCTCAAAATCTATACATTGGACCAAGAAAGCAAGGATTTTGGCCATTAGGGGCAACTCAAGAAAATTCTTGAGTTGCCAAATGAGGTAATTACTGAACCATTAGCTTAGCTTTTACAATACCTTTACCCCCATGCAAGTTTAGAACCGATATTGTGTGTGTTTGTGGACTTAAAGAAAACCTAGCTAGGGTTTGAGCAAATTATGACATGTAATGTGAAATTGAGCTCAGTAGAGGTTAGATAAACACTCTAGTGCATGAATTGAGATCTAAACCTGAGAGTTGAAACCCGAAATACGGATTTAGAAACCGATATCGGAAAATTTATGAAATCTGTGAAGCTTATTTGAGATCTTCTATCAACCCGAGACTCAGAAAATTATATTGAATGGACAGTGACATGTGCAGGCACCCAGGAAGCTACCACCAAGACCCTAGCCCCTAACTCCATGACCCGGCCGCAGATATATTCCTATTGGCCGAAATTTGCGGCCAGACCAGCAACAAAATGTCTCGTTTTTGTTCCAGAGCTCCTACATGCATAGATTAGACCCCTGGCATGTTTAGATTTGTCTAATTTGACCTAAGGTGAAATCTGGAGCCTTTTTCCTTAGTTGCTGTTTTGGATTCGTGTTTCCGTATTCCGTTATTTTAATTCTGCAATTGTGTATTGTATTTTACCTCGACTATTTGGCGTTTATACGACGATATCGAGGATTGATTGATGGTTGTGAAGGTGTCGTCCATAGGTTCTAACCTATAGATCATAGCGTATAATTTTGGGATTCGTATGCCGTTTTAGCTTTGATTTGGCTTTAATACGCATTTTGCGATACGTTGATGTGTAGGTACCCCATGAAGACTTCAGGACGACAAGCAAGCGCGTGGTGACGTCGACAATGAAAATGCAAGGTGAGTAGATTATATCTACAGGGGGAAGTCGGGTGGATGGCGTATAGCACCCCTTCAGTCCGTAGTTGATATACTATATATATATGATATTTATAGTGTGTCATGGATATTGTGTTAGGTGTATTATGGATAGTTTAGGGTTAAAAGTAATTAGTGTAGTTCATAGTCGCGAACCCTATAATAGATTTACACCTACACGCACAACCTTGCATATTCATTATACTTGCACTGTGTTTGATGATATTGGATGACATTGGAGATGAGTCGATGATGTTGGGCATTGTGCCGCGAGATCGGTGATTTGATATGATTCGTATTTGGGATACGACATGTTATCTCTAGCGGGCCATTGGACGTGTGCTTACACACGCAGTGATAGATGGTATCGATTGTACTAGAATTATATCAGTACCCCAGATTATATGATATGATGATAGTGATACCTGATGTGTGATGAGATAATGTGATATTGACCCGTACCCAGCTATTGGGATGCCGTACGACCATTTACCGTACGAGCCTATATTGATGATAGATCCGCACTCATGACTCGAGGATGTCTTACGATATACTGTATCGTACGCGATATTATTGAGGCGGGATCACCGACTATTATATATATATATATATCGGCTCAGATTTAGGTGGTTTCCATACCCCTCCCGATTGACTTGATACTTAGATTTGTAGTTTGCATAGTAGATGTTAGACTAGACCCGAGTCATACCTATTTAAAAAACTAACGAATCGGGAATATCTTAAGGACTAGTAAAGGGATTCTACGTGTATTTTCAAAAGACGTATCTATTCTTAAAAATACCGTAGCCCTTATTTTACTAAAAATCATTATTCGTCTTATTTCAAATGACATAATTGCATGACATATACATATTGATGTAGATTCTTCACTGTGGTGTTGATTATTTGATTTCCGCATGTTCATGCTATTCACATTGCTTTGCATATGTTTATTGCCATATTGCAATCATGCTGTTAGGACACCAGCACCATTATCGATGATGCATATGTTCCACGTACACTTCCTTGCCGGCTCACACACTTCATCATCGATAATTGCCATGTCACTACACAGTAGTATTAGTGCATCAGGATATGACCTTGTATGTGCGTGCTATTAGTCTAGGTCATATACATCATGCTTTTTGATTATACGCATTGAGGTATTCGTTTTCATGATATTTCTGGATTTGGGAACCGTGGATAGTTTCAAAGGAGAGTATGTACTTATTTGAAATACCCGGTTTCCTTGATATGATAATTGCGTAGCCACCATGAGATTTATCGGTTCTGATTACATACCCCATACGAGGAGTGTGTGCCGTATAAGGGTACATGGTGGGGCCCGGTATGGTTCCCCTCGGCAAGATGATCGAAGGATTATGCCGATTGAGCCTGGAGGTAGGCGAGTACCTACCGGTGATTGTATTTGAGCTCGGCGGATATCCGGGGGATACCGACCGGAGTTGAGAGATGGACATGGGTTGACCCGTACTGCCGGGGCCGAGGGCCGATACCGCAGACGGAGCCCCATATTGATGAGGATTTACGTGCCGATGCTAGGCACAGGTTTCATGATGATCTCCATGATTTGATTATATCCTCATATTTGCATGCATGATGCTTATTGTCATTGGGTGACAGGTGGACGGGATCCACATATATACAGACATTGATTACATACAGACTTTGACTACATTGATCACACTTCATTGTATATATATAACAGGGCAGGAGGGCGATGTTATATATACCCTTACACCAATATTAGTGGAATGGGACGCTAATATACGTGTATTGATATCCATTTTGATATTTCATCATATTTACTTCATGCAGACATACCTTATACTTATGACATGTTATTACCTGAGGCACTGGCACGAGTATTTGGCACTACCTACATGTTTAGATGTTACGTTGCCACCTTATCATGCTTCCGACTTACTCTTGAGGTTTATATCATATACTGATCGTATTGACCTAGGATTATGTCATGCTTTCGGTTTTTGCTTGTAAATATTTTCTATTCACGAGCTGCCAACTCACCCCTGTTGTGCCACAGTTCTTGAAGGTTTTGCCGTACAGGTTCCATAGCGGCATTTCTGGCACAATGCTTCCTTTGCTGGTGAATTGCTTTTGGTAGGTGGGTTCTTTGCATCAGAAACACCCTTGTATATGTATTTTTCCTTTGTATCTAGAATTCCATCAACCAAAACTTGTATATTGTTTCAGACTTAGACACTAGTGATGTATTATTTCGACCTTAGAGTCGCGTGTAGCAGTTTGACGATTTTCATGATACTGTGAGTTTTGACCCTCGCCATTCGGCGTTGTATATTATATTGCTTGTGTGGTTGTGACCGTCGATTGACGAAGAGCTAGCTCCCGCTTGGGGATGCCTTTTATCATTGCATATATCTTATTTATGTTGTACCCCGTTCGGGGCCAGTATTTACAAAAGAAACTCTGCCGAAATTTTTAGAAAAGACTTTATATTTTTAAAATGCATATTCGGCTTAGTTATTTAAAAACCTTGACTTCAAACATGTTTTTCTTCATTTCTTTAAACTAGTTTTCTTTATTTACCCTTAAAATGGTTTTAGATTTCTGGGCTTTTGGCTTACTTGGGTCCGATGGAGTCCTATAGACTTCATATGGTTCAAGGGCCAGTCACGTGCTGTTTCGGGTCGTGACTGATACTCCGGAGTAGACTAGCGTATGCGTTTCTCATCCCAGCATGGGAGACGGTCTGTCCCACAGCCGTCAGTACGTCATACTTGAGATAGTATGCGAGTGCTCGTTAGGTTATGAGTACACTGGACAGGACTCGTCTGGAATTGTTGGTTGGTACTATACCTATCGTCAGTTATCAGTTACCAGGCGACATGAGTACAACTTAGTCCGCTGACTTGACACTGTCACTTCGCCTCGAGTGTGTTCCCACCGTACTTAGATTAATACCCTACCACGGCTCAAAGGAGTCGTGCAAACAGGTAGTAGTTGGGTACAGTCCCAAAGCACTTGGAGGCAGTGACGGTTAGACAGGATTCGTCTCTCCCGGTATTGGGGGTTGATATCGCGCTGTGTCTAGGAGAACCATTACACAAAGTCCCTGGCCAGGGCAAGCGAGATATACTGGTAGGTTTCCAGTGTTATCTCAGGGTGGTCTAGGCTACACTCCGACACGACTTGTACCGCTATTAGAGGACTGACGTTTACCGCCCCTAGGCCTTCCATGCGATATTCTCAGACGAACAGACCGAACTGTACGCAGATTGTCACATTCAGGCTCAGTAGGAGTTCAGATGGGCTTCACTTCGTCCGTCTTCTTATCGACATCTACCTGGGGGCCGTTACGCACAGCTAGTGCCGCTTGCGGTCTGTAGTTAAACCCATTGCCAGCGTAGTGTCGAGTCTTTAGAGTCCCACACAGAGAGCTATTCTCCTTTAGGCAAAAGAGTAGAGGTCGCATGGTTTTGCGACAGGGTTCGGTCACATCCGTGCACTTGTGCACGTTTTAGTGTCCGGGCAGTTATCACTAGCGGGCTTTGGTTTAAGCCAGATCCTAGTGTACGTTTTGGGATTGGTTTTATCTCATTCGTATTCGTATTCCTCGGAACGCGGATGCGGGTGTGTATGCACGGTTGACAGAGACAGAGGCAGAGGATTCTCATTAGGGTTGATGACTGTTGACTTTCGCTAAACCCTAATGAGAATAAGAAATATGATTAATGACAATATTAATTAAGTATTATTGTGCCATGGTTGGGTTGAAAGGTTGACTTTGATGACTTGTTGACTTAGTTAACCGGTTGACTAGGTTGGACTTGTTGACCATCATCATGACAATGGCTATCATTTCTTGGCATTGACCTTTGCTTGCTTGTTTTTCACAAATTGCATTTAATGCATGAAATGATATTGCCATTTGATATGATAACAACCATCACATAATACTCAATTATTATTATGAGTTATGATTATTTTGGATTATGAGAGCAAGGGTGAGAAAAGTCTTGCTCATTCTATCATTCTCATTCTCTCTCATCCTCAAGCTCTCCCTCTTCCTCTTGCTCTCTCTCTAGTTCATGGTTCTATTGTCTCATGTGTTGAGAAGCAAGAACCATAGAGATAAAACCCAAAACACTTCTCTACTCATCCTAGTATACAAGGTCTAGCAAACCAAGTGTTCTAGTTTCCTCAAGATTGAGGTTGGAGCCAAAGGTAGAAACTTTCAGGTGGATCCATCTTCGGCAAAAGGAGACGACGAGGAGAGAACCATCCGTTCACTGCAAAGAGTCGAAGAGAAGGAGTTCAAGTTAAGGTATAACCCCCTAACCGAGTAGCTAAAACTCCTAGTTAGGTTGTTAGATAGTTGTTTAACAAAGATCCGTATTTTGAGTCCATGTTACCCCTAAAAGAAAAATCGTTTTCATCATTTCCGCAACCCCAAAGAACCGGGGACGGGTAACGTGGACTTACAGTGGTATCAGAGCCTAGTTAAACACTATCTAACATGTTAGCAAATTAACTAGAAGTTCGATCGGAAAAAAAGTCACGAAACATGCCCGGAATTCAAACTTTCTGTCGATTTTTAAACTGCTGTAAAAATTATTTAACATATACCAAAAATCGACTCAGGGTTTTTAGTGTACACTGCAGAAAAACGATCCACAGAACCGACCAACTCACCGCGGAAATGCGGCAAGAACAGCTTCTTGTCGCGGATCCGCGGCCGAGTTGACTCGGCCGTGGATCGGCTTTGCTGCAGTGTATTTACTGGGGTATTTTGGGATTTTTGGAATATGATTTTTCTGCCCCGATTTTTCAGAAAGAAAAATTTGTTTTTGGGGTTTAAAAATCCATATTTTGATCGAACTTCTGAAGACTTAAGCTAACGGGTTATATCTATGATCTGATATATGTATTGAATGTCTGCTAATCGCTATACGTCGATTAGTGGGGGTTATACATATCTGTGATCTGTAATGTTGATGTTATGTGTATATGAATTCATTGGATTGTCGCGGATGAATAGCTGGGGGGCTGTGAGATGAGAGTTTTCTTTTTCTTTCAATTCATGTAATTTGTAATTGATGTAATATTAATTATATGGCCACACAACCGGGATGGGGTTGTAGCCGTCATTGTATAATTTCTTTTACTGTGTTTGCTCCTAGGATAGACCCAAGGTGGGGTGCACAAACTACCGGGTATCTCGAAGTGCTGTGTGGCCTACTCACGGTGTTGAGGGAGGTTGCTTTGCTTCGGGTACTTGGCGGGTAGTTTGCCGCACCCGTAGGGGTCTAGGGTGGGGTCTTGGCTATTCATCGCGACCGTGTAATCCGCTCTTCGTTACAGGCTCGTACGGAATGCGGATTCCTAGTATATCCAATGTGTTCATCTGTGATCTGGAATGGCTATCATTGCATGTGACGAATGTGTATATCTATATATGATATCTATTTAGGTGTTGCTTATGTTTTGCATCCGCGCTAGTCCAGCCCCCGCTCTGTCGTTAGTTAAGTAACCTAACGGGTAATGACGGGGTCCCGTGGCGAATGCGGATGGCATAAGCGTACGTCATATTTTCATTGTTATCTGCAATGGTAGGATTAAATGATGGGATGGATTAAATTAATGCAAGAAAATAAACCAAATTTGAGTCGTTGGAACACTTTCTAAACCACTCGGTTTCTTTTCAAAAACAACTTTTAAACGCAGAGCTTAAGCCACTCCTTTTAAAAGCTATCTCGTTCCATCGATTATATCAATTTCACTACGTTCACAGTTTCGCCAAAACCATTCGTAGCCCTCCGTCGTTTCACATGGATAGTCAATAGTATTCAAGCTATGTTTGTTGGCCAAAGTCAAGGCATAGTGATTGGTAGCTATTGGGTATTCATGTGCAATATAGATAGATGTGTTGGTTTGGGACAGTCGTACTGCCTTGTTGGACAAAGTCAAAGGTAGGTACGGGTGGGTTCAAATTAACCTGGAGAATGATGGGTAGAACTTGACATGTGACTTATGATTTGTTGGCCAAAGTCAAGATCATAAGTGCATGGGGCAAAAATCCACATCGGGAGTTTCAAAAGAAACTGAAACTTGCTAGCGCTGCATACCATTTGGAGTGTGATGATTCTGGTAGGATTCCTTCAGTTTTGTCACGCGATGATATTTGGATCCCGATCCTACTGCGAGTATATGCTACTCCTCGGGAACTTTCTCACTTAACGATCAATGCTATAAACCAAGTATGTGTCTAGAAAGGTGTTAGCGGGGCTACGCCCCCTGGGAAAAGAGGTTATTTAATTAAGGAATTTCGCGAAAGCGTTGGAAAACCTCCCTCAAAGTACCAACACTGGCCTGGCTGAACGGTTATGCAAGTATTGTACGGTGAGATTGATCCCGACTAATTCTTCCTTTTTGGTTTGAGGAGGGATTCGAGAGACAGTGGGAGCCATCCTGTTTAGAAAAATTAAAAACCACTCTAAACTTGCAAGAGCATCATGCTAAAGTGTTTCTTCTCTCTTTCCTAATTGCAGCGACCAAACATCATGACTGGACTTAAGTTACTACTAGATAAAAACATACTGACAGGGCCAAACTACAAAGATTGGCTCAGGAATGTCAAAATGGCAATCACTTATGACAAGTTGGGGTATCTCCTTACCACCAAAGCTCCCCCTGTCCTAGGTCCTAAAACCAGCGTCGCGGATAAGGAAATCCGTAAGACCTGGGAAATCGACTGCGCGAAGGCCAAGTGCCTCGTGGTTGCCTCTATGGACAATGAACATCAGAGGAGGCACGAGAATATGGACCTTGAATCCATATTTCTCCATACAAAAGAACTGTATGGAGAGCAATCCCGTATCGCCAGATACGAAGTCTCGAAAAAGCTGTTTTCGGCGAGATTGGCCGTCGGATCATCGGTAGCAGAACACGTGCTTATCATGATTGACTTCATTGAGGAGCTCGCGGACCTTGGGACTACGTTAGAGAACGAGCTCTACACGGACTTGATTCTCCAGTCCCTTCCTTCCACTTACGCCCAGTTTATCCTGAACTTCAACTTGCAAGAAAAAGAAGTTGAACTTTCAGAACTCCTCAACATGCTGAGGAGTGCAGAGGGCACCCTACAGAAAGGTAGGGAAACATCCACTTTGTTTGTAGGAGGATCTTCCTATTCTAGATCCAAGGCGAAAGCCGAGGGAAAGAAGAAGAAAGCCCCCGCCAAACCAAGGGGCGGTGTTAGTAAAGTGGATACGAAGGGAAAGACAAAGGCAACAAAGGTAGCGGGAAAGCTTGTGGGATAGGAAGAATGCTTTTACTGTCACAAGAGTGGACACTGGAAAAAGGATTGCAGGGCTTGGAAGGCCAGAAACCAGGATCTGAAGCAAGTTGCGACTTCAGTTTCAGGTGTGTATGTTATTGAAAACCGTCTATCAATAAACTCTACATCCTTGGTATTGGATACCGGATCAGGATCTCATATCTGTAATTCTTTATAGGCACTGAAAAGGCGTAGGGTTTTGAAGGCAGGTGATATGACCCTCAGAGTTGCAAACGGAGCTGGCATGGATGCTGAGTTCGTGAGGGACTATCACCTGGGAATGTCAGATGGACATGTTTTGGTTTTGCGTGATTGTTATTTTGTACCCAATGCAACCTGTAATATCATATCTGTATCTTTATTATCTAAAGAAGGTTATGAATTTGCATTTGTAAGTAATGTTGTGAACATTCACCTTAATCAAGTTTTGATTGGGTCAGGTACATTAAGCAATGGTATATACGTATTAAACAAACCACAGATTTTCAATGTCCAGAATACACACAAAAGAAAGTCTCCGGAAACAAATCAGGCTTTCTTATGGCATTGTAGACTGGGTCACATCAATGAGAGAAGGTTGATGAAGTTACATACAGAAGGATATTTTGATCCGTTCGAATATCAATCATATGCAACTTGTCAATGCTGTCTCAAAGAAAAGATGACAAAGATTCCGTTCACTGGACACGGAGTAAGAGCGAGCGAGCTCTTCGGACTCATACACAGCGACGTGTGCGGTCCAATGTCTACACATGCGCGAAGAGGTTATTCTTACTTTATTACTTTTACGGATGACTTTTCAAGGTACGGATAAGTCTTCTTAATGACACATAAATCCAAAGCCTTTGGAAAATTCCAGGAATATAAGAATGAAGTAGAAAAACAAACCGGCAAAAATATCAAGACACTGAGATCTGATCGAGGTGGTGAATACTTGAGTGCCGAGTTCCTGGATTACCTAAAAGAGAATGGAATTCTCTCTCAGTTTACTCCTCCATACACTCCGCAACATAACGGTGTATCGCAGAGATGGACCCGGACCCTATTGGATATGGTACGTTCTATGATGAGTAACGCCGAGTTACCGCGATCATTCTGGGGATATGCACTAGAATCAGCTGCATACCTTTTGAATCGAGTTCTAACTAAGACTGTGCCTACCACACCATATCAGATGTGGTGTGGGAAGAAACCCTATCTTAAGCACATTAAGACATGGGGATGTCCAGCTTTTGTCAAAAAGCAGCATGCGGACAAACTCGAGGCACGCTCAGTACAGTGCAAGTTTGTGGGATATCCAAAGAACTCCAAGGGATATTTCTTCTATTGCAAAGAGGAACAAAAGGCTTTTGTTTCTCGTCATTCCCACTTCTTGGAAACTGAGTTTTTGGAAAATCAGATAAGTGTGAGCGCAATAAAACTGGAAGAAATTCCAGAACCACGAGCTATTACTGAAAGCTTAGTAGAACCAGAGGGTTCGAAAGATCAGGACATTCCTGCGCCGCTCCACAGGAGTAGTAGGCAGTCTCATCCGCCCGAGAGATACTACGGTTTTCTCATAGACAGGGATTGAGAGGATTGCATCATTGATAGTGATGAGCCGACTAGCTTCCAGCAGGCCATTCAGAGCGTTGACTCGGTAAAATGGCTGGATGCAATGCGGACCGAAATGGAGTCCATGTACACCAACAAAGTATGGACTTTAGACGTTGCTACAGATGGGGTAAAACTCGTAGGATTCAAGGGGATCTTCAAAAGGAAGATTGTTGTAGATGGACAGGTTGAGACCTATAAAGCTAGACTTGTTGAAAAGGGTTTTCGTCAATGACCTGGTTTGGACTATGACGAAACCTTTTCTCCACTGGCTATGCTGAAATCCATTCGAATCCTTCTTGCCATTGCTGCCTTCCACGATTATGAGATTTGGCAGATGGACGTAAAGACCGCTTTTCTAAATGGAAATTTAGAGGAGTGTGTCTATATAGACCAGCCAGAGGGTTTCATTCAGAGTGGGAGCAGCGGAAAGGTGTGCAAGTTGCTTAAGTCCATTTATGGACTAAAGCAGGCATCGCGGAGTTGGAACATCTGTTTTGATGAGACGGTCAAAGAATTTGGCTTTATCAAAAATCCAGATGAACCATGCATCTATAGTAGATTTGTAGCAAGAACTGTCGTATTCCTCGTTTTATACGTGGATGACATTCTCTTAATAAGAAATGACATTCCTATGCTATAATCTGACAAAGGGTTCTTGTCACACAGGTTCTCCATGAAAGAGTTGGGTGATGCCTCTTACATTCTGAGGATCCGGATCTATCGTGACAGATCCAAGAGGATATTAGGACTTTCACAGTCCAGGTACATCGGCACCATACAGAGAAGATTCAGTATGGAAGATTCCAAGTGCGGTAATCTACCGGCTTATCACGGGATCACCCTCTCCAAGGAGATGTCTTCCAAAACTGATTTGGAAAGGGATCGCATGTCTATTATACCCTATGCTTCTGCGGTAGGCTCTATAATGTATGCGATGTTGTGTACCAGACCAGATGTAGCTTATGCACTGAGTGTGGTAAGCCGGTATCAGTCAAACCCTGGGCAGAAGCACTGGATAGCGGTAAAGAACATTCTCAAGTACCTGAGAAGGACTAAGGAGATGTTCTTGGTGTATGGCGGAAAAGACCTCCAAATCGAGGCCTTTGCTGACTCCAGCTTCCAGAGTAACAAGGATGATTCCAAGTCCATGTCGGGTTATGTCTTTACCCTCAATGGAGGGGCGGTGTGTTGGAAGAGTTCTAAACAGGAAACCGTTGCTGACTCGACGATGGAAGCGGAATATATCGCTGCTGCAGATGCCGCAAAAGAAGCCGTCTGGATAAGGAAGTTCTTGACAGAACTTCAGGTGGTTCCGTCCATTGTTGATCCAATACCTCTGTATTGCGACAACAATGGGGCTATAGCTTTAGCGAAGGAACCCAGGTCCCATCAGAAGTCCGGACACATCTTAAGGCAGTATCACCTGATCAGGGAGATCATGGGTCGCCAGGAGATCGAGGTTTGGAGAGTTGCTACAAAATATAACACTGGTAATCCATTCACGAAGGCCTTACCCCAGATTCAGTTCGAGAGGCTGATCGAGATGATAGGTCTTCGATACGCCAGTACATGGCCTTAGTGCAAGTGGGAGATTGTTAGTGTATATGCCCTAGAGGCCATTACTGTATCATACTAGTTTGTATATTACTTAATGGAAGCTTGGGATATTCACCATGTAAAGACAATCTTGCTCAAAATAGTAGTATGCTACTTGGTTTGTTTCTACTTTAATGTGTACATGTGTTTCTTTTAGTATATCACCTATACACATTAGTGGAGCCCTTAGGATCTTTGCTTGATTACCAGCGTTGTGATGGCAGTCACACTTGTGGGGGTTGGGTAATCCATAAGCACATCCTTATGCAGGTACCTAGTCGTAGGACTATCGAGACAGGGCATCGATACTCCGGAGTAGACTAGCGTATGCGCTTCTCATCCCAGCATGGGAGACGGTCTGTCCCACAGCCGTCAGTACATCGTACTTGAGATAGTATGCGGGTGCTCCTTAGGTTACGAGTACACTGGACAGGACTCATCGGGAACTGTTGGTTGGTACTATACCTATCGTCAGTTATCAGTTCCCAGATGACATGAGTACAGCTTAGTCCACTGACTTGACACTGTCACTTCGCCTCGAGTGTGTTCCGAATGTACTTAGATTACTACCCTACCATGGCTCAAAGGAGTCATGCAAACAGGTAGTAGTTGGGTGCAGTCCCAAAGCACTTGGAGGCAGTGACGGTTAGACAGGATTCGTCTCTCCCGGTATTGGGGGTTGATATCGCGCTCTGTCTAGGAGAGCCATTACACAAAGTCCCTGGCCAGGGCAAGCGAGATATACTGGTAGGTTTCCAGTGTTATCTCAGGGTGTTCTGGGCTATACTCTGACACGACTTGTACCGCTATTAGGGGACTGACGTTTACCGCCTTCCTAGGCCCGCCATGCGATATTCTCAGACGAACAGACCGGACTGTACGCAGATTGTCACATTCAGGCTCAGTAGGAGTTCAGATGGGTTTCACCTCGTCCGTCTTCTTATCGGCATCTACCTGGGGGCCGTTACGCACAGCTAGTGCCGCTTGCGGTATGTGGTTAAACCCACTGCCGGCGTAGTGTCGAGTCTTTAGATTCCAACACAGAGAGCTATTCGCCTTTAGGCAAAAGAGTAGAGGTCGCATGGTTTTGCGACAGGGTTCGGTCACATCCGTGCACTTGTGCACGTTTTAGTGTCCGGGCGGTTATAACTAGCGGGCTTTGGTTTAAGCCAGATCCTAGTGTACGTTTTGGGATTGGTTTTATCTCGTTTGTATTCATGTTCCTCGGAACGCGGATGCGGGTGTGTATGCACGGTTGACAGAGACAGAGGCAGAGGATTCTCATTAGGGTTGTTGACTGTTGACTTTTGCTAAATCCTAATGAGAATAAGAAATATGATTAATGATAATATTAATTAAGTATTATTGTGCCATGGTTGAGTTGAAAGGTTGACTTTGTTGACTTGTTGACTTAGTTAACCGGTTAACTAGGTTGGACTTGTTGACCATCATCATGACAATGGATATCATTTCCTGGCATTGACCTTTTCTTGCTTGTTTGTTCACAAATTGTATTTAATACATGAAATGATATTGCCATTTGATATGATAACAACCATCACATAATACTCAATTATTATTATGAGTTATGATTATTTTGGATTATGAAAGCAAGGGTGAGAAAAGTCTTGCTCATTCTATCATTCTCATTCTCTCTCATCCTCAAGCTCTCCCTCTTCCTCTTACTCTCTCTCTAGTTCATGGTTCTATTGTCTCATTTGTTGAGAAGCAAGAACCATAGAGATAAAACCCAAAACACTTCTCTACTCATCCTAGTATACAAGGTCTAGCAAACCAAGTGTTCTAGTTTCCTCAAGATTGAGGTCGGAGCCTAAGGTAGAAGCTTTCAGGTAGATCCATCTTCGGCACAAGGAGACGACGAGGAGAAAACCATCCGACCACCACAAGGAGTCGAAGAGAAGGAGTTTAAGTTAAGGTATAACCTCCTAACCGAGTAGCTAAAACTCCTAGTTAGGTTGTTAGATAGTTGTTTAACAAAGATCCGTATTTTGAGTCCATGTTACCCCCAAAAGAAAAATCGTTTTTCATCATTTCCGCAACCCCAAAGAACCGGGGACGGGTAACGTGGACTTACAGTCTCCCCATGCTTTCGCATGGAACTAATTAAATAACCACGTTTCCGCAGGGGCATCACCCCGTTAACACCTTTCTTAGACACCTAATGGATCGGCTAGTTGTAAAGTGGAAAACTCTCCCAGGAGTAACTCTTACTCGCTGTAACGTTTTAGAAATCGTTTAGGCGAATTTTCCGTTAATCGGTAAATAATTTGTGTTTTCCGTAAAAACCGGGGTATAATCATTTTTCAATATAGACTTATATGCACCTAGTTTAACTAGGAAATTGGTAGTATGTGATATTTATTTAGTCACTTATAATTATTTGTCCAATTAAATATTTTTTCTTAATTAAATATTATTATAAGCTTTTATTTATACAATTAATTAGCGGTAATTACAAATTGGTATGGGTTAAATATACAAATGAAAACCATGTCAACTTAAATACAAGTTTACAAAAAATTGTTTTCTTTTTCTCCAAATATCTTAAGGGTTCTAGACTTATCTAAGGTTAAAGAAAAATAGAAAAGGAAATGAATTAGTGAATAGATTGATATGAGGTGCATTAATTAAGGCTTAAGGGTTGTTTAATCTAGAAATTTCCATACACTAACTCAAAACCCCCTCCTCTTCTCATTTGGCCGAGCCTCCTCATGTGGCAGCCCCAAATTTTTCTCAGCTCATTCCCACTACAAAAAGCTCCAAAAATCCATCAACAATCCAACAAAAATCCCATAAATTCTAAATATAATCCTTACCCATTATTCCTTAGCCTAATCTAGCTTGGATCAAGGAGCAAGTTAGCATTTTGGAGGCCATTTTGGGAGTCAAGTTTACAAGTTTGAGATCAAGGTTGTGAGGTATAAATCCTAACTCCAAGGTTTAATTGTTAGATAATTACTTTAATCTAGCTTATTAAGTGTTTAAAATATGGTTATAAATGGAAGTTAGGAAATTCAAGAGAGGGTTTTTGTGATCAAGTTAGGGTTTTGATTAGTTGTTGATGGTTGTGATGTGTAGTATCACATGTTTAGACATGAAAAATCTAAGCTAGTTCTTAGTTTGCAAATTGTTACTTTGAAATTGTCTAAATAGTATAATTGTGCAAACTAGGTTTTTTAGAATCTATGAAATAAGTGAGCATAAAATATAGTTAAGAGATGTGAAGCCTAATTATGATATTAGATGAATATGGTAGCCACTAGATCGCTAATCCACGAGGTTTTGCACCAAAACTCCTTTGGGTTACTTACTAGGTTTTCGGTATAACTGGACGTGGGTTTTATTTGACGTGGTGATGATATATATATTATCTTGTATGACATATACTGTGTTGTGAATGAGCGATTGGTACGATTGGGTTTTAATCTTGGTGGTTTTCATGATTAGCGACCCTAGTTATGGTTTTGGCTATGTTTTCCGGTATTGGGATTCTTGGTTTTGAGATTTGATATTGTATTTGGTCGTTGGACGTTTGTACGTCAACGACGGGGGTTGTTTTTGTATGCGTAGGCTATAGGTTCTAAATTATGAGTGCACCGTGTGCCGTATCGGTTTTTCGAACTTGGTTTTCATGACGATGCGATATGTGTTGATTTGTAGGTACCTCGCGTGGAATTCCAAGACGACGAAGCACATTGACTACGCATGAACGAGGAGTTCCACAGGTGAGTAGATTTATATCTACGGGGGAAGTCGGGTGGATGGCGTATAGCACCCCCGCAAATTATAATGGAAACCGATATATGTAGAATATGGTTTAGGAAGCCATGTTAGAAACTTATGATTATGGTCGGAGATATCTCTACTAGGAACCCACGGATGTGATTAAAGGTTTAGTATGAAATGATATGATATATATAAGGATGTCTCAAAAATAGATATAAGGATGTGAATAACGGTATATAAATATAGGTAGCGCACAAGAATAAGTATGAGATTTAGAGTAGCATGACATGAGATTTATAAGAAAGAATGTATATGTAAGATGACTTGATGTGAGATATTAATATTATGAAAAGGGTATACGATGCGATATGATGACTTGGTGTGATATGTCGTTATATGGATACGAGTCGATAAGAGATAGTTGATACCTTTGTCGGTCCTACGATATGAGATTGATACGGATGTGACCTGGGATATAGGTATATAAATATATATGATGTTGTGAATCATGAGTGATATGCCGTACGGGACGTTAGGTCCGTACCCTCATTGTCATATAGGTTGATAGGATCCCTAATGGTTTAATACCGCCGTACGATGAATTACCGTACGTGAGTTTATATGATGATTGATCCATACCCTTAACTAGAGGATGTCGTACGATAGTGTCTACCGTACGTGATGTTATGAGGCTGGATGCCGATTGATTGATTCACCGACTCGGATATGTTGTAGATACGTATACCTTGTAGCATTTTGCTTACGACGTACTTTATGCTACGCTCATGATATTCTCATTGCATTACATATGTCTGTGCTAGTACACCTACACCATTATCGATAATGCATATGTTACACTTACACAGATTGGTCGGCTCATACACAGTAGAATTGCTACATCCTGCTATGACTCTTAATTGTTCAGTACTGTCATATGATTCTTTTCATGATATACTTGCTATGTTCACATCATTTTGATATGTTGCATGATATACGGATATACTCACATTTCTGTTCTATGTTTGCATACATCATACTTTATGATATTACGCTTTTAGATGTTGTTTTCATGAGATTCTGGATTTGAGAACCGTGGTTATATTTCAAAGGAAAATATGTATTGTTTTAAAAACCCGGTTTCTCTTGATATGATATTTCGAGACGTCGACCATGTGTTTTCTCGTTTCTTAGATTGGCATGTGAAACCCGATTCGAGGAGCGGTAGGCACCGTCTGTGGATACATGGTGGACCCGGTGAGGTACCCAGGGCAAGAAGACTCGTATTTTTAGGCAGTAAGCCTGGAAGGGGAGCACTACCTACCAGTGATAGTATTTGGACTCGGCGGTCATCCGGAAGATACCGACCAGAGTCGTGAGATGGATATGAGGGCCGACCAGAGTATGCGGCGCCTGATGGCCTATCTGAGGATGCGGTGCCTGAGATATGAAGATTCACGTGTCGATGCTGGACACGGGTTTCATGATGTTTCGAGTGTCGGTGTTGGACACTCAGGTTCCATGATTTGATGTGTCATTGATGGACACACGTTCTTTGATATCCTCATATAGTTACATGCATATCATTTCATGATGTTTTGAGTAGATGATATCCACATGCATACAGGCATTGATTATATTGTTGGATGATATCCACATACACACAGGCATTGATTATATTCTTGGATGATATCCACATGCATGTGGGCATTGATTATATTATTGGAGGATATCCACATTTATATAGGGATTGATTATTGTTGGCATATATGTAGACACGGTCACCCTAGATATCATAGTGTTACCTTTATGATATAATTGACCTAGGAAATCGTTGTTTTATTCGATTTCTACCTGCTGATATTTTCTACTCACGAGTTGGCAACTCACCCCCGTTGTGCCACAGTTCTTGCAGGTTAACTGCATGGATCAGTAGCGGCACCGCTGGCACACAGCTTGCTTTCGGGTGATTTGCATTTGGTAGCTAGTATACATTGGCTCGTGCCACTCTTCTATTATTATTCCTATTGTATCTAGTCAACTCCATCAATCAGAAAACTAGTATTTGTATATGTAGTAAAACTTAGCAAGACTTGTAGTTGTGAGACTTAGAGCGATGGGTTATGTGTTCGCTTGGTGGGTTTGATGTCTTTCTTTTCATTTTCCTTTGTGTTGATCTTCGCTGTTGGGCGTCGTATACATATATATGTTTGTGGTGGTTGTTTTCACCGTTGGGCTTGATTTGCTCCCGTTTGGGGATGCTTTATTTATATTCTATGTTTGTACCTGTTTCGGGGCTAGTTTTTACAAAGGAGGTGCTGCCGAAATTTTTAAGGAAATAAAATTAAGTTCAAGGATTTTTACTTAAGGTTTCCAAATGTTTTATCAATGTTTTCATTGCTTACTTCTTTTGAAAGGTTTAGATTTCTGGGCTTTGGCTTACTTAAGTTATGTTACGCCTGTAGACGTTGCATGATTTAAATGCCGGTCACGAGTCAATATTTTCGGGTCGTGACAAAATTGGTATCAGAGCGCTATGTTTAACCTTGGTTCAAGTTTAGGTTTGACTATGTGGAGTCTGGGGCGTAATTTATTTCGGAACCTAGGCTTGACCTTACGGAACTTAGACTTGAACAGGGGGTATTAGACCCGAACTTTCGTTTCATAGTTGACCTTGATTGATGGAGTAGGTAGCTTGAGTAGAGTGACGTACCGTACGTATGTTTCGTGGCATATTTATGATACGGTACTCCACTTAAGAAACCTTAGGATGTACATATCTTGAGACCTGCGATTCTCTTTGTCCCCATGATCATACATCCATTGAGATCCTTGATTCTATTCGTTTCCAATGATCATACTCTCATTGATTCCGTTCCTCCTTATGATCATGTATCCATTTTGGGATCTGTTGATTATTTCCATCCCTTTGATATATCTTCATCGATACATGCTTGAGGTTCCTGTCACCATGGTTTGAGCGCAGATTGAGCTGCTGCAAGTGATGCGGTCAGGGTGAGCTCGTCATGGACGAGGATTGACCATCGTGTTTTCTGGTGACATGGGAACGTATCGATTTATTGTTTGTGTTGTGACCTCTCGTTGAGACGAGTGTTCGGTTTTGCACCGGATGATCGGGCCATTGTTAGAGGCTGCCAGTTATGAGAGGACGGTTGATGTACAGCCTACCTCAGAGTTTTTGATGTCGTTTACCGTGCAGACAGATGACCCAGCTGTTGCTGAGATGGATGGGATGTCGCTTCCAGAGCTTACGAGCTGAGATCGCTGGAGCTTTCAGGCAGAGATGCGACGGTAGATAGCTAGTCTATCTTGAGTTGAGTTGAGCGACTGCGATGATTCGTCTGATTGATGTGCCGACACAGGCCCAGTTGAGTTGAAGATTTCCAGTGTGGAGAATCTTACTCAGATCTAGAGTAGATCGAACCAGAGATGACGTTGTTCGTTGGATGATCCGATAGGAGATCAGCAAGTGGACCAGCTTCAGATAGAGGACCTCACCCAGATGCGTTGTGAGTTGATCGAGAACGGACGAATATAGAGTGTTCCTTCAATGATTGGGACGAGTTCCCGAGGACGTGTTCTAGATATCTTCTACAGAGTGATGAAGATACCGAGTTCGTAACTTCGAGTCCATGTGAGAGACTCCGGATTGACTGTAGCCGAGAACAATTGCAGTACGCAGATAGCAAGACGTGATGTCAAAGTGGACGATAATAAAGACGAGTGGAACAAAATGTTCGTGCGAGATGTTAACGAGCTGTTGTTACTCCCCGTTGAGATTAAAGATCAGATATGTATACAGAGGCGTTGGGATACGGCCAGTTCCCGAGGAAATGCTGTGCTGAGAATGCAGATGTCCAGAAAGCGAGAAAAGATTATGCAAAAGTACTAGCCTCCGTACAGTTCGGCTTAGGTGAGATCGGAAGAGACCTTGAGTAGGTGCCTTTCAGGACACTGCTGCGATAAGAGTTGCACCGAGAATTAGATGTATCACATATATTCAGAGGGCCAGAGGCCGACGCCAGTGACGTGCTGCTTTACGAGTGGTCATGCTAATTGGCTGAGAGATGACCATAGGAGTGCCAAAGCGGAATCGTTTCCGTTAGTACGCCTGACTGGGCCGACGAGCCAATGGATTGCGAGATTGGTAATCCACAGAGAAATGAGGACCCAGATACAGAGGACGCTAGACCATGAGCAGGAGGCAAGCGGATGTTCTTTCTCTACCAGTTTTGGGCTCACCGACATTTTTTTTCCGACATTGTAGGAGGTGTATCTCAATTTCATTTGTTGCGATTTGCGTTTGTGATCCGAGTATCACACTTATATCGCTTGGATTTGTGTTTTGATGATTGAGTTTCATGATATGGTTATCGTGCACCTACTGGGTATTTACATTTTTGTGCATAGTTATTACACTTGATATATGTTTTAGACACCGTTGTGTTGGTTTATGACTTGTGCATATCTATTGCACTTGATATCGGTTTTGTGCCTGGCTGCACGTGTTTGTGATTTCGTGGATTTCATACAGTCGATTTGATTTTGTGCATGTGTTATGCACTCGATTTGATTTTTGCACTCGGTATAGCTCACATGTGCTTGCAATGCATTGTTACGAATTTGTGCACATAGTTGCACATGTTTATGATTTTATACACTTTGGTACACTCGGTGTTGCTTTTTATACACATTTGAGTTAATGATGAGTTTCCGTGCATTTGTTGAACTAGATTTGTATTTAATGCACTAGAGGCGCCGGATTTATATTTCGTGCAGTAGATGCACCAGATTTGTATTTCGTGCATTGGATGCACCGGATTTGTGTTTTGTGCATTTGTTGCACCAGATCCGTGTTTCGTGCATTTGTTGCACTAGATTTGCATTTTCATGCATTTGTTGCACCGGATGGGTATTTCGTGCATTGGTTGCACTAGATTTAAACTCCATATATTGGTTGCACCAATTTATGTCTTGAGCATTTACTTCACCAGATTTATGTTTTGTGCGCGTTTGCGCTCGACGTTCGTTTTTGTGCTTGCTACTGCACTAGATGATTTAGACGGACCAGACACGCTCGGGTTGGATTTTTGCGCATATTAGGCGCTTAGTATTGGATTTGTGCGCATCGGATGCACTTCATTTAGATTTTATTCATGCATGTTGGATGCGATTTTATTCGTGCATGTTGGATGCACTTGATTTAGATTTTATTCATGCATGTTGGATGCACTTGATTTAGATTTCATTCATGCATGACGGATGCACTTGATTTGAATTTTCGCGCATGTTGGGCGCATAATATGAGATGTGATTTTGTGCACACCGGGTGCACTCGATTGGGATTTTCATTCGTGCCTGTTAGTTGCATGGGATTGAGATTTTCGTGCACTATAGATGCACTAGATGTTATTTTCGTGTACACCCGTTGCACTAGAAAGATACTTTCGTGCACACCCGTGGCACTTAGTTTTGCTTTTGTGCATATTGTAGCACTTGTATTGGGATTTGATTTCCGTGCGCACCAGACGCACGTGATTGTTGGATACGCCTTTTGAGGCTGATTTTTCTCTTGAGCACCTTGTTTTCATGATGGGCACTATATTATGTAGTGGCCGAACATGATTGATCTGAGGACAGTACCTGAGTATTTTGCATGCATTAAAAGTTTAACAAGAGCTTTTCAAAAAAGAGCTATAGTCTCGCTATTTCTTACTTGTCCGCGAGTGACACGAACGTTTATAAAGTAAAACCTTTTTGGGATATTTCAAAAACGGCGGAACGTATATTTAAGCAAAAACATATATAAGTATATTTACTATTTTACAATTGAGCGTCCATCACTTGTGCCGTGAGTTACGCATCATACGGCGACTCAGGAAAGATTTTGCATGTGTTTTATTCCGTTTTATGAGATTTTTCCAAGGATGCGTACTATATACGTATTATAATATTCGACTGGTGTATATTGGATTTCAGTAGTGGATTTCGAGATTTATATCTCCGTTATAACTCTAGTGATTGCGTTGCGCTTGACGGAGTTCGATTTTGAGTTTCATACTCGTTTTCAGGCATACACAATGCGCTGTGGTATTTCTGTATCTTTCGTGATTTCGGAGCCCCGTTGATTTGAGCTGATTATTGTAATGTTTTAGTATTTGGGAATTTAAATTTAAATTCGGCGACCGAATAAATTTAAGGGGGAATATTGTAACGTTTTAGAAATCGTTTAGGCGAATTTTCCGTTAATCGGTAAATAATTTGTGTTTTCCGTAAAAACCGGGATATAATCATTTTTCAATATAGACTTAAATGCACCTAGTTTAACTGGGAAATTGCTAGTATGTGGTATTTATTTAGTCACTTATAATTATTAGTTCACTTAAATATTTTTCCTTAATTAAATATTATTATAAGCTATTATTTATACACTTAATTAGTGGTAATTACAAATTGGAATGGGTTAAATATACAAATGTGAACCATGTCAACTTAAATACAAGTTTACAAAAAATTGTTTTCTTTTTCTCCAAATATCTTAAGGGTTCTAGACTTTTCTAAGGTTAAAGAAAAATAGAAAAGGAAATGAATTAAGAATAGATTGATGTGAGGTTCATTAATTAAGGCTTAAGGGTTGTTTAATCTAGAAATTTCCACACACAAACCCAAAACCCCCTCCTCTTCTCATTTGGCCGAGCCTCCTCATGTGGCAGCCCCAAATTTTCCTCACCTCATTCCCACTTCAAAAAGCTCCAAAAATCCATCCAAAATCCCACAAATTCTAAATCTAATCCTTACACATTATTCCTTAGCCTAATCTAGCTTGGATCAAGGAGCAAGTTAGCATTTGGAGGCCATTTTGGGAGTCAAGTTTACAAGTTTGAGATCAAGGTTGTGAGGTATAAATCCTAACCCCCTAGTTTTAATTGTTAGATAATTACTTTAATCTAGCTTATTAAGTGTTTAAAATATGGTTTTAAATGGAAGTTAGGAAATTCAAGAGAGGGTTTTTGTGATCAAGTTAGGGTTTTGATTAGTTGTTGATGGTTGTGATGTGTAGTGTCACATGTTTAGACATAAAAAATCTAAGCTAGTTATTAGTTTGCAAATTGTTACTTTGAAATTATCTAAATGGTATAATTGTGCAAACTAGGTTTTCTAAAATCTATGAAATAAGTGAGCATAAAATATAGTTAAGAGATGTGAAGCCTAATTATGATATTAGATGAATATGGTAGCCACTAGATCGCTAATCCATGAGGTTTTACACCAAAACTCCTTTGGGTTGCTTACTAGGTTTTCGGTATAACTAGACGTGGGTTTTATTTGATGTGGTGATGATATATATATTAACTTGTACGATATATATTGTGTTGTGAATGAGCGATTGGTACGATTGGGTTTTAGGCTTGGTGGTTTTCACGAATAGCGACCCTAGTTATGGTTTTGGTTATGTTTTCCGGTATTGGGATTCATGGTTTTGAGATTTGATATTGTATTTGGTCGTTGAACGTTTGAACGTCAACGACGAGGGTTTTTTGGTTGTTTTTGCATGCGTAGGTTATAGGTTAGAACCTTTGAGCGCACCGTGTGCCGTATGGGTTTTTCGAACTTGGTTTTCATGACGATGCGATATATGTTGATTTGTAGGTACCTCGCATGGAATTCCAAGACGACGAAGCATATCGACTACGCCTGAACGAGGAGTTCCACGGGTGAGTAGATTTATATCTACGGGGGAAGTCGGGTGGATGGTGTATAGCACCCCCGCAAATTATAATGGAAACCGATATATATAGAATATGGTTAAGGAAACTATGTTAGAAACTTATGAATATGGTCGAAGAAATCACTACTAGGAACCCACGGATGTGATTAAAGGTTTAGTATGAAATGATATGATATATATAAGGATGTCTCGAAGATATATATATAAGGATGTGAATCACGATATATAAATATAGGTAGCGCACGAGAATAAGTATGAGATTTAGAGTAGCATGACATGAGATTTATAAGATAGAATGTATATTTAAGATGACTTGATGTGAGATATTAATGTTATGAAAAGGTATACGATGCGATATGATGGCTTGGTGTGATAAGTCGCTATATGGATGTGAGTCGATAAGAGATAGTTGATACCTTTGTCTGTTCTACAATATGAGATTGATACGAATGTGACCTGGGATATAGGTATATAGATATATATGATGTTGTGAATCATGAGTGATATGCCGTATGAGACGTTAGGTCCGTACCCTCTTTGTCACATAGGTTGATAGGGTCCCTAATGGTTTAATTCCGCCGAATGATGAATTACTGTACGTGATGAGTTTATCTGATGATTGATCCATACTATTGACTAGAGGATGCCGTACGATGGTTTGTACTGTACGTGATGTGAGGCTGGATGCCGATTGATAGATTCACTGACTCGGATATGTTGTAGATACGTATACCTTGTATCATTTCGCTTATGGCGTACTTTATGCTACGCTCATGATATTCTAATTGCATTACATATTCTTGTGCTAGTACACCTACACCATTATCGATGATGCGTATGTTACATTTACACAGATTGGTCGGCTCACACACTTTCTTCATCGATAATTGCTTTGTCACTACACAGTAGAATTGCTACATCATGCTATGACTCTTAATTGTTCAGTATTGTCATATGACTCTTTCCATGATATACTTGCTATGTTCACATCATTTTTATATGTTGCATGATATACGGATATGCTCACATTTCTGTTCTATGTTTGCATACATCATGCTTTATGATATTACGCATTGAGATGCTGTTTTCATGAGATTCTGGATTTGAGAACCGTGGTTATATTTCAAAGGAAAATATGTATTGTTTTAAAAACCCGGTTTCTCTTGATATGATATATCGAGAAGTCCACCATGTGTTTTCTCGGTTCTGAGATTGGCATGTGAAACCCGATTCGAGGAGCGGTAGGCATCGTTTGCGGGTACATGGTAGACCCGGTGAGGTATCCCGGGGAAAGAAGACTCGTATTGTTATGCGGTGAGCCTGGCAGGGGAGTACTAACTACCGGTGATAGTATTTGGACTCGGCGGTCATCCGGAGGATACCGAACGGAGTCGTGAGATTGATATGAGGGCCGACCAGAATATGCGGCGCCTGAGGTCCGATCTGAGGATGCGGCGCCTGAGATATGAGGATTTACGTACCGATGCTGGACACGGGTTTCATGATATTTCGAGTGTCGGTGTTGAAAACTTAGGTTCCATGATTTGATGTGTCATTGATGGACACACGTTCTTTGATATCCTCATATAGTTATATGCATATGCTTTCGTGATGTTTCGAGTGGATGATATCCACATGCATACAGGCATTGATTATATTGTTGGATGATATCCACACGCATACGGGCATTGATTATATTGTTGGAGGATATCCACATGCATACAGGCATTGATTATTGTTGGCATATATATAGACACGGTCACCCTAGATATTATAGTATTACCTTTATGATATAGATGACCTAGGAAATCATTGTTTTATTCGATTTCTACTTGCTGATGTTTTCTACTCACGAGTTGGCAACTCATCCCCGTTGTGCCACGGTTCTTGCAGGCTGACCACATGGATTAGTAGCGGCACCGCTGGCACACAGCTTGCTTTCGGGTGATTTGCATTTGGTTGGTGGTACACATTGGCTCGTGCCACTCTTGTATTATTATTCCTATTTTATCTAGTCAACACTTTCAATCAGAAAACTAGTATTTGTATATGTAGTAAGACATAGCAAGACTTGTAGTTGCGAGATTTAGAGCGATGGGTTATGTGTTCGCTTGGTTGGTTTGATGTCTTGCTTTTCATTTTCCTTTGTGTTGATCTTCGCCATTGGGCGTCGTATATATATATATATATGCTTGTGGTGGTTGTTTCCGCCGTTGGGCATGATTTGCTCTCATATGGGGATGCTTTATTTATATTCTATGTTTGTACCCGTTTCGGGGCTACTTTTTACAAAGGAGGTACTGCCGAAATTTTCAAGGAAATAAAATTAAATTCAAGGATTTTTACTTAAGGTTTCCAAATGTTTTATCAATGTGTTCATTACTTACTTCTTTTGAAAGGTTTAGATTTCTGGGCTTCGGCTTAATTAAGTTACTTTACGCCTGTAGACGTTGCGTGATTTAAGTGCCGGTCACGAGCTAATATTTTCGGGTCGTGACACTCGCAGTAGGTATAGGGATCCAACTATCATATAGAAGGTATGTAATCTCATTGCAAATTTCAACACTTGAAATTCCCAATATCTGTTTTTACCCCTAGCTTCCTATGACCTTGACGGAAGTCAATAAACCATAGGCCGCTAGTCAAGTTTAACCCGTTCATTTCGTGATTGAATTAAACCCACCCGCACGACCCTTGACGGGGGTCAAAAAGGCCGTACGACTATTGTTCAATCGAAATTATTGCAATTTATAACATAACAATTTCCTCACTTTTCTAATCATCTAAGGTTGTTGGTTATAAATATAACACATATTACAAGTTCATTTGGAAAATATCAATTACCATGTGTTATACTTATAATCAACATTCTTTGAAGGAAATTGTATGTTTATTATTTTAGGCATAATATCGTATATCTCTAACATTCTTCATTGAGATCTTGTGCAAAAATTAGCCCAGATCAGATATCGGAATCAGAAAATCGCCGACAAAATACAGGAAATCAAAGAGTTAAATTCTAGTAGAGATTCAGTAGAGAGAAGAAGATTCCAGATATCATATATAAACCCAGAGACCAATATTAGGAGACTACAGAAAATTGAAGCTATTAGCTGACTAATCGACCGCGGAAACGCGGCCGAGTCAGCTCGACTCGCCGCGGATCTGCGACCGAGTTGTAGGCTTCGAAGTCGGGAACTCTCCAGAAGTTTCATTGCAACATCCTAGCTTGTTGAGGACGCTTCATTGTAATAACCTTGTTCTGGAAACTTCTGTTAGTTATATGTATGCCATAGAGGCCATTACTGTACATGAGATGTATATTGTAATGGATGCTAGGACATATATAGGTAGGACTTTCTTGCTCGACATGATAGTACGCTATCTGGTTGCTCTTTATCTTAACATGTATACTTTCTGTCTCTCTGTTACATATTGATAAAGCCCTTAGGATGTGTACTCGACTTGCAGGACTATGATGCAGATCATACTAGTGGGGCCTGGGTAGTCCATGAGTACATCCTTTAATGTTCCTAGTCGTAGGAATATAGAGATGGGGCATCGATATTCTAGAGTAGACTAGCGTATATCTTCTCGACCCATGTATTGGGGGATGGATGATCCCATATCCATTGGTGTTTGACATCAGAGATGGTATGCGGGTGCTCAGTGGTGACTGGGTACACTGAACGGACTCACCGAGAACTCCCAGATGGTATTGTACCTCACGTCAGATGGCAGTTCTCTGGTGACACTGGTACAGCTTAGTCTGTTGACCCGAGATCGTCATAGAGTCTTGTGTGTCCCCTACTGTGCTTTGATTTCCACCCTACCACGGTTCAACTGAGGCGTGCAAACAGATGGTTTTTGGGTACAGTCCCGATTCACATGGAGGCAATGAGCGATAGGAGGGGATTCGTCTCTCCCGGTATTGGGGGTTGATGTTGCGCTATGCTCGACTGGCCATAACTGGAAATCCCTGGCCAGGGTTGCACTGATTTACTGGTAAGTGTTATGAGTAGTTTCATGCTTGTTATGGACCTTACATCGACATGACTTATCAAGCTGCTGGGGTCTGACGTTTACCACCCCTAGGCGAGATATGCGACATATCAGACGAACAGACCGGACTGTACGGTAAGTGTTACTAATTGGATTCGCAGGAGTGTGAGCAGGCTTGCTCGTTGATCTTCTGATCGCTCAATACCCGGGTGGCCGTTACGTTTAGCAGACCGCTTGCGGCTTGTGGGTGATTGATATGATCACCACCTGCTGCCGGCGTATTGACGAGTCTTTAGAGTCCTACACAGAGGTTTCCTGGCTCAAGCAAAACGAAATAGGAGCGCATATGAGATATGTGCAGGACCGAGAATAATACCAGTATGTGATACTGTATTCTATTCTCGCGATTTGTATCATCGAACGGTTATATGAGATATAGCCGGGTTACCGAATCAAGTGTTGATTCGATATATTGAAACACTAGATATTACGGGTTACCGAATTAAGTGTTGATTCGATATATTGAAACACTAGATATTAGTCGGTTATATGCGATATGACCGGATCGTTAAATCAAGTGTTGATTTAATGATTTAATGTATAATTATATATATTTGATATATTAATTTACATTAACTAGTATTGGTTCACTTAAGATTGACTTTCTCACTTGTTGTGCACACGTTGTATATGTGATATATGTTTGTGCACTAGTTTGCATCATGATTGATGATACATGCAAATATGGGTGGGTGTGTGACATACACCTTGTTAATTATAATTTAGGTTTTTATTTATCTTAATTATCCAAAATGGCGACTTCTTTTGTCATGGCTTGAAGCTTCATGAAGCTTGAAGCAACTTTGACAAAGTCCACTCATTTTGTCTTGATTAAGATATTCATTAACCAAACCATTATAATTAACTATGGTTTAGTCTCTACAAAGGTTAGCTCACGCATGGTTGCATTATGATAGACTTCACTTGATTATTCTTTTTCAAAAATAATTCATTCTTATTCTTTCTTCTTCTTCTTCTTCTTCAAGAAGAAGAAAAGCTTTCTAGAAAAATTTCAAATGAAGAAATAGAGTGAGAAATCCAAATCTAAAGTGAACCCACTTCCGATTTCATCATCCTCTACTACTTGCCATTTAGTTTAGGGTGTTCTCTTCACAAAGTTCTTGACCTAGTGAAGATGGAGCTTGAGTTTGAGTCTCCTCGACGTAGATCATCTTCGGCCTCGAAGTCAACGACCTAGCCCGCTCATTTCTCCGAAGAAACCATCGCTAGAGTCCGAGATCCTGATGATCGCAGTGAAGGGACGTCAACACGGAGCTTTAGAAGTGAAGGACCGGATCTACAAAGGTTGTAATCCATTTTCACTTAGTGTTAAAAAGTTTAACTTGCTAGTTTTCATATAATCTCTTGTATACGATCTTAGTTAGGGTTGTTCGGCACGGCTATTTTTTGAATCGGGCATGGTTGATGCCTTGTAGAACCTTGTTAGAGTGCCTAGGAACCCTACAGTTGTATCAGAGCCAAGCTAGAGCTTTAGGTGAAGTCTAGACGAAGTTAAAAGTCCGATCGAACCCCGAAACCCTAGTTTTGACCCTTCTCTGGAAATTTTCTGAAATTATGATTTTTTGTGAATTAAAAATACTCAAAAAAATCAGCAGGGTTTTCTAGGAATTACTCTGCATCACGTGCTCCTAATTCCCTCAAAGCGCCGCAGAATCGCGGCCGTACCGTGGCTTACGCGGCGGTTCCACGGCCAAAAAGGTGAATTATGGCACGTGGTTTGCATAGTAATGTCCGTCTGTAATTCCTGTGTTTTCTGGGAATTTTTAATTTATACTCAAGAGTTGAGTTTTCTGGGTTGTATTAGGGACTCGATGATTCGATCAGATTATTTAACTTTGTTTATTTTGTCCTGGTAATTTTAGAACGTGTTAAAAAGTTCGACCGGATATCAATAACTCACTTTTTCCCGACCCGGAAAATTTCCAAGTGTTGGATTTTTCCGTAGTTTAAAAACGTTCTAAGTCGTGCAAGTTACGCGATGGACCCTCTAGAAGGCAACAAACCTTAACTCGATTATGTGACCGTCTTGAACTGCCTTTTGAACCTTAGGGTTTGGGGCAGTACGGTGTGCCACATGTGAGGCGTTGGCTTGACCCTTCTATGTCTGGACCGTTGTACTGTGGCATGAAATGGATGTTTTTAAACTCCCCTCAAGCGTTGAGCTATTTGGGAAAACTTGGGTGTTAGATTATTCGATCGGAAAGTTTAACAGTGTCTATTTATCTGGAATATGATACAATATTTGGAATCCACAAGAAGTTATGAGATAACTAATTTGAATGTTATAAATCTAGCACTTTAGTCTTATTTGATCGGTTGCCACGGGATTTTGATGCGATCAAAAGTCCGTCGCAATCACGTAGCGTACGCGGATACTCGCCGGGTAAACTTAATAGATAGCCACACCCCATAGCCCCGACCAAGTGACTGTAGGAGAACCCCGTAGCCAAAAGCATCCGTTCGGGTGCTCGCGGCAGCGGTATTCCGCCTTAGTTCACTTCGTCGACGGCATCCGGGGGTGCGGCCGTCTACTAAAGTTTGCGACGAGCATTCGATTAGGATGTCGAGAATCTTGTTGAATTGCCCGACTGATTATTGGAAAGTGTTTTCAATATCGATACTAAAATGCGGGGTTTATAATTGTTAGGCATGAGATGTCTAAGGAATTCATATGGTTAGGCATGCGATGTCTAAGGAGGTTGCGGATTCTAACTGTTGTAGTTTTACACTTTCTTTTCTGCGACCGTAAGTGTAATATGTGATATCGCCGGTTTCGTTGCTATATGTCAACGACAATTGGGATGGGCATATTTACTTACGTTGATGACATGCGATGTTATCTGTTGCTGGATATGTTATATTGGATCGTCGTGTTTGAATAGCCGGGTTTTTTTTTATGTGAGATGAGTGTTTTTCATTTTCATTCATGTAAAAACTTGTATGTAATATTCTTTTATTGGGGCACTTCCGGGCTGAGGATGATGTCACCATTGTATATTATTTACTTTTCCGCATTAGGATAGACCCAAGGACGGGAGCACAAGTAACCGGGTTATAGGGTCTAGTGGGAGACCATCTCGAGGTGTCGAGTCTGGGTCTCCTAACTCTAGAATTGGTAGGGTTTCTTGCCGCTCTCGTAGGGGTCTAGGGGTATGGGATTGGCTATTCATCACGACCGTGGAATCCGTGTTTTATAGGGGCTCAAAATAAAATACGGACGTCCTAGTATATCCAATATTTCATATGTTATTTTCTGCCGCGTTATCTGTGATGTGATCATGTGATATGTTCAGATAGATACTGTATATAGTATATATGATATATTTGTAAGTCCACGTTGCTCACCCCGGTTCTTACGGGGAGGCGGAAACGGCGAAAAACAATTTTTGGCGCAAAGGCAACATGGACTAAAAGCCGGATCTTTGCTAAACTAGAAACTAACAAACTACTAGAGGTGTTAGCTACTATGCCGTAGAAATTATACCTCACGAAACCGGTCCTTCGGATCATCTCTCCGCTGTCCGGCTCACCCATCCACGCTCCGAGGGTCGATCCGGACCTTTGTCACCTCCGCAGCCTTCTTGAGTCGAAGACGATCCACCCGAGAGATGTACACCGAGCTCCACCTCGAGCCGAGGCAACTAGGGCAACAAGATCGCTAGTCTTGAAATCCTAGGTTATGTAGAGGAGGTTGATGGAAGTATTTGTCTATGTGGATTCTTTTTCTCTCAACACATGAGATCAAAAGAATATTTCAAGGGGAGGAAGATGAAGGAGATCAAGCAGCCATGGAGCTCTCTTTCTTTCTTCTCACTTGCAAGAGAGAGAGAATGAGAAAAAAGAAATGAAATTATTAACTAAAGAAAAAAGGCACCATGGTTGCAATAATACTAAACCACATCATTACAAATCCTATCATGATAAAGTTGATGGCTACATTGACATGACCATTATCATAATCCAAAATGAAAAAGAAAACCAATAAGTGTGTAGACCTTTCATGAAGGTCAAGGTCAACTTTGGTCAACGGGTCAACAAAGTCAAGAGTGGTCAAGGTGGTCAAATGGTCAAAGCAATTAGCCATCATAAAATTATCACTGAAAAGATTAGTAAGTAATGTCTCCGGCTCATAATGGTTTTGAACCGAACGAATTGCCAAAACCCTAATGAGCCTGCCACATTGCGGTTTTGGCCGAACCATCTGCCAAAACCCTAATGAGGCACCTCCCCTTTCATCGCTCCTCAAAACTGTGCATACACACCCGCATCCGCATTCCGTAGAATGAGAATGCACAGAAGACAAAACGAATCCATCCATGCAATACTAGGATCCGGCTTAAACCAAAGCCCATTAGTATTGCCTGCCCGAACAGCATACGCACACAAGTGCACGTAAGTGATCGCAGCCTTACCGTAAAACTATACGGCCTCTACACGTTTCGCTCAGTGCAGGGAAACTCTCTGTGTGGGACTCTAAAGACTCGACACTATGCTGGCAGTGGGTTTAACCACAGACCGCAAGCGGTACTAGCTGTACGTAACGGTCCCCAGGTAGATGTCGATAAGAAGGCCGATGAGTTAAACCCATTCGAACTCCTACTGAGCCTGTATGTGACAATCTCCGTACAGTCCGGTCTGTTCGTCTGATACATCGCATAGCGGGCCTAGGGGGTGGTGAACGTCAGCCCCCCAATAGCGGTACAAGTCGTGTCGGAGTGAAGCCCAAAACACCCTGAGATAACAATGGAAGCCTACCAGTATATCTCGCTTGCCCTGGCCAGGGACTACTCGTGTAATGGCTCCCCTTGACACAACACGATGTCAACCCCCAATACCGGGAGAGACGAATCCTGTCTAACCGTCACTGCCTCCAAGTGCTTGGGACTGCACCCAACTACTACCTGTTTGCACGACTCCTTTGAGCCGTGGTAGGGTAGTAATCTAAGTACAGTGGGAACACACTCGAGGCGAAGTGACAGTGTCAAGTTAGCGGACTAAGCTGTACTCATGTCACCTGGGAACTGATAACTGACGATAGGTATAATACCATCCAACAGTTCCCGACGAGTCTTGTCCAGTGTACTCGTAACCTAACGAGCACCCGCATACTATCTCCAGTACGACGTACTGATGGCTGTGGGACAGACCACCTCCCGAGCTGGGATGAGAAGCATATACGCTAGCCTACTCTGGAGTATCGTTGCCCCGTCTCGATAGTCCTACGACTAGGGACCTGTATAAGGATGTGCTTGTAGATTACCCAGCCCCCACTAGTGTGACTGCCATCACAACGCTGGTAATCAAGCAAAGATCCTAAGGGCTCTACTAATATGTATAAGCAATATGCTAAAAGAAGCACATGCACATATTGAACTAGAAACAAACCAAGTAGCATACTACCATTTTGAGCAAGATTGTCTATACAACTGTGAATATCCCAAGCTTCCATTAAGTAATATACAAGCTAGTATGATACAGTAATGGCCTCTAGGACATTTACACTAACAATCTCCCACTTGCACTAGGGCCATGTACTGGCATATCAAAGACCTATCATCTCGATCAGCCGCTCGAACTGAGTCTGGGGTATGGCCTTCGTGAATAGATCTGCAGTGTTATCTTCCGTATTTACTCTCTTCACCTCGATCTCCCGGCGATCTACGATCTCCCTGATCAGGTGGTACCGCCTCAAAATGTGCCTGGACTTCTGATGGGACCTGGGTTCCTTCGCTAAAGCTATAGCGCCGTTGTTGTCACAATACAGCGGTATTGGATAAACACTGGTAGGAACCACCTGAAGCTCCGTGAGGAACTTCTTCGTCCAAACAGCTTCTTTTGCGGCATCGCAAGCAGCTATGTACTCCGCTTCCATAGTTGAGTCAGCAACGGTCTCCTTCTTGGAACTCTTCCAGCAAACCGCCCCTCCATTGAGGGTCAAGACATAACCCGACATGGACTTCGAGTCATCCTTGTCACTCTGGAAGCTGGAGTCAGCAAAGGCCTCGATCTGGAGGTCTTTTCCGCCATACACCAAGAACATCTCCTTAGTCCTTCTCAGGTACTTGAGAATGTTCTTTACTGCTATCCAGTGTTTGTCCCCTGGGTCCGACTGATGCCGGCTTACAACGCTTAATGCGTATGCTACATCTGGTCTGGTATATAACATCGCATACATTATAGAGCCTACCGCAGATGCGTAGGGTATAGATGACATGCGAGCCCTTTCCAAATCAGTCTTGGGAGACATCTCTTTGGAGAGAGTGATTCCGTAACAAGCCGATAGATTACCGCGCTTGGAATCTTCCATACTAAATCGTTTTAGTATGGTGTCTATATACCTCGACTGTGAAAGTCCCAACATCCTTTTAGATCTATCACGATAGATCTGGATCCCCAGAATGTAGTTGGCATCGCCCAGGTCCTTCATGGAGAACCTCTGTGACAAGAATCCCTTGACTGACTGTAGCATAGGAATATCATTTACTATTAGGAGAATGTCATCCACGTACAAGACGAGGAATACCACAGTTCTCTCTACAATCTTACTGTAAATGCATGGTTCATCTGGGTTCTTGATAAAGTCGAATTCCTTGACAGTATCATCAAAGCAGATGTTCCAACTCCACGATGCCTGCTTCAGTCCTTAGATGGACTTGAGCAACTTGCACACTTTACCGCTGCTCCCACTCTGACTGAATCCCTCTGGCTGATCCATAAAGACGCACTCTTCCAAATTTCTATTTAGGAAAGCCGTCTTTACGTCCATCTGCCAGATCTCATAATCGTGGAAGGCAGCAATGGCAAGAAGGATTCGAATGGATTTGAGCATAGCCACAGGAGAAAAGGTCTCGTCATAGTCCAAAACAGGTCTTTGACGAAAACCCTTTGCTACAAGTCTAGCTTTATAGGTTTCAACCTGCCCAACTACACCAATCTTCTTTCTGAAGATCCATTTCCAGCCTACGGGTTTTACCCCTTCTGGAGAAAAGTCCAAAGTCCAAACTTTGTTGGTGTACATGGACTCCATATCGGTCCGCATTGCATCCAGCCTTTTTACCGAGTCACCACTTTGAATGGCTTGCTGGAAGCTAGTAGGCTCACCATAATCCATAGTGCAATCCTCTCTATCCCCGTCTATGAGAAAACCGTAGTATCTCTCGGGCGGATGAGACTGCCTACTACTCCTGCGGAGTGGCGCTGGGATGTCCGGTTCTCCAGAACCTTCTGGTTCTTCCAAGTTTTCAGTAATAGCTTGTGGTTCTGGAATTTCTTCCAGTTCTACTACGCTCCCACTTTCACCTTTCTCTAAAAACTGATGTTCCAGAAAGTGGGCATGACGAGAAACTAAAACCTTTTGTTCCTCTGCGTAATAGAAGAAATATCCCCTGGAGTTCTTTGGGTATCCCACAAACTTACACAGTACTGAGCGTGCCTCGAGCTTGTCCGCATGCTGCTTTTTTACAAAAGATGGACATCCCCATATCTTCAGATATTGAAGATGGGGTTTCTTCCCACACCACATCTGATATGGTGTGGTAGGCACAGTCTTGGAGGGAACCTTGTTCAAGAGATATGCAGCTGATTCTAGTGCATAACCCCAGAAGGATCGCGGCAACTCAGCCTTACTCATCATGGAACGAACCATATCCAATAGGGTTCGATTTCTCCTTTCTGATACACCGTTGTGTTGTGGTGTGTATGGAGGAGTAAGCCGAGAGAGAATTCCATTCTCTTTTAAGTAGCCCAGAAACTCGGCACTCAAGTATTCACCACCTCGATCAGATCTCAGTGTCTTGATACTTTTGCCTGTTTGTTTGTCAACTTCATTCTTGTATTCCCGAAATTTCTCAAAGGCCTCGGATTTGTGCTTCATCAAGAAGACATGCCCATACTTAGAGAAATCATCTGTGAAAGTAATGAAGTATGAATAACCACTTCGCGCATTTGTAGACATTGGACCACACACATCACTGTGTATGAGTCCCAAGAGCTCACTTGCTCTTTCTCCGTGTCCAGTGAACGGAGTCTTTGTCATCTTTCCCATGAGACAAGATTCACAAGTGGCATAAGACTGGTACTCGAACGGATCCAAGTATCCTTCTTTATGTAACTTTGTCAACCGTGTCTCATTAATGTGACCCAGTCTACAATGCCATAAGAAAGCCTGATTTAATTCCGGAGACTTTCTTTTAAGTGTGTTCTGGACACTGAAGATCTGAGCTTGATTCAATACGTATATTCCGTTTTGTAATGTACCTGACCCAATCAGAACTTGATTTAGGTGGATGTTGACTACATCGCTTACAAAAGTAAAATCATATCCTTCCTTATAAAGTAAGGATACAGATATGATATTACAAGTCGCACCTGGTACATAAAAACAGTCACGCAGAATCAATATCTGCCCAGTTGTCAGTCCTAGATGATATTCCCCTACGGATTCAGCATACATGCTCATTCCGTCTGCAACCCTGAGAGTCATATCACCTTTCCTGATAACCCTACGGTTTCTCAGAGCCTGTAACGAATTACAGATATGAGATCCTGATCCGGTATCCAATACCCAGGAAGTAGGGTTAACTGACATACAGTTCTCTATCACAAACACACCCGAAGCCGAAACCACAACATGCTTCGAATTCTGGCTACTGGCTTTGCAAGCCCTGCAATCCTTCTGCCAATGTTCATTCCTATAACAATAGGAACATCTTACTCTTAGTACATCTAGTCCCGAAACTTCTGCCCTTCCCTTTCTTTCTACTTCCCTGGTTTCCTTCAGGGCAATAGGTAGAGACTGTTGAACTAAGTCAGCATCTGACCCGTTCTTCAACATGGTCTTCAGGTCCGAGAGCTCAAAAGAGCTGGTCTCTGTAAGGACGTTGCCCCCTACAGATGACCCGATAGCCAACCTCACTGGAAGCAATTCGTTCGAGGTCTCATATCTTGTGATACGAGATTGCTCTCCATATAAATCTTTGTTATGGAGGAAGATAGAAACTAAGTCCATCTTCTCGTGCTGCCTCTGGTTTGCACCATCAACTGAGGCCAACACGAGGCACTTGGCTTTCACACAGACTTCTTCCGATGTCCTACGGATATCAATATCCGTGACAGGGGAAACTGGACCTGAGACGGCAGGGGTTGGATTAGTTAAGAGGTGTCCCAGCTTGTCATGGGCAATGGAAATGTGGACAAACCTTTGCCAGTCATAACAGTTAGATTCAGTCATTTTATTATCTAGATGTAACCTATGTCTGGTCACTGGGTCGCTGCAATTAAGAGAGAGAGAAGAAAATACTTTAGCATGATACTCTTGCAAGTTTAGATTGGTTTTTAATTTATCTAAACAGGATGGCTCCCACTGTCTCTCGAATCCCTCCTCAAACCATAAAGGAAGAATTAGTCGGGATCAATCTCACCATACAATACTTGCTTAACCGTTCAGCCAGGCTGGTGTCGGTACTTCGAGGGAGGTTTTCCAACGCTTTCGCAAAGTTCCTTAATTAAATAACCTCTTTTCCCTGTGGGCGTAGCCCCGCTAACACCTTTCTAGACACCTACTTGGTTTATAGCATTGATCGTTAAGCGAGAAAGTTCCGGAGGAGTAGCATATACTCACAGTAGGATTGGGATCCAAATAACATCGCGTGACAAAACTGAAGGAATCCTTCCAGAATCATCACACTCCAAATGGTATGCAGTGCTAGCAAGTTTCAGTTCTTTTGAAACTCCCGATGTGGATTTTTGCCCCATGCTCTTATGACCTTGACGAAGGCCAACATATCATAAGTCACATGTCAAGTTCTACCCGTCATTGTCCAAGTTAATTTGAACCCACCCGTACATACCCTTGACGAAGGCCAAAGTAGTGGTACGACTGTCCCAAACCAACGCATCTATCTATGATACAGATAAATATTCAGCAGCTACCAATCACTATGCCTTGGCGAAGGTCAAAATTGTAAGTGCACGGCGGCGCCCCGGCCGTCAATCCGACGGCCAAATGCGGAAGCGGTGATAAACTTTAATTTTTCTTGAACTGGCAAACCGCCGCGCACTAATACCCGGATCGAACCATTAATTAGTCCTAGCTAACTACAAGAAAGGGAATAGAGATATACCGACGATCCAAGTCCTCCGGTCTTCTCGTCGTCGTCCCGATCTCCTGCGGAATGTCCCGTCTCCTTTTCGTCGCCGGAGGTGCACCACATCGCCTACTTCTTTTACGGGCTCCCACCTCAATGCCGAGGCAACTCGGGCACGAAGCCGGCTACTCGACGTGCCCAAGATTTACTGTAGAATATAATGTAGAGGCTTGTGTCTCATTTGGGGTTATCGGAATTGCCTTTTGGTGGAGGGATGAAAACAAGAAGTATGTGGAGGAACTTGGGGATTTTTCTAACATCAAGAGAGCAAAAATCCCCACTACAAAAAAATGGGCAACCCCTCCTCCAAGCTTGGCCGGCCATAACTAGAGGGGGAGGAGAGAAAATGAAAGTGTCATATGATAGAAAATGAGAGAGCCATACAAAGAGGGAGTGAGTGGAACAATAATGCAAAAGGGAATCATGAAAGAACATGATAACAAATACATCCACACACAACCAACCTCACCCCTCATTATCATCAACAATCATGACTTTAAAAGTCAAGTCATGATGGAGTCAAAACAAGTCAATGATGGTGCACATCATGAAAGCCATCATGATGCAAATATATGCAAAGACCCCCTCCACAAATGCCTATTTGCAACAATGCAAATAAGCCCTCCTCCACCAATCTTCGGCCAATGAGCGATACAAAGGAAATCGGCCGAAACGGAAAGCAAACTGGAAACTCCAGAAAACTGGTCCCGTAATAAATTACAGGAAAACCCCGATACTGTGCATACACACCCGCATTTGTTTTCCGACTGAAATACAAATGCAATGAGACAAAATCTACACTGTACCATACTAGGATCCGGCTTATACCAAAGCCGGCTAGTATTATCCGTTCGATCCTGATCCGTGCAATACCGCACGTATCTGATCGAACCCTGCCATATAACCATACGGCCTGTAGTACAAACTGTCCGATCCTGATCCATGCAATACCGCACGTATCTGATCGGACCCTGCTATATCTTCATACGGCCTCTACAACTTTTCGCCCGAAAGCTGAGTAACTGAATGTGGGGGACTCTAAAGACTCGTCAACACCTTGGCTGTGGATTTAACCACTAGCACGTCAGAGGTATAAGCCAATACGTAACGGGCTACCAGGTATTGACTAAAAGGGACGTCCGTGAGTGAACTCAGCCTGACAACCCTACTGAGCCTGTCAGTGACAATATCCGTACAGTCCGGTCCGTTCGTCTATGAGCATCGCATGGCGGGCCTAGGGGGTTGGTAAAAGTCAGACCCCCAAAAGCGGTACAAGTCGTGTCGGAGTGTAGCCCAGAACACCCTGAGATACTACTGGAATACCTACCAGTAAATCTCCTTGCCTCGGCCGAGGGCTTCGTGTAATGGCTCTCCTAGACACAGCACGACCTCACCCCCAATACCGGGAGAGACGAACCCCTGAAGATACGCTCACTGCCTCCATGTGGCTCGGGACTATACCCAACTAAAACCTATTTGCACGACTCCTTTGAGCCGTGGTAGGGTAGTAATCAAAGTACAGTGGGAACTCACACGAGACAAATGACGATCCCCAGGTCGATGAACTAACCTGCACACATGTCACCAGGGAACTGCCATCTGACGTCTGGTATATGACCAACTAGCATGTTCCCGGCGAGTCCTGTCCGGTGTACTCATAACCCAATGAGCACCTGTATACATCTTAGGTGATCCAAATGACACCAGTGGCTTGTGAGACCGGCCACCGCCCCTCGTCGGGGTCTCGACTGTATACACTAGTCTACTCTGGAGTATCGATGCCCTGTCTCGAAACTCACACGACTAGGGACCATTTAAGGATATGCTTATAGACCCCCAGCTCCCACTTAGATGATCGCCCTCATACTGCTGGTGGTCAAGCAAGAATCCTAGGGGCTTTACCAACGTGTAATAGCGACTTGTCAGGTCACCTGAAGCAGTACACGATGATAAAGGTAAACCAGATAGCATACTATCATCTCGAGTAAGACTGTCCTACCGGGATAGGTCCTCCATCAATCATTGCAATCACGTACCTGTGACCTAATAATTGACTCTGAGGGCACTATCTCCAACAATCTCCCACTTGCACTCAAGGCTAATTATTGCGATGTCGCATACTCACAGTCCGTGTGATACCGAACACCCAACTCCAATACTAGTCAGTCTCACAAAGCTCGTTTGCGAAACTTGTAAGCCCGCGGGGGCGCCCCGGCCGTCAATCCGACGCCGGAAACGCGGAAAACAAAAACTTTGCGAACTTTGCAAAACGGCACCACCGCGGACTTTTTACCCGGATCGGGCCATTAACCTAGCAACTAGCAAAATAGAAAAGAGTAGAGATGCTATACCAAGCGATCCGTGTCCTTCGGTCTTCGTCTCCACTCCGATCTCCCGCGGAATCTCCGTCACCTCCTCGCTCGTCGGAAAGGGCACCACGTAGCCGGAATCTTTTACGGGCTCCCGCCTCTTGACCGAGGCAACTCGGGCGCGAAGTTGGCTAGCCGACGCGTCCAAGACTTGCTATAGAATAGTGTAGAGTAGTTGTCTCTTTGGGGTTTAAGAGGTTGCCATGGTTGGAGGAATTTTAGCACAAGAATTTTCCATGGATCCAAGCTTGATGAAGAATGGAGCATGCAATCAAAAAGGAAATGAGCTCGGCCAGGCAATCTCAAGGGCTCACTGGAAAATGGAATGAAGCCTCTCTCTCTCTCTATTCTTGCTGTGAAAAATCAGCCCTTTTTAAGCTCATATATAAATTAATCCCTCACCTTAACAAAACAATTCCAGCACACTAAATGAAGGGGGGGGGGCCACCAAACAACATAAATGAATTTTTCCACCAAAAAAATAAACCATTCACTCTCCACCCATTAACAGTGGCCGGCCCACTCAAATTACAAGTGGCAAAAAGAAAAACCAAGTAGGAAAAGAAAAGATAATGCAAAGAATAATTCACTCACTTTTCACAATTCCATCCATTTCAATCTTATCATTTCCAGTCTAATAAATGCAATGGAAATGGACAAGAAAAGCATCTCATGATTATGTAGCCACACTCATGCAAAGAAAACCCTCACAAAATGTTAATTGCAAACTTGCAATTAACACCCTCCAACGAAAAGTCCGACCGGGAAGGAAAAAGAGAAAACCGGCCGGAACGGAATGCAAACTGGCAACCACAGAAAACCGATCCCGTAATAAATTACAGGAAAACCCCGCAACTGCAAATACATGCCCGCATTTGTATTCCCACTGAACACAAATGCAAAGAGACAAAACTACACTATCAAATACCAGGATCCGGCTTAAGCCAAAGCCGGCTAGTAAAAATCGTCCGATCATGATCCGTGCAATACCGCACGTATCTGATCGAACCCTGCCATATCTCCATACGGTCTCTACAGCGTTTCGCCCGAAACTTGAGTAACTGTCTGTGTGGTGGACTCTAAAGACTCGTCAATACTATGGCTGTGGATTTAACCACTAGCACGTCAGAGGTATTAGCCATACATGACGGGCCACCAGCTATTGACCAAAAGGGACGTCGATGAGCGAACTCATCCTGACACCCTACTGAGCCTGTCAGTGACAATATCCGTACAGTCCGGTCCGTTCGTCTATGAGCATCGCATGGCGGGCCTAGGGGGTTCGTAAAAGTCAGACCCCCAAAAGCGGTACAAGTCGTGTCGGAGTATAGCCCAGAACACCCTGAGATACTACTGGAATACCTACCAGCAAATCTCCTGCCTTGGCCAAGGACTTTTCATGTTCTGGCTCTCCTAGACACAGCACGACCTCACCCCCAATACCGGGAGAGACGAACCCCTGCAGATCCGCTCACTGCCTCCATGTGGCTCGGGACTGTACCCAACTAAAACCTGTTTGCACGACTCCTTTGAGCCGTGGTAGGGTAGTAATCAAAGTACAGTGGGAACTCACACGAGACAAATGACGATCCCAGGTCGATGAACTAACCTGTACACATGTCACCTGGGAACTGCTATCTGACGTCTGGTATATCCCAACTAGCAGGTTCCCGGCGAGTCCTGTCCGGTGTACTCATAACCCAATGAGCACCTGTATACATCTTAGGTGAACCAACTGACACCAGTGGCTTGTGAGACCGGCCACCGCCCCTCGTCGGGGTCTCGACTGTATACACTAGTCTACTGTGGAGAATCGATGCCCTGTCTCGAAACTCCCTCGACTAGGGACCATTTAAGGATGTGCTTATAGACCCCAGCTCCCACTTATATGATCGCCCTCATACTGCTGGAAGTCAAGCAAGAATCCTAGGGGCTTTATCAACGTGTAATAGCGACTCGTAAGGTCACCTAAAGCAGTACACGATGATAAAGATAAACCAGATAGCATACTATCATCTCGAGTAAGACTGTCCTACCGGGATAGATCCTCCCCTCAATCATTGCAATCACGTGCCTGTGACCCAATAATTGACTCTGAGGGCACTATCTCCAACAATCTCCCACTTGCACTCGAGGCTAATTATTGCGATGTCGCATACTCACAGCCCGTGTGATACCGAACACCCAACTCCTCTACTAGTCAGTCTCACAAAGCTCGTTTGCGAAACTATTGCGTTCGAGGAATAGCCTCAGTGAGTGGATCCGCTTTGATGTTTCTTTCTATATCTCTCTATATCTCATGTTCGCAGAGAAAACTATCTCCCGAAATGAGCAATACCTGTCTTAGAATGTCTGGATGTCTGATGGGACCTAGCTCATAAATGAACTCCAAATCCAAACTTCTTAGACTGTATCGTCAACTGAACTTAATCAGTATCCCTGCGCCATGCCTTCCCTCAGTATCCACCTGGACCAACTGTCCAAGATACGGCCCCTCGTCAGAGGGAAAACTATAACTCTGACAGCCACTCTGCCATCCAGGTCACCTTGGAAGCCTGGAATGATAACCGTCTCCTAAAGGAGGCTGCCGTTATCATATCCCTAGAACATTCACTTATATTCTAAAACTGCTTCCGACTGTTTCTCCAGGATTGGATCAATATCAACTTATTGCACCTACTGCAAGAACAACATCTGGTGTGGTACTTGACATCTCATGGTTGACTCAATTGCCTAAGCAAGTGATCTGCCAATCATGCATATCCCTCTCCCCTTTAGTCTGTAAGACACCTTTAGAGAGGGTGACTCCATCAACTGCAGGTGCACTACCGTGTCAGGAGTCGTCCATTCTAAATACTCATAGAATGCTGTCAAGGTACCCAGATTGGGAAACCACCCAAATCTAGATCTAAAACCATAGATCTAGTAACCAGAATGTCTGATATTATATCCAAGTCCTATGTGGAGAAACTTCTGTGTGACGACCAAAGTATAACCTATCGTAGTATAGGAATATCACTTCCTACTCCGTGTATGTCATCAAATATCAGGATATCACACCCTACTACCTTCTCAACAGATCCATCCCCTATTCTGATGAAGTCAAACCTATGACTATCACATCAGAAATAGATGATCTATCTCCGCTATATCTGCTTTAGTCTATAAATAGACATAAGCCACATGTCCACCAATGCTTCCGCTGCTCCCACTGACTATGACAACCCTCTGGCAGAGTCATATACACGTACACTTCTAAAGCAAGTTTAGAACGACGCTATATTCATCCTCCCGCCAGGTCTCGCAGCCTGGAACAACAGCAATGGCAAGTGTGGGTAAACAAGAACCTCCCTGCCACCGTCCTTGAGCATACCGAAGTACCTCTCGGGTGCCTGAGGTTACCCACCATATTTGCGGAGTGGCCAATGGAATGTCAAACCAGATTGAATCTTTAGGTTCTTATGAAATCTTCAGTAATCGTTTGTGGTTCTGGAATCACTTCCAGTTCTACCATACTCCCACTACTGTTTTTCTGAAAAAAATCCACTTTTAATAAAACTGTGGCGAGTCTAGAACAATATCACTATTGATCTTCCAGATGGTAGAAAGTCAACCCTCGTCATAGCCCGGGTCAACCCACAAACAGCCACTACTGAAACGTGCCTTGAGTTGTCCAGTGTCTGGTTTTAAGCATAAGCCGGACAACTCCCCGTATCTTAACAATGTCAAGATATGAACTGTTCTATATCCAAGAACCAGAGGCACTGATTTAATTGAACCAGATTCAAATCATGCAACTGTCTCCAGTGCATGTCAACTAAATGGAAGAGAGGCCGATCAGCGTTACTCAACTTAGGAGTACTTCCAATTATGAGTAACCTGAAAGAGAAGCTAGTTCTCTTAATCATTACTATCAACTGAATACCATTCACAAGTATCTGCATCTTCGATCTCCTTGAAGAATCCCGATACTTGCAACACTTGGTTCTCTACTTTACTCTTATACCTATAACTCCTCAAAACTTAGACCCTGTGTTTCTACGAAACACATGTCTAAGAACTAGAGAAGTTAAAAGTAAACAGAATATAGTACGAGGACCAACCCCTCTGTCCTAATGGACACTGGACAATATACAATACTCTGTATAAGTCCCCTGAGTCTAATGACTCATTCACTGTGTGTCGTAGGTTGAAAACTGTACTTTTGGTTAAGAAGTACACCGTTGTTCAATGCTCCTTACCTAAACATCCACAGATATAGGTAAATGTCATAGACATAATTTCAAAAAGTATATCTCACTCTATAAAAATAGACGTACAGATATATCAATTTGAAATTGGTGCACAACAACGGATACTCAAAACCAAATATTTGCCGACCGGCAAACAACCCAGGTGACTTCCTCAAATATCATAAATCCCGATATAATGAGGATGGTCACCTAATTCCCAATAACTTACTCCCACTCATCATCTGTAAAACCATACAGACGTGAGAATTCTACCTGGTAAATACATACCCTGGAGCAAGTGTCTAATTGGGAAATCGGTTTTCTATTAACAGTACACAGTGAAACTGAAACATTGAAATGTTTCGATGGGGTATCCTGGTATTCCTAGTAATGCCTCTTCCATTATCCAGATTCACAACTGTAACCGTATAATTCTTTGCTACCTCTCCAAATCCCTTTATATGTCTTTAGTCATTACCTTCTGTACACCCCTTTAGGCCAAATGGTTTTCTTCCTTCCCTACCGTTCGGCACCAGCCTATGGTTTGGAAGAAGACTATCCAAAAAGCATAATGGGTGTACTGTCCTAATCCGAGGAGCACTCGCAATGCGAGAGAAGGTGAGGATAAAAGACAACCGAATGTACTTAATTCATAGGTGATTTAGGATTGACAAAGAAGTACATGGTTTGGTCGTGAATAGCAGTCGCAATTTACTTTGCCCTCTTACTAATCCCTTGCTTTGTCTGAACTTAATACCTTCTGTACACCGTTTAGGCTAATTGGCTTTCTTCATTCCCTACCGGTCGGCACCAGCCTAAGGTTTGGAAGAAGACTATCCAATTTGCATAATAGGTGTACTATCTCCTAAACCAAGGAGTACTCGCAACCTGAGAGAAGGTAAAAGGTAAAGACAACTGAATAGTCCTATTCGTTTTCTCCAGAACCGGAAACCATCCTCGAAGTCCTTCGAGTTCGTATATAACCATACGATGGTTTTGTCCAATGGAAGTGGACGTTCGTAGTAATACGGGGTGTCCCGGAGAAAAGAGTAAAAGTAGGAGTGGCAAAGAGGTCTGCAACTCTGACAATCCAAAAGCCAGTGTTAAGAAGGTTCGGTCAACTTGGTCACTGAGTCATAGTCTAGGGTCGGGTCAATGGTCGCTGCCAAAGAGAGAGAGAAAAGAAACACTCAGCGTGCACTCTAACCTAGATCAGAATGGTTACCAATTTATCTAATCTGGAAACCTCCCACTGTAACATCAAATTCTTCCCCAAACCTGAAAGAAGAATTAGCCGGGAATACCCGAGGAGTAAACCAACTCATCAGTGGGAATCGGGATCCAACTCTCATCGCATGATAACGTGACGGAATCCGCTCACGTTATCACACTCCAGAAGGTATGCGCATATCTGGCAAGTTTCAGTACTTTTGAAACTCCCGATGTGGATTTCTACCCCATGCTCTTATGACCTTGGCGTGAGGTCAAAATATCATAAGTCACATGTCAAGTTCTACCCGTCATTATCCTGGTTAATTTGAACCCACCCGTACATACCCTTGACGTAGGCCAAAATAGTAGTACGACTGTCCCAAACCAACGCATCTATCTATGCAACAGATAAATACCCGGCAGCTACCAAACACTATGCCTTGGCGTGAGGTCAAAATACATAGCTTGAATACTACCGAATATTTAACTGAAATGACGGAGGGCTACGAATGGTTTCTGGCGAAAACCTTTAACGTAATGAACTTGATATCGCTGAAGGAACGGATAGCTTTTTAGAAAAATATAGTGACGAAAACCTTTGCTAAAGAGGTCACTCCCGGTGAAGGGATCTCGGCTCTTTCCCCGTAGAATGAGGTGCAGGATATTCCAACTGAATACCACGGTGCAAAGCAAAAGTAATCGGCTATAGTGAAGTTAATGCCCTGACGCAATCTTCTGTCCAAGGGGTCACTCCCGGTGAAGGGATCTCGGCCCTTGCCTCGTCGACTGAGGAGCAGGATATTCCAAATGAATACCACTGTGCAAAACAAAAGAGAACGCCCTTGCAATAACAGCTTTTTGAAAAAGTGTTCCAACAACATCAGATAGGTTTGTTTAACTTGCATTGATCCGAATCAACGCAGTCCCATCAATTGATCACACCACTAAGAACGAAAATATACTGACGTACGTATATGCCATCCGCATTCGCCACTGGGTCCCGTCATCACCCGTTAGGTTAGCTAACTAACGACAGAGCGGGGACTGGACTAGCGCGGATGCAAAACATATACAACGTCTACTAATATATATACCAATATATAGTATTCGCTCAAGGCGTGATAAAAGCAACACAGAAATGTATAGCAACACAGATCAATACAGATATCTGGGATCCCCCGGTTTCACAGAGCCGCTACTGAAACCCGACGTTCCCCTGGTCGTGTGGATAGCCTGTGCAATGAAATCCTAGACCCCTACGGGCGCGGCAAGTTACCCGCCAAAACCTGAAGCGAGGCAGCCCCCTTCAGCAACGTGAATGGACCACCCAGCACTTCACGGAATCCGGTAACTTGGGCACCCCTCCTGGGTCAACCCTATACCCCCTACGAGTGCGGCGAATAGCCTGCCAATTCTAGAGTGAAGCCCCCTCCGTCTCAATGCCATGAGATGCGGGCTTGTTGCCCTCTAGAATCCGGCTATCCGTGCACCCCTCCGCGGGGTAATCCTAGTACAGAAAGTAAAATATACATACAACGGGTACATCGACCGCAACCAGGTCGTGCCCCAAAATAATAATACAAACAGGCAGTGACGGCAGTCCACATGTCGGACGCTCGCCACGCAATATCAAATGTACATATAAAACAGAACTGTACTACCACTGCAACCAGGCTATCCTCCACGACCGATCCGCAACAACACAGTACAATCACAGAACATCAACGTGAAAGTCACGTTCGCAAATCCGTCTAACCGGGCTATAGCAGTTAGACGGGATTTACCGATCGAATGACATTCACGGTCGCAGATATAAAGTAAATACTGTGAACTAGCATGTTTAAAATATCCGATCGAACAAATTTATCAAAGTGGGCCCCACACACTACTGTAGCACTTACAGAAAATCTGGGCCCAAAGAAAATATCCCAAAAGCCCTATTTTCAACTCATAAGCTTACTGGGAAAATATAGTGCCACGATTCCTCTTTTCCGCCGCGCAAGCGCGGCCAAACCAGGGTTTTGGCCGCGCTTCCGCGGTCGAAGTAAGGAATCAGTGGATCGTATTTTCCCAGAATTCTTATAATTTGTTGTACATGTCTCTGCAATCACCAGAAAAATTTTAGGAGCTCAAAAAATTTTAACAGAGAACACATGTGCACAAAAAATACGGTTTTCGGGTTTTTGTTCGATCGAGTTCTAAACGCGCTAGAGCAAGCTAGGGAAGGTTAACGGCGTGGCTCTGATACCATTGTAAGCCCGCGGGGGCGCCCCGGCCGTCAATCCGACGCCGGAAACGCGGAAAACAAAAACTTTGCGAACTTTGCAAAACGGCACCACCGCGGACTTTTTACCCGGATCGGGCCATTAACCTAGCAACTAGCAAAATAGAAAAGAGTAGAGATGCTATACCAAGCGATCCGTGTCCTTCGGTCTTCGTCTCCACTCCGATCTCCCGCGGAATCTCCGTCACCTCCTCGCTCGTCGGAAAGGGCACCACGTAGCCGGAATCTTTTACGGGCTCCCGCCTCTTGACCGAGGCAACTCAGGCGCGAAGTTGGCTAGCCGACGCGTCCAAGACTTGCTATAGAATAGTGTAGAGTAGTTGTCTCTTTGGGGTTTAAGAGGTTGCCATGGTTGGAGGAATTTTAGCACAAGAATTTTCCATGGATCCAAGCTTGATGAAGAATGGAGCATGCAATCAAAAAGGAAATGAGCTCGGCCAGGCAATCTCAAGGGCTCACTGGAAAATGGAATGAAGCCTCTCTCTCTCTCTATTCTTGCTGTGAAAAATCAGCCCTTTTTAAGCTCATATATAAATTAATCCCTCACCTTAACAAAACAATTCCAGCACACTAAATGAAGGGGGGGGGGCCACCAAACAACATAAATGAATTTTTCCACCAAAAAAATAAACCATTCACTCTCCACCCATTAACAGTGGCCGGCCCACTCAAATTACAAGTGGCAAAAAGAAAAACCAAGTAGGAAAAGAAAAGATAATGCAAAGAATAATTCACTCACTTTTCACAATTCCATCCATTTCAATCTTATCATTTCCAGTCTAATAAATGCAATGGAAATGGACAAGAAAAGCATCTCATGATTATGTAGCCACACTCATGCAAAGAAAACCCTCACAAAATGTTAATTGCAAACTTGCAATTAACACCCTCCAACGAAAAGTCCGACCGGGAAGGAAAAAGAGAAAACCGGCCGGAACGGAATGCAAACTGGCAACCACAGAAAACCGATCCCGTAATAAATTACAGGAAAACCCCGCAACTGCAAATACATGCCCGCATTTGTATTCCCACTGAACACAAATGCAAAGAGACAAAACTACACTATCAAATACCAGGATCCGGCTTAAGCCAAAGCCGGCTAGTAAAAATCGTCCGATCATGATCCGTGCAATACCGCACGTATCTGATCGAACCCTGCCATATCTCCATACGGTCTCTACAGCGTTTCGCCCGAAACTTGAGTAACTGTCTGTGTGGTGGACTCTAAAGACTCGTCAATACTATGGCTGTGGATTTAACCACTAGCACGTCAGAGGTATTAGCCATACATGACGGGCCACCAGCTATTGACCAAAAGGGACGTCGATGAGCGAACTCATCCTGACACCCTACTGAGCCTGTCAGTGACAATATCCGTACAGTCCGGTCCGTTCGTCTATGAGCATCGCATGGCGGGCCTAGGGGGTTGGTAAAAGTCAGACCCCCAAAAGCGGTACAAGTCGTGTCGGAGTATAGCCCAGAACACCCTGAGATACTACTGGAATACCTACCAGCAAATCTCCTGCCTTGGCCAAGGACTTTTCATATTCTGGCTCTCCTAGACACAGCACGACCTCACCCCCAATACCGGGAGAGACGAACCCCTGCAGATCCGCTCACTGCCTCCATGTGGCTCGGGACTGTACCCAACTAAAACCTGTTTGCACGACTCCTTTGAGCCGTGGTAGGGTAGTAATCAAAGTACAGTGGGAACTCACACGAGACAAATGACGATCCCAGGTCGATGAACTAACCTGTACACATGTCACCTGGGAACTGCTATCTGACGTCTGGTATATCCCAACTAGCAGGTTCCCGGCGAGTCCTGTCCGGTGTACTCATAACCCAATGAGCACCTGTATACATCTTAGGTGAACCAACTGACACCAGTGGCTTGTGAGACCGGCCACCGCCCCTCGTCGGGGTCTCGACTGTATACACTAGTCTACTGTGGAGAATCGATGCCCTGTCTCGAAACTCCCTCGACTAGGGACCATTTAAGGATGTGCTTATAGACCCCAGCTCCCACTTATATGATCGCCCTCATACTGCTGGAAGTCAAGCAAGAATCCTAGGGGCTTTATCAACGTGTAATAGCGACTCGTAAGGTCACCTAAAGCAGTACACGATGATAAAGATAAACCAGATAGCATACTATCATCTCGAGTAAGACTGTCCTACCGGGATAGGTCATCCCCTCAATCATTGCAATCACGTGCCTGTGACCCAATAATTGACTCTGAGGGCACTATCTCCAACAAAACTATTGCGTTCGAGGAATAGCCTTAGTGAGTGGATCCGCTTTGTTGTATCTTTCTATGTCTCTCTATATCTCATGTTCGCGGAGAAAACCCATCTCCCGAAATGAGCAATACCTGTCTTAGAATGTGTCTGGATGTCTGATGGGACATAGCTCATAAATGAACTCCAAATCCAAACTTCTTAGACTGTATCGTCAACTGAACTTAATCAGTATCCTGCGCCATGCCACCCTCAGTATTGCCTTGGATCACCTGTCCAAAATACTGCCCCTCATCAGAAGGAAAAACTATAACTCTGACAACCTCCTTGTCGTCCAGGTCACCTTGGAAGCCTGGAATGATAACTGTCTCCCGAATGAGGCTGTCGTTATCATATCCTTAGAACATCCACTTATGTTCTAAAACTGCTTCTGACCGTTTCTCCAGGATTGGATCAATGTCAACTTATTGCATCTAGTGCAAGAACAACATCTGGTGTGGTACTTGGCATCTCATGATTGACTCAATTGCCTGAGCAAGTGATCTGCCAATCATGCACATCCCTCTCCCCTTTAGTCTGTAAGACAGCTTTAGAGAGGGTGACTCCATCACCTGCAGGTACACTACCGTGCCAGGAATCGTCCATTCTAAATACCCTTAGAATGCTGTCTAAGTACCCAGATTGGGAGACTACCCAAATCTAGATCTAAAACCATAGATCTAGTAACCAGTATGTCTGATATAAAATCCATTTCTTTTGTGGAGAAACCACTGTGTGACGACCAAAGTATAACCGATTGTAGTATAGGAGTTTCCTTTCCTATTCTGAGTATGTCATCCAAATACCAGGATATCACACCCTACTACCTTCTCAACAGATCCATCCCCTATTCTGATGAAGTCAAACCCATGACTGTCACGTCAGAAATAGATGATCTATCTCCGCTACATCTGCTTTAGTCTATAAATAGACATAAGCTACCTGTCTACCGATGCTTCCGCTGCTCCCACTGACTACGACAACCCTCTGGCAGAGTCATATACACGTACACTTCTGAAACCAGTTCAGAACGACGCTATACTCATCCTCCTGCCGGGTCTCACAGTCTGGAACAACAGCAATGGCAAATGTGGGTAAACAAGAACCTCCCTGTCACCGTCCTTGAGGCTACCATAGTACCTCTCGGGTGCCTGAGGTTACCCACCTTATCTGCGGAGTGGCCAATGGAATGTCAAACCAGATTGAATCTTTAGGTTCCTTATCAAATCTTCAGTAATCGTTTGTGGTTCTGGAATCACTTCCAGTTCTACCATACTCCCACTATTGTTTTCTGAAAAAATCCATTTTTAATAAAACTGTGGCGAGTATGGTAGAAAATCAACCCTCGTCATAGCCTGGGTCAACCCACAAACAGCCATTACAGAAACGTGCCTTGAGTTGTCCAGTGTCTGGTTTTAATCATAAACCGGACAACTCCCCGTACCTTAACATCGTTAAGATATGAACTGTTCTATATCCAATATAGAACCAGAGGCACTGATTTAATTGAACCAGATTCAAATCATGCAGCTGTCCCCAGTGCATGTCAACTAAATGGAAGGAGGCCGATCAGCGTTACTCAACTTAGGAATGCTTCCAATTATGAGTAACCTGAAAGAGAAGCAATTTCTCTTAATCACTACTATCAACTGAATACCATATACAAGTATCTACATCTTCGATCACTTTGAAGAATCCCGATACTTGTTACACCTGGTTCTCTACTCTATTCAAATACCTACAACTTCTCCAAATTCGGACCCTGTGTTTCCACGAAACACCTGTCTAAAAACTAGAGAAGTCATAAGTAAACCGAATATAGTACGAGGACCAACCCCTCTGTCCTGATGGACCCTGGACATCATACAATACTCTGTACAAGTCCCTTGAGTCTGATAACTCACTCACTGTGTGTCGTAGGTTGAAAACTGTATTTATGGTTAAGAAGAATTACACCGCTGTTTAATGCTCCTTACCTAACCATCCACTGATATAGGTAAATGTCGTAGACATAATTTCAAAAAGGTATATCTCACTCTATGAAAATAGACGTACAGATATATCAATTTGAAATTGGTGCATGACAGCGGATATTCAAAATCAAATATTTGCCGACCGGCAAACAGCCCAGGTTATTTCCTCAAATATCACCGATTACAACGAATCCCGATATAATGAGGATGATCACCCAATTCCCAATAACTTACTCCCACTCATCATTTGTAAAACCATACAGATGTGAGAATCGTACCTGGTAAATACATACCCTGGAGTAAGGACTAATTAGGAAATCAGTTTTCCTTTAACAGTACACAGTGAAACTGAAACATTGAAATGTTTCGATGGGGTATCCCGGTATTCCTAGTAATGCCTCTTCCAGATTCACGACTGTAACCGTATAATTCTTTGCCACCTCTCCAAATCCCTTCATATGTCTTTAGTCATTACCTTCTGCACACCCCTTTAGGCCAAATGGTTTTCTTCCTTCCCTACCGTTCGGCACCAGCCTATGGTTTGGAAGAAGACTATCCAATAAGCATAATGGGTGTACTGTCCTAATCCTAGGAACACTTGCAATGCGAGAGAAGGTGAGGATAAAAGACAACCGAATGAACTTAATTCCTATTTCTCCTGAACCATAATCCATCCCCGAACTGGAACAAGTTCCTTTCGAGTTCGTATATAACCATACGATGGAGTATCCAATAAACTGTGGATCTTCGTAGTGATACGGAGTGTCCAGGAGAAATTCAAAGGTGATTTTAGGATTGGCGAAGAAATACCTGGTTTGGTCATGAATATCTGTTGCAATTTACTTTGCCCTCTTACTAATCCCTTGTTTTGTCTTAACTTAATACCTTCTGCACACCATCGTTATGCTAATTGGTTTTCTTCATTCCCTAGCGGTCGGCACCAGCCTAAGGTTTGGAAGAAGACAATCCAATTTGCGTAATAGGTGTACTGCCCCTAAACCAAGGAGTACTCACAACTTGAGAGAAGGTAAAAGGAAAAGACAACTGAATAATCCTATCCGTTTTCTCCAGAACCGGAAACCATCCTCGAATAAATTCTTTCGAGTTCGTATCTAACCATACGATGGTTTTGTCCAATGGAAGTAGACGTTCGTAGTAATATGGGGTGTCCTGGAGAAAAGGGTAAAAGTAGGAGTGGCAATGAGGTCTGCAACTCTGACAATCCAAAAGCCGGTGTCAAGAAGGTTCGGTTAATTTGGTCACTGAGTCATAGTCTTAGGGTCGGGTCAATGGTCGCTGCCAAAGAGAGAGAGAAAAGAAAACACTCAGCGTGCACTCTAACCTAGATCAGAATGGTTACCAATTTATCTAATCTGGAAACCTCCCACTGTACCTCAAATTCTCCTCCAAACCTGAAAGAAGAATTAGTCGGGGTCACCCGAGGAGTAAACTAACTCATCAGTGGGAATCGGGATCCAACTATCATCGCATGACAACGTGACGGAATCCGCTCACGGTATCACACTCCAGAAGGTATGCGCATATCTGGCAAGTTTCAGTTCTTTTGAAACTCCCGATGTGATTTCTGCCCCATGCTCTTATGACCTTGACTTTGGCCAACATATCATAAGTCACATGTCAAGTTCTACCCGTCATTCTCCAGGTTAATTTGAATCCACCCGTACCTACCCTTGACTTTGGCCAAAATGGCAGTACGACTGTCCCAAACCAACGCATCTATCTATGCTGCATATGAATACCCAATAGCTACCAATCACTGTACCTTGACTTTGGCCAGCATACACAGCTTGAATACTATTGACCACCCATATGAATCGACGGAGGGCTACGAATGGTTTCTGGCGAAAACCTTTAACGTAAAGAACTTGATATCGTCGAAGGAACGGATAGCTTTTGAAAATATAGTGACGAAAACCGTTGCTAAAGAGGTCACTCCCGGTGAAGGGATCTCGGCTCTTTCCCCGTAGAATGGGGTGCAGGATATTCCAACTGAATACCACGGTGCAAAGCAAAAGTAATCGGCTATAGTGAAGTTAATGCCCTGACGCAAACTTCTGTCCAAGGGGTCACTCCCGGTGAAGGGATCTCGGCCCTTGCCTCGTCGACTGAGGAGCAGGATATTCCAACTGAATACCACGATGCAAAACAAAAGTGAACGTCCTTGCAATAACAGCTTTTTGAAAAGTGTTCCAACAACATCAGATTAGGTTTGTTTTTAAACTTGCATTGATCCGAATCAACGCAGTCACATCAATTGATCACACCAAAAAGAACGAAAATATACTGATGTACGTATATGCCATCTGCATTCGCCACTGGGTCCCGTCATTACCCGTTAGGTTAGCTAACTAACGACAGAGCGGGGACTGGACTAGCGCGGATGCAAAACATATACAACATCTACTAATATATATACCAATATATTATATTTCGCTCAAGACGTGAAAGAAATGCAACATCACAGAAAATGTACAGCATCACAGAAACAATACAGATATCTGGGATCCCCGGGTTTCACAGAGCCGCTGAAACCCGACGTTCCCCTGGTCGTGTGGATAGCCTGTGCAATGAAATCCTAGACCCCTACGGGCGCGGCAAGTCACCCGCCAAAACCTGAAGCGAGGCAGCCCCCTTCAGCACCGTGAATGGACCACCCGGCACTTCACGGAATCCGGCAACTTGGGCACCACTCCTGGGTCAACCTGTACCCCCTATGAGTGCGGAGAATAGCCCGCCAATCCTAGAGTGAAGCCCCCTCCGTCCCAATGCCATGAGATGCGGGCTTGTTGCCCTCCAGAACCCGGCTATCCGTGCACCCCTCCGCGGGGCAATCCTAGTACAGAAAGTAAAATATACATACAACGGGTACATCGACCGCAACCAGGTCGTGCCCCAAAATAATAATACAAACAGGCAGTGACGGCAGTCCACATGTCGGACGCTCGCCCCGCAATATCAAATGTACATAATACAACCACAACTGTACTAGCATTGCATCCAGGCTATCCCCCACGACCGATCCGCAACATCACAGCAAAAACAGAACATCAACGTGAAAATCACGTTCGCAAATCCGTCTAACCGGGCTATAGCAGTTAGACCGGATTTACCGATCAAGTGACATTCACGGTCGCAGATATAATGTAAATACTGTGAAATAATGTGTTTAAAATATCCGATCAATCAAATTTTAACAAGTGGGCCCCCAAGCATTACTGTAGCAGATCAAGAAATTCTGGGCCCAATGTTAATATTCCAAAACCCCAATTTTAACCCCAGAAAGATACTGTAGAAATTTGGTGCAGGGAACCCAACAGTGTGCGGCGGAACCGCGGCCCAAAGGGGTGTTTGGCCGCGGTTCCGCGCTCCTACTGTGGAGTTGTTGCATCGAATTTTTACAGAACTCTTATAATCTCCAGTACATCAATTTTATACAACCTGAAAAATTTTTGGAGACCAAAAAATTTCAACAGAAAACTGATGCAAGCAAAAATGCGGATTTCGGAATTTTGGTCGATCGGAAATGCAAAACACATTAAACCAAGCTAGACTAAGTTAATGGCGAGGCTCTGATACCACTGTAAGTGCACGGCGGCGCCCCGGCCGTCAATCCGACGGCCAAATGCGGAAGCGGTGATAAACTTTAATTTTTCTTGAACTGGCAAACCGCCGCGCACTAATACCCGGATCAAACCATTAATTAGTCCTAGCTAACTACAAGAAAGGGAATAGAGATATACCGACGATCCAAGTCCTCCGGTCTTCTCGTCGTCGTCCCGATCTCCTGCGGAATGTCCCGTCTCCTTTTCGTCGCCGGAGGTGCACCACATCGCCTACTTCTTTTACGGGCTCCCACCTCAATGCCGAGGCAACTCGGGCACGAAGCCGGCTACTCGACGTGCCCAAGATTTACTGTAGAATATAATGTATAGGCTTGTGTCTCATTTGGGGTTATCGGAATTGCCTTTTGGTGGAGGGATGAAAACAAGAAGTATGTGGAGGAACTTAGGGATTTTTCTAACATCAAGAGAGCAAAAATCCCCACTACAAAAAAATGGGCAACCCCTCCTCCAAGCTTGGCCGGCCATAACTAGAGGGGGAGGAGAGAAAATGAAAGTGTCATATGATAGAAAATGAGAGAGCCATACAAAGAGGGAGTGAGTGGAACAATAATGCAAAAGGGAATCATGAAAGAACATGATAACAAATACATCCACACACAACCAACCTCACCCCTCATCATCATCAACAATCATGACTTTAAAAGTCAAGTCATGATGGAGTCAAAACAAGTCAATGATGGTGCACATCATGAAAGCCATCATGATGCAAATATATGCAAAGACCCCCTCCACAAATGCCTATTTCCAACAATGCAAATAAGCCCTCCTCCACCAATCTTCGGCCAATGAGCGATACAAAGGAAATCGGCCGAAACGGAAAGCAAACTGGCAACTCCAGAAAACTGGTCCCGTAATAAATTACAGGAAAACCCCGATACTGTGCATACACACCCGCATTTGTATTCCGACTGAAATACAAATGCAATGAGACAAAATCTACACTGTACTATACTAGGATCCGGCTTATACCAAAGCCGGCTAGTATTATCCGTTCGATCCTGATCCGTGCAATACCGCACGTATCTGATCGAACCCTGCCATATAACCATACGGCCTGTAGTACAAACTGTCCGATCCTGATCCGTGCAATACCGCACGTATCTGATCGGACCCTGCCATATCTCCATACGGCCTCTACAACTTTTCGCCCGAAAGCTGAGTAACTGAATGTGGGGGACTCTAAAGACTCATCAACACCTTGGCTGTGGATTTAACCACTAGCACGTCAGAGGTATAAGCCAATACGTAACGGGCTACCAGGTATTGACTAAAAGGGACGTCCGTGAGTGAACTCAGCCTGACAACCCTACTGAGCCTGTCAGTGACAATATCCGTACAGTCCGGTCCGTTCGTCTATGAGCATCGCATGGCGGGCCTAGGGGGTTGGTAAAAGTCAGACCCCAAAAGCGGTACAAGTCGTGTCGGAGTGTAGCCCAGAACACCCTGAGATACTACTGGAATACCTACCAGTAAATCTCCTTGCCTCGGCCGAGGGCTTCGTGTAATGGCTCTCCTAGACACAGCACGACCTCACCCCCAATACCGGGAGAGACGAACCCCTGAAGATACGCTCACTGCCTCCATGTGGCTCGGGACTGTACCCAACTAAAACCTATTTGCACGACTCCTTTGAGCCGTGGTAGGGTAGTAATCAAAGTACAGTGGGAACTCACACGAGACAAATGACGATCCCCAGGTCGATGAACTAACCTGCACACATGTCACCAGGGAACTGCCATCTGACGTCTGGTATATGACCAACTAGCATGTTCCCGGCAAGTCCTGTCCGGTGTACTCATAACCCAATGAGCACCTGTATACATCTTAGGTGATCCAACTGACACCAGTGGCTTGTGAGACCGGCTACCGCCCCTCGTCGGGGTCTCGACTGTATACACTAGTCTACTCTGGAGTATCGATGCCCTGTCTCGAAACTCACACGACTAGGGACCATTTAAGGATATGCTTATAGACCCCCAGCTCCCACTTATATGATCGCCCTCATACTGCTGGTGGTCAAGCAAGAATCCTAGGGGCTTTACCAACGTGTAATAGCGACTTGTCAGGTCACCTGAAGCAGTACACGATGATAAAGGTAAACCAGATAGCATACTATCATCTCGAGTAAGACTGTCCTACCGGGATAGGTCCTCCATCAATCATTGCAATCACGTACCTGTGACCTAATAATTGACTCTGAGGGCACTATCTCCAACAAAAATACATAGCTTGAATACTACTGAATATTTAACTTAAATGACGGAGGGCTACAAATGGTTTTGACGAAACCGTGAACGTAGTGAACTTGATATAATCGAAGGAACCTGATAGCTTTTAAATGGAGTGGTTCAAGCTCCGCGTTTAAAAGCTGGCTTTTGAAAAGAACCGAGTGGTTTTGAAAGTGTTCCAACGACTTTTACTTGGTTTATTGTCTTGCATTAATTCCAATGCGTCCCATCATTTAATCCTACCATTGCAGAAAACAACGAAAATATGATGTACGCTTATGCCATCCGCATTCGCCACGGGGTCCCGTCATCACCCGTTAGGTTACTTAACTAACGACAGAGCGGGGGCTGGACTAGCGCGGACGCAAAACAAGAGCAACACCTAAATAGATATCATATAGATATATATAAACATTCGTCACATGCAATGATAGTCATTCCAGATCACAGATGAATACAATGGATATACTAGGAATCCGCAATTCGTACGAGCCTGTAACGAAGAACGGATTACACGGTCGCGATGAATAGCCAAACCCTACCCTAGACCCCTACGGGTGCGGCAAACTACCCGCCAAGTACCCGAAGCGAAGCAACCTCCCTCATCACCATGAGTGGGCCACTCGACACTTCGAGATACCCGGTAGTTTGTGCACCCCTCCTTGGGTCTATCCTAGGAGCAAAAACAGTAAAAAGAAATTATACAATGACGGCTACAACCCCAACCCGGTTGTGTGGCCAAAAAAATAATATTACATCAATTTACTAATTTTACAATGAATGAAAGAAAAAGAAACTCTCATCTCACATCCACCCCGGCTATTCATCCGCGACAATCCACCGAGTTCATATACACAAACCATCAACATTACAGATCACAGATATGTATAACCCCCACTAATCGACGTATAGCGATTAGCAGACGTTCAATACATATATCACATCATAAATAATATCCATTAGCCAAAGTCTACGAAATATCGATAAAAATACGGATTTGTAACCATCCCAAAAATCAATTTGTTCTCTGGAAAATCTGGGTAGAAACAACATGTACTAAAAATCCCAAAACAGCCAACTAAGCACACTGCACCAAACTCGGTCCACAGCCGAGTCAACTCGGCCGCGGATCCGCGGCAAGAAGCATGTTCTTGCCGCGGAACCGCGGCGCTTTGACCGGTTCAGTGGACCGTTTTTGGTCTGTGTCTTTAGAAAACCCTGAGACGATTTTTCATATATTTTAAATCACTTTTTGAGCAGTATAAAAAATCAACAGAAACTTGGTTTTTCCGGGCGTGTTTTGCAACTTTTTTCCGATCGATATTCTTAACACTTTGCTAACTTGCAAGTTTATGTTTAGCTAGGCTCTGATATCACTGTAAGTCCACGTTGCTCACCCTGATTCTTACGGGGAGGCGGAAACGGCAAAAAACAATTTTTGGCACAAAGGCAACATGGACTAAAAGCCGGATCTTTGCTAAACTAGAAACTAACAAACTACTAGAGGCGTTAACTACTATGCCGTAGAAATTATACCTCACGAAACCGGTCCTTCGGATCTTCTCTCCGCTGTCCAGCTCACCCATCCACGCTCCGAGGGTCGATCCGGACCTTGGTCACCTCCGCGGCCTTCTTGAGTCGAAGACGATCCACTCGAGAGATGTACACCGAGCTCCAACTCGAGCCGAGGCAACTAGGGAAATAAGATCGCTAGTCTTGAAGTCCTAGGTTATGTAGAGGAGGTTGATGGAAGTATTTGTCTATGTGGATTCTTTTTCTCTCAACACATGAGATCAAAAGAATATTTCAAGAGGAGGAAGATGGAGGAGATTAAGCAACCATGGAGCTCTCTTTCTTTCTTCTCACTTGCAAGAGAGAGAATGAGAAAAAAGAAATGAAATTATTAACTAAAGAAAAAATGCACCATGGTTGCAATAATACTAAACCACATCATTACAAATCCTATCATGATAAAGTTGATGGCTACATTAACATGACCATTATCATAATCCAAAATGAAAAAGAAAACCAAAGAAGAGTGTAGACCTTTCATGAAGGTCAAGGTCAACTTTGGTCAACGGGTCAACAAAGTCAAGAGTGGTCAAATGGTCAAAGCAATTAGCCATCATAAAATTATCACTGAAAAGATTAGTAAGTAATGTCTCCGGCTCATAATGGTTTTAAACCGAACGAATTGCTAAAACCCTAATGAGCCTGCCACATAGCGGTTTTGGCCGAACCATCTGCCAAAACCCTAATGAGGCACCTCCCCTTTCATCGCTCCTCAAAACTGTGCATACACACCCGCATCCGCATTCCGTAGAATGAGGATGCACAGAAGACAAAACGAATCCATCCATGCAATACTAGGATCCGGCTTAAACCAAAGCCCACTAGTATTGCCTACCCGAACAGCATACGCACACAAGTGCACGTAAGTGATCGCAGCCTTGCCGTAAAACCATACGGCCTCTACACGTTTCGCTCGGTGTAGGGAAACTCTCTGTGTGGGACTCTAAAGACTCGACACTACGCTGGCAGTGGGTTTAACTACAGACCGCAAGCGGTACTAGCTGTACGTAACGGTCCCCAGGTAGATGTCGATAAGAAGGCCGATGAGATAAACCCATCCGAACTCCTACTGAGCCTATATGTGACAATCTCCGTACAGTCCGGTCTGTTCGTCTGATACATTGCATGGCGGGCCTAGGGGGTGGTGAACGTCAGTCCCCCAATAGCGGTACAAGTCGTGTCGGAGTGAAGCCAAGAACACCTTGAGATAACACTGGAAGCCTACCAGTATATCTCCCTTGCCCTGGCCAGGGACTACTCGTGTAATGGCTCTTCTAGACACAGCGCGATGTCAACCCCCAATACCGGGAGAGACGAATCCTATCTAACCGTCACTGCCTCCAAGTGCTTCGGGACTGCTCCCAACTACTACCTGTTTGCATGACTCATTTAAGCCGTGGTAGGGTAGTAATCTAAGTACGGTAGGAACACACTTGAGGCGAAGTGACAGTGTCAAGTCAGCGGACTAAGCTGTACTCATGTCACCTGGGAACTGATAACTGACGATAGGTATAATACCATCCAACAGTTCCCGACGAGTCCTGTCCAGTGTACTCGTAACATAACGAGCACCCGCATACTATCTCCAGTACGACGTACTGATGGCTGTGGGACAGACCACCTCCCGAGCTGGGATGAGAAGCGTATACGCTAGTCTACTTCGGAGTATCGATGCCCCGTCTCGATAGTCCTACGACTAGGGACCTGTATAAGGATGTGCTTGTAGATTACCTAGCCCCCACTAGTGTGACTGCCATCACAACGCTGGTAATCAACTAAAGATCCTAAGGGCTCTTCTAATATGTATAAGCGATATGCTAAAAGAAACACATGCACATATTGAAGTAGAAACAAACCAAGTAGCATACTACCATTTTGAGCAAGATTGTCTATACAACTGTGAATATCCTAACCTTCCATTAAGTAATATACAAGCTAGTATGATACAGTAATAGCCTCTAGGGCATATACACTAACAATATTATATAGACGTTGCTTATCTTTTACACCCGCGCTAGCCCTGCCCCGCTCTGCCGTTAGTTACCTAACCTAACGGTGCAGACAGGACATCGAGGCGAATGCGGATGGCATAAGTGTACGTTGTATTTATCTGTGATGTTTAGGTGGACTTAAATGATGGGACATTCATTAATGAGATTAATGAAAGGAAAATAAACCTAAAAGATGTTGTGGAATCGAATTTCAAAATTTAGGTAACTCTAGTTGTTACTTTGCATAGCGGTGTTCCTTGTAGAACATCCAGCACCTTATTCGATAAGGAAAGAGCCGAGATCCCTTCACCGGGAGTGACTTCTTTAGCAATAACTAGCAGATGCTACAACCTTCGGTTTGTCTTTTGACTGCTTTTCTATTTCTTGCTTTGCATAGTGGTATTGTGAATATCCTGCACCTCATTCGACGAGGAAAGAGCCGAGATCCCTTCACCGGGAGTGACCTCTTTAGCGAAACTAACAAAAGCCTCAAAAACACTCCATTTAAAACCATTTGATTCTGCAACGAGATCAAGTTCAAAGCGTTAAAGGTTTTCTTAAAAACCATCCGCAACCCTCCGTCAATTTAGGAAGTAGAGTACTTAGTATTCGTGCTGCGTTTGTTGACCATAGCCAAGGCGTAGTGTACGGTAGATAAGTGATGTCTTCCTACTCAGCACATGATGCGATTAGTTAGGACAGTCATGTGACTTTGTTGACCTTAGCCAAGGGTCACGTGGATGGGGCTAATTAATCACGAAATGATGGGTAGAACTTGACTAGTGCTTATGATTTGTTGACCATAGTCAAGGTCATAGGTGCTAGGGGTAAAAACCATTATCGGGAGTTTTAAGTGTTGAAATTTGCAATGAGATTGCATACCTTCTATATGATAGTTGGATCCTGATACCCACTGCGAGTAATTGTTACTCCTGGGAGAGTTTTGCACTTTACAATTAGCCGATAAAGTAGGTGTCTAGAAAGGTGTCAACGGGGTTACGCCCCTGGGAAAACGAGGTTTATTTTAATTAGGTCCGTGCGAAAGCACGGGGAACCTCCCTCAAAGTACCGGCACAGGCCTGGCTGAAAGATTGGCGAACTTATAGAGTGTAATTGATCCAGGCTAGTCTTTCCTTTTAGGGTTTGAAGGAAGATTTGATAGAAACAGTAGGAGCCATCCTGATTAGATAAAATATATAACCAATCTAATCTTGCAAGAGCGCACGCAGAGTGTTTTCTTCTCTCTCTCTCCAAGAAGCGACCATGTCACGCCTTAATCAAGATAATAATATGGATGTATTGACCGAACCCGCTTGTTATACTGAGCTGGGGAACGTTGGTCCCGTTCCAACTTATAATTGTTATAAGACAGAGCAGGAAATTAGGGATTACCAGAATTCCCGTGCCGCCCAAACGAAGAAAGTACATGATGATGCATCTTCTTCGGGTGTGTTCATTACAGAGAACTGTTTCTCAGTATCCTTTACGTCCGGGGTATGAGATACCGGATCAGGATCCCGCATATGTAATCTGTTACATGGGCTACAGAAAGGTAGAGAACTGAGAACGGGTGATAAGTTTCATGAGACAGAAAACGGTGCAAGTGTTGCAGCCAAGTCTGTTGGTCACTATCACCCTGTATTACCAGAATACATTGATTCTGAATGAATGTTATTAGATACCGAACCTGATATACAACATCATATCAGTCTCTTTATTAGTAAAGAAAGGATATAATTTTGTATTGTTGGATAATGTTTTGAACATTTCCTATATCAAGAGTTTATCGGTTCAGGCACGTTATCTAAAAGCATTGACGTTCTAAATCAAACTACAGTTCTTAGTATACAGAACACACACGAGAGGAAGAGTTCAGAAATGAACAAATTCTTCTTGAGGCATTGTAGGCTAGGTCATATCAATGCGACCCGACTAGCTAAGTTACATTTAGATGCATATTTAAATCAGTTTAAATTTACATCTTGTGAAACTTGCCGGTCATGTCACAAAGACAAGATGACCATAGTTCTGTTTATTGGAAACAGAGAAAGAGTTAGTGAACTCTTGGGATTGATACATGCTGATGTATGAAAGTCTCTTGTCTACATATGCCAAGACCGGTTCTTTGTACTTCATTACATTCTCTGATGATCTCTCAAGATTCAGACATATGTTCCTATTGAAACACAAGTCCGAACCTTTTGAGATATTCACAGAATGTAAGTTAGAAGTAGAGAACCAAAATACGGGTATAAGTATTATGTCCTTTGATGAGATCAAGGAGGAGCATACTTGGGCACGGGGTTCCTGGACTATTCTAAATGAGAATAAGATTCTCTCTTAGCATTACTCCTCCGTATACACCACAGCACGTCGGTGTATCGGGGCGGAGCAATCACACCCTATGTGATATGGCGCGCTCTATGATGAGTACTACCGAGTTTCTTATTTCCTTTCGGAGTTATGCACTTGAGAAGCTGCATACATATTGAATGGGGTTCCAATCAAATCCATTGCCTACCACTTCATATGTGATATGGAATGGGAAGAGCCCATATCTTAAGTTTGTTAAGATTTGGGGTTGTCCGGCCTATGTCTAAAAGCAAAATCCGGACAAGCTCGAGGCAAAGTTAGTTCTGTAGAAGTTTGTTGGATATCCCAAGCATTCGCAAGGGAATATCTTCTACCTAACAGAGAAACAAAATGTGTTTTGTTTCTCAACATACCACCTTTGTGAAAGGGAATTTCTTATGAAGAAATTAATGGTCATGAGGTAGAACTGGAAGGAGTTCCAGCTATACAAACTGCAGCTGATGATTTGGTAGAACCAAAGGATTCAATAGATTCCGACAAACCTCAGCCTCTCCGCCGATCTAGTAAGGTTCCTCATCCGCTTGAGAGATACTTCGGTTTCTCGATGACAGAGGAAGCGAGGATTGCATCATGAGATGATGACCCAACTAGTTTCGAGCAGGCCATCAAGAGTGAGACTCTGTAAGAATGGCTGGATGCTTAGCGATCTGAGATGGAATCCATGTACACCAACAAAGTATGGACTTTGGTTGCTATATCTGAAGGGTTAAATCCCCATCAGGAGCAATTATATCTTAAGAAGATTACTTGGTGTATATGGAAAAGTTGAGACTTTCAAAGCTAGACTTGTTAAAGCTTTTTGTCATCGACCAGGTGTGGGTAATGATGAAACCTTTTCCAGTGGCTGTGCTTAAGTCCATCTGGATCCTACTTGCCATTGCTGCATACCATGACCACGATATCTGGTGGTTGGGTGTCATGACTGTTTTTCTAAATATAGATTTAGAAGAGAACGTCTATAAGTACACAGCCAGAGGGCTTCATAAACAGTGGGAGCAGCGGAAACGTGTGCAAGTTGCTTTACAGGTTAAAGCAAGCATCGCGGAGTTGGAACATCTGTTTTGATGTGGTAGTCAAAGAGTTTGACTTCATCAAAATAGTAGATGAACCTTGTATATACAAAAAGGTAGTAGAGAGTAAGGTGGTCATCCTCGTATTGTACGTGGACAACATACTCTTGATAGGAAAAGAGTTTCCTATGCTACGCTCGGTCAATCTCCTCTTATCACATGGATTCTCTATATAGGATCAAAGTGATACTTCCTAAATCCTGGGTTTTGGATCTATGAGATAGATTTAATTGGATGTTAGGATTCTCACTAGTTGTAGTGCGATGGTATCAGTTGATCCTGGGGAGAATCACTGGAAAAGTTCCAGGGTGATAAGGACAGCTGAATGTCAGTCGCAGGCATTGTCTTTACCCTCAGTGGAGGGACGGTATGTTGGAAGAGTTCCAAGCTAAGATACCGTGGCAAACTAGACGATAAAGGCTGGTGACATCGCTATCAAAGATACTACCAAAGAGGCAGTTTGGGTATATATTCGTTCATGAGAAGAACTAGGTTCCTACCATTGTGAGACAATGGAAGTGTGGCTTTGGCCCAGGACCCCGGTCCCATCAGTGACCCAGACATATTCTGAGGAAACATCACCTGATCATGGAGATAGTTGATCTCCAGGATGATCGAGGTTAAGAGAGTAGACTCAGAAGACAACACGGCGGATCCACTCACAAAGGCTTTTTCCTAGAGAGAGACTTATATGGTATGGTTGAGTATGCGATACTGCAACCACTGCTACAGATGGCCCTAGTGCAAGTGGGAGATTGTTAGTTATATGTATGCCCTAGAGGCTATTACTGTACATGAGATGTATATTGTAGTGGATGCTAGGACATATATAGGTAGGACTTTCTTGCTCGACATGATAGTACGCTATCTGGTTGCTCTTTATCTTAACATGTATACTTTCTGTCTCTCTGTTACATGTTGATAAAGCCCTTAGGATGTTTACTCGACTTGCAGGACTATGATGCAGATCATACTAGTGGGGCCTGGGTAGTCCATGAGTACATCCTTCAATGTTCCTAGTCGTGGGAATATCGAGACGGGGCATCGATATTCCAGAGTAGACTTGCGTATATCTTCTCGACCCATGTGATGGGCGATGGATGATCCCAAATCCATTGGTGTTTGACATCACAGATGGTATGCGGGTGCTCAATATTGACTGGGTACACTGAACGGACTCGCCGAGAACTCCCAGATGGTATTATACCTCACGTCAGATGGAAGTTCTCTGGTGACACTGGTACAACTTAGTCTGTTGACCCGAGATCGTCATAGAGTCTTGTGTGTCTCCCACTGTGCTTTGATTTCCACCCTACCTTGGCTCTACTGAGTCATGCAAACAGGTGGTTTTTGGGTACAGTCCCGATTCACATGGAGGCAATGAGCGATAGGAGGGGATTCATCTCTCCCGGTACTGGGGGTTGATGTTGCGCTATGCTCGACTGGCCATAACTAGAAATCCCTGGCCAGAGTTGCACTGATTTACTGGTAAGTGTTATGAGTAGTTTCATGCTTGTTATGGACCTTACATCGGCATGACTTATCAAGCTGCTGGGGTCTGACGTTTACCACCCCTAGGCGAGATATGCGACATATCAGACGAACAGACCGGACTGTGCGGTAAGTGTTACTGATTGGATTCGCAGGAGTGTGAGCAGGCTTGCTCGTTGATCTTCTGATCGCTCAATACCCGGGTGGCCGTTACGTTTAGCAGACCGCGTGCGGCTTGTGGGTGATTGATATGATCACCACCTGCTGCCGGCGTATTGACGAGTCTTTAGAGTCCTACACAGAGGTTTCCTGGCTCAAGCGAAACGAAATAGGAGCGCATATGAGATATGTGCGGGACCGAGAATAATACCAGTATGTGATACTGTATTCTATTCTCGCAATTTGTATGATCGGACGGTTATATGAGATATAGCCGGGTTACCGAATCAAGTGTTTTCGATATATTGGTACACTAGATATTATTCGGTTATATGCGATATGACCGGATCGTTAAATCAAGTGTTGATTTAATGATTTAATGTATAATTATATATATTTGATATATTACTTTACATTAACTAGTATTGGTTCGCTTAAGATTGACTTTCTCACTTGTTGTGCACAAGTTGTATATGTGATATATGTTTGTGCACTAGTTTGCATCATGATTGATGATACATGCAAACATGGGTGTGTGTGTGACATACTCCATGTTAATTATAATTTAGGTTTTTATTTATCTTAATTATTCAAAATGGTGGCTTCTTTTGTCATGGCTTGAAGCTTCAAGAAGCTTGAAGCAACTTTGACAAAGTCCACTCATTTTGTCTTGATTAAGATATTCATTAACCAAACCATTATAATTAACTTTGGTTTAGTCTCTACAAAGGTTAGCTCACCCATGGTTGCATTATGATAGACTTCACTTGATTATTCTTTTTCAAAAATAATTCATTCTTATTCTTTCTTCTTCTTCATCTTCAAGAAGAAGAAAAGCTTTCTAGAAAAATTTCACGGGAAGAAATAGAGTGAGAAATCCAAATCTAAAGGGAACCCACTTCCTATTTCATCATCCTCTACTACTTGCCATTTAGTTTAGGGTGTTCTCTTCACAAAGTTCTTGACATAGTGAAGATGGAGCTTGAGTTTGAGTCTCCTCGATGTAGATCATCTTCGGCCTCGAAGTCAACGACCTAGCCTGCTCATTTTTCCGAAGAAACCATCACTAGAGTCCGGGATCCTGATGATCGCAGCGAAGGGACGTCAACACGGTGCTTTAGAAGTGAAGGACCGGATCTACAAAGGTTGTAATCCCTTTTCACTTAGTGTTAAAAAGTTTAACATGCTAGTTTTCGCATAATCTCTAGTATACGATCTTTGTTAGGGTTGTTCGGCACGGCTTTTTTTTGAATCGGGCATGGTTGATGCCTTGTAGAACCTTGTTAGAGTGCCTAGGAACCCTACAACTTCTCTACATTAACCTAGCTTTTTGAGGATGCTTGATAACTACCTAGCTTATTCTAGAAGCCTCTTTATAACAACCTAGCTTATGGGGGAAGCTTGATTAGGGGCTATAAAAACGGACCTAAGCCTACATTAAAGAGGTTGTTGATTTTTAGTGGAAAACTTTTGATCCAAAAACCAAATCAAGATCCAATTCCAAATCAAGATCCAAAATCAAGAATCGTGAGAAATTCATCGAGCAACATCATTCAAGATTCCGTTATGCGAAGCCGATCGTCATTGTAAGTCGATGTGCAACACCCTACGAGTTGCGGGGAGGCGGAAATATGAAAAATGATCTTGTTCTATAAGCATACATCGACTAATCGAAGATCTTTGCTAAACGATAATTAACAACAACCATAGAAGTTCTTAGCTACTATGTAAAGAGATTATACCTAGTGAATCGTGTCCTTCGTCTTTTCGATCTCTACGTCCTCCTCGGCCTCCTCTAAGTGATAGATGATCCACCCGAGAACCCTAATCCAAGATTCACCTCCAATCTTGAGGTAACTAAGTTTCTCTAGTTGCTAATCAAAGGAACTTAGATCATATAGAGTTAGGTTATGGAGTGTTTAGTCTATTCCAATCCTTGTTCTCGACTCATGAGTGGTAGGATTAGAGTTTGAAGAGAGAGTGAGCTTGAGGAGAGAGAAGGTGAACAAGATTATGATAATGATATTGTTTCTCACTTGATATATGAAGCATAATGAATAAATGAATAAATGAATAAAATGAGATTATTCATCATGCTACATTAATGCATTATGAGTGATTCACTATGTGAGTCATTAAGCATTTAATAATGCATTAATGACATAATGAATCACACATTATGAGTCACAATATCATTTAATGATAATGCCACCTAAACCCTCAAGTCACCATGCTTCTAAAAGCTTACCGTATAATTACGAGAACGCCCCTCCTATCTGTGAAAACACGGAAAAACTTTAGACTGTATAAATCCAATAACCAGGTACAAGAATCTGGATTAAACCAAAGTCGGCTAGTAAAAACTGTCCGAACGTCGTACGTACGTTTAAAAACGTATGTGTCCGAACCCTTGTCGTAAAACCGTACGACCTCTATATCGTTTCGCCTGGAGTTGGGAAATCTCTTTGTAGGACTCTAAAGACTCGACTACTACGCTGGCAGTGGGTTTAACCACAGACCGCAAGCGGCACTAGCTGTACGTAACGGTCCCCAGGTAGGTGTCGATAAGAAGGCCGATGAGGAAACCCATCCGAACTCCTACTGAGCATGTCCGTGACAATATCCGCACAGTCCGGTCTGTTCGTCTAAAAGTATCGCATGTATGGTCTAGGGGGGTGGTGAACGTCAGACACCTAATAACCGTACAAGTCATGCCGGCATGGCTCAAGACCATCCGAGAATCTACTGATCAGTCCATCAGTAATTCTCAATCAGCCCTGGCCAGGGACTTATGGTAATGACCAACCGATCACTGTGCGATATCAACTCCCTTTACCGGGAGAGACGAATCCTTAACAGTCGCTCACTGCCTCCACGTGGCTCGGGACTGTGCCCAATTAAAACCTGTTTTCACGACTCCTTTGAACCGTGGTAGGGTAGTAATTAAAGCACTGTGGGAACTCACACGAGAAAAATGATGACCTTAAGTCAACGGACTATCTGCACACATGTCACCTGAGAACTGCTATCTGACGTTAGGTATAAATACTATCCAGTCAGTCCTCGGCGAGTCCTGTCCGGTGTACTCACACCCAGTGAGCATCTGTATACAATCTTAGGTGTACATCACCAATGGCCGCGGGACCAATCCATCGCCCCTCTTCAGGGTCTAGATATGTATACACTAGTCTACTTTGGAGTATCGATTCCTAGTCTCGATACTCCTGCGACCAGGGACATCTAAGGATATGCCTATTGACTATCCAGCTCTCACAAGTATGACTGCCATCATAACGCCGGTAGTCAGGCAAACATCCTATGGGCTTTATCAACATGTTTATAAATACAAAGTAAAATATATCACACGTTAAGACAAAGTCAAACCAAATAGCGTACTATCATATTAAGCAAGATTGTCATGTACATACATATCCCTAGCATCCTATACAATGAAGGCCTCTAGGGCATATATATCCAACAATCTCCCACTTGCACTAAGGCCTATAATTGGTGCAATGAGTACTCATTGTCTGCACTAGATCCAATTGCTGGCGTACCGCATGCCCAACATCTCAAACAGCCTCTCGAACTGGACTTGAGGGATGGCCTTGGTGAATGGATCTGCCGTGTTGTCTTTTGTGTCCACTCTCCGTACCTCGATCTCCTGACGATCCACGATCTCCCTGATCAGGTGAAACCGCCTTAAGATATGCCTGGATTTCTGATGGGACCTTGGTTCCTTCGCTAATGCTACAGCCCCATTGTTATCACAATACAATGGTATTGGATTGGCAATGGACGGAACCACCTGAAGTTCAGCTATGAACTTCCTCATCCAGACAGCTTCTTTTGTGGCTTCACTAGCAGTTATATACTCAGCCTCCATAGTTGAGTCTGCGACGGTATCCTGTTTGGAACTTCTCCAACATACCGCCCCTCCATTGAGGGTAAACACAAAACCCGAAATGGATTTAGAATCATCTTTGTCACTTTGGAATCCGGAGTCGGTAAAAGCCTCAACCTGGAGATCCCAATTACCGTAAATCAAGAACATCTCCTTAGTCCTTCTCAGGTACTTGAGAATTTTCTTTACCGCTATCCAATGCTTCTCACCTGGGTCAGACTGATACCTGCTTACTACACTTAGTGCGTAAGCTACATCTGGTCTGGTACATAAGATCGCATACATTATAGATCCTACTGCCGAAGCGTAGGGTATAATGCCATTGCGAACCCTCCCTTCATCAGTCTTTGGAGACATCTCTTTGGAGAGGGTGATCCCGTGACAAGCGGGTATATTACCGCGCTTGGAATCTTCCATACTAAATCTCTTTAGTATAGTGTCAATATACCTGGACTGTGAAAGTCCCAACATTCTATTAGATCTATCACGATAGATCTTAATGCCCAAAATGTAGGTTGCATCACCCAAGTCTTTCATGGAGAATTTTTGTGACAAGAAGAGCTTTACTGATTGTAGCATAGGGACATCATTCCCTATCAGTAGTATATCGTCGACGTACAAAACGAGGAATACTACTGCTCCTTCTACAATCTTCCTATAAATACATGGTTCATCTACATTTTTGATAAAGTCAAATTCTTTGACTGTCTCATCAAAGCAGATGTTCCAACTCCGCGATGATTGCTTTAATCCATAGATGGATTTATGAAACTTGCACTCTCTTCCGTTGCTCCCACTGTCTACGAAACCTTCCGGTTGATCCATGTAAACACTCTCTTCTAAATGTCCATTTAGAAAAGCTGTTTTTACGTCCATCTGCCAGATTTCATAGCCATGGAAGGCAACAATGGCAAGCAGGATCCGAATGGATTTAAGCTTAGCTACAGGTGAAAAGGTTTCATCATAGTCCAATCCTGGTTTTTGACGAAAACCTTTTGCAACGAGTCTAGTATTGTAGGTTTCCACTTGTCCAAGTGCACCAATCTTCTTTTTGAAGATCCATTTGCATCCAACTGGTTTCACCCCAGGAGGAGCAACTTCTAAAGTCCATACTTTATTGGTGTACATGGATTCCATTTCGGATCTCATAGCATCCAGCTACTTCACCGAGTCAATACTCGTGATAGCCTGCTGAAAACTAGTAGGCTCATCATCATCGATGATGCAATCCTCTCGATCCCTATCTAGAAGAAAACCATAGTATATTTCAGGAGGATGAGAAAGCCTACTAGATCTGCGTAGTGGTGTTGGTTCGTCGGGTTCTATTGAAACCTGAGATTCCACTATGTCCTCGGCAGCAGTTTGAGGTTCTGGAATTTCTTCCAGCTCTACTGCGCTCCCACTAATTTCTTTTGCAAGAAATTCGCTTTCTAAGAAGACAATGTGGCGAGCGACAAACACCTTTTGTTCTTCAGTGTGGTAGACCTTGTACCCCCTTGAATGTTTGGGGTATCCTACAAGCTTGCACAAAACCGATCGTGCCTCGAGCTTGTCCGGACTATGCTTTTTAATATATGCCGGACACCCCCATATCTTGATATACTTGAGATATGGTCTCTTCCGCTCCACATTTCATATGGAGTGGTAGGCACAGACTTAGTTGGAACTCTATTCAATAAGTATGCTGCTGATTCTAGAGCAAAACCCCAGAAGGAAAGTGGCAACTCGGCACTACTCATCATTGAACGCACCATATCTAATAGCATGTGATTCCTCCTTTCTGATACACCATTATGCTGAGGTGTATAAGGCGGAGTAAGCCGAGAGAGAATTCCATTCTCTTTTAAGAATTCAAGGAAACTGGTACTTAAGTATTCTCTACCTCGATCAGATCGAAGTGTCTTGATGGTTTTACCAGTTTGTTTCTCTACTTCAATTTTATACTCCTTAAACTTCTCAAAGGCCTCGCATTTATGTTTCATTAAGAACACATGTCCATACCTAGAGAACTCATCAGGAAAAGTGATGAAGTAGGAGTGATCGCTTCTCGCATGCGTAGACATTGGACCACATACATCACTGTGTACAAGTCCCAAGAGTTCTGTGGCTCTTTCTCCGTGTCCGGTGAACGGAGATTTGGTCATTTTTCCTTTAATACATGATTGACAAGTTGCATATGATGAATATTCAAACGGATCTAGATTTCCATCTTTATGTAACTTATTCAACCTTGTTTCGTTTATATGACCAAGTCTACAATGCCATAGGAAGGTTTGATTTGAATCTGGAGCCTTTCTTTTAAGTGTGTTTTGAATATTGAAAATTCGAGGTAGATTAAGTATGTATATGCCGTTTTCCAGTGTGCCATACCCAATCAGTTCTTGATTTAGGTGAATGTTCATGACATTTCTTTCAAGCGCAAAATTATATCCTTCATTAGATAACAAAGATACTGATATAACATTACACAACATACTGGGAATACAAAAACAGCTGTACAACACCAAAATGTGCCCACTAGTCAACCCTAGGTGATATTCCCCTATTGCAATAGCATCTACATGCATTCCATTGCCCATCCGGAGAGTCGTATCACTTGGCCCCAGTACTCTACTATTTCTCAGATCCTGCAATGAATTACAAATGTGAGAACCAGAACCGGTATCAAGTACCCATGATGTAGAGTTTACTGAAAGACAATTTTCGATTACGAACACACCTGAAGCAGAAGCAACAGCTTGCTTCTTGTCCTTGGCTTTGAAGGCCACACAGTCCTTCTTCCAGTGCCCTTGCTTGTGACAATAATAGCATTCGTTTATATCTTCTTTCACCCTTCCTTCCTTGTTCGTTCCCTGCACCTTCTTGAACCCACCCTTCGGTTTGGTGGATTTCATCTTCTTCTTCCCTTTAGCTTTCTCTTTAAATTTAGAAGAGGATGATTGGCCAACATACAGAACGGGGGTCTTCTCCTGTTTCAAGGAGGTCTCTGCTACCCTCAACATGTTGAGGAGCTTTGGAAGATCAGATTCCATTTCGTTCATGTTGAAGCTTAGCACGAACTGAGAGAAGGTGTAGGGAAGGGACTGCAAAATCAAGTCGATATACAAATCGTTCTCTAGCACGCATCCCAGGTTTGCGAGTTCCTCTATGAGGCTGATCATTTTGAGGACGTGCTCTCCTACAGTCGATCCTGGAGCCAACCTCATATTGAAGAGTTTCCTTGAGGTCTCGTACCTCGCGATACGGGAGTGCTCCCCATACAATTCCTTGCAATGGAGAAAGATGGATATAATATCCATACTCTCGTGCTGTTTCTGGAGTTCATTGTTCATGGACGCCAGCACGATACACTTAGCTCTCTCACAGTCTAGATCCCAGGTTTTGCGAACTTCCTTGTCCGCAAATGAGGAATCTGGTCCTGGGATAAGGGGAGGAACAGCGGTGGTAACATATGCTATTTTGTCATAAGTCAGTGCAATGTTGACGTTCCTTAGCCAATCTTTATAGTTCTGCCCGGTCAGTATATTTTTTTCAGGTAAAAGTTTTAACCCTGTCATGGTAGCTGCCATAGAGAGAGAAAAGAAAGCACTCAGCATATGCTCTTGCAAGTTTAGATTGGTTATCAATTTATCTAAATAGGATGGCTTCCACTGTTCCCTCAAATCCTTCTTCAAAACCTAAAAGAAGAACTAGTCAGGATTTAATCACACGTCACAATACTTGCTTAACCTTTCAGCCAGGCTGGTGTTGGTACTTTGATAGAGGTTTTCCAACGCTTTCGCGAAGTTCCTTAATTAAACAACCTCTTTTCCCTGGAGGCGTAGCCCCTCTATCACCTTTCTGGACACCTACTTGGTTTACAGCATTGATTGTTAAGTGAGAAAGTTTCCCGAGAGTAATCCTACTCATCAGTGGGATCGGGATCCAACTATCATTGCATGATGCACTAGATGGAAGCCACTCTAGTCACTACACTCCAGAAGGTTTGCTAAATCTGCAAGTTTCCTTTATGTTTGAAACTCCCGATGTGATTTTTACCCTAAGCTCTTATGACCTTAACGTAGGCTAACAAATCATAAGATGCAAGTCAAGTTCTACCCGTTATTGTCCTGATTAATTTAGGTACGTCGTTCATGCCCTTGACGTAGGCCAACAAGGCTATACGTCTGTCCTATACTAATGCGCAACAAATAAGCAAACACACTGCTACCATACACTATGCCTTGACGTAGGCCAACAAGCATAGCATGAATACGATGTGCTGTCTATTAGAAATGACGGAGGGTTACGGCTGGTTTTTGGCAAAAAACCGTTAACATGGTGAACTTGATTTAATCGAAGGAACCAAGATAGCCTTTATTAAAAGGAGTGGTTTAAGCTCCGCATTTAAATTTTTCTTTTTGAAGAAAACCGAGTGGTTTTGAAATTGTTCCAACGATTCAGTTTAGGTTTTATTTTCTTTGGATTAATAATAATGTGACCCATCATTAACCTATCATTACAGATAACAACGAAAATACAACGTCCTCTTATGCCATCCGCATTTGCCACGGGGTCCCGTCATCACCCGTTAGGTTACTTAACTAACGGCAGAGCGGGTGCTGGGCTAGCGCGGGTGTAAAACATAAGTGACGTCTAAATAGCTATCATATATAGATATTGTACATTCGTCAGACGCAATAATAGGCATTCCAGATCAAAGATAAATTTTATTGGATATGCAAGCAATCCGCGTTTCTTTTGAGCCTGCAACGAAAGATGGATTACACAGTTGTGATGAATAGCCATTACCCCACCCCAGACCCCTACGGGTACGGCAAACTACCCGCCAAGTAGCCGAAGTGAAGCGGTCTCCCTCAACGATGTGAGTAGGCCACTAAACACTTCATAGCGGTAGTTTGTGCACCCCACCTTAGGTCTATCCTAAGAGCAAAAACAGTAAAAAGAAATAATACAACGGTGGCTACAACCGCAACCTGGATGTGCCCCGCAAAAAATAATATTACAACTTATTACAATTACATCGAATGAATTAATACAATAACCCATCACTCAACCCCGGCTAATCATCATAACAAACCAATACAGTTCATAATCACAAACAGTTAAAACATTACAGATATGTGCAACCCCCTGCCAACCGACATACTAGCAGTTAGGGGAGGTTTACGAACACATAAAAAAGTTCACATATATAATCAAACTAGCAAACATCGTATAATTTCGATCGATCAAACATATTAGATTCTACTCCAAAACTTCTCTGTAAATCTGAAACTTGAGCAGAAAATAAATCATTCCAGAGAAGACAAAACATCACAGAAGATACACAGGGAAAAACTGGGTTGAATCGGCTCCAACTCAGCCGCGGATCCGCGGCGGATCGGTGGGATCGGCCGCGGTTCCGCGGCTCAGTGGCCGATTCAGGAGCCCATTTTTTTTGAGAGTTCTTATAATTTCATGTAGGTTATTCTGGAGGTCCCAGAAAAATTTTTGGGCCTCATTTAAAAATCGACAGAAACTATGTGATATCCGTATATTTTCCGGTTTGTTTTGCATTCGAAATTCATACAACTTTGCAAATGAGTTAATTATTGTTTAGTGAGGCTCTGATACCACTGTAAGTCGATGTGCAACAATCCACGAGTTGCGGGGGGCGGAAATATGAAAAACGATCTTGTTCTATAAGCATACATCGACTAACCGAAGATCTTTGCTAAACGATAATTAACAACAACAATAGAAGTTCTTAGCTACTATGTAAAGAGATTATACCTAGTGAATCGTGTCCTTCGTCTTTTCGATCTCTACGTCCTCCTCGGCCTCCTCTAAGTGATAGATGATCCACCCGAGAACCCTAATCCAAGCTTCACCTCCAATCTTGAGGTAACTAAGTTTCTCTAGTTGCTAATCAAAAGAACTTAGATCATATAGAGTTATGTTATGGAGTGTTTAGTCTATTCTAATCCTTGATCTCAACTCATGAGTGGTAGGATTAGAGTTTGAAGAGAGAGTGAGCTTGAGGAGAGAGAAGGTGAACAAGATTATGATAAAGCTATTATTTCTCACTTGATATATGAAGCATAATGAATAAATGAATAAAATAAGATTATTCATCATGCTACATTAATGCATTATGAGTGATTCACTATGTGAGTCATTAAGTATTTAATAATGCATTAATGACATAATGAATCACAATATCATTTAATGATAATGCTACCTAAGCCCTCAAGTCACCATGCTTCTAGAAGCTTCCCGTATAATTACGAGAACGCCCCTCCTATCCGTGAAAACACGGAAAAACTTTAGACTGTATAAATCCAATAACCTGATACTAGAATCTGGCTTAAACTAAAGCCGGCTAGTAAAAACTGTCCGAACGTCATACGTGCGTTTAAACACGTATGCGTCCGAACCCTTGTCGTAAAACCGTACGACCTCTATATCGTTTCTCCTGGAGTTGGGAAATCTCTGTGTGGGACTCTAAAGACTCGACTACTACGCTGGCAGTGGGTTTAACCACAGACCGCAAGCGGCACTAGCTGTACGTAACGGTCCCCAGGTTGATGTCGATAAGAAGGCCGAAGAGGAAACCTATCCGAACTCCTACTGAGCCTGTCCGTGACAATATCCGCGCAGTCCGGTCTGTTCGTCTAAGAGTATCGCATGTATGGTCTAGGCGGGTGGTGAACGTCAGACCCCTAATAACCGTACAAGTCGTGCAGGCATAGATCAAGACCATCCGAGAATCTACTGATCAGTCCATCAGTAATTCTCAATCATCCCTGGCTAGGGACTTATGGTAAGGACCAACCGATCACTGTGCGATATCAACTCCCTATACCGGGTGAGATGAATCCCTAACAGTCGCTCACTGCCTCCATGTGGCTCGGGACTGTGCCCAACTAAAACCTGTTTGCACGACTCCTTTGAACCGTGGTAGGGTAGTAATCAAAGCACAGTGGGAACTCACACGAGACAAATGATGACCTTAAGTCAACGGACTTTCTGCACACATGTCACCTGAGAACTGCTATCTGACGTTAGGTATAAATACCATCCAGTCAGTTCTCGGCGAGTCCTGTCCGGTGTACTCACACCCAGTGAGCATCTGTATACAATCTTAGGTGTACATCACCAATGGCTGCGGGACCAATCCATCGCCCGTCGTCAGGGTCTAGATATGTATACACTAGTCTACTCTGGAGTATCGATGCCCAGTCTCGATACTCCTGCGACCAGGGACATCTAAGGATGTACCTATCGACTATCCAGCTCCCACAAGTATGACTGCCATCATAACGTCGGTAGTCAGGCAAACACCCTATGGGCTTTATCAATATGTTTATAAATACAAAGTAAAATATATCACACGTTAAGAGAAAGTCAAACGAAATAGCGTACTATCATATTAATCAAGATTGTCATGTACATACATATCCCTAGCATCCTATACAATAAAGGCCTCTAGGGCATATATATCCAACAGTCATCAAAGACCACGTGATCCTTGATAGATCCAAGACTTACGGTGATCGAGTGAAGCAAAGATCAATGGAGAAATTACATCTTCAAGGGAGTGATCGAGAGCAATTCTTCTTGTAATCTCGGATTGAAGAAGTTGTAATTTGAAGTTGAATAATAAAGGTGATCATACTTTTAATCTTGCTTTCTTTAAATTTTCACATTATGAAATCTCTATTTGTTGATTCTTCTATTTTCATAATGTGTGAGTAAATCTCCGCTTGCTAAGGATTCGAAGGAATTTAGTAGATCACATGGTGAGAGAATTCTATATTCATCTTAAGTATTATGGAAATTATAAACTTTAGCAAAAAGAATCATTAATGTCCAAATTGTGAGTGAGATCAATTTATTGAGAATTTCATCACAATTTGGGGATTATATTGCTGATCCTTCTTATTAAAAGCTAGATAGGAATGGCAATCAATGAAAGGAGAAGGGGCAATGAAAGAGAAACCCTAGTTTCTTCAAAGGATCCCTAATTCTCATTATTATCCATCGATCTAGTTTTAATTCTACCAATAGATAAGATGAATCATTTTGAATAATCATCCATGGTTACCAATTCCGTTCGAATCCTATAAGCTTTCTTCAATTTTCTTGATAACTACATTTAATCTTGGACAATTTTCTTGATTTCCTTTCTTGAAAACAATTTTTTGATTTTCTTGAAAATATGAATTCAACACAATCTTGAACTATTTGTTGACTTTCTTTATTAGTTCTTTCGACTCAACTAAAGCAAGAATTTACAAATTCCTCGAATCCCAGGGGACGACCCGTACTCACTGACGCTTGCTACACGCGACACCGTTATTGATTGCGGTTACTAAACTACAAACCTATATTCTTCAATTTTGAACACACAATCAAATGGCGCCGTTGCCGGTGATACGTGCGTAATTTGTTCTTTCTTGCTATTTGGGTTGAAATATTATTATTCCATTAAAATATAAATCAAGATCACATCTTGTGCTTAACAATTAGTGTGATTTTTTTGGCGAGGGAATCTGGAATCACTGTAGAAGGGAGATAAATATTCAGAGCATTTCATCAAGACTAGAGGAGTAATTGAAGCAAGTGCAGAAAAAAATATTTTCAAGAACTCTCATATTGGCCGCGGAACCGCGGCAAAAAGCTAGAATTGGCCGCGGAAGCGCGGTGTTCTTAGCAAATTGTAACTTCAAAGTTCTCTGGTATATTTCTTATCTTCTTCTCTCTCCTCTGAAAAGTCCAATAACAATTTTTCTGCAGGATTCTTTGCAAAAATTCGCCGCTTAAAAAATTCTTGTTGCGTGTTTTGATATTGGTTGTTTTTTTCATATTGTAATACGGAAAATTAAGGGGAAAAGACCAAATTCAGATTTGGTGGGGATTTCATTACCTTTCCTACGCCCCAAAAATCACAAAACTAGCATCCGCATCACCCTTCATTAATTAAAAAATATCTAGACAAGACTCTAAGGACTGTCGCGCTCAATTAGGACAGGGGAAGGTCGTGGGTAATCTACTGCTTATCCGCATTTCTTTTGTGGTATCTAGGCAAGTGTGTCTAAGGCAAGTGGTTAATTAATTAGGCCCTCTATTTACATAGCAGATACCTCCCACTTACCTGGCCATAAGAGGGATAAAGAGGTGGTAGAGGATTTATCCTGCGATTTTTCTTCTGGAAGTGTAGGAGCGGTCTAGTAACTTGATCTAGGTGACCTTAGATCTAGGGTTGATTGTGCATTTTTGTGATTTTTCTAAATCCGTATTTTTCAAAACAAACCATAAAACAAACCTTTCTTTTAATTTACACATACGCTGCCACTTGCGCTAAACCCGCTTAGTGCATGCTCGGCTGGACATGGGATTCTAGCGCCCATCCTGTCCACGTTTCTTCTATCGACTCCGAAGTCGGTATTTCTTCATCTTCTTTTTCCTCACCACCCACAACATCCACCGAGATGGACGGTTCTCCATAAAATTTTAATAACACCACTCTGCCACCACCCGCAAGTGCACAGAATCTACCGCATATATCTCTCCAAGAGAGATGCTACCCTATACGTGGTTCCCTTCCTACTTGTCTTTCAGTTCCACCAGCCAATGGGGATAATTTTGAAATCAAACCACAATTTATCAAACTGTTGCCCAAATTTCACGGGCTTGAGTCCGAAGACGCATACGTTTTTATAAACAAATTCGAAAACGCATGTGTAATGATTGGCACGTCACAACTTTCTGTGGATACTATGCGTTTACGTCTTCTCCCGTTTACTTTGTGCGGTCTAGCTGAAAAATGGCTTTAAAACACAACTGCACACTCTATTGCCAAATGGGAAGAATTTTTTGTAGCATTCCTTAAGAAATTTTATCCCAATCATAAGACCGCCCGCGTTCGATGCGAGATCAACCAGTTTACCCAACTTCCAAATGAACCATTTTAGAAATGCTTTGATCGGTTTAAGGATCTTATTTTACAATGCCCTCATTACGGAATCAATATATGAGATCTGTGTTGAATTATATATTAAAGTATTGATCCCGCAACAAAACAGATGCTTGAAATCATGTGTCAATGTCTATTCCTGTCGAAAGACGATGGTGAAGCTTAGAAATACCTGGAAGATCTCGCTGAACACACTTTACAATGGGAAAGCGTTAGACCACCATCGTCTAGGGAAGGTATCCATCAGCTCGATGCTTCCATCGCCATGAAGGCCGAAATGGTCGCGATACAAAGGAAACTCGATGCTATAGAAAACAAAGTCTCTTCAGCCTCCCTAAACCAGGCGACGCTCCCTAAAACCGTGTGTGGATGCTGTTCCGATCCATCACATATGACGGAAGAATTTCCTTTGAATTCTCCGTTTCAAGGTCAAGAACACACTAATGCTTCTTTTTAGCAGCGACCTGGAAACGATCCTTATTCTTCCACATATAATCAGGGTTGGAGGAATCACCCTAATTTTGCTCGGAACTAACACCAAACTCAAAATACAGTTCCAAACCAAAATAACATCAATGGGCTCCTCCACAGCAACAGCAACCAACACAGAGTCAGCACCCCTTTCAACCACAAAATTTTCAAAATCCGGCCAACAATTCTGCACCCTATAATAATTCTTTCCAAACGTCCGGTACCGAAAACTCATCTGCACTCGATCTGTTTATTAAATTTTCCATGCACACATCGGCTGATTTAAAGGCTTCTGTCCAAACATTAATGCAGAACTCCGCCTCCCACGGTGAGAGTATAAAATCTATGGAAGCATAAATTGCACAATTAAATGACGCGTTGAGTGCTAGAGAGAAAGGAAAAACTTCCATCTCAACCCTACCGAATCCTGGGTACTCGCAATATCATAATGTGAGTGCCGTTACTACGTTGAGATCGGGAAGAGTACTGAATAATCAATTCGGTGAACAGGTTGATAATGAATCAATCAATGACATCCCAGGTTCTGCTTCCACTTCTGACCCTACTTCGTCTAATCTACCATCTTCTTCCGAGCCTATTCTCTGTTTTCCTCAAGGCTCGAAGCCTCCACCCACCTCCTTGAGTCTACCTATAACGATCCCCACTCCAATTCTGGGATCCGTTCCACCCCCACGATCTTCTATGTTAGACCCATCTCTTATTGATAAAGCTCCTTATCCAAATAGGTTAAGGGGAAACTACCAAGTCCACAAATGGAGAAGATTGTGGAAATGTTTAAGCAGGTTAACATAAATATCCCTCTCCTAGATACTATACAACAAGTTCTGGCTTATGCGAAAATACTTAAGGACTTGTGCACTAGGAAGAGAAGAACTCAAGTACCTAAAAAAGTTTGCATGACGAGTAATGTAAGCAAATCTTTTACCCAACAATTACCAAAGAAACGTAAGGACCCTGGCTGTCCTACAATCCCTATTTCTATTGAAGGTAAAAATATCAATCGTGCTCTACTCGATTTAGGTGCTAGTGTTAACCTGCTTCCATATTCTGTATATGAGCAATTGGGTATCGGAGAGTTAAACCCATCGCACTGCACTCTCCATATGGCAGATCGATCTATCACCCAACCTAGGGGTAAGCTTGAGGATGTGTTGATAAAAGTCGAGGAATTTATATTCCCTGTAGACTTCATTGTTCTAGATACACAGCCTGTAGCGAACCTACGGAACCAAATTCCGGTGATTTTAGGTCGACCCTTTTTAGCGACTTCCAACACTGTAATCAATTGTCGAAACGGCTTTATGAACCTATTCTTAGAGAAGATGTCAATTGAGCTTAACATTTACAAGTTGGGAAGTGAACCCTCCGAACCTTCTGCTCAATTATATTTTGTCGAATTAATGGATGTCGACAGCAGCGAATTTCAACATATTTACGATACTGATCTAGACTCCCTCAATACGTTGTTGTTTGACCCCGCTATTTATTATACACATACGGACTCATCTATCGAGCTGTCCGGGTCAACATCTAACGCTGATTATGAACCTTTTATGGAGTCTGAGTATCATCCCATTCTTTCTGATAAGATTATTCTTCGGGGTATCGATGAAAACTTTGAAGAAATTTTTGCTGATGAACTCGCATTTTTAGAAAACACGGGAGTTGTGATGAATCAACCCCAAACAAAAGAAGTTGAACCATCACCCTTACTTCTTAACAATAACGAGAAAGCGAGTAATCCATCATTATCATTGTGTCATCTCTACAAACAGAGACGCAAACCCTTTCCTTACCATCACTTATCTCTTCCCCACTTCTTCACGTCGATAGGTGACGTATTCTTCTACCAACCAGTGCATTACATTGATAAAATATTTGAATGGTTGGTATTAACTTTTGGTCTTTATAAAGCTTTATATTGACCAATAACTTTACCCCCCCCCTCTTATAATTTTAAAAGTCTAATATTGTTTATTAAAAGTCTAATATTGTTTAAATCAAGTTTGGGGGGGGGGGGTTATATTTTTGGCTCTTGAAAATAAAATTTGTACACAAAATTGTGAGCCAAAAATAAGTTTGGGGGAGGTTTTCACGTTCATTTATTCTTGTACCCCGTTAATAATTTTTCCTCCCTAGTCTATAGGTTTTTGAGATTTAAAAGATGACAACAGTGAGGACACTGCTGTAAACAGGTTTGGGGGAGGTTTGTGATTATTTATGCATTACTTTGCATTACACTTTGCATAAGCACAAAATTTTCAAAATTTTTCTTTTATAATAAAAAGATTAGAAAGTGAAATATTGTATTTAAAAGATTGGAAGAGTTTGAGAAAAACAAGAAAGTTAGATGTTTTTCTTAAACGAAAGTAGTAATAAGTAGTTATGAGTCGTTGTCCCAAGGGTTAGTAAGATGAAGAAAAGTTACTAATCTGCGGATAAAAATAAGTCTGAAAAATAGTTCCTATTCTGGAAGCCAAACATCTGAACGTTGGATACCCTACTTAACGGCACTAACACACGTCTTGAAACTCAGGATAGTAGAGGATACCTTGAAATGCTCTTGTCTAAAAGCCAAAACACGAAGAAACAAATAATAAATGAAGCATAAAGTATAAAATAGTGAAAAAAATGATCACTGGTTTTGTAATTACCAAGGCAGCATAAAAAAATATAGCGAGGGTGCTTCATCACCTAGTGCCTTAGACCAACTGATTTGGGAGTTACTGCTAAGCCTTAGGTGTTGCAAGACGAGAAAATTGCTAATTATGCCTAATATGTGAGCACATTTAGTAATCGGTCGGTTAGTACCTCAAGAAGTATTAACGATCGCATGAAGAATGTGTGAGCAATTCCATCTAAAATATTCACCGACTAAAAAAATTACTGAGGTAGATGGACAAGAGTATGATAGCTTGAATTGAATTCTCTGAGTGTAGGGATGTCTTTTACACACACGTAGGGGTATATGATCGGTGTTTAGAGGAAAGGTAGGGATGAAGAATAAAGGCGATGTTTTATTGAGAGATGATGTGATTTCTAGCATCTTTTCATGACTATTAAAATATGGCTCATGACAACTGAAAAACTAGTGTAGTTGAAAACTCTGATTTTCAAGTTCTTTCTTTTATAATTTTTATCTTTATATGTAAATTTCACCGTCTTTCTTTTATTATGGGATTTTGTGGGTGCAATCCGCAGAAAACCCTCAGGAGACAACACTCCTCCTACTAGGGACACCTAGATGTTTAAAGGCTTGTTGCACGTGCTCAGTGCAATCGTGTTGCCTACGAAAGTGTGCTAATTAGTTTTTCTCTTTCTTTCTATTTTCTCCTTCTCCTGAATAAAAGAAGTTTGCTCAGGACGATCAAAGTCAAGTTCAGCGGAATTTGTTCAGTCGAAATTATTGCAATTTATAACATAACAATTTCCTCACTTTTCTAATCATCTAAGGGTGTTTGTTATAAATATAACACATATTACAAGTTCATCTGGAAAATATCTTTATAATCACGCATAATATCGAATATCTCTAAAATTCTTAATTGAGATCTTGTGCAAAAATTAGCCCAGATCAGATATCGGAATCAGAAAATCACCGAAAAAATACAAGAAATCAAAGAGTTAAATTCTGGCAGAGATTCAGTAGAGAGAAGAAGATTCCAGATATCACATATAAACCCAGAGACCAACATTAGGAGACTACAGAAAATTGAAGCTATTAGCTCACCAATCGACCGCGGAAACGTGGCCGAGTCAGCCCGAGTCGCCGCGGATCCGCGGCCGAGTTGTAGGCTTTGAAGTCGGGAACTCTCCAGAAGCTTCATTGCAACATCCTAGCTTGTTGAGGACGCTTCATTGTAACAATCTTGTTCTGGAAACTTCTCTATAATAACCTAGCTTGTTGAGGAAGCTTGATAACTACCTAGCTTATTTTAGAAGTCTCTTTGTAACAACCTAGCTTATGGGGGAAGCTTGATTAGTGGCTATAAAAAGGGACCTATGACTACTTTAAAGAGGTTATTGATTTTTAGTGGAAAACTTTTGATCCAAAAACAAAATCAAGATCCAATTCAAAATCAAGATCCAAAATCAAGAATCGTGAGAAATTCATCGAGCAATATCATTCAAGATTCCTTTATGCGAAGCCGATCGTCATCAACGAGCACGTGATCCTCGATAGATCCAAGACTCACGGTGACCGAATGAAGCAAAGATCGATGGAGAAATTACATCTTCAAGGGAGTGATCGAGAGCAATTCTTCTTATAATCTCGGATTGAAGAAGTTGTAATTTGAAGTTGAATAATAAAGGTGATCATACTTTTAGTCTTGCTTTCTTTAAATTTTCATATTATGAAATCTCTATTTGTTGATTCTTCTATTTTCATAATGTGTGAGTAAATCTCCGCATGGTAAGGATTCGAAGGAATTTGGTAGATCACATGGTGAGAGAATTCTATATTCATCTTAAATCTTATGGAGATTATAAACTTTAGCAAAAAGAATCATTAATGTCCAAATTGCAAGTGAGATCAATTTATTGAGAAATTCATCACAATTTGGGGATTATATTGATGATCCTTCTTGGTAAAGGCTAGATAAGAATGGCAATCAATGAAAGGACAAGGGGCAATGAAGGAGAAACCCTAGTTTCTTCAAAAGATCCCTAATTCTCATTATTATACATCGATCTAGTTTTAATTCTACCAATAGATAAGATGAATCATTTTGAATAATCATCCATGGCTACCAATTCTATTCGAATCCTACAAGCTTTCTTCAATTTTCTTGATAAATACATTTGATCGTGGACAATTTTCTTGATTTCCTTTCTTGAAAACAATTTTTTGATTTTCTTGAAAATATGAATTCAACTCAATCTTGAACTGTTTCTTGAATTTCTTTACTAGTTCTTTCGACTCAACTAAAGCAAAAATTTACAAATTCCTCGAATCCCTGAGGACGACCCGTACTCACTAACGCTTGCTATACGCGACACCGTTATTGATTGCGGTTACTAAACTACAAACCTATATTCTTCATTTTGAAAATAAATCAACTACCCTAATCCAATCGCATCACATGCTGCAGATAAGCACTAATCAGCTGCTGCTATGCCTTGGCTATGGTCAATAAACGCAACACGAATACTAAATAGCATTTATCTGAAATGACGGAGGGCTATGACTGGTTTTTAAGAAAACCTTTAACGTAATGAACTTGATATCGTTGTAGAATCTAGTGATTTGAAAAGGAGTGTTTTTTATAGCTTTTGCTAGTTTCGCTAAAGAAGTCACTCCCGGTTGAGGGATCTCGGCTCATTCCTCATCGAATGAGCTACTGGATATTCATCAAGGAATACCACTATGCAAAGAAAGAACTAGAGAAGCTATAAAAACAAAACCGAGTGGGTTGTAGAATTTGCTAGTTTTGCTAAAGAGGTCACTCCCGGTGAAGGGATCTCGGCCCTTTCCTTAACGAATAAGGTGTTGGATATTCATCGAGGAATACCACTATGCAAAGCAAAAACTAGAGCTACCTTTTTAAAATTTCGATTCTACAACATCTTTAGGTTTCTTTTCTTTTCATTAATCTTATTAATGAAGTCCCATCATTTATGTTTCCCTAAACATCGCAGAAAAAGAAACGGAAATAGAACGTATGCTTATGCCATCTGCATTCGCTGCGGGGCCCCGTCATGCACCGTTAGGTTACTTAACTAACGGCAGAGCGGGGGATGGACTAGCACGGGTGCAAAACATAAGCACCATTTATTATATATATCATATATATATATATAGCATTCGTCTCACGCAGTTATATAATCACATCACATAACCAAGCAGCAGAAGTCAAACATATGAAATATTGGATATACTAGGAGGTCCGTGTTTTAAATTCAGCCAGTAATGAAAAACACGGATTCCACGGTCGTGATGAATAGCCAAACCCACATCCCTAGAACCCTACGAGAGCGGCAAGCAACCTTGCCAATTCTAGAGTTAGGAGACCCGGTCTTGGCTCCTCGAGAAGGTCTCCTACTGGACTCTAGAACCCGGCTACTTATGCTCCCCGCCTTGGGTCTATCCTGATGCGGAAAAGTAAATAATATACATCAATGGTGACATCAACCTTAACCCGGAAGTGTCCCAATAAAAGAATATTACATACAATTTTTAGATGAATGAAAATTGAAAAAACTCTCATCTCACGCAAAAAACCCCGGCTATTCATTCACGACGTTCCAATATAACATATCACAGCAACACATAACATCATATGTCATCAACATAAGTAAATATGCGTATCCCAAATTCTGTTGACATATAGCAACAAGTTCGGGGATACACCACATATTACACTTATGGTCGTAAAAAAGAAATGAAAAACTACAATAATTAGAATCCATATTTCCTTGAACATCATAAACCCGGAATATCTCATATGCCGAGTTTCATGCCTAACCCTATAAACCTTGCATTTAATCTCATATCGAAAACACTTTTCAATAACTTAGTCGGGTAATTCAACAAGATTCCCGACTACCCGATCAAATTGTTAGTTGTATGTATGCCGTAGTGGCCAGTATTGTACAGATGATGTATATTATATTGGATGCTTGGACATATATAGAGATGACTTTCTTGCTCGATATGATAGTATGCTATCTGGTTACTCTTTATCTTAACATGTACACTAGTCTCTTTATACTGTCTTATAGTTACATGTTGGTAAAGCCCTTAGGATATGTACTTGACTACCTGGACTGTGATGCAGATCATACTAGTGGGGACATGGTAGTCCATAAGTACATCCTTCAAGGTCCCTAGTCGTGGGTGTATCGAGACGGGGCATCGATATACCAGAGTAGACTAGCGTATACGCTTCTCGACCCATGAGATGGGCGATGGATGATCCCACATCCATTGGTGTTTGACATCAGAGATGGTATACGGGTGCTCAGTGGAGACTGGGTACACTGGACGGACTCGCCGAGAACTCCCAGATGGTATTATACCTCACGTCAGATAGCAGTTCTCAGGTGACACTTGTACAGGTTAGTCTGTAGACCCGAGATCGTCATAGAGTCTTGTGTGATTCCCACTGTGCTTTGATCTCCACCTTACCACGTCCATGAGGGCGTGCAAAACGGTGGTCTTTGGGTACAGTCCCGAGTCACATGGAGGCAATGAGCGATAGGAGGGGTTTCGTCTCTCCCGGTATTGGGGGTTGATGTTGCGCTGTGCTCGATTGGCCGTAACAGGGAAGTCCCTGGCCAGGGCTGATCAGAGATTTGCTGGTAAGTGTTACCAGTAGTTTCTCGACCCGTTATGAGCCTCACATCGGCATGACTTATCGGTTATTGGGGTCTGACGTTTACCACCCCTAGACTTGATATGCGACGTATCAGACGAAAAGACCGGACTGTAAGGTAAGTGTTACTGGTTGGATTCACAGGAGTGTGAGCGGGCTAGCTCGTCGATCTTCTGATCGCTCGATACCCGGGTGGCCGTTACGTTTAGCAGACCGCTTGCGGCTTGTGGATGCTTGATATGATCATCATCTGCTACCGGCGTATTGACGAGTCTTTAGAGTCCTACACAGAGGTTTCCTGGCTCAAGCGAAACGAAATAGGAGCGCATATGAGATATGTGCAGGACCGAGAATAATGCGTGTATGTGATACCGCATTTCATTCTCGCGATATATGTTTCGATTGGTTATATTCGATATGACCTAGTTATCGAATCATTGATTCGATAAATCGATACATTCGATTCTAGTCGGTTATGTGCGACATGACCGGATCATTGAATCAAATGTTGATTTAATGATTTAATGCATAATTATATATTTGATATATTACTTTGCATTAGCTAGTATTGGTTCACTTTATATGGATTTTCTCACTTGATGTGCATGATGTATATGTGATATACTTTTGTGCACTTGTATGTATCATATTTGATGATGCATGTTTATATGGTTAAGTATAAAGAATAAAACCATGGTTAAGTGGATAATTAGGGTTTTGTTTTAATCACTCATTTATTTATCCATTCTTATTTATTTAAATAATTTTATGAAAACAAAATGGTTTTCTTTTTGTCATGAAGCTTGATGAAGCTTCATGAAGGTTTGACTCAAAGACCATTTTGTCTTCATACTAAACCCTAACTATTCCCACTTACCATGGTTTGCTCTCTATACTTAACCTTAGTTTGATTATGATAAGTATTGTTTTTCTTTTCATTTTAAAATAGACTTATCATAATTCTAGCTCATCTTCTTCTTCATCTTCAAGTTTGAAACCTTGAGGCCATCAATGGCAACTTGAGCTTGAGAGTGAGAAATCCAATTCTAAAGAGAACCCACCTCCTATTTCTTCATCCTCTACCTCTTGCCAAGTAGTAGAGTGTGTTTTCTTCACAAGTTTCATCACTTTGTGAAGTGGGAGCTTGATCTAGCGATGCCTCGACGTAGATCATCTTCGGCATCGTCGTCGATGACCAAGCCCGTTCATTCTCCGATGAAGCCGACGCTAGAGCCCGGGGTTCGACATGGACAGCGAGGAGACTTCGTTGCGGAGCCGTGGAGGTGGATATCCGGATCTACAAAGGTTGTAATTTCCATATTCTAGTAGTTAAGTGTTAACTAGTTTACTTTTCGCCTAGATTTCTAGCAACGATCCGTTAACTAGGGTTTCTCGGCACCATATTTTTGTAAAAATGGCATGGTTGATACCTTGTGAGACCTATATGGGATGCCTAGGAACCCTACAGTGGTATCAGAGCCTAGCTAGAGGCTTAGGCGAAGTCTAGACGGAGTTTGAATCCCGGACGAACCGAAAACCCAACCCCAAAATAGCTCTCTGGAAATTTTTCAAATTTGTGGTTTTTTGTCAATTAAAAATGCTTTAAAAATTCAGCAATAAAATCTAAGAATTACTGTGCAAAACGTTTCCAGTGAACAGTACAAAGTGCGGCGGAACCGCGGCAGAAGCTAGGCTTCTACGGCGGTTCCGCGGCTAAATTGTGACGTCAGCCCTTGGTTTTTGCACAGTAATTCCTGATTAATTGTTCTGAGTTTTCTGGGAATTTTAATTTGACTCCAGAGTTGAGTATTCTGGGGTTGTATAGGGAATCGACGATTCGATCGGATTATCGAACTTTGTCTAAGTGTTTTCCGGATATTTTTTTGAATATGTTAAAATGTTCGACCGGATATAAATACCCAATCTTTCCCCTGCCAAAAATATCCAAGTGTTAGATTATTGTGTGGTTTAAGGACGTTCTGAGTAGTGCAAGTAACGCGATGGTCCCTCTAGAAGACAACGAACCTTAACTCGATTATGTGACCGTCTTGAACTGCCCTTTGAACCTTCGGGTTTGGGGCAGTACGGCGTGCCACATGTGAGGCGTTGGCTTGACCCTTCTACGGCTGGACCGTTGGTACTGAGACATGAAACGAATGTCTTTGAACCTATTTCATGTGTTGGATGGTTTCGGGAAAACTTGGGTGTTCGAATGTTCGATCGGAAAGTTTAATATATTCTATTTATCTGGAATGGGATACAATAATTGGAATTCACAAACAGTTATGTGATAACTGAATGAATGATATAAATCTAGCGGTTTAGTTTCATTTGATATTGAAAAGAGTTTTCGATAATGAGACTAAAATGCGGGATTTATATCTGTTAGGCATGTGATGTCTAAGTATTTCATTTGATTAGGCATGCGATGTCTAAAGAAGTTGCGGATTCCAATTGTTGTAGTTTTACACTTTCTTTTCTGTGACCGTAAGTGTAATATATGATATCGCCGGTTTCGTTGCTATATGTCAACGACAATTGGGATGCGCATATTTACTTACGTTGATGACATGTGATGTTATGTGTTGCTGGATATGTTATATTGGATCGTCGTGTTCGAATAGCCGGGTTTTTTTATGTGAGATGAGTGTTTTTCATTTTCATTCATGTAAAAACTTGTATGTAATATTCTTTCATTTAGGGCACTTCCAGGTAGCGGAAGTTGTCACCCTTTGTATATTATTTACTTTTCCGCATTAGGATAAACCCAAGGAGGGGAGCACAAGTAACCGGGTTCTGGGGTCCAGTGGGAGACCAACTCGAGGAGTCGAGTCCGGGTCTCCTAACCCTAGAATTGGCAGGGTTGCTTGCCGCTCTCATAGGGGTCTAGGGGTGTGGGATTGGCTATTCATCACGACCGTGGAATCCGTGTTTTATACTGGCTCGTATTGAAAACACGGACGTCCTAGTATATCCAATATTTCATATGTTGATTCTGCTGCGATATCTGTGTTGTGATTCTGTGATGGATATAGTATATAGTATATATGATATATTATATAGACGTTACTTATGTTTTACACCCGCGCTAGCCCTGCCCTGCTCTGTCGTTAGTTACCTAACCTAACGGTGCATGAGGGGACATCGAGGCGAATGCGGATGGCATAAGTGTACGTCATATCTATCTGTGATGTTTAGGTATTTAAATGATGGGACTTCATTAATGTGATTAATGAAAGATAAGAAACCTAAGATGTTGTGGAATCGAATTTTAAAATAAAACAGGTAGCTACAGTTCTTGCTTTGCACAGCGGTATATATGATATACCCTGCACCTTATTCGATGAGGAAAGGACCGAGATCCCTTCACCGGGAGTGACTCCTTTAGCAATAACTGGCAGATGCTACACACTCGGTTTGCTTTTGACTGCTTTTGGGTTTTTGCTTTGCACAGCGATATATATGATATATCCCGCACCTCATTCGACGAGGAAAGGACCGAGATCCCTTCACCGGGAGTGACTCCTTTAGCAAAACTGGAAAAGCCTCAAAATCACTCCATTTCAAAACTTCATTTGATTCTACAACGATATCAAGTTCATTATGCTCATGGTTTTATGAAAATCTGCGTAGCCCTCCGTCATTTCAGATAAGTACTACTTAGTATTCGTGCTACGGTAGTTTGGCATTCGTCAAGGCGTAGTGTACGGTAGCTAACTAGTATTTATCTGCTTATGCATATGATGCAGATTGGATTAGGGTATTCGTACGGCGTTGTTTGGCATTCGTCAAGGGTCGTGCGGGTGGGTTTAATTCAATCAAGAAATGTACGGGTTGAACTTGACTAGTGGACTATGGGTTGTTTGGCATTCGTCAAGGTCATAGAACACTAGGGGCAAAAGCATTATCGGGAATTTCAAGTGTTGAAATTTGCAATGAGATTGCATACCTTCTATGAGATAGTTGGATCCCGATACCCACTGCGAGTAAGAGTTACTCCTGGGAGAGTTTTACACATTACAATTAGCCGATCAAGTAGGTGTCTAGAAAGGTGTTAACGAGGTTACGCCTCTGGGAAAATGAGGTTTATATTAATTAGGTTCGTGCGAAATCACGGGGGACCTCCCTCAAAGTACCGACACTGGCCTGGCTGAAAAATTGGCGAACTTGTAGTGTGTAATTAATCCCGGCTAGTCTTTCCTTTTAGGGTTTGAAGGAAGATTTGATAAAAAGCAGTGGGAGCCATCCTGATTAGATAAGATAATAACCAATCTGATCTTGCACGAGCATACGCTAAAGTGTTTTCTTCTCTCTCTCTCCAGGTAGAGACCATTTCATGCCCTAATGAAGATAATAATATGGATGTATTGACCGAACCCGCATGTTATACTGTGCAGGGGAACGTTGAACCCGTTCTATCTTATAAGTGTTATAAGAATGAACAGGAAACAGGAGAATATCTGGATTCTCACACCGCCCAAACAGAGAACATGCATGTTGATGCATCATCTTCGGGTGTGTTTGTCATTAAGAACTGTTTCTCAGTTCACCCTACGTCCTGTGTATTAGATACCGGATCAGGATCCCACATATGTAAGATGTTACATGGTCTGCGAAAAGGTAGAGAACTGGGAAAAGGTGATCATTCCGTTCAAGTAGGGAACGGTGCAAATGTTGCAGCCAAAGCAGTTGGCGAATATCACCTTGTATTACCAAGTGGTGATACAATAATTCTGAATGAGTGCTATTATATACCAAACATGATGTGCAACATTATATCTGTTTCTTTATTGAGTAAAGAAGGATATAATTTTGTAGTAAAGGAAAATGTTATGAACATATTCCTAGATCAAAAGTTGATTGCATCAGGCTCGCTACATAATGGCATATTCATTCTAAATCAAAATACAGTCCTCAATATACAAAACACACACAAAAGGAAGAGTTCAGAAATGAATGAATCCTTCTTGTGGCATTGTAGACTTGGTCATATCAATGCGACACGACTGGCTAAGTTACATAAGGATGGTTATTTGAATCCGTTCGAATTATCATCTTATGATACTTGCCATTCATGTCTCAAAGGAAAAATGACCAAAGCTCCGTTTAGTGGACACGGAGAAAGAGTTACTGAACTCTTAGGACTGGTACATAGTGATGTATGCGGTCCCATGTCTACCCTTGCCAGGAACGGTTCTTCCTACTTCATTACATTCACTGACGATCTCTCTAGATATGGGCATGTGTTCCTATTGAAACACAAGTCTGAAGCTTTTGAGAAATTTAGAGAATATAAGCACGAAATAGAGAACCAAACGGGAAAAAGTATTAAGATCCTTCGATCTGATCGAGAAGGAGAATACTTGAGCAATGAGTTCCAAGATTACCTAAAAGAGAATGGGATTCTCTCTCAGCTTACTCCACCTTATACACCACAGCACAACGGTGTATCGGAACGAAGGAATCGCACCCTATTAGATATGGTGCGTTCAATGATGAGTACAGCTGAGTTACCTATTTCCTTCTGGGGGTATGCGCTTGAAACAGCCATACACCTATTGAATATGGTTCCTACCAAATCAGTGCCTACCACTCCATATGAGATATGGAAAGGGAAGAGACCATCTCATAAGTATGTTAAGATATGGGGTTGTCCAGCCTATGTCAAAAGACAAAATCCGGAAAAACTCGAGGCAAGATCTGTCTTATGTAAGTTTGTAGGATATCCCAAAAATTCACAAGGGTATATCTTCTACCACCCCGAGGAACAAAGGGTGTTTGTTTCTCGACATGCCACTTTCTTAGAAAAAGGTTTTCTTATGAAACAGATTAGTGGCATTGAGGTAGAACTGGAAGAGGTTCCAGCAACACAAACTGCAACAGAAGACTTGATAGAACCAGAGGATTCAGTAGAACTCGACGAACCCCAGCCTCTCCGCCGATCTAGTAGGGTATCTCGTCCACCTGAGAGATACTACAGTTTTCTTATTGACGGTGGAAGCGAGGATTGCATCATGGAGGATGATGACCCAACTAGTTTCGAGCAGGCCATTACGAGTGGTGACTCAGTGAAATGGCTGGATGCTATGCGGTCCGAGATGGAATCCATGTACACCAACAAAGTATGAACTTTGGACGTTGCTCCTGAAGGGGTAAAACCCATTGGGAGCAAGTGGATCTTCAAGAAGAAACTTGGTGTAGATGGGAAAGTGGAGACTTTCAAAGCTAGACTTGTAGCAAAGGGTTTTCGTCAAAGACCAGGTGTGGACTATGACGAGACCTTTTCTCCAGTGGCTATGCTTAAATCCATCCGGATCATGCTTGCCATCGCTGCATATCATGATTACGAAATCTGGCAAATGGATGTTAAGACCGCCTTTCTAAATGGTGATTTAGAAGAGTGCGTGTACATGACTCAGCCAGAGGGCTTCGTAGATAGTGGGAGCAGCGGGAAGGTGTGCAAGCTGCTTAAATCCATTTATGGATTAAAGCAAGCATCGCGGAGTTGGAACATCTGCTTTGACGTCGTTATCAAAGAGTTTGATTTTGTCAAAAATCCGGATGAACCTTGTATCTACAAGAAGGTGGCAGAGAGTAAGGTTGTCTTCCTCGTATTGTACGTGGACGACATACTCTTGATAGGAAATGATATTCCTATGCTGCAATCGGTCAAGCTCTTCTTATCACGAAGATTCTCGATGAAAGATCTTGGTGATGCCTCCTGTATATTGGGGATTAGGATCTATAGAGATAGATCCAAACGGATTTTGGGATTGTCCCAATCCAGGTACATTGACAACATACTAAAAAGGTTTAGTATGGAAGAGTCCAAGCGTGGGAACTTGCCCACGATCTCTGGAGTCACTCTCTCCAAAGAGATGTCTCCCAAGACTGATTTGGAGAGAGCTCGTATGCAAGGGATACCCTATGCTTCGGCAGTAGGCTCTATCATGTATGCGATGCTATGTACCAGACCCGATGTAGCATACTCACTAAGTGTAGTGAGCAGGTATAAAGCTGATCCTGGAGAGAGTCACTGGACAGCTGTGAAGAGCATTCTCAAGTACTTGCGAAGGAATAGAGATATGTTCTTGGTGTATGGTAACGGAGAACTCCAAGTGGAGTCCTTTACCGATTCGAGCTTCCAGAGTGATAAGGACGACTCTAAGTCGCAGTCGGGCTTTGTCTTTACCCTTTACGGAGGGGCGGTTAGCTGGAAGAGTTCCAAGCAGGAAACCGTGGCAGACTCGACAATGGAGGCTTAATACATCGCTGCCAACGATGCTGCCAAAGAGGCTGTCTGGATCAAGAAGTTCATTACTGAACTTGGAGTAGTTCCATCCATTGAGCATCCAATACCTTTGTATTGCGATAACAATGGAGCGGTGGCTTTGGCCAAGGAACCCAGGTCCCATCAGCGATCCAGGCATATTCTGAGGCGGTATCACCTGATCCGGGAGATAGTTGATCGCCGGGAGATCGAGGTCAGGAGGGTTGACACGAAGAACAACACGGCGGATCCACTCACGAAGGCCATTCCCCAGATACAGTTTGAGAGACTCTTCGGGATGCTCGGTATGCGATACTACAGCAGCTGGCCTTAGTGCAAGTGGGAGATTGTTAGTTGTATGTATGCCCTAGAGGCCAGTATTGTACAGATGATGTATATTATATTGGATGCTTGGACATATATAGAGATGACTTTCTTGCTCGATATGATAGTATGCTATCTGGTTACTCTTTATCTTAACATGTACACTAGTCTCTTTATACTGTCTTATAGTTACATGTTGGTAAAGCCCTTAGGATATGTACTTGACTACCTAGACTGTGATGCAGATCATACTAGTGGGGACATGGTAGTCCATAAGTACATCCTTCAAGGTCCCTAGTCGTGGGTGTATCGAGACGGGGCATCGATATACCAGAGTAGACTAGCGTATACGCTTCTCGACCCATGAGATGGGCGATGGATGATCCCACATCCATTGGTGTTTGACATCAGAGATGGTATACGGGTGCTCAGTGGAGACTGGGTACACTGGATAGACTCGCCGAGAACTCCCAGATGGTATTATACCTCACGTCAGATGGCAGTTCTCAGGTGACACTTGTACAGGTTAGTCTGTAGACCCGAGATCGTCATAGAGTCTTGTATGATTCCCAATATGCTTTGATCTCCACCATACCACGTCCATGAGGGCGTGCAAAACGGTGGTCTTTGGGTACAGTCCCGAGTCACATGGAGGCAATGAGCGATAGGAGGGGTTTCGTCTCTCCCGGTATTGGGGGTTGATGTTGCGCTGTGCTCGATTGGCCGTAACAGGGAAGTCCCTGGCCAGGGCTGATCAGAGATTTGCTGGTAAGTGTTACCAGTAGTTTCTCGACCCGTTATGAGCCTCACATCGGCACGACTTATCGGTTATTGGGGTCTGACGTTTACCACCCCTAGACTTGATATGCGACGTATCAGACGAACAGACCGGACTGTACGGTAAGTGTTACTGGTTGGATTCACAGGAGTGTGAGTGGGCTAGCTCGTCGATCTTCTGATCGCTCGATACCCGGGTGGCCGTTACGTTTAGAAGACCGCTTGCGGCTTGTGGATGCTTGATATGATCATCATCTGCTACCGGCGTATTGACGAGTCTTTAGAGTCCTACACAGAGGTTTCCTGGCTCAAGCGAAACGAAATAGGAGCGCATATGAGATATGTGCAGGACCGAGAATAATGCGTGTATGTGATACCGCATTTCATTCTCGCGATATATGTTTCGATTGGTTATATTCGATATGACCTAGTTATCGAATCATTGATTCGATAAATCGATACATTCGATTCTAGTCGGTTATGTGCGACATGACCGGATCATTGAATCAAATGTTGATTTAATGATTTAATGCATAATTATATATTTGATATATTACTTTGCATTAGCTAGTATTGGTTCACTTTATATGGATTTTCTCACTTGATGTGCATGATGTATATGTGATATACTTTTGTGCACTTGTATGTATCATATTTGATGATGCATGTTTATATGGTTAAGTATAAAGAATAAAACCATGGTTAAGTGGATAATTAGGGTTTTGTTTTAATCACTCATTTATTTATCCATTCTTATTTATTTAAATAATTTTATGAAAACAAAATGGTTTTCTTTTTGTCATGAAGCTTGATGAAGCTTCATGAAGGTTTGACTCAAAGACCATTTTGTCTTCATACTAAACCCTAACTATTCCCACTTACCATGGTTTGCTCTCTACACTTAACCTTAGTTTGATTATGATAAGTATTGTTTTTATTTTTATTTTAAAATAGACTTATCATAATTCTAGCTCATCTTCTTCTTCATCTTCAAGTTTGAAACATTGAGGCCATCAATGGCAATTTGAGCTTGAGAGTGAGAAATCCAATTCTAAAGAGAACCCACCTCCTATTTCTTCATCCTCTACCTCTTGCCAAGTAGTAGAGTGTGTTTTCTTCACAAGTTTCATCACTTTGTGAAGTGGGAGCTTGATCTAGCGATGCCTCGATGTAGATCATCTTCGGCATCGTCTTCGATGACCAAGCCCGTTCATTCTCCGATGAAGCCGACGCTAGAGCCCGGGGTTCGACATGGACAGCGAGGAGACTTCGTTGCGGATCCGTGGAGGTGGATATCCGGATCTACAAAGGTTGTAATTTCCATATTCTAGTAGTTAAGTGTTAACTAGTTTACTTTTCGCCTAGATTTCTAGCAACGATCCGTTAACTAGGGTTTCTCGGTACCATATTTTTGTAAAATAGCATGGTTGATGCCTTGTGAGACCTCTATAGGATGCCTAGGAACCCTACACGAATACTCGTCGGGAACTTTAGTAGATGGCCGCACGCCTGATGCCGTCGACCAAGTGCACTTAGGCGGAACACCATGGCCGTGAGCACCCGAGTGGATGCTTTTGGAAACGGGGTTCTCCTAAAGTCACTTGGTCGGGGTTATGGGGCGTTGCTACCTAGTAAAGTTATCTGGCAAATGTTCGCGTACGATACGCAATTGCGACGGAGTTTCGATCCGAATCGAAACTTTGTGGCAATCGATCAATAGAGACTAACATACTATATTTACAAACACTAACTGGTTTTCACAAAACTAATTTAATATGGATTCCAAATATTGTATCACATATCAAACTTAAACCCAAAGCAATGTAAAAATTACGACTACGAAACACTCCGTATTATCCCCTTAACAAAATAACATCACATGCAATTTTGGGCTAATCAAACATAACCTGAAACCCCAAAAGCAAGTTAACAGAACACCACAAAAATTCCAACTTCAAATTGCTGCAGTAAACGGGTGAGGCCGGTTTTTTAAGCAACATGGCCGGCCACTTTATGATCAAAATGCCTCAAATTTTTCTGGTGTTCTAGACACTTCATAAGTAGCACTTTGCACTTGTTTAAAAAAATTTTATAGACCTTAAAAAATTGAACAAAAACTTGGGGTTTCGGTTAACTGTTTCGAAGTTGTTTCAGTTTCGTAGTTTAACTAATATCGTCTAATCTTCTAGCTTTGGCTCTGATACCATGAAAGTGTTTGTTAGCACCACCACTTGGTTTTTCTAGCATCAAGCATGCCAATTTTATAGAATTAGGGGTGCTAATCGACACTAACCAAGATCTTAAACTAGATGATTAGGGTTTAACATGATATAACAAAACTTTACACTAAGAGAAAGGTGGCTACAACCTTTGTAGACCGTGTCCTTCTCTTCTCAAGCTCCGTGTAGTAGTCCACGCGACTCCACTAGGCTCCACTTAAAGTTGGATCGAGCTTCCTTTGCGATCTTCGTGCTGAAAATGATCCACCCGAAGTCCGCTAATCCAAGCTACCTCTTCACTAAACACTTTAGTGAAGGAAACACACTACACCAAAGCGCTAATCCAGTGTAGGATGGTGAAGTAGGGGTTTTGTTTGCTCACTAGGTTTCTCACAAGCTCAAGGTTTCACAACTCATGTGAGGGATTGAGCTTGGAGGAGGTGAGGAGGAGAATGAAGAGATCTAGAGAGAAGAACTCATCTTATGAGCTCAACTTGAGAAAATGAACCAAGTGTTGTGTAGAATGGATTGACCCCTCTCAGTTATTGAAGCATCCATTTGTTTCAAATAAACAAATAGAACCATGCTTCGATAGTGATAAGAGACCAATATAAAATACTACAAAGCCATGCTTCACCTATGCTCCTCATTTTCCACCTCATCATTTCCATTTCCAATAAATACAGAATCAACCATGCTTCATCATATATATTTATATATATATATATATCAAATATATATATATATCAAATATATATATATATTAATATATATATATAAAGAAAATTATTAGTGAGCAATAATATTAGTTAATAAATAATTATATAAAATATAAATATATATCATATTTTTAAATCAACACTTGATTTAATAATCCGGTTATATCACATATAACCGACTAATATCATTTATATGTATATCACATTATCAAATCAATACTTGATTCAATAATCCGGTTATATTACATATAACCTAACTGATATCAAATAACCGCCAGATTAGAATACGGTATCACTTACTCGTATTTAATCACGCCATCGCACATATCAGCATATGTGCCCTACTTCGTTTTGCTCGAACCAGGAAACTTCTATGAAGGACTCTAAAGACTCGTCAATACGCCAGCAGTAAGTGATGATCACATCAGTCACCCACAAGCCGTCAGAAGTATTAGCTGGACATAACGGCTACCCAGGTATTGAGCGAATAGAAGATCAACAAGCATGCTTGTCCAAACTCCCATGAAGCCTATAGGTAACACTTACCGTACAGTCCGGTCTCTTCGTTTGATATGTCGCATATCGAGTCTGGGGTGGTATCGTCAGACCCTAATAACTTGATAATTCATGATGATGTGTGGCCTATAACTGTATGAGAAACTACTGATAACACTTACCAGTAAATCTCATCAGCAGCCCTGGCCAGGGACTTCCTGTTATAGCCAATCGTGCATAGCGCAACATCAACTCCCTATACCGGGAGAGACGAAACCCCTCCTATCTCTCATTGCCTCCATGTGACCGGGACTGTACCCAAAATCCACTTGTTTGCACGACTCCTTTGAGCCGTGGTAGGGAGGAAATCAAAGCACAGTGGGAACCACACAAGATTCTATGACGATCTCGGGACTATAGACTAACCTGTACCAATATCACCAGAGAACTGCTATCTGACGATAGGTATAGTACCATATAAGAGATCTTGGCGAGTCCTATTCAGTGTACCCATTGTCTAATGAGCACCTATGTACAATTTTTGATGTCAAACACCAATGGATATGGGATCAACCATCGCCCTATACATGGTCAAGAAACGTACACACCAGTCGCCCTATACATGGTCAAGAAACGTACACACTAAGTAAGTTGCATAAAGATGGATATTTGAATACGTTCGAATTTTCATCTTATGAAACTTGTCAGTCTTGTCTCAAGGGAAAGATGACCAAATCTCCGTTTACCAGACACGGAGAAACAGTAGCAGAGCTCTTGGGACTCATACACAGTGATGTTGAACTGGACATCATACTCAGACAACGTCATCCCTGGGGTCATGATCAAAGCTTCAAAACTGCGAGCCCTAGCGTCACGAATGCTTTCTGGGAGGAAATGAGCCAGAAAGACTGCTGTAAACTCGGCCCAAGTCATAGGAGGTAGACCTGCAGCTCGACCTCTCACGACTGACTCGCACCATGTCTGCGCGAGGCCTTCTAGACGGAAACTCGCGAGTTCCACCCATCGATCGTCCGAACATCTGAGCGAACGGTAGATCCTGGCTAAACTGTCAAGGAATGTCTGCGGATTCTCTGCTGCATCGGTGCCCGTGAAGACTGGAGGTCTCAGCCTCATGAAATCCTGTAGCGATACTGGGATAGCCACGGTAGTAGTAGTAGGAGCAACTGTCTGGGCAGCAGGTACCATGGTTGTCTGTGATGTGGTAGGTACGTCCTCCGACCTCGGTGCACGACTAGCCGCTACTAAGGATCCCATCATCTGTCGTAACTCCTGCATACCTCCCATCATCTGTCGTAGCTCCTCCATACCTGACTCTAGCCTATCCATGCGGCATGGGGAATTCAGATCAGTCTGTCCCTAAGGCATAGGTACACCACCCTGCTCGGTCCTCATCTCGGACGAGCCTGCTTTGATCTCGTCTCGGGCGGCAGCCCTCTACGCTCTCGTAGCCTTCAGCGGCATAGTGGCCGGTACAGGAAACAGGATAATAAGAACAGTGCAATAGAATCATAGGATACACGGAATTGAAGAAGGAATTTTCAAGCAAGTATATCCTAAAGTCACTTAGGCGGAGTACCGTATCGGAAGTATGCCGCGGACATACGCACGCTACGTTACCCTGCTTAAGTCACTTACTCCATCTACCAAGGCCATCCTACACTCAGAAAGGTAAAACCTATCGCTCTGATACCAACTTTATCACGACCCGTGGGGTACGGAACGTGACTGGCACTTAAGTTATGAAACGTCTCAAGGCGTACGTAAAATAAGTAAGCCAAAGCCTAGAAATCAAAACCCGATTAAGAAATAAAGTGAAGGAAAACCAATTTAGTGAAAGTGATTTAACCCATTAAGTCACATCAAGCTTTTGAAAAGCAACATCCCTTTTTCCAAAAATTCCGGCAGAGTCTCCTTTGAAAAATCAGGCCCCCAAACGGGTACAAAATAGGAGTATAAAAGAATAACATGAAATATGGCATCCCCAAGCGGGAGCTAGCTCTTCGCCCCAAGGCGGTCACAAATTCCACGCAATGTAAAACAGTAATGTGCATAAATAAGCATAAGAAGCACAAGTACAATATCATGTTGACTCAAGTGAGCTCGACCCCAAATACAGCATAAAAATCCACAATTCTCACAGCCTCATCTCTAGGTCAATATACAACAATACAATAACAGGTGCAGCTGATACAGTAGATGGAGTACTCTAGATACAATGAATATACAAGGTGGTACAAAATAATAACACAACCCACCTATGAGCAAAAACCTCGAGTCTAGGCAAAAGAGGCAAAAGAAGCTAGTGCGCCCGCCGCTACTGTGCCGACGGAGCGGACCTGCAAAAAGGCTGTGGCACAACGGGGGTGAGTTGCCAACTCGTGAGTAATAAATAACATCTATAGAAGCTATCGCAAGCATGCACACAAGCATCCTAGCATCTATAATACAGATAAGGCAGGATATACTAGCAGGTATGTATGCAACATGAATGTGCTAGCAGGTATGTATGGAACATGAATCAACTCGTGATATGAATAGGTAGGTAAAGAATCATTATTTTCTTTCTTTTGGAATCTCTTTTGAAATATCAGCAAAACATCACTAGAATCATCAAGAATCCGTGTCCAGCATCGACACCTCAAAACTGTCTCAAATCTCATATATCCATATCACAGTATCTCTGGCCTCAGCCGTCCGGCTGACCCATCTCAAATATCCATATCTCAACATCTCGTGGCCACGGTCGGTATCCTATGGATATCCGTCGTGCCAAAAAGTCACCGGTAGATAGTCCATCCCCTGCCAGGCTCATCCTCTACTACTCGAACTTCTTGCTCCGGGGTACCTTACCGGGCCCACCATGTACCCGAGACGGTTCATCCAACTCCTCGAAACGGGTCTCGAAAACCACAGCAAACTCATGGTGGACGACCCTTACATCACTAGAAAAACGCAATTTTGCATATTTTAAAAAGGGTAATAAGTTTTTGAAATTTTTCGGCTTTCCCCCGAAATCCAGAAACATCATAAATCTCAAGAAATCCTCATAAGTGCATATGTCAATGATAATGAATGCATATGGTATCACTAATCAAATTGCAATGTATGATTAATAGACTAGGTATGAACAAATGATGTAATGAGATACATGCACATGAATAGCAATTCTACAATTTTATTTTAAGGATTTAATGCAATAGCACAGATTTACGCATCAATATGGTGACAATGTTCTAGATTATAAGTTACCTAGTGTCGTGGCTTGGAAATTACCAGGGCGTGTGTGTACACATGAATAGTGCTCGTGCTGCATATAAAAACTCTGGCAATGGTGTAGGTGTCCTATGGAACGAGTTCACATATGTAGGTAAAACATAGATCATGAATGTAGCAGATAACATGCAAGTATTATACCCCTAATTACTAACATCACTAAGAATCTATTAAAATTACTAAAACTAATGGGCGACTTGCGCCATCCAAACGATAGTCCCCCATAGATGTTACATCTACTCACCGGAAATCCCCAGCTAGCTATATCCAATCACCGCTTTCCCTTTTCGTGCCGCGTCCGAAGTCTCCGCGACCGATCCAGGAATTTGCACCAATACAAAACATAAGGTTACATATCATGAAACGACGCAAATCCTGAACGAAAATATCAACGTTCACAAGCTAGGCACAACGTACACAAGGTGCGCGGAACACACACGAAAATCGCAAAAACTATGTAGAATCGTCGTTTTGGGGCACCCGGTAAAACTAAAACCCGATCACACAAAATTCCGCATTCACATACCCTACAAGTCGTAGGAGATACTAAAAATATCATCAAGGTATCACAAATAATCCACCACTTAATTTTTATAACAACTTAGCAAGCACAAAGGATTTCCAAATTCGTGCAAACTTCGCGGATTTGCGACAAAAAGACTACTATCAAATATAACATCCAACCGCACAACTAGTTAGCCACAAACACTAAAATTACAACACATTAGCAATGCTTCAAATCCTATTTTCCATAAACAACTCTTTCTTGAATTTATAATCTAGCAATTCCAAATCAAATTCCACACTTGAAAACTTAAATTAACACAAATAAAAGCCCACATAAGAAAATTAACCTCTTAAATTAGGTTAGCAAAATAACTAGATAGCAAAATAGATTTAATTAGCCTAGTAATTGTGTGCTAAAACCCAAGATCATATCAAACTACTCTCTTTAAAAAAAAACTAGATTAGAAATTAACAACAAATTTAACACTTGAAGGTTCTAATTTAGCATATAACAACTACCAATTACCCAAAGATTGAAATTATACCTCAAAAGTTCAATCCTTAGCTGGCTCTAGCCTCCCAAGACACCTCCTTTTTCCAAGATTTAAACCAATTTGGGTGTTAGAAGAGATGGATTAAGGGTTTGCTTTGAAATTATGAAGGAATTTGTTGATTTTAATGAATTTTGATGGAATTTTCTTGATGAAAATGAGGGAAAAGAGAAGGAAAAAAATAATGGAGGGGGGATGAGCTGCTCTCGGCCAGCAGAGAAGGGAATGGGGAGAGAATGGTGTGGGTGTACATGATTTTCTCCAAGTCAAACCATCCATGCCTAAAAAACCATACCTAAATTAATATATTTTAATCAATTCTTCACTCCATTCACATGAGAAGAAGTCAAAAGGGGGGGGGGGAACGTGGGCAGCTACTGGTGATGGTGGGGCCGTCCAAGCAGGAGGGGTGAGGGTGTGAGGGATTGCACAAAAATATTCTATGCAAAAAGAACCCTCAAGTTACAAAAATTGCAAGTTTTAGCTTAATTTCTTTAAAATTTTAGTTTCCTTCGATTATAACTAAATAGAACTTAAAATAAAATACTAAAAATTTATATTACAAACTAGATTTTAGTTGTCATGGTTCCATAGATTAAAATTAGCCCATTCAAATTTGTAATTTTAACAGCTTAAAATAATATTAAAAATAGTAAAATAGGGAAAAATCTTTAAATGACCAGAAATTTATAAGTAACTCATTAGCTACTAAAAACTAGCAATTACCTATCCAAATTAGTTATAATTAGGCCTAAACTGCAAAATAACTATAATGACGATTTACGGAAAATACCAAATTTTCACCGATTTTCGGGAAAACACCAAAACGACTTTTCAAGGCATTACAAGCATATATGAGATATGTGCAGGACCAAGAATAATACGAGTATGTGATACCATATTCTATTCTCGCGATTTGTATAATCGGTCGGTTATATGCGATATAGCCGGGTTATCGAATCAAGTGTTGATTCGATATATTGATACACTAGATATTAGTCGGTTATATACGATATGACCGAATCATTAAATCAAGTGTTGATTTAATGATTTAATGTATAATTATTTATTTGATATATTACTTTACATTAACATGTATTGGTTCACTTAAGATTGCTTTTTTCACTTGATGTGCACATAATGTATATGTGATATATGTTTGTGTACATGATTATATCATGCTTGATGATACATGCAAAGATGGGTGGGTGTGTGACATACACCATGCTAATTATAATTTAGGTTTTTATTTATCTTAATTATTCAAAATGGTGGCATCTTTCGTCATGGCTTGAAGCTTCATGAAGCTCGAAGCATCTTTGACAAAGTCCACTTATTTTGTCTTGATTAAGGTATTTATTAACCAAACCATTATAATTAATCATGGTTATGTCTCTACAAAGGTTAATGGATGATAATAACTCACCCATGGTTGCATAATTATCATTATTCTTTTCTCATTTTCATTCTTGCTTCTTCTTCTTCTTCTTCATCCAAAAGAAAACCTTGCTAGATTTTTAGAAGTGAAAAAATAAAGTGAGAAATCAAAATTTAAAGTGAACCCATTTTCTATTTCATCATCCTCTACTACTTGCCATTTAGTTTAGGGTGTTCTCTTCACAAAGTTCTTGACCTAGTGAAGGGTTAGCTTGAGTTTGAGTCACCTCGATGTAGATCATCTTCGGTCTCGAAGTCTACGAGCAAGCTTGTTCATTTCACCGGGGAAATCCATTCTAGAGTTTGGGACTACGATGATCGCAGCGAAGGGACGTCAACACGGAGCTTTAGAAGTGAAGGATCAGATCTATAAAGGTTGTATTTTCGTTCACTTCTTTTATGTGATGATAGCTTACATGTATTGTTACCCTAGTTTTCTAGTACGATTCGTAGTTGATTGTTTAGCACACTTTGAATTTTTGTTGTGGCATGTATGATGCTTGCAAACCCTAGACTAGGTGCTAAGGAATCCCAACATGGTATCAGAGCCTAACTAGAAACTTAGACGATGTTAGATATAATAAGAAAACGAAACAAATCCGTATTACAATTTCTGCAACCCTGAACATATGCTCTCTGTTGATTTTCAAAAGTTCTGTAAAAATTATGCAAACAAGTGCAGAGTGATGTATGTGATACCTATAGTGCACAGAGCAAAAACGAGACCAAGTGCTCGGTTTTCAACCGAGCACTCTTCCCCAAAAACCGAGGAGGCCGGCCCCCTAGGCTCCTTCTGGTTCGTTTTTGTTTTGTGCTCTGGTGTGTGTATTTTGGGGTTTCAGGTATTGTTTGCTTTGTCCAAATTTTAATGTGATGTAAATTTTTCTATAAGACTAAAATGGAGTGTTTTGTAGTCGTATAATTTAACATTGTGATAGTAACCTAGGCTATGTTTTACAGTTCGAACGATCTTCAAACATCACCCCATGTCCCCTCTTGAAATTTCCAAGTGTTGGAATTTTTTCAAGTTAATTATATTCAATATTCGTGCAAGTAACTCTTTGGACCCTCTAGAAGAACAAAAACCTTAACTCGATTCTATGCCCTCGGAACCGCGGCTTGAACCCTAGGGTTTGCCGTGGTTCCACGGTGTCATAGGTGAGGCATTGGTTTGACCCATCTACTGCTGGATCATAGGTACCGTGGCACGTTTTGGGTACTTTAACTTCGCTCAAGTGTTGAGCTCATTGGGAGATGAGGGTGTTGTTTGATTCGCTCGAAACGTTTAACATCGTCTAGTATAATGTGATACAATACTTGGAATCAACAACATTTGAATTTTATAAATCTAGCAATTTAGTCTCATTTGATCGGTTGCCACGGGATTTTGATGCGATCAAAAGTCCGTCGCAATCACATTGTGTATTCGGATACTCGCCGGGTAACATTACTTGATAGCCACGCCCCATAACCTCGACCAAGTGACTGTAGGAGAACTCCGTTGCCAAAAAGCATCCATCCGGGTGCTCGCGGCCGCCGCCTAAGTGCACTTCGTCGTCGGCAGTGGGGGGTGCGGCCGTCTACTAAAGTTTCCGACGAGTATTCAATAGGGATGACGGGAATCTTGTTGCATTGCCCGAATGATTATTGGAAAGTGTTTTCAATATCGAGATTAAAATGCAGGGTTTATAATTGTTAGGCATGCGATGTCTAAGGAATTCATAATGTTAGGCATGAAATCTGCAATATGAGATATTATGGGTTTATGATGTTTAAGGTTGTTGCGGATTCCAACTGTTGTAGTTTTCATTTTCTTTTCTGCGATTGTAAGTGTAATATGTTGGGTATCGCCTGTTTCATTGCTATACGTCAACGACAATTGGGATACGCATATTTACTTACGTTGATGACATGCGATGTTATGTGTTGCTGGATATGTTATATTGGATCGTCATGTTTGAATAGCCGGGTTTTTTTTATGTGAGATGAGTGTTTTTCATTTTCATTCATGTAAAAACTTGTATGCAATATTCTTTTATTTGGGGCACTTCCGGGTTGAGGAAGATGTCACCGTTGATGTATATTATTTACTTTTCCGCATTAGGATAGACCCAAGGAGAGGAGCACAAGTAACCGGATTCTAGAGTCCAGTGGGAGACCATCTCGAGGCGTCGAGACCGGGTCTACTAACTCTAGAATTGGTAGGGTTGCTTTCCGCTATCGTAGGGGTCTAGGGATGTGGGTTTGGCTATTCATCACGACCGTGGAATCCGTGTTTTATACAGGCTCAAAATAAAACACGGACATCCTAGTATATCCAATATTTCATATGCTGTTTTTTATTGCAATATCTGTGATGTGATCATTTGATATATGGAGATAGATACTGTATATAGTATATATGATATATTATATAGACTTTGCTTATGTTTTACATCCGTGCTAGCCCTGCCCCGCTCTGCTAATAGTTACCTAACCTAACGGTGCACGGAGGGTCATCGAGGCGAATGCGGATGGCATAAGCGTACGTTGTATTTATCTGTGATGCTTAGATGACTTAAATGATGGGACATTCATTAATGAGATTAATGAAAGAAAATTAACCTAAAAGATGTTGTGGAATCGAATTTCAAAAATTTGGTAGCTCTAGTTGTTGCTTTGCATAGCGGTATTCCTCGTAGAATATCAAGCACCTCATTCGATGAGGAAAGAGCCGAGATCCCTTCACCGGGAGTGACCTCTTTAGCAATAATTAGTAGATGGTACAACCTTCGGTTTGTCTTTTGATTGCTTTTCTAGTTCTTGCTTTGCATAGTGGTATTGTGAATATCCTGCACCTCATTCGACGAGGAAAGAGCCGAGATCCCTTCACCGGGAGTGACCTCTTTAGCAAAACTAACAAAAGCCTCAAAAACACTCCGTTTTAAACCATTTGATTCTGCAACGAGATCAAGTTCAAAGCGTTAAAGGTAAAAACCATCCGCAACCCTCCGTCATTTTAGGAAGTAGAGTACTTAGTATTCGTGCTGCGTTTGTCGACCATAGCCGAGGCGTAGTGTACGGTAGCTAAGTGATGTCTTCCTACACAGTATATAATGCGATTAGTTAGGACAGTCATGTGACTTTGTTGACCATAGCCAAGGGTCATGTGGGTGGGTCTAATTAATCACGAAATGACAGGTAAAACTTGACTAGTGCTTATGATTTGTTGACCATAGCCAAGGTCATAAGTGCTAGGGGTAAAAAGCTTTATCGGGAGTTTCAAGTGTTGAAATTTGCAATGAGATTGCATACCTTCTATAAGATAGTTGGATCCTGATACCCACTACGAGTAATAGTTACTCCTGGGAGAGTTTTTCACTTTACAATTAGCCGATCAAGTAGGTGTCTAGAAAGGTGTCAATGGGGTTATGCCCCAGGGAAAATGAGGTTTATTTTAATTAGGTCCGTGTGAAAGCACGGGGAATCTCCCTCAAAGTACCGGCACTGGCCTGGCTGAAAGATTGGCGAACTTGTAGAGTGTAATTAATCACGGCTAGTCTTTCCTTTTAAGGTTTGATGGAAGATTTGATAAAAATAGTGGGAGCCATCCTGATTAGATAAAACATATATCCAATCTAATCTTGCAAGAGCGCACGCAGAGTGTTTTCTTCTCTCTCTCTCCAGGTAGTGACCATATCACACCTTAATCAAGACATAATATGGATGTATTGACCGAACCCGCTTGTTATACTGAGCTGGGCAATGTTGGTCCCACTCCAACTTATAATTGTTATAAGACCGGGCAGGAAATAGGGGAATACCAGGATTCCCATGCCGCCCAAATGAAGAATGTGCATGATGATGCATTTTCTTCGGGTGTGTTCATTACATAGAACTGTTTCTCAGTATCCTCTACGTCCTGGGTATTTGATACCGGATCAGGATCCCGGATATGTAATTTGTTACATGGGCTATAGATAGGTAGAGAACTGAGAACGGGTGATAGAATTTCAAGAGTTGGAAACGTTGCAATTGTTGCAGCCAAAGTGTTGGCAGTTATCACCCTATATTACCAAATACATTGATTCTGAATGAATGTTATTAGATACCGAACCTGATATACAACATCATATCAGTCTCTTTATTTATTAAAGAAAGGATATAATTTTGTATTGTTGGATAATGTTTTGAACATTTCCTGTATCAAGAGTTGATCGGTTCAGGCACGTTATCTAAAAGCATATACATTATAAATCAAATCATGGTTCTTAACATACAGAGCACACACAAGAGGAAGAGTTCAGAAATAAACGAATTCTTCTTGAGGCATTGTAAACTAGGTCATATCAATGAGACCCGACTAGCTAAGTTACATTTAGATGCATATTTAAATCAGTTTGAATTTACATCTTGTAAAACTTGGCAGTCATGTCATAAAGATAAGATGACCATAGCTCCGTTTACTTGAAACAGAGAAAGGGTTAGTGAACTCTTGGGACTAATACATGATGATGTATGAAAGTCCCCAGTCTGCATATGCCAGGACTGGTTCTTTATACTTCCTTACATTCACTGATGATCTCTCAAGATTCGGACACATGTTCCTATTGAAACACATGTCTGAGGCTTTTGAGAACTTCAAAGAATATAAGATAGAAGTAGAGAACCAATATAGGAACAAGTATTAGGTCCTATGATGTGATCAGGGAGGAGAATACTTAGGCATAGAGACTCTAGACTATTCTAAAGGAAAAGAAGATTCTCCCTCAGCATTACTCCTCCGTATACACCACAGCATAAAGGTGTATCGGGGCAGAGCAATCGCACCCTATTAGATATGGTGTGCTCTATGATGAGTATTACTGAGTTACCTATTTCCTTTTAGGGAGTCATGCACTTGAAGAAGCTGCATACCTATTGAATTGGGTTCAAATCAAATCAGTGCCTACCACTCCATATGAGATATGGTATGGGAAGAGCCCATGTCTTGAGCAAGTTAAGATTTGGGGTTGTCCGGCCTATGTCAAAAGCAAAATCCGGACAAGCTCGAGGCAAGGTCAGTTCTGTAGAACTGGAAGGAGTTCCAGCTATACAAACTATAGCTAATGATTTTGAAGAACCAAAGGATTCAATAGTTCCCAACGAACCTCAGCCTCTCCACCGATCTGGTAGGGTTCCTCATCCGCCTGAGAGATACTTCGGTTTCTCGATGATAGTGGGAGCGAGGATTGCATCATAAGATGATGGCCCAACTAGTTTCAAGCAGGACATCGAGAGTGGGGACTCTGTAAGAATGGCTGGATGCTTGGCGATCTGAGATGGAATCTATATACACCAACAAAGTATGGACTTTGGTTGCTATATTTGAAGGGTTAAATCCCCATCAGGAGCAAGTATATCTTGAGAAGATTACTTGGTGTACATAGAAAAGTTGAGACTTTCAAAGCTAGACTTGTTAAAGGTTCTCGTCATCGACCAGGCGTGGATAATGATGAATCCTTTTCCAGTTGCTGTGCTTAAGTCCATCTGGATCCTACTTGCCATTTCTACGTACCATGACTACGATATCTGGTGGTTGGGTGTCATGACTGCTTTTCTAAATAATGATTTAGAAAAGAGCGCCTATAAGTACACAGCCAGAGGGTTTCGTAGACAGTGGGAGCGGAGGAAATGTGTGCAAGATGCTTTATGGGATAAAGCAGGCATCGCGGAGTTGGAACATCTGTTTTGATGTGGTAGTCAAAGAGTTTGACTTCATCAAGATGGAAGATGAACCTTGTATATAAAAAGGGGGTAGTAGAGAGTATGGTGGTCATTCTCGTATTGTGCGGAGATGCCATACTCTTGATAGGAAAAGAGTTTTCTATGCTACACTCTGTCAATCTCCTCTTATCACATTGATTCTCTATGTAGGATCTAGGTGATACCTCCCGAATCCTGGGTTTTGGATCTATGAGATAGATCTAAATGGATGTTAGGATTCTCACTAGGTGTAGTGAGATGGTATCAGTCGATCCTGGGGAGAATCACTGGATACCTTCCAGGTTGGTAAGGACGACTGAATGTCAGTCACAGGCATTGTCTTTACCCTCAGTAGAGGGACGGTATGTTGGAAGAGTTCCAAGTTAGATACCGTGACAAACTAGACAATAAAGGCTGGATACATCGCTACCAAAGATGCTACCAAAGATGTAGTCTGGGTGTATATTTGTTCATGAGATGAACTAGGTTCCTACCATTGTGTGATAATGGAGGTGTGGCTTTGGCCCAGGAACCCCGGTCCCATCAGTGACCCAGACATATTCCAAGGCAGTATCACCTGATCATGGAGATAGATGATCTCCAAGGAGATCGAGCTTAGGAGAGTAGACTCAGAGGACAACACGGCGGATCCACTCACAAAGGCCTTTTTCCCAAAGAGAGACTTTTATGGGATGGTTGAGTATGAGATACTACAACCACTGCTATATGATGGCCCTAGTGCCAGTAGGAGATTGTTAGTTGTATGTATTCCCTAGAGGCCATTATTGTAGATAAGATGTACATGATAGTTGATGCTGGGACATATATAGGGAGGACTTTCTTGCTCGACATGATAGTACGCTATCTGGTTGCTCTTTACCTTAACATATATACTTACTGTCTCTCTGTTATATGTTGATAAAGCCCTTAGGATGTGTACTCGACTTCCAGGATTACGATGCAGATCATACTAGTGGGGCCTGGGTAGTCCATGAGTACATCCTTCAATGTTCCTAGTCATGGGAATATCGAGACGGGGTATCGATATTCCAGACTAGACTAGAGTATATCTTCTCGACCCATGTGATGGGCGATAGATGATTCCATATCCATTGGTGTTTGACATCAAAGATGGTATACGGGTGCTCAGTGGAGACTCGGTACACTGAACGGACTCACCGAGAAATTCCAGATGGTATTATACCTCACGTCAGATGGCAGTTCTCTGGTGACACAGGTACAACTTAGTCTGTCGACCCGAGATCGTCATAGAGTCTTGTATGTCTCCCACTGTGCTTTGATTTCCACCCTACCACGGCTCTACTAAGTCGTGTAAATAGGTGGTTTTTATGTACAGTCCCGAGTCACATGGAGGCAATGAGCAATAGGAGGGAATTCTTCTCTCTCGGTATTGGGGGTTGATGTTGCGCTATGCTCGATTGGCCATAACTGGAAATTCCTAGCCAGGGTTGATGTGATTTACTGGTAAGTATTATCAGTAGTTTCATGCTCGTTATGGACCTTACATCGGCATGACTTATCAAGCTACTGGGGTCTGACGTTTACCACCCCTAGGCGAGATATGCGACATATCAGACAAACAGACCAGACTGTACGGTAAGTGTTTCTAATTGGATTCGTAGGAGTATGAGCAGGCTTGCTCGTTGATCTTCTGATCGTTCAATTCCCGGGTGGTCGTTACGTTTAGCAGACCGCTTGCGTCTTGTGGGTGACTGATATGATCACCACCTACTGCCGGCGTATTGACGAGTCTTTAGAGTCCTACACAGAGGTTTCCTGGCTCAAGCGAAACGAAAAAGGAGCATATATGAGATATGTGCAGGACCGAGAATAATACGAGTATGTGATACCGTATTCTATTCTCGCGATTTGTATCATCGGTCGGTTATATGCGATATAGCCGGGTTACCGAATCAAGTGTTGATTCGATATATTGATACACTGGATATTAGTCGGTTATAATCGATATGACCGGATCATTAAATCAAGTATTGATTTAATATATAATTATATATTTGATATATTACTTTACATTAACTAGTATTGGTTCACTTAAGATTGCTTTTCTCACTTGATGTGCACATAATGTATATGTGATACATGTTTGTGTACATGATTGTATCATGCTTGATGATACATGAAAAGTGTTGGGTTACGGCGGCGCTCCGATGGTCAAACCGACGCCGAATGCGGTACAAAAACTTTTTACGAAACCGGCGCCACCGCAGCCCAAATACCTGGATCGTTCCATTAACCGTAAACTAGCAAAATGTAAAATGAGTTTGAAAATTATACCGATCGATCCGTGTCCTTCGGTCTTTAATCTTCGCACCAAAATCCCGCTACTGCGCCGACGAAGTCCGCTCCCCGATCCCGCTCGTCGATGTAGCACCACGTCTTTGAATCTTTATACGGGCTCCTTCCTCGAACCGAGGCAACTCGGACATGAAGTTTGCTAGCCGACATGTCCAAGATTGATGTTGAGATAGTGTAGAATATTTAGTCTCAAGATACCCAAGTGATTGGGTGGAGGTAAATAGGAGTTGCCTGTAAGTGCACGGCGGCGCCCCGGTCGTCAATCCGACGGCCAAATGCGGAAGCGGTGATAAACTTTAATTTTGCAAACTAGCAAACCGGCACCACCGCGCACTAAAACCCGGATCGAACCATTAGCTAGTCCTAGCTAACTACAAGATAGGGAAGAGAGATATACCGACTGATCCGTGTCCTCCGGTATTCTCGTCGTCGTCCCGATCTCCCGCGGAATCTCCGGTCGTCACCTCCTTGCCGGAAGGGCACCACATCGCCTATATCTTTTACGGGCTACCACCTCAATGCCGAGGCAACTCGGGCACGAAGCTGGCTAGTCGACGTGCTCAAGGTTTGCTGTAGAATGTGTAGTGAAGAACCATGTCTCATATGGGGTTATGGAGTTTGCCATTTTGGTGGAGGGATGATACAAGAGCTATGTGGAGGGACTTGGGGATTTTTGGAGCATGAAATGAAGCAAAAACCCACACCCAAAAATTTGGACAGCCTACTAGAGGAAGTGGCCGGCCATGCCAATGGGGAGAGGAGAATGAGAGTGAGTGAGGGAGTCTATCTCTCAAAAGAATGAGAGTCTCTCATAATGCAAGAGAGAGAGAGAGAAAAGGTGTGATGATGATCAAGAATCATCACAACCAAAAACATACTCCACCATCAATCATCAACAACCATGATAGCACCAAAACCAACACTCCAACAAGCTAATCATCACTTCCAAAAGTCATGCCATCATGAAGAAGGAAAGTCAAGTGATGGTGAGCCATCATGATCCAACAAAATGCAAAAGACCCCCTTCCAAAATGCTTATTTGCACAAATGCAAATAAGCCCTCCTCCGCCAATCTTCGGCCAATGAACGATACAAAGGAAATTGGCCGAAACGGAAAGCAAACTGGCAACTCCAGAAAACTGGTCCCGTAATAAATTACAGGAAAACCCCACAACTGTGCATACACACCCGCATCTGTATTCCGACCGGAATACAAATGCAATGAGACAAAATCTACACTGTACTATACTAGGATCCAGCTTAAACCAAAGCCGGCTAGTATTATCCGTTCTATCCTGATCCGTGCAATACCGCACATATCTGATCGAACCCTGCCATATATCCATACGGCCTGTAGTACAAACTGTCCGATCCTGATCCGTGCAATACCGCACGTATCTGATCGGACCTTGCCATATCTCCATACGGCCTCTACAACTTTTCGCCCGAAAGCTTGAGTAACTAAATGTGGGGGACTCTAAAGACTCATCAACACCTTGGTTGTGGATTTAACCACTAGCACGTCAGAGGTATAAGCCAATACGTAACGGGCTACCAGGTATTGACCAAAAGGGACGTCGATGAGCGAACTCATCCTGACACCCTACTGAGCCTGTCAGTGACAATATCCGTACAGTCCGGTCCGTTCGTTTATGAGCATCGCATGGCGGGCCTAGGGGGTTGGTAAAAGTCAGACCCCCAAAAGCGGTACAAGTCGTGTCGGAGTGTAGCCCAGAACACCCTGAGATACTACTGGAATACCTACCAGTAAATCTCCTTGCCTCGGCCGAGGGCTTCGTGTAATGGCTCTCCTAGACACAGCGCGACCTCACCCCCAATACCGGGAGAGACGAACCCCTGAAGATGCGCTCACTGCCTCCATGTGGCTCGGGACTGTACCCAACTAAAACCTGTTTGCACGACTCTTTTGAGCCGTGGTAGGGTAGTAATCAAAGTACAGTGGGAACTCACACAAGACAAATGACGATCCCCAGGTCGATGAACTAACCTGTACACATGTCACCAGGGAACTGCCATCTGACGTCTGGTATATGACCAATTAGCATGTTCCCGACGAGTCCTGTCCGGTGTACTCATAACCCAATGAGCACCTGTATACATCTTAGGTGAACTAACTGACACCAGTGGCTTCTGAGACCGGCCACCGCTTCTCGTCGGGGTCTCGACTGTATACACTAGTCTACTCTGGAGTATCGATGCCCTGTCTCGAAACTCTCACGACTAGGGACCATTTAAGGATATGCTTATAGACTGCCAGCTCCCATGTATATGATCGCCCTCATACTGCTGGTGGTCAAGCAAGAATCCTAGGGGCTCTACCAACGTGTAATAGCGACCTGTAAGGTCACCTAAAGCAGTACACGATGATAAAGGTAAACCAGATAGCATACTATCATCTCGAGTAAGACTGTCCTACCGGGATAGGTCCTCCATCAATCATTACAATCACGTACCTGTGATCCAATAATTGACTCTGAGGGCACTATCTCCAACAATCTCTCACTTGCACTCAAGGCTAATTATTGCGATGTCGCATGCTCACAGCCCGTGTGATACCGAACACCCAACTCCTCTACTAGTCAGTCTCACAAAGCTCGTTTGCGAAACTATTGCGTTCGATGAATAGCCTCAGTGAGTGGATCCGCCTTGATGTTTCTTTCTATGTCTCTCTAAATCTCATGTTCGCGGAGAAAACCATCTCCCGAAATGAGCAATACCTGTCTTAGAATGTCTGGATGTCTGATGGGACCTAGCTCATAAATGAACTCCAAATCCAAACTTCTTAGACTGTATCGTCAACTGAACTTAATCAGTATCCTGCGCCATGCCTCCCTCAGTATCTTCCTGGATCACCTGTCCAGAATACTGCCCCTCGTCAGAGGGAAAACTATAACTCTGACAATCACCCTGTCGTCCATGTCACCTTGGAAGCCTGGAATGATAACTGTCTCCTTAATGAGGCTGTCGTTATCATTTCCCTAGAACATCTACTTGTGTTCTAAAGTTGCTCCCGACTGTTTCTCCAGGATTGGATCAATATCAACTTATTGCATCTAGTGCAAGAACAACATCTGGTGTGGTACTTGACATCTCATGATTGACTCAATTGCCTGAGCAAGTGATCTGCCAATCATGCACATCCCTCTCCTCTTTAGTCTGTAAGACACCTTTAGAGAGGGTGACTCCATTACCTGCAGGTACACTACCGTGCCAGGAGTCGTCCATTCTAAATACTCTTAGAATGCTGTCTAAGTACCCAGATTGGGAAACCACCCAAATCTAGATCTAAAACCATAGATCTAGTAACCAGTATGTCTGATATAATGTCCAAGTCCCATGTGGAGAAACCACTGTGTGAAGACCAAAGTATAACCGATCGAAGTATAGGAATATCACTTCCTACTTTGTGTATGTCATCCAAAACCCGGATCTCACACCCTACTACCTTCTCAACAGATCCATCCCCTATTCTGATGACGTCAAGCCTATAACTGTCACATCAGAAATAGATGATCTATCTCTGCTATATCTGCTTTAGTCTATAAATAGACATAAGCCTGATGTCCACCAATGCTTCCGCTGCTCCCACTGACTACGACAACCCTCTGGCAGAGTCATATACACGTACACTTCTGAAGCCAGTTCAGAACGACGCTATACTCATCCTCCTGCCGGGTCTCACAGCCTGGAACATCAGCAATGGCAAGTGTGGGTAAACAAGAACTTCCCTGTCACCGTCCTTGAGGCTACCGGAGTGCCTCTCGGGTGCCTGAAGTTACCCACCGAATCTGCGGAGTGGCCAATGGAAAGTCAAACCAGATTGAATCTTTAGGTTCCTATCAAATCTTCAGTAATCGTTTGTGGTTCTGGAATCACTTCCAGTTCTACCATACTCCCACTGCTGTTTTCTGAAAAAATCCATTTTTAATAAAACTGTGGCGAGTCAAGAACAATATCACTATTGATCTTTCTTATGGTAGAAAGTCAACCCTCGTCATAGCCTGGGTCAACCCACAAACAGCCATTACAGAAACATGCCTGGAGTTGTCCAGTGTCTGGTTTTAATCATAAGCTGGACAACTCCCCGTACCTTAACATCGTTAAGATATGAACTGTTCTATATCCAATATAGAAACAGAGGAACTGATTTAATTGAACCAGATCCAAATCATGCAACTGTCTCCAGTGCATGTCAACTAAATGGAAGGAAGCCGATCAGCGTTACTCAATTTAGGAATGCTTCCAATTATGAGTAACCTGAAAGAGAAGCTAGTTCTCTTAATCATTACTATCATCTGAATACCATACTCAAGTATCTACATCTCCGATCACTTTGAAGAATCCCGATACTTGCAATATCTGGTTCTCTACTTTATCCAAATACCTATAACTTCTCAAAATTCGGACCCTGTGTTTCCACAAAACACCTGTCTAAAAACTAGAGAAGTCATAAGTAAACCGAATATAGTACGAGGACCAACCCCTCTGTCCTGATGGACCCTGGACAACATACAATACTCTGTATAAGTCCCTTGAGTCTGATAACTCAATCCCTGTGTGTCGTAGGTTGAAAACTGTGCTTATGGTTAAGAAGAATTACACCGCTGTTTAATGCTCCTTACCTAACCATCCACTGATATAGGTAAATGTCACTGACATAATTTCAAAAGGTATATCTCACTCTATGAAAATAGACGTACAGATATATCGATTTGAAATTGGTGCATAACAGCGGATATTCAAAATCAAATATTTGCCGACCGGCAAACAGCCCTGGTGATTTCCTCAAATATCACCGATTACAACGAATCCCGATATAATGAGGATGATCGCCCAATTCCCAACAACTTACTCCCACTCATCATCTGTAAAACCATACAGATGTGAGACTCATACCTGGTAAATATATACCCTGGAGCAAGTGTTAATTGGGAAATCAGTTTTCTTTTAACAGTACACAGTGAAACAGAAACATTGAAATGTTTCGATGGGGTATCCTGGTATTACTAGTAATGCCTCTTCCATTATCCGATTCATAACTATAACCGTATAAATCTCTGCCACCTCTCCAAATCCCTTCATATGTCTTTAGTCATTACCTTCTGCACACCCCTTTAGGCCAAATGGTTTTCTTCCTTCCCTACCGTTCGGCACCAGCCTATGGTTTGGAAGAAGACTATCCAATAAGCATAATGGGTATACTGTCCTAATCCTAGGAGCACTCGCAATGCGAGAGAAGGTGAGGATAAAAGACAACCGAATAAACCTTATTCTAATTTCTCCTGGACCAGAATCCATCCCCGAACTGGAACAAGTTCCTTTCGAGTTCGTATATAACCATACGATGGAGTATCCAAATAACTGTGGATCTTCGTAGTGATACGGAGTGTCCTGGAGAAATACAAAGGTGATGTGGGAGTGGTAATGAAATACTTGGTTTGGTCGTGAATATCAGTCGCAATTTACTTTGCCCTCCTTCTAAACCCTTTCTTTGTTTTAACTTAATACCTTCTGTACACCGTTTAGGCTAATTGGGTTTCTTCATTCCCTACCGGTCGGTACCTGCCTATGGTTTGGAAGAAGACTGTCCAATTTGCGTAATAGGTGTACTATCTCCTAAAACCAAGGAGTACTCGCAACCTGAGAGAAGGTAAAAGGAAAAGATAACTGAATAATCCTATCCGTTTTCTCCAGAACCTGAAACCATCCTCGAATAAATTCTTTCGAGTTCGTATCTAACCATACGATGGTTTTGTCCAATGGAAGTGGACGTTCGTAGTAATACGGGGTGTCCTGGAGAAAAGGGTAAAAGTAGGAGTGGCAATGAGGTCTGCAACTCTGACAATCCAAAAGCCAGTTTTTAAGAAGGTTCGGTCAATTTGGTTACTGAGTCATAGTCTTAGGGTCGGGTCAATGGTCGCTGCCGAAGAGAGAGAGAAAAGAAACACTCAGCGTGCACTCTAACCTAGATCAGAATGGTTACCAATTTATCTAATCTGGAAACCTCCCACTGTACCGTCAAATTCTCCTCCAAACCTGAAAGAAGAATTAGTCGGGATCACCCGAGGAGTAAACCAACTCATCAGTGGGAATCGGGATCCAACTATCACCGTATGATAACGTGACGGAATCCGCTCACGCTATCACACTCCAGAAGGTATGCGCATATCTGGCAAGTTTCAGTTCTTTTGAAACTCCCGATGTGATTTTTACCCCATGCTCTTATGACCTTGACTTTGGCCAACAAATCATAAGTCACATGTCAAGTTCTACCCGTCATTCTCCAGGTTGATTTGAATCCACCCGTACCTACCCTTGACTTTGGCCAACAAGGCAGTACGACTGTTCCAAACCAACGCATCTATCTATGATGCATATGAATAACCAACAGCTACCAAACACTGTGCCTTGACTTTGGCCAACAAACACAGCTTGAATACTATTGACTATCCATATGAAACGACGGAGGGCCACGAATGGTTTCTGGCGAAAACCTTTAACGTAATGAACTTGATATCGTTGAAGGAACGGATAGCTTTTTAGAAAATATAGTAACGAAAACCTTCGCTAAAGAGGTCACTCCCGGTGAAGGGATCTCGGCTCTTTCCCCGTAGAATGAGGTGCAGGATATTCAAACTGAATACCACGATGCAAAGCAAAAGTAATCGGCTATAGTGAAGTTAATACCCTGACGCAAACTTCTGTCCAAGGGGTCACTCCCGGTGAAGGGATCTCGGCCCTTGCCTCGTCGACTGAGGTGCTGGATATTCATAACCGAATATCACTGTGCAAAACAAAAGTGAACGTCCTTGCAATAACAGCTTTTTGAAAAGTGTTCCAACAACATCAGATTAGGTTTGTTTTAACTTGCATTGATCCGAATCAACGCAGTCCCATCAATTGATCACACCACAAAGAACGAAAATATACTGATGTACGTATATGCCATCCGCATTCGCCACTGGGTCCCGTCATTACCCGTTAGGTTAGCTAACTAACGACAGAGCGGGGACTGGACTAGCGCGGATGCAAAACATATACAACATCTACTAATATATATACCAATATATTATATTCGCTCAAGGCGTGATAAAATGCAACATCACATAAATGTACAGCATCATAGAACAATACAGATATCTGGGATCCCCGGGTTTCACAGAGCCACTACTGAAACCCGACGTTCCCCTGGTCGTGTGGATAGCCTGTGCAATGAAATCCTAGACCCTTACGGGCGCGGCAAGTTACCCGCCAAAACCTGAAGCGAGGCAGCCCTCTTCAGCGACGTGAATGGACCACCCGGCACTTTACGGAATCCGGCAACTTGGGCACCCCTCCTGGGTCAACCTGTACCCCCTACGAGTGCGGCGAATAGCCCGCCAATCCTAGAGTGAATCCCCCTCCGTCTCAATGCCATGAGATGCGGGCTTGTTGCCCTCCAGAATCCGGCCATCCGTGCACCCCTCCGCGGGGCAATCCTAGTACAGAAAGTAAAATATACATACAACGGGTACATCGACCGCAACCTGGCCATGCCCCAAAATAATAATACAAACAGGCAGTGACGGCAGTCCACATGTCGGACGCTCGCCCCGCAATATCATAATACAACAAAACACTGTACTAGCATTGCATCCAGGCTATCCCCACGACCGATCCGCAACATCACAGCAAATACACAGAACATCAACGTGAAAATCACGTTCGCAAATCCGTCTAACCGGACTATAGCAGTTAGACAGGATTTACCGATCGAGTGACATTCACGGTCGCAGATATAATGTAAATACTGTGAAATAATGTGTTTAAAATATCCGATCGATCAAATTTTAACAAGTGGGCCCCAAAGTACTACTGTAGCACATCAAGAAATTCTGAGCCTAATATTAATATTCCAAAACCCCTAAAAACAGCCAAAAAAGATACTGCAGAAATTTAATGCAGCGACCCCAAAATAGTGCGGCGGAACCGCGGCCCAAAGGGGTGTTTGGCCGCGGTTCCGCGCTCCTATAGTGGAGTTAGTGCATCGAATTTTCACAGAACTCTTATATCTTCTAGTACATCACTTTTCTGCAACCTGAAAAAATTTCCGACTCCAAAAAATTTCAACAGAAAACTGATGCGAACAAAAACGCGGATTTTGGAATTTTGGTCGATCGGAAATGTAAACACATTAAACAAAGCTGGACTAAGTTAATGGCGAGGCTCTGATACCACTGTAAGTGCACGGCGGCGCCCCGGTCGTCAATCCGACGGCCAAATGCAGAAGCGGTGATAAACATTAATTTTGCAAACTAGCAAACCGGCACCACCGCGCACTAAAACCCGGATCGAACCATTAGCTAGTCCTAGCTAACTACAAGATAGGGAAGAGAGATATACCGACTGATCCGTGTCCTCCGGTCTTCTCGTCGTCGTCCCGATCTCCCGCGGAATCTCCGGTCGTCACCTCCTTGCCGGAAGGGCACCACATCGCCTACATCTTTTACGGGCTCCCACCTCAATGCCGAGGCAACTCGGGCATGAAGCTGGCTAGTCGACGTGCTCAAGGTTTGCTGTAGAATGTGTAGTGAAGAACCATGTCTCATATGGGGTTATGGAGTTTGCCATTTTGGTGGAGGGATGATACAAGAGCTATGTGGAGGGACTTGGGGATTTTTGGAGCATGAAATGAAGCAAAAACCCACATCCAAAAATTTAGACAGCCAACTAGAGGAAGTGGCCGGCCATGCCAATGGGGAGAGGAGAATGAGAGTGAGTGAGGGAGTCTATCTCTCAAAAGAATGAGAGTCTCTCATAATGCAAGAGAGAGAGAAAGAAAAGGTGTGATGATGATCAAGAATCATCACAACCAAAAACATACTCCACCATCAATCATCAACAACCATGATAGCACCAAAACCAACACTCCAACAAGCAAATCATCACTTCCAAAAGTCATGCCATCATGAAGAAGGAAAGTCAAGTGATGGTGAGCCATCATGATCCAACAAAATGCAAAAGACCCCCTTCCAAAATGCTTATTTGCACAAATGCAAATAAGCCCTCCTCCACCAATCTTCGGCCAATGAACGATACAAAGGAAATTGGCCGAAACGGAAAGCAAACTGGCAACTCCAGAAAACTGGTCCCGTAATAAATTACAGGAAAACCCCACAACTGTGCATACACACCCGCATCTGTATTCCGACCGGAAAACAAATGCAATGAGACAAAATCTACACTGTACTATACTAGGATCCGGCTTAAACCAAAGCCGGCTAGTATTATCCGTTCGATCCTGATCCGTGCAATACAGCACGTATCTGATCGAACCCTGCCATATATCCATACGGCCCGTAGTACAAACTGTCCGATCCTGATCCGTGCAATACCGCACGTATCTGATTGGACCTTGCCATGTCTCCATACGGCCTCTACAGCTTTTCGCCCGAAAGCTTGAGTAACTAAATGTGGGGGACTCTAAAGACTCATCAACACCTTGGTTGTGGATTTAACCACTAGCACGTCAGAGGTATAAGCCAATACGTAACGGGCTACCAGGTATTGACCAAAAGGGACGTCGATGAGCGAACTCATCCTGACACCCTACTGAGCCTGTCAGTGACAATGTCCGTACAGTCTGGTCCGTTCGTTTATGAGCATCGCATGGCGGGCCTAGGGGGTTGGTAAAAGTCAGACCCCCAAAAGCGGTACAAGTCGTGTCGGAGTGTAGCCCAGAACACCCTGAGATACTACTGGAATACCTACCAGTAAATCTCCTTGCCTCGGCCGAGGGCTTCGTGTAATGGCTCTCCTAGACACAGCGCGACCTCACCCCCAATACCGGGAGAGACGAACCCCTGAAGATGCGCTCACTGCCTCCATGTGGCTCGGGACTGTACCCAACTAAAACCTGTTTGCACGACTCCTTTGAGCCGTGGTAGGATAGTAATCAAAGTACAGTGGGAACTCACACAAGACAAATGATGATCCCCAGGTCGATGAACTAACCTGTACACATGTCACCAGGGAACTGCCATCTGACGTCTGGTATATGACCAACTAGCATGTTCCCGGCGAGTCCTGTCCGGTGTACTCATAACCCAATGAGCACCTGTATACATCTTAGGTGAACCAACTGACACCAGTGGCTTGTGAGACTGGCCACCACCCCTCGTCGGGGTCTCGACTGTATACACTAGTCTACTTTGGAGTATCGATGCCCTGTCTCGAAACTCTCACGACTAGGGACCATTTAAGGATATGCTTATAGACTGCCAGCTCCCACGTATATGATCGCCCTCATACTGCTGGTGGTCAAGCAAGAATCCTAGGGGCTCTACCAACGTGTAATAGCGACCTGTAAGGTCACCTAAAGAAGTACACGATGATAAAGGTAAACCAGATAGCATACCATCATCTCGAGTAAGACTGTCCTACCGGGATAGGTCCTCCGTCAATCATTACAATCACGTACCTGTGATCCAATAATTGACTCTGAGGGCACTATCTCCAACATTGCCATTTTAGGATTGGATGAAATGAGCAACGGAAAATACCATGAAAAATTCCTCACTCAACCAAAAAAAATGAGCTCGGCCACTGTGGTGGGAGGGGGCTGAAATGGTAGTGCTCTCTGGGGAAAAACCAAGAAGTGAAGAAGTTGCTATATCTAAATTAATCATTCCAAATTAATTCTTATATCCCCCAAAAGATGGCAGCCTCCCACCACAGAAAACGCCTCCCCATTTTCAAATTGCTGGCAAAAATTCAAGGAGCCCCTTCCCACAAAAAAACAGACACCCCACACTTTAGCTATGCTTCCCATGCTCATCAGAATAGTGCTCGGCCCGAAAGGAATGGGCAGTCATCACAGTGCATGGTTTTCAGTGCAAGTCAAGGTCAAAAAACTCACAATAATCAAACAAGGATAGGGATCATCTAAGACGGTAAATGAAACTGGCAACTCCCAAAATAATCCGGTAGCGAATTACGAGATTACACCTCAACTGTAAATACATACCCGTATTTGTATTCTGACAGAATACAAATGCAACGAGACAAAAAAATATTGCTGCAGTATAATACTAGGATCCGGCTTAAACCAAAGCCTGCTAGTATTATCCGCCCGATCATGATCCGTGCACAAGTGCACGGATATGATCGAACCCCGCCATATATCCATACGGCCTCTACAACGTTTCGCCCGAACTTGGGAAACTGTCTGTGGGGGACTCTAATGACTCATCAATACATTGGCGCTGGGTATAACTACTAGCACGTCAGAGGTACAGCTGTACGTAACGGTTGCCTATGTATTGATCGGAAGAGAAGCTGATGAGCGAACTCATCCAGAAACCTTACTGAGCCTGACAGTGATAATATCCATACAGTCCGGGCCGTTCGTCTATGAGTATCGCATATAGGGCCTAGGGGGTTGGTAAACGTCAGATCCCCAATAGCGGTATAAGTCGTGTCGGAGAGAAGCCCAGAACACCTTGAGATACTACTGGAATACCTACCAATAAATCTCGATTACCCTGGCCTGGGATATCGTGTAATGGCTCTCCTAAACAAAGCGCGATCTCACCGCCAATACCGGGAAAGACGAATCCCTGACGATCCGCTCACTGCCTCCATGTAGCTTGGGACTGTACCCAACTAAAACCTGTTTGCACGACTCCTTTGAGCCGTGGTAGGGTAGTAATCAAAGCACAGTGGGAACTCACACGAGACAAATGACGATCTCAGGTCAACAGACTAACCTGTACACATGTCACCTGGGAACTGCTATCTGACGATATGTATAATACCAACTAGCATGATCCCAGCGAGTCCTGTCCGGTGTACTCATAACCCAATGAGCACCTGTATACATCTTAGGTGAACCAACTGAAACCAATGTCTTGTGAGACCGGCTACCGCCCCTCGTCGGGGTCTCGACTGTATACACTAGTCTACTCTAGAGTATCGATGCCCTGTCTCGAAACTCCCACGACTAGGGACACTTTAAGGATGTGCTTATAGACCCCAGCACTCACGTATATGATCTCCATCATACTGCTGGCAGTCAAGCAAGAATCCTATGGGCTCTATCAATATGCAATAGTGAACTAAAGCATGTACACGATGATAAAGACAAACCAGATAGCATAATATTATCTCGAGCAAGACTGTCATATCGGTATAGGTCCTCCCTCAATCATTGCAATCATGTACCTGCGATCCAATAATTGACTTTGAGGGCACTATATTCAACAATCTCCCACTTGCATTTAAGGCTAATTATTGCGATGTCGCGTACTCACAGCTCGTGTGATACCGAACATCCAACTCCACTACTAATCAGTTTCACAAAGATCGTATGTAAAACTATTGTGTTCGAGAAATAGCCTCAGTGAGTGGATCCGCCCTGATGTTTCTTTCCATGTCTCTCTTTTTCTCAACTTCGCGGAGAAAGCCATCTCCCAAAATGAGCAATACCTGTCTTAAAATATGTCTGGATAGCTGATGGGACCCAGTTCATAAATGAACTCCAAATCCAGCAAACTTCTTAGACTGTATCCTCAACTGAATTTAATCAGTATCCTGCACCATGCCTCCTTCAGTATCCGCTTGGACTACCTGTCCAAACTACCGCCCCTCGTCAGAGGGAAAACTATAACTCTGACAGTAACTCTGTCATCCGGGTCACCTTGGAAGCCTGGAATGATAACCGTCTCCCAAAGGAGGCCGCCGTTATCAAATCCCTAGAACAACCATTTATTTTCTAAAACGCTTCCGAAAGTTTCTCCAGGATTGGATTAATATCAACTTATGTGGAGAAAACACTGTGTGACAACCATAGTATAACCAATCGTAGTATAGGAATTTCACTTCCAACTCTGTGTATGTAATCCAAATACCAGATCATCGTACCCTACTACCTCCTTAACAGATCCATCCCCTATTCTGATGAAGTCAAATCCTATGACTGTCATACTAGATATAGATGATCTATCTCTGCTATATTGCTTTAGTCTATAAATAGACATAAGCTACTTGTCCACTACGCTTCCGCTGCTCCCACTGACTACGACAACCCTCTGGCAGAGTCATATACACGTGCACTTCTAAAGATTGTTTAGAACGACGCTATACTCATCCTCCTGCCGGGTCTCATAGTCTGGAACAACAGTAATGGCAAGTCTGGGTAAACAAGAACCTCCCTGTCACCATCTTGGAGAATACCGAAGTACCTCTCGGGCGCCTGAGGTTACCCACCATATCAACGGAGTGGCTAATGGAATGCCAATCCTGATTGAATCTTTAGGTCCTATTAAATTTTCCGTAGTCGTTTGTGATTCTGGAATCTCTTCCAGTTCTACCATACTCCCACTACTGTTTTCTGAAGAAAAAAATCCATTTTACTAAAACTATGGCGAGTCAAGAACAATATCACTATTGATCTTCCAGAAGGTAGAAAGTCAACCCTCGTCAAAGCCCGGGTTAACCCACAAACTGCCATTACAGAAACGTGCCTTGAGTTATCCGGAGTCTGGTTTTAAGCATAAGCCGGACAACTCCTCGCACCTTAACATTGTTAAGATACGAACCATTCTATATACAATATAGAATTAGAGGCACTGATTTAATTGGAACCAGATTCAAATCATGCAGCTGTCTCCAGTGCATGTTCTCTAAATGGAGAGAGGCCGATCAACATTACTCAACTTAGGAGTGCATCCAATTGTGAGTAACCTGAAAGAGAAGTAAGTTCTCAAAAACCATTACTATCAACTGAATACCAACCACAAGTATCTACATCTTCGATCACCTTGAAGAATCCCGATACTTGCAACACCTGGTTCTCTACTTTATTCTTGTACCTATAACTTCTCAAACTTGGACCTTGTATTTCTACGAAACACATGTCTAAAACTTGAGAAGTCATAAGTAAACAAAATATAGTAGGAGGACCAACCCCTTTGTCCTAATGGACACTGGACAGCATACATACTTTGTATAAGTCCCCTGAGTTGAATAACTCAAACTCTGTGCATCGTAGGTTGAAAAGTGTACCCAGGCGATTTACTCAAATATCACCAATTACAACGAATTCCGATATAATGAGGATGATCACCTAATTTCCAATAACTTACTCCCACTCATCATCTGTAAAACCATACAGATGTGAGAATCATACCTGGTAAATACATACCCTGGAGCAAGGGTCCAATTGGGAAATCAGTTTTCAATTAATAATGCACAGTGAAATTGAAACATGAATATGTTTCGAAAGGGCATCCGGGTATTCCTAGTAACGCCTCTTCCAATATCCAGATTCATGACTGTAACCGTATATTTCCTTGCTATCTCTCCAAATCCCTTTATTTGTCTTTAGTCGTTACCTTTTGTACACCTTCGTTAGGCTTAATGGTTTTCTTCCTTCCTACCATTCGGCACCAGCCTATGGTTTGGAAGAAGACTATCCAATAAGCATAATAGGTGTATTGTCCTAATCCGAGGAGCACTCGCAACCTGAGAGAAGGTAAGGATAAAAGACAGCTGAATAAACCTTATTCTTATTTCTCCTGAACCAGAATCCATACTCGAAAAAGTTCCTTCGAGTTCGTATATAACTATACGATGGATTCATCCAATGGAATTGGATGTTCGTAGTGATACGAGGTGTTTTGGAGAAATACAAAGGTGAAGTAGGAGTGGCGATGAAATATGTGGTTTGGTCGTTAATGTTAACAGTCGCAATTTACCTTGCCCTCCTTCTGATCCCTTTATTTGTTTTTACTTATTACCTTCTGTACACCCAACTTAGGCTAATTGGTTTTCTTCATTCCCTACCTTTCGGCACATGCCTATGGTTTGGAAAAAGACTATCCAATAAACGTAATAGGTGTACCCTCTCCTAATCCTAGGAGCCCTCACAACCTGAGAGAAGGTAAAAGGAAAAGACAACTGAATAGTCCTATTCAATCTCTCCAAAACCAGAATCCATCCTCGAAGAAGTTCCTCCGAGTTCGTATATAAACATACGATAGATTTATCCAATGGAAGTGGATGTTCTTAATAATACGGGGTGTTCTGGAGAAACTCAAAGGGTAAAAGAAGGAGTGGCAATGATGTATGCAACTCAGACAATCCAAAAGCCAGTGTTTTAAGAAAGTTTAGTTAACTTGGTTACTAAGTCATAGTCTAGGGTTGGGTCATGGTCGCAGTCAAAGAGAGAGAGAAAGGAAACACTCTGTGTGTACTCTAACCTAAATCAGAATGGTTAATCATTTTTTCTAATCAGGAAACCTCCCACTGTACCCTCAAATTCTCCTCCAAACCTGAAAGAAGAATTAGTCGGGGTCACCCGAGGAGTAAACCAACTCATCAGTGGGAATCGGGATCCAACTATCATCGCATGATAACGTGATGGAATCCACTCACATTATCACACTCCAGAAGGTATGCTCAAGCCTGGCAAGTTTCCTGTATATTTGAAACTCCCGATGTGTGTTTTTACCCCTAGGACCCAAGTGACCCCAACAAATCAAAGAGTCCTAGTCAAGTTCAACCCGTCATTATCTTGATTGCATTAAACCGACCCGTCCGTGCCCTTGACGGAGTTAACAAGGCCGCACGACTGTCCTAACCAATCGCATATCCATGCAACAAACAAGCACCACTTAGCTACCGACACTACGTCTTGACGGAGTCAACAAACGCAGCACGAATACTAAGCACTACTTGTAAGAAATGACGAAGGGCTACGACTGGTTTTTGACGAAAAACCTTTAGCGTAATGAACTTGATATCGTTGAAGGAATCCAAGTGGTTTTATAAAAAAATATAGTGGCGAAACTTTTGCTAAAGAGGTCACTCCCGGTGAAGAGATCTCGGCTCTTTCCTCATCGAATGAGGTGCAGGATATTCCAAACTGAATACCACGATGCAAAGCAAAAAGTAATCGACTATAGTGAAGTTATTACATTGACACAAACTTCTGCCCAAGAGGTCACTCCCGATGAAGGGATCTCGGCCCTTGCCTCGTCGAATGAGGTGCTGGATATTCATAACCGAATACCACTGTGCAAAGCAAAAGCGTACGTCTGTAATGTCATTTTTTAAAAACTTGGTTTTAACAACATCATATATAGGTTTGTTTTCTTTGCATTGATAAGAATTAACGCGGTCCCATCAATTGATCACACCAGAAAAGAACGAAAATATGATGTACGTATATGCCATCCGCATTCGTCACTGGGTCCCGTCATCACCCGTTAGGTTACTTAACTAACGACAGAGCGGGGACTGGACTAGCGCGGGTGCAAAACATATACAACATCTACTAGTATATATATCAATATATAATAATCGCTCCAGGTATGATAAATGCAACATCACAGAAAAGTAATAAGCATCACAGAACAATACAGATAATCTGGGATCCCCGGGATTCATTGAGCCACAAGTGAAACCCGACGTTCCCCTGATCGTGTGGATAGCCTGTGAAATGAAAACCCTAGACCCCTACGAGCGCGGCAAGTTACCCGCCAAAACCTGAAGCGAGGCAGCCCCCTTCAACAACGTGAATGGACCATCCAGCACTTCACAGAATCCGGTAACTTGAGCACCCCTCCTTGGGTCAACCTATACCCCCTACGAGTGCGGAGAATAGCCCGCCAATTCTAGAGTGAAGCCCCCTCCGTCTCAAAGCCATGAGATGCGGTCCCGTTGCCCTCTAGAACCCGGCTATCCGTGCACCCCACCGCGGGGTAATCCTAGTACAGAAAATAAAATATATACAACGGGTACACCGACCTCATCCCGGTTATGCCCCAAAAGAATAATATACAAACAGGCAGTGACGGCAGTTCACATGTCGGACGCTCGCCCCGCAATAACAAATGTACAAATAAATCCAAACTGCACTACCATTACACAAGAGCTATCTACCACGACAAAACCGCAACAGCACAGTACAACACAAAACATCAACGTGAATGTCACGTTCGCAAAACCCGTCTAAAAGAACTATAGCAATTAGACAAGTTTTACCGATCGAATGACATTCACGGTCACAAATAGTAATGTAAAGCACTGTTAACTAACTTGTTTAAATTTTTGATCGACAAAAATTTCCCGAGGTGGGCCCCAAGTACAAATCCAGCACTCAAAATAATCTGGGCCAAAACTAAATATTCCAGAAACCACAATTCCATGTGAAAGACCTCGAGAAGAAAATTGATGAAATGAAGCCCCAGAACGGCAGCGGAACCGCTGCCAAAACGTGGGTACGGCCGCGGTTCCGCGGCGTTCCTGAGGTATCAGCCAATCAAATTTCTCCCAGAGTCTAAGAAAAGCCTGCACGTTTTTCTGAAATACCCAAAATAATTTTTCGACGACAAATAAATTTCGACAGAAGCTTTGAACATGAAATTGCAGTTTTGAAAATTTTTTTCGATCGACGTTTTAAACATGTTAGAACAAGCTAGTATACGGTTAATAGCGTGGCTATGATACCATGTTGAGTTATGGCGGTGCCCCGGCGGTCAAACCGATGCCGAATGCGGAACAAAAACTTTTTACGAAACCGGCGCCACCGCAGCCCAAATACCCGGATCGTTCCATTAACCGTAAACTCACAATAATTAAATAAGGATAGGGATCATCTAAGACGGTAAATGAAACTGGCAACTCCCAAAATAATCCCGTAGCGAATTACGAGATTACACCTCAACTGTAAATACATACCCGTATTTGTATTCCGACCGAATACAAATGCAACGAGATAAAAAAATATTGTTGCTGTATAATACTAAGATCCGGCTTAAACCAAAGCCTGCTAGTATTATCCGTCCGATCCTGATCCATGCACAAGTGCACGGATATGATCGAACCCCGCCATATATCCATACGGCCTTTACAACGTTTCTCTCGAACTTGGGAAACTGTCTGTAAGGGACTCTAATGACTCATCAATACATTGGCACTGGGTATAACCACTAGCATGTCAGAGGTACTAGTTGTACGTAACGGTTGCCTATGTATTGATCGGAAGAGAATCTGACAAGCGAACTCATCCAGAAACCCTACTGAGCCTGACAGTGACAATATCCGTACAGTCCGGTCCGTTCGTTTATGAGTATCGCATATAGGGCCTAGGGGCCTGGTAAACATCAGATCCCCAATAGCGGTATAAGTCGTGTCGGAGAGAAGCCCAGAACACCCTGAGATACTACTGGAATACCTACCAGTAAATCTCGATTACCCTGGCCAAGAATTTCGTGTAATGGCTCTCCTAAACACAGCGCGATCTCACCCCTAATACCGGGAGAGACGAATCCCTGACGATCCGCTCACTGCCTCCATGTGGCTCGGGACTGTACCCAACTAAAACCTGTTTGCACGACTCCTTTGAGCCGTGGTAAGGTAGTAATCAAAGCACAGTAGGAACTCACACGAGACAAATGACGATCTCAGGTCGACAGACTAACCTGTACACATGTCACCTGGGAACTGCTATCTGACGATATGTATAATACCAACTAGCATGTTCCCGGCGAGTCCTGTCCGGTGTACTCATAACCCAATGAGCACCTGTATACATCTTAGGTGAACCAACTGACCCCAATGGCTTGTGAGACCGGCCACCGCCCCTCGTCGGGGTCTCGACTGCATACACTAGCCTACTCTGGAGTATCGATGCCTTGTCTCGAAACTCCCATGACTAGGGACACTTTAAGGATGTGCTTATAGACCCCAGCTCCTACGTATATGATCTCCATCATACTGCTGGCAGTCAAGCAAGAATCCTATGGGCTCTATCGACATACAATAGTGAACTAAATCATGTACACGATGACAAAGACAAACCAGACAGCATACTATCATCTCGAGCAAGACTGTCATATCGGTATAGGTCCTCCCTCAATCATTGCAATCACGTACCTGCGATCCAATAATTGACTTTGAGGGCACTATATTCAACACAAAGATGGGTGGATGTGTGACATACACCATGCTAATTATAATTTAGGTTTTTATTTATCTTAATTATTCAAAATGGTGGTATCTTTTGTCATAGGTTGAAGCTTCATGAAGCCTGAAGCATCTTTGACAAAGTCCATTTATTTTGTCTTGATTAAGATATTTATTAACCAAACCATTATAATTAATCAAGGTTATGTCTCTACAAAGGTTAGTGGATGATAATAACTCACCCATGGTTGCATAAGTATCATTATTCTTTTCTCATTTTCATTCTTGCTTCTTCTTCATCTTCATCCACAAGAAAACCTTGCTAGATTTTTAGAAGTGAAGAAATAAAGTGAGAAATCAAAATCTAAAGTGAACCCATTTCCTATTTCATCATCCTCTACTACTTTCCATTTAGTTTAGGTTGTTCTCTTCACAAAGTTCTTGACCTGGTGAAGGGTTAGCTTGAGTTTGAGTCATCTCGACGTAGATCATCTTCGGTCTCGAAGTCTACGAGCATGCTTGTTCATTTCACCGGGAAAATCCATTCTAGAGTTCGGGACTACGATGATCGCAGTGAAGGGACGTCAACACGGAGCTTTAGAAGTGAAGGACCGGATCTACAAAGGTTGTATTTTCGTTCACTTCTTTTATGTGATGATAGCTTACATGTATTGTTACCCTAGTTTTCTAGTACGATTCGTAGTTGATTGTTTAGCACCCCTTTGAATTTTTGTTGTGGCATGTGTGATGCTTGCAAACCCTAGGTTAGGTGCTAAGTAATCCTAACAAATAGAATACGGTATCACATATCGTATTAATCTCAGTCTCGCACATATCACTGTCACGACCCGAAATATTAGCTCGTGACCAGCACTTGAATCACGCTACGTCTAAAGGCGTAACGGAATTTAAGTAAGCTGAAACCCAGAAATCTAATCCTTTTTAAAAAAATAAAGGAGACGAAGTTTTGAAATAAAGGTATAATGAAATCAAGTTTTCTTAAATGCATGGAAAAGAGACATGAATAATGCAAGTGAAATTTACTAGTTTGAAAACATGTTTTGTCTTTTAAAAAATTTGGGCCGCACCTCCTTTATATATTTTGATCCAAAACCACAATACATGAAAAAATAAAGGCATCCCCAAGCGGGAGCTAGCTCTTCGCCAACCGGCAGATCACAACCACGCAAGCCAATATATGCAAGTATACGACGCCCAACGGTGAAGATCACCACAAAAGATAAAGAATAAAGCGAGAAATCAACCCAAAAAGGTGAACATAAAACCCATCGCTCAAGTCTCGCACTGGGATTGCGACGGTAGGATCGGACGGTGTGATTTATTATGGGTACTTAAATTGTATACTCGGCATCCACTATCCTGGACGATCAGAACCCTTTTATATATTCCAGTGTACTTGGTACGATACGCGAACCGATACGGATAAGTGGAGAAGCAATCATGGGACTTGGAAAGATGAATATGAATTGACCAGTGTGAACACACTTCGATTTTACGGTCAGGAAGATCCGTTTATCTTTCCGAACCAAGCGTTCCAAGTATACTACTTGTCAATATTACATAGCTTTTTCCAGTGACAGCAGTCCATATGTTGGTTGTGCTGTGCTGTTGCGGTTTTTTCGTGGTGGATAGCTCCTGTGCAATGGTAGTGCAGTTTGGATTTATTTGTACATTTGTTATTGCGGGGCGAGCGTCCGATATGTGGACTGTCGTCACTGCCTGTTTGTATATTATTATTTTGGGGCACGACCGGGATGAGGTCGGTGTACCCGTTGTATATATTTTATTTTCTGTACTAGGATTACCCCTCGGTGGGGTGCACGGATAGCCGGGTTCTAGAGGGCAACGGGCCCGCATCTCATGGCTTTGAGACGGAGGGGGCTTCACTCTAGAATTGGCGGGCTATTCGCAGCACTCGTAGGGGGTATAGGTTGACCCAAGGTGGGGTGCTCAAGTTAACGGATTTTGTGAAGTGCTGGGTGGTCCATTCATGTTGTTGAAGGGGGCTGCCTCGCTTCAGGTTTTCCATGAAGTGCTGGGTGGTCCATCCAACTATATAAAACCCATCGCTCAAGTCTCGCACTAACAGTCTTGCTAAGCCTCATTACTTACACAAATACTAGTTTTGATTGATGGAGTTGACTAGATACAATAAGAAATATAAATACAACAGTGGGTACGATACAAATGTCCCATCTACCAAAGCAATCACCCGAAAGCAACTGTGTGCCAGCGATGCCGCTACTGATCCAAGCGGCCGACCTGCAAGAACTGTGGCACAACGGGGGTGAGTTGCCAACTCGTGAGTAGAAAAATATCAACAGATAGAAATCGAATAAACAACGACTCCTAGGTCAACTATATCATAAAGGTAATACTATGATATCTATGGTGACCGGGTCATCATATGTGCCAACAATGTAATCAATACGTATATGTATGCGGATATAATCCAACAATATAATCAATATAGATATGCACGTGGATCTTGTCCAACCATATAATCAATGTATGTATTCATGCGAATCTCGTCCAACCATATAATCAGTGTATGTATGCATGTTGATCTCATCCAACCATAATCAATGTATGCATGTGGATCTCGTCAGACCATATAATCAATGTCTGTATGCAAGAAAATATGAAGATATAAATCAACGGTGTCCCTCGCGAAACATCAAAATCATGGAACCTGGGTGTCTAACATCGACACCCGAAAACATCATGAAACCCGTGTCCCGCATCGACACGTAAATCCTCATATCCCGGGCTCCGTCAGTCCGGATCTGCCCACGGGCTCCGTCAGTCTGGATCGGCCCATATCATCTCTCGACTCCGGTCAGTATCCTACGGATATCCGCCAGGCCCAACCAATCATCGGTAGGTAGTAGTCCCTCTGCCAGGCTTACCGTCTGTATACACAGCATCCCTTTCTTTCCCCAGGGTACCATACCGGGTCCACCATATACCCGCAATCGGCCTCATCCGCCTCCTCGAATCGGGTTTCACATGTCGCTATCAGAACCGAGAAAACACATGGAGGACGCACTGAAATATCATATCAAGAGAGACCGGGGTTTCTAAGCAACATATAATCTCTTTTAAAATGTCCACGGTTCTCAAATTCAGAAATCTCATGAAAATGGCATATCTCAATGCGTAAAATCATAGAGCATGATGTATGCGACATATAATAGAAATGCGAGCATATCCATGTATGATGCAACATAGAGTAGTGATATGCACATATCGAGGGAAAACCACTCTTTTACATGACACCAGTTTCAAAATATATCATGCGGTTCCCAAATCTCCAAAATCGAATGCAATACCGTATAAAGGTGCATATGTGTATATACGCAAGTATGGACGTACAAATGTGTATGTCCGCAAGTATAGTGTACAATATGCATGTACGCAAGTATGGTGTAAAATATGTATGTACGCAAGTATGGTGCACAATATGGATGTGCGCAAGTATGGTGTACAATATGCATGTATGCAAGTATGGTGTACAATATATATGTATGCAAGTATGGTGCACAATATGGATGTGGGCAAGTATGGTATACAATATGCATGTACGCAAGGATGGTGCACAATATGGATGTGCGCAAGTATGGTGCACAATATGGATGTGTGCAAGTATGGTGAACAATATGTATGTACGCAAGTATGGTGCACAATATGTATGTACGCAAGTATGGTGCACAATATGGATGTGCGCAAGTATGTTATGCGAAGAGTCATATCATGATACAGCAATCCTACTGTGTAGTGACATGGCAATTATCGATGATGAAGTGTGTGAGCCTACAATCTGTGTACATGTAACATACGCATCATCGATAATGGTGCAGGTGTACTATCACAGGTATAAGTAATGCAATGCGAATACCATGAATGCAGCATAAGGTAAAACATATGCAAATGCTGACGGGTATACGTATCTAACATGACCGAGTCGGGGAATCTATTAATCGGCATCCAGCCTAACAAAATCGCGTACGGTATAATCTATCGTACGGCAACCTCTAGTCAAGGGTAAGTATCAATCATCAAGTCAAACTCATCACGCACGGAAAATCATCGTACGGCGGCATTAAGCTATAAGGGATCCTATCAACCTATAAGACGAGGATGGTACGGACCTAACGTCATATACGGATAACACTCATGATTCACAACACATATAAATATCTCTATATACCTATGTCCCAGGTCACATCCGCAATAATCTCATAACAGGGGACCGACAAGGTATAAATCATCTCAATCGACTCGCATCCGTATACCAACATATCATCAAATCATCATATCGCGTCATATATTCTTTCCATCGCATTTATATCTCACATCGAATTATTTCTACATAAACATTCTATCTTGTTATAAGCATGCGTATCTAATCTAACATACACACCCGAACCATACAAACAGTTTTTGGAAGGTGTGAATCATAGTTTTGAAAGTAGGGGATACGGTGTTTTTAAGGAAAAGATATCATTTGAAAATCTGTAACATCCCTCAAGGTATCAGTTTAAAAGATGCAAACGATTCTTCATTTTGGAAATAGGTATGGTTCGGATGACACATCTATGTCGACTATCTAGTCCTATAGTACCCTAAACGGCAATATCAACAAATATCATCCTCAAATCCCGTCATCACATATTAGCCGTATCATCTCACTTCTAACAATCATTTAGCTTATAAAATAGTTTCTCTAAGTATCATTTAAGTCTAACTATAGTTTTCTATTAAAGGTTTCATTAACCATAAACTATATATAAATCGGTTTCCATCAAAGTGTGCGGGGGTGCTATACGCCATCCAGCCGACTTCCCCCGTGGATATAGATCCACTCACCTTGGTCTTCACTTGCCGAAGTCGATGAAGCCACGCTCCGTCACCTTGGAATCCACGCAAAGGTACCTACAATATCAACACAATCGTAAATGCTGTTAAAATCGAGGTCAAAACCGAAACGACACGCTAAAGGCCCATAGGTTAGAACCTATGGACCAATCCTTCAAAACAACCCAACAACCCTCGATATCGTCGTACAAACGTCAAGTGATCGAGGTAAAACACAATACTAAAAATACAGAATTCAAAATATGAGAAACGAAACCCCAAATCAAAACAGCAACTCTTGAAAAAGGTCCCATATTTTACCCTAGGTCAAATTAGCCAATTTTGCATAAAGGAGGGGTCTAGTTTACTGGAGATGGAGCTACAGACGAAGCACGAACCAAATCCAACCCACCCTGGCCGCAAATTGCGGCCAGATGGAATAAATCTATGGCCTAGTGTTGGGTTATGGGGCTAGGGTTTCAGTGGGGGGTCCTAGGTTCCCTGCATGTATCACTGTCCTTGCAAAATAATTTTCAGGTCACCCAGGTGTTAGCAGATTACCAAAAACCATCACATTTCCCACAATTTCCGTATCTGCAGAATTTTAAAGTTCGTATTCCGCGGTTTTGTCTCTGGTTTGGTCCAATATGATATCACTAAAGGGGTTTTAAGGTCACTACTAACCTTAATCACACATCACAACTCAAGAATTCCATAAACCCTAACTAGAAATTTCCTACCCTCTATAAACACCACTTAATCCTATTTAAACTTGAATAGAGGTTTAAGAAAAGGAAATACTACACTAATTGTGAAGGGATTACCTCATTTGACACTCACGAATCCTCTACAGCACCAAAATGCAAACTTTCTTGGTCCAAGGTTTAACTAGTGAGCTCAGGCACATTTTTGTTGAAGTGGGGATTGGGTTTTGGTGATTTTTTGATGGAGTTTTGGGGTTTTGAAGTGGAGGTGGAGGAGGGTGCTGCCATGAGAGGAAGGTGAAGAAGAAAGATGAAGATGATGAAGTGAGAAGCAATGGCACATCACTATGGTTGACCCCTCACCCTCTCTTACTCTCAAGCCTATCCCTCTTGTCATCATTGTGTTTCCCTTTTGAATTTTCTTTTTCTTTTCCTTTTCTTTTCTTTAATTTATAACCATGCATGATAAAAAGAAGAAGCATGAAGGAAAAATGTAACAAGTGCTAAAAAAGACATGTGCATGTTTTGCACAAAACAAGCTTAATGCGCGATTAGCGATATTTAATCGCGATTAGCACCAATTAGAGTATAATTAATCATAAAAACTTATAATTTGCATAATTCACATAAAACACCCTCTTTTAGTAATTTCTATAATTTTCCAAAAAATTCTTTTTTTTTCAATTTATCGGTATTTAATTATACCGCTGTATTAAAATATTCAATATTTTATTATTTAATTATAAAAATTCCCAAAAATAATATTTTATTTTTTTGAAATGTTACAATATTCCCCCCTTAAAGAAATTCGGTCCCCGAATTTAAATTTAAACCCCCAAAATCTAAAACGTTTCAATAATCAACTCAAATCAATGGGGCTCCGAAATCACAGAAGATACAGAATAACACAGCGCGTCTAGTGCGCATGAAAACGAGTACAAAACTAAAAATTCTGAACTCCGTCAAGCGTCACGAAAATCATCGGATTTGCACGCATATCCTCGGAGTTACAATTAAGATACAGGTATCGAAATCCTCTACTGAAATCCAATATATACTAGTCAAATACTATAATAAATATATAGTACGCATCCTTGAAAAACATTCAAGAACTAAATAAAACTCATGCAAAAATCTTTCCTAAATCGCCGCGTGAAAGCGTAACTCACGGCATAAGTGACGGACGCTCATTTTAAATAATAATATATGTCCATATATGTTTTCCTAATACACGTCCCGTCGTTTCAAAATATCCCAAAAGGTTTTCCTTAAAAAAAACGTTCGCGTCGCTCACGGACACGTAGGAAATAGCGATACTATAGCTCCTTTGAAAACCTCTTGGTAAGGTTTTAATGCATGCAAAGTACTCAGGTACTGTCCTCAGATCAGTCCTGTTTGGCCATATATAATATGGTGCCCAAAACGAAAAGAAAGTGTTCAAAAGCAAAATCAGCCTCAAAAGGCGTATCCAACAATCGCATGCGTCTGGTGCGCACGGAAATCAAATCCAAACACAGGTGCCACTATACGCACAAAGCAAAACTAAGTGCAATGGGTGTGCACAAAAGCATCTGTCCACTGCAACAGGTGTGCACGACAACAATATTAAGTGCATCTAGAGTGCATTCGGTGCAACTAATCATGCATGAAAAAAAATGCCAATTGAGTGCATCCGGTCTGCACAAAACCACATCTTATATCATGCGCCAAACATGAGCGAAAATCCAAATCAAGTGCATCCATCATGCACGAAGGAAATCTAAATCAAGTGTATCCAACATGCACGAGTAAAATCTCACTCAAGTGCATCCGATGCGCACAAATTCCAAAATCAAGCGCCTAATATGCGCAAAAATCCAACCAAAGCGCATCGGGTCCGTAAAAGCATATAGTGCATTAGCATGCACGAAAACGAACGGCAAGTGCCAACGCGCACGAAAATACAAATCCGGTAAAATGAATACTCAAGGACATAAATCGGGTGCAACCAAGGTACGGAGTATAAATCCAGTGCGACAAACGCATAAATACTCGTCCGTTGCAACAAATGTAAGAAATGCAAATCTAGTGCAACTAATGTGTGAAATACGAATCTGGTGCAGCAAATGCACAAAATATAAATCTGGTGCGACAATTGCACGAAATGAAAACCTAGTGCAACAAATGCACAAAGTACAAATCTGGTGCATCCAGTGCACGAAATACAAATACAGTGCATCCAGTGCACGAAATATGAACACAGTGCATCCGGTGCATGAAATACAAATACAGTGCACCCAGTGCACGAAATATTGAATACAGTGCATCCAGTGCATGAAATACGAATCCATAAATCAAATGCGTAAACAGCAACACCGAGTGTACCAAGGTGTATAAAATCATAAACGTGTGCAACTGCGTGCACAAAATGCATATCAATGCACTACAAGCACATATAAGCTATACCGAGTGCAAAAATCAATCGAGTGCGTACCACATGCACAAAATCAAATCAACCATATGAAATCCACGAAATCATAAACATGTGCCGCCGAGGCACAAAACCGAATCTCAAATGTAATAGATATGCACAAATCGCAAATCAACACAACGGTGTATAAAATATATATCAAGTGCAATAACTATGCACAAAACGTAAATACCCAGTAGGTGCAGCCATGGTGCACGCAAACAATATCATGAAACTCAATCATCAAAACTCAAATCCAAGCGATATAAGCGTGATACTCGGATCACAAATGCAAATCGCAAAAAATTACAATGAGGTACACCTCCTACAATGTCGAAAAAGTAAATAGGTGCGCCTAAAACCGGCAGGACAAGAACATCCGCTTGCCTCCAGCTCACGGTCTAGCGTCCTCGGTCTCTGAGTCCTTATCTTCTCGGTGGATTTACCAATCTCGCAATCCTTCGGCTCATCGGCCCAGTCAGGTGTGCTAACGGGGACGATTCCGTTCTGGCACTTCTCTGGTCATCTCTCGGTCAATCATCACGACCACTCGTAAAGAAGCACGTTACTGGCGTCGACCTCTGGTCCTCTGAATACACGTGACACAACTGATCCTGGGTGCAAATCGCATTGTTGCAGTGTCCTGGAAGGAATCCTGCTCAAGGTCTCTTCCGATCTCGCCTATGCCGAACTGTACGGAGGCTGGTACTCTTACATAATCCTTTCTCGTTTTCTGGACATCTGCGTTCTCACCCCAACATTTCCTCGGGAACTGGCCGTATCCCAACGCCTCTGTATGCATATCAGATCTCTGATCTCGACGGGGAGAAATAACAGCTCGCCATCTCGCGCGAACTTCAGGTTCTACTCATCTTTATCATCGTCCACTTTGACGTCACGTCATGCTATCTGCGCACTGCAACTGTTCTCGGCCACGGTCAATCCGAAGTCTCTCACACGGACTCGAAATCACGAACTCGGTATCTTCACCACTCTGTAGAAGATCTCTAGCCGAACACGTCCTCGGGAACTCGTTCCAACCATCGGAGGAATACTCAATACTCGTCCGTTCTCGATCAACTCACAACGCCTCTGGGTGAGTTCCTCTATCCGAAGTTCGTCAGCTTACTGGTCTCTTATCACATGATATCCGGACAACGTTAAACTTTTCGATTGAGTCATCGAGGTCCCAAAATTTCCCGAAGGCTCAACACCTGATCACAGTCTAAAAATATTTGTTACATACCACAGTACCTCTGGACCAGCCGTAGAAGGGCAAACCAAAGCCTCACTGATGGCACCGATACACTGCTGCAAACCCTAAGGTTCAAAAGCGGTTCCATGGTCATCATGTTGGGTTAGGGTTTCATTCTTCTAGAGGGTCCACAGAATCACTTGCATGTTCCTCCGAACACTTTAAACTTGGGAAAATGGGTTTCTGACACTCGCTCGAACTCTTTAGCTTTGCCTAGACAACATGCGAATACCCTCCGTCCGCACGCTAAACAATGCCTCAATCCTCCAGGAAGGGCGATACATCGGCGGCCATCTCTGGATCGGTCTGCTCTAGAACTGAGTAAGACTCTCCATACTGAAAATCTTTAACTCAACTGGGCCTGCGTCGGCGTATCAATCTGACGAATCTCTTTCGTCTCTCAACTCGGGATAGACTAGCTATCATCTGTCACATTCTTCCTGGAAGCTCCGGCGATCTCAACTCGTAAGCTCAGGAAGCGGCATTCCATCAATCTCAGAAACAGCTGGGTCATCTGTCTAAATGGTAGGCGACATCAAAATCTCTAGGGTAGGATATTGTAACCCTTCGAAAATCGTTTAGGCAGATTTTCGGTAATCGGCTAATTTTTCGGCTTTTTCCGTAAAAAGTCAAAATATGTATTTTTCATTGTAGACCTAATTATACAAAATTTAGATAAGATATTACTACAATTTTGTCACTAAAATGTCACTTATAATTATCTAGTTAAATAAAAAAAAATTCGTAATTAATTATTTTTTTAATTATTTTAAGCCTTTTTAAATACATTAAATTAGTGATAAATACAAATTTAATTAGGTAAATTTCATAATTAGGAATCTTTATAAGCTAAAATATGGTGTTAATAAAATTATATCATGACTTGCAAACTTTTGGTTTTAGGGTGGGAAATTTAATGGAAAAATGGTGTAAAATGAGGTTTTTTTTGTAAATTGTTGATGTGAAAGCATTAAATGATAACATGGGGTGTTTATTGACCTAGAAACTTCTCCAAATTTCCCCACCTCCTCACCCTTACCTGCTGGCCGACCCCAAACCTGCAGAATTCCCCATTTCCCCACTTCATTTTTGCTTCTTTTTCTTGCTAAAAATTCAATAAATTCACAAATTTCCATCTCCATTCAAAGCTAAACCCTAATCCACTCTCTCCTCGCCCAAATTAGTTCAAAAACATGATGAAAGGAGGCTTCTTGGTGACTTGATCAAGCTAGGGTTCAAGCTTGTGAGGTGAAGATTCTAATCTTTTTGTTAACTTGTAGTTTAAATATGCTAGAATTGAAATTTGAAGTATTAGTTTAGTAGTAAATGTTTGTTTAGGAAAATCAAGAGAAGGATTTGATTTTAAAAATTAGGGTTTGTAGCATGGTGGTTGGATTAAGTTAGGGATAGTTATCTAGGTGATTGGAGTGGTTAATTGTGTAGTGTTATGCTCGCTAAATCGACAAAAATTTCGATGTTTGTATCGAATCGGTAAGCAAATTGCTTACTAGATTTTTACAAAAATTAGAATGCGATCAAATTGTGTTATGTTAACGATATAATTAGCTTCATATAGGACTATTAGAGTGCGCGAACGCGGGGTTTTGTCTAGTCGGGTTTTGGTTTTTCCGATTTCCCCGAAATGACGATTCTAGTTAAAAATTAGCGATTTTCGTGCGTTTTCCCGCGCACCGAGTGCATGTTAGGTTTAATTCGAGAGCGTCGATGTTTGTATTTTGTGAATTGCATCGTTTTAGGTTTTGTAATCTTATGCTTGGTGTTGTGCAAATATAGGGTCGGTCGGGGAAACATCGGACACGGCGCATAAAGGCAAGGCGGTGGCCGGATCGGATTAGCGGGGATTTCAGGTGAGTAGATGTATTCATCTATGGGGGAATCGTTTGGATGGCGCAATGCGCCCCCCCTAGTTAGGATTACCCTACTTTATGCAAGATTTATATTGTTAACTAGCTTATCCATTTATGTACATTGCATACCCTTATAGCTAACCGTATATTAGATTGCATTGAAATTCATCTATACTTATGCGATATCACGTCGTAGGACACGAACACCGTTACCATTGGCATTTGTTGCACGCGCACTATCCATGTGACACACACGCCTTTGGTAATTGCCATGCCACGTGCACTATAGAACCTGTTTAACTTAGTATCGCCACTTGCATTCATACATGATATATGAAATTGCATAGCTTGCTTATACCTCGCATTATCATCATATTTACTTAGATTCTATCCAAAATTTACATCATATACATTGATATCATAGACAGTTATCATATTTAACATGTGGACACTATCATTTTCTTGAGGATTTCAGTTTTTCTGTGATTTCTGGATTTTTGGGGAAAACCGCAAGAATTTAACAAAAGCTTGTATTTATCATTTTAAAACAAAGTTGCGGTTTTCTCGTGAGGAATGTGTCATCCAACATAAGTTTTTCATGTTTTCCGTTGGATTTCGAGACCCGATTCGAGGAGTAGATGAACCGTCTCGGGTACATGGTGGGCCCGATATGGTACCCCGGGGCAAGAAGATCGAGATGTAGACGATGAGCCTGGCAGGGGAAGACTACCTACCGGTGATGTCTGGCGCGGCGGATATCCGGAGGATACCGACCGTTGTCGTGAGATTGGATGATATGGGCCGATCCGGACTGACGGAGCCCGATATTGAGACAGATATGATTCCTATTTGGTGTCGATGCATGACACGGGTTTTCAGATGATTTCTTGATGGTACTTAGCTATTATACAGATATTCATTTTCTAAAAGTTAAGAACGCAGTACCCTTAGCATTTAAAACACTTAAAGAGTTAGAAATGACATTGCATACATGTGCATGCATACTAGAGCTATTATATCACATATGGACATGCATATTGTGGTGCATTGCGTGCATTCTTACGATTGCCTTATTAGATGTTATATTTACTCACGAGCTGGCAACTCACCCCCGTTGTGCCACAGTGTCTTGCAGGTCGGACCCGTCAGTCTTGTAGCGGCGGGCTATCTTATTATCAGCTCCTTTTGCGCAGACTCGCGACATCGCCCGTAGGTGGGTTGCGAGCACACTTTATTTCTTTTTGCTTTATCATTGTATCTAGTATTCTCCATCTACCACTTTATATTGTATATTTGACCTAGTGATGAGACTGAGAGATTTGTATATTTGTGGTTTCTTTTGGGTCGAGCTCACTTGAGCCGGCGTTGTGTTTTCTGATCTTTTGCGTTTCTTTTATGCTCTTTTCTTGATATTGCTATTATATTGCATGTGGTTGTGATCCGCCTTGGGCGAAGAGCTAGCTCCCGCTTGGGTATGCCATTTTTATGATTACAGGTTTTTTATCTTGTTGTACCCATTTTGGGGGGATAGAAAATACAGGGGAGACTCTGCCGAAATTTTCGGAAATTTTTGATGTTTTAAAAAGGGATTCTATGCAACTTAAATGATTTTTAAAAACCATTTTCATTAAAGGTTTTCCTTCACTCTCTTTTGATTTTGGTTTAGATTCTTCTGGGCTTTGGCTGACTTAGGTTACGGTACGCCTTTAGACGTCTCGTAATCTAAGTGCCAGTCGCGTTCCGTACTTTCGGGTCGTGACAAAGTTGGTATCAAAGCGTAGGTTTTACCTTTCTGAGTGTAGGACGACCTTGGTAGATGGAGTATGTGACTTAAGCAGAGTGGCGTAGCATGGGTATGATCCGCGGCATACTTACGATGCGGTACTCCGCCTAAGTGACCTTAGGACATAATTGCTTGTATTCCTTTCTTGATTCCTTGCATTCCTTGATTCAATTGCAATGTCCTTATCAGTCCTGTTTCTTATTCCAGCTTCGATGCCGCCAAAGACTACGAGAGCTCAGCGGGCTGCCGCTAGGGATGAGATTCGGGCGGGCCTATCTGAGGCGAGGATCGAGCGGGAGGATACGCCTACCCCTCAGGGTCATACTGATCCGCCTTATCCCGACCGTATTGCCAGATTAGAGGCCGGCATGCAAGAGTTGCGGCAGATGATGGAATCTTTAGTTGAGTCCAGCCGGGCACAGAGATCCGAGGACGTTCCTTCCACCGCACAGACCACGATCGTACCTGCTGCACAGATGGTCACTCCTGCTGCTTCTACGGAGACTATCCCTGTTTCACTACAGGAGTTCATGAGATTGAGACCTCCAGCTTTTACCGGTACAGATGCGACAGAGGACCCACAGGCATTTCTTGATAGGATGGCTCGGATTTGCCGTTCGTTGAGGTGTTCTGATGATAGATTGGTGGAGTTTGCGAGTTTTCGTCTGGAGGGTCTTGCCCAGACATGGTACGACTCAGTAGAGAGAGGCCGAGCTGCAGGTCTACCTTCTATGACCTGGGATGAGTTTACATCTGCATTTCTTTCCCGTTTTCTTCCGGAGAGTGTCCGAGATGCTCGAGCCCGTAGTTTTGAGTCTTTGCGCAAGACTCCTGGGATGACAGTGTCGGAGTATGATATACAGTTTACCCAGTTGTCTCGATATGCTCCGTACCTAGTCGACACAGAAGAGAAGAGAATAAAGAGGTTTGTACGAGGGCTTGATACACGGCTATTCCTTGCCATCGGCACCCAGCACTTTGATACATACGCTGCCGTGATGGATGCAGCCTTACTTTTGGAGGAGCGTATTTCTGAGACTCCGGTCGTTTCTGGGCCGAAGAGGATCCGTACTGATACGCCAGCTCAGCGGCAGATGGGCAGACACTGCGATAGATTATTTCCGGGAGATGGTGGAGGCAGAGGATTGAGACGAGGTCAGTTATTTGGTTCATATCCACAGACCCAGCAGTCGTCTCCAGGATGTTTTCGGTGTGGGAGTCAGTACCACCGTGTCAGAGACTGTACCATGGGACGCCAGGGCACGGCGACAGTCCCGCATGTGACTTTACCACCCTCACCACCTTCTCAGAGAGCTTTACTTCCTACTCCTGACGATGCTCCACGCCAGCCAGATGCTTCTAGAGGCCGTGGGCGTGGCGGTCCAGTTCCGAGAGGGCGAGGCGACAGGGGCAGAGGCAGAGGCCGAGGTAGAGGCAGAGGACAGCCAGCTATTAGTGGTGGACATGCCCGAGTGTTCGCGTTGACTCCTCAGGATGCACAGGCATCCAATGCCGTCGTGACAGGTACTCTGCCAATATGTTCTTTTGATGCACGGGTATTATTTGATCCAGGCTCGACACATTCCTATGTATCCACGTATTTTGCACCGAGGTTGGGCCGAGAGTCTTCTCTGTTAGATCAGCCACTTGTCGTTATTACACCGGTAGGCGAGTCTTTTGTTGCCCGTTTTGTGTACCGATCGTGTTCCGTTCGTATCGGGGAGAGAGATTCTTCAGTTGATTTGATTCTCCTCGATATGCTAGACTTTGACGTTCTTCTTGGTATGGACTGGCTAGCCACCTGTTATGCATCCGTGGACTGCCATGAGAAAGCAGTCAGATTCAGTTTTCCTGGTGAGCCGGTTCTTATTATCCAGGGAGATCGTAGCGCTACCCTTCCCAGCTTGATTTCATCTCTTCGCGCTGGTCAGCTCTTAAGGAAAGGGTGTCAGGGATTCTTAGCCTATATTTGTGATACTAGCTCCACAGAGGTTCCGTTGGACCAGGTCCCTATTGTGAGAGAGTTCCCTGATGTATTCCCTGACGAGCTGCCTGGTCTGCCACCAGAGCGCGAGATTGAGTTCTGTATTGACTTGATCCCCGGCACGGGGCCTATCTCTATACCGCCTTATCGGATGGCCCCGGCGGAGCTGAAAGAGCTAAAGGATCAGTTACAGGACTTGCTGGACAAAGGGCTTATCCGACCGAGTGTGTCACCTTGGGGTGCTCCCGTCTTGTTTGTTAAGAAGTAGGACGGAAGTATGCGTTTATGCATTGATTATCGTCAGCTGAACCGGGTTACTGTGGGGAACAGATATCCCCTACCCCGCATTGATGACATATTCGATCAGCTCCAGGGTGCAGGGTTTTTCTCGAAGGTTGATTTACGGTCAGGTTATCACCAGTTGCGAGTTCGGAAGGAGGATATTCCGAAGACCGCTTTCCGTACTCGATATGGTCATTACGAGTTCTTGGTGATGTCGTTTGGGCTCACCAATGCCCCGGCAGCATTTATGGATTTGATGAACCGCGTATTCAGGCCGTATCTCGATCAGTTCATCATTGTGTTCATTGACGACATCTTGGTTTATTCTCGGAGCCGGGAGGAACATGAGCAGCACTTACGTATCACATTGCAGACTTTGAGGGAGCATCAGCTGTTCGCCCAATTCTCCAAGTGCGCATTCTGGTTAGACAGTGTCGATTTCTTGGGTCATGTGGTGATGAGAGACGGTATTTGTGTGGACCCGAAGAAGATCGAGGCAGTTCAGCGTTGGCCTAGACCAGTATCAGTTACAGAGGTTCGCAGCTTTCTAGGTCTGGCCAGCTATTATCGACGTTTTGTCCAGGATTTCTCCCGCATTGCTGCACCATTGACCGGGTTGACCCGGAAGGGGGTTCCTTTTGATTGGACCCAGGCATGTGAGGATAGTTTCCAGCAGTTGAAGACTCGTCTGACTACTGCACCAGTGTTAGCATTGCCTTCAGGATTAGGCGGGTTCGTGGTATATTGTGATGCTTCTAGAGTGTGGCTGGGATGTGTGTTGATGCAGCACGACAGAGTTATCGCGTATGCTTCTCGGCAGCTGAGGAAACACGAGCAGAACTACCCCACCCATGATTTAGAGATGGCTGCAGTGGTATTTGCACTTAAGATCTGGAGACATTACCTATACGGTGAGTCGTGCCAGATATTCACTGACCACAAGAGTTTGAAGTATATCTTCCAGCAGCGAGATCTGAAACTGAGACAGTGCCGTTGGATGGAGCTGGTGAAGGATTATGACTGCGAGATTCTATACCATCCGGGCAAGGCGAATGTGGTGGCAGATGCTTTGAGTAGGAGGCCCGGAGGTAGCTTATCTTGTTTGAGCGCAGTACAGATGCAGTCGACGGCGGATTGGCAGGTGTTATGTGATAGCAGAGTGCAGTTCGAGTTTACTCCTACAGGGGGACAGCTGGCCCATTTCAGAGCACGCCCACAGTTACTTGACCGTATCTGCGAGGCACAGTCCGGCGATGCCCGTATCTTAGAGATTATGGAGCAGATTCGGCAGGGCAGAGTTTCTGAGTTCGTGATTGATGATCAGGGGATACTTCGATTTGGGACTCGACTGTGTGTGTCAGATTCAGAGGGACTGAGGCGTGATATTCTCGAGTAGGCACATAGATCAGTATACAGCGTGCATCCAGGTTCCACCAAGATGTACCGTGATTTGAGAGAGGTTTACTGGTGGGACGGGATGAAAAAGGATAATACAGACTTTGTGTCGAGATGCCTGACTTGTCAGCAAGTCAAGGCCGAGCACCAGAGGCTAGCCGGCGAGTTACAGCCTTTGACCATCCCTGAGTGGAAGTAGGAGCAGGTCTCCATGGACTTCATTGTGGGTCTACCCAGGACCAGTCGAGGGTACGACTCTATATGGGTGATTGTTGATCGACTGACGAAAGCGGCTCACTTCCTGCCAGTGAAGACCACTTTTGAATTTTCTCAGTACGCCCAGGTTTATATTGATGAGATAGTGCGACTGCATGGTGTTCCAACTTGCATCGTGTCCGACCGTGGCACCCAGTTTACCAGCCGATTGTGGCAGAAACTACAGGAAGCTTTGGGCACCCGATTGAGTTTTAGCACAGCCTTTCATCCTCAGACTGACGGTCAGTCAGAGCATACTATTCAGACTCTTGAGGACATGCTCAGAGCTTGCATTTTAGATTTCGGTGGTAGCTGGGATCGTCATTTGCCTTTGATCGAGTTTTCCTACAATAATAGCTTCCAGGAGACGATTCAGATGGCACCTTTTGAGGCTTTATATGGGAGGAGATGTCGATCGCCTGTATGTTGGACAGAGCTCAGGGAGAGCAGTATTTTGGGGCCGCAGATCGTACAGGAGATGACCGAGAAGATACAGCTGATTCGGGACAGGATGAGAGCGGCACAGAGCAGGCAGAAATCATATGCTGACAGGCGTCGTCGCCGACTCGAGTTCGCTGTTGGCGATCATGTTTTCCTGAAGGTCTCTCCGATGAAAGGTGTGATGAGATTTGGGCGGAAAGGGAAGCTAAGTCCTAGATATGTTGGTCCTTTCGAGATCCTAGAGCGTGTTGGTCCAGTCGCTTATCGGTTAGCTCTTCCGCCCAGCTTCCCCGATATTCACCCCGTATTCCATGTCTCGATACTCCGCAAGTACCTTCATGATCCTTCCCAGGCGATTCAGCACCAGACGATCTAGCTAGAGCGTGATCTTTCTTTCACCGAGCAGCCGGTGGTCATCTTGGATCGGCAGGTGAAGAAATTGAGGTCGAAGGTCATACCGTCTGTCAAGGTCCTTTGGCGTGGCCCGAACAGCGAGGAGGTCACCTGGGAGACCGAGGTCGAGATGAGGAAGAGATATCCCCATCTTTTTGAAGGTACGCGTAGTTATATTCTAAATTCAGGGACCGAATTTCTTTAAGGGGGGAAGATTGTAACCCTTCGAAAATCGTTTAGGCAGTTTTTCGGTAATCGGCTAATTTTTCGGCTTTTTCCGTAAAAAGTCAAAATAGGTATTTTTCATTGTAGACCTAATTATACAAAATTTACATAAGATATTACTATAATTATGTCACTAAAATGTCACTTATAATTATCTAGTTAAATAAAAAAAAATCGTAATTAATTATTTTTTTATTATTTTAAGCCTTTTTAAATACATTAAATTAGTGATAAATACAAATTTAATTAGGTAAATTTCATAATTAGGAATCTTTATAAGCTAAAATATGGTGTTAATAAAATTATATCATGACTTGCAAAGTTTTGGTTTTAGGGTGGGAAATTTAATGGAAAAATGGTGTAAAATGAGGTTTTTTTTGTAAATTGTTGATGTGAAAGCATTAAATGATAACATGGGGTGTTTATTGACCTAGAAACTTCTCCAAATTTCCCCACCTCCTCACCCTTACCTGCTGGCCGACCCCAAACCTGCAGAATTCCCCATTTCCCCACTTCATTTTTGCTTCTTTTTCTTGCTAAAAATTCAATAAATTCACAAATTTCCATCTCCATTCAAAGCTAAACCCTAATCCACTCTCTCCTCACCCAAATTAGTTCAAAAACTTGATGAAAGGAGGCTTCTTGGTGACTTGATCAAGCTAGGGTTCAAGCTTGTGAGGTGAAGATTCTAATCTTTTTGTTAACTTGTAGTTTAAATATGCTAGAATTGAAATTTGAAGTATTAGTTTAGTAGTAAATGTTTGTTTAGGAAAATCAAGAGAAGGATTTGATTTTAAAAATTAGGGTTTGTAGCATGGTGGTTGGATTAAGTTAGGGATGGTTATCTAGGTGATTGGAGTGGTTAATTGTGTAGTGTTATGCTCGCTAAATCGACAAAAATTTCGATGTTTGTACCGAATCGGTAAACAAATTGCTTACTAGATTTTTACAAAAATTAGAATGCGATCAAATTGCGTTATGTTAACGATATAATTAGCTTCGTATAGGACTATTAAAGTGCGCGAACATGGGGTTTTGTCTAGTCGGGTTTTGGTTTTGCCGATTTCCCCGAAATGACGATTCTAGTTAAAGATTAGCGATTTTCGTGCGTTTTCCCGCGCACCGAGTGCATGTTAGGTTTAATTCGAGAGCGTCGATGTTTGTATTTTGTGACTTGCATCGTTTTAGGTTTTGAAATCTTATGCTTGGTGTTGTGCAAATATAGGGTCGGTCGGGGAAACATCGGACATGGCGCGTAAAGGCAAGGCGGTGGCCGGATCGGATTAGCGGGGATTTCAGGTGAGTAGATGTATTCATCTATGGAGGAATCGTCTGGATGGTGCAATGCGCCCTCCCTAGTTAGGATTACCCTACTTTATGCAAGATTTATATTGTTAGCTAGCTTATCCATTTATGTACATTGCATACCCTTATAGCTAACCGTATATTAGATTGCATGGACATTCATCTATACTTATGCGATATCACGTCGTAGGACACGAACACCGTTACCATTGGCATTTGTTGCACGCGCACTATCCATGTGACACACACGCCTTTGGTAATTGCCATGCCACGTGCACTATAGAACCTGTTTAACTTAGTATCGCCACTTGCATTCATACATGATATATGAAATTGCATAGCTTGCTTATACCTCGCATTATCATCATATTTACATAGATTCTATCCAAAATTCACATCATATACATTGATATCATAGACATTTATCATATTTAACATGTGGACACTATGATTTTCTTGAGGATTTCAGTTTTTCTGTGATTTCTGGATTTTTGGGGAAAACCTCAAGAATTTAACAAAAGCTTGTATTTATTATTTTAAAACAAAGTTGCGGTTTTCTCGTGATGTATGTGTCGTCCACCATGAGTTTTTCATGTTTTCCGTTGGATTTCGAGACCCGATTCGAGGAGTGGATGAACCGTCTCGGGTACATGGTGGGCCCGGTATAGTACCCCGGGGCAAGAAGATCGAGATGTAGACGATGAGCCTGGCAGGGGAAGACTACCTACCGGTGATGTCTGGCGTGGCGGATATCCGGAGGATACCGACCGTTGTCGTGAGATTGGATGATATGGGCCGATCCGGACTGACGGAGCCCGATATTGAGACAGATATGATTCCTATTTGGTGTCGATGCTTGACACGGGTTTTCAGATGATTTCTTGATGGTACTTAGCTATTATACAGATATTCATTTTCTAAAAGTTAAGAACGCAGTACCCTTAGCATTTAAAACACTTAAAGAGTTAGAAATGACATTGCATACATGTGCATGCATACTAGAGCTATTATATCACATATGAACATGCATGTTGTGGTGCATTGCGTGCATTCTTACGATTGCCTTATTAGATGTTATATTTACTCACGAGCTAGAAACTCACCCCCGTTGTGCCATAGTGTCTTGCAGGTCGGACCCGTCAGTCTTGTAGCGGCGGGCTATCTTATTATCAGCTCCTTTTGCGCAGACTCGCGACATCGCCCGTAGGTGGGTTGCGAGCACACTTTATTTCTTTTTGCTTTATCATTATATCTAGTATTCTCCATCTACCACTTTATATTGTATATGCGACCTAGTGATGAGACTAAGAGATTTGTATATTTGTGGTTTCTTTTGGGTCGAGCTCAGTTGAGCCGGCGTTGTGTTTTCTGATCTTTTGCATTTCTTTTATGCTCTTTTCTTAATATTGCTATTATATTGCATGTGGTTGTGATCCGCCTTGGGCGAAGAGCTAGCTCCCGCTTGGGGATGCCATTTTTATGATTACAGGTTTATTATCTTGTTGTACCCATTTTGGGGGGATAGAAAATACAGGGGAGACTCTGCCGAAATTTTCGGAAATTTTTGATGTTTTTAAAAGGGATTCTATGCAACTTAAATGATTTTTAAAAACCATTTTCATTAAAGGTTTTCCTTCACTCTCTTTTGATTTTGGTTTAGATTCTTCTGTGCTTTGGCTGACTTAGGTTACGGTACGCCTTTAGACGTCTCGTAATCTAAGTGCCAGTCGCGTTCCGTACTTTCGGGTCGTGACAGATATATATCAACAGTCCTCTCGCAACTGGCAGCTCTAATAGAGGTCCAATCATCCGTTGCAAGACCAAACACTCGCCTCATCCGAGAGGTCACAACATAAAACTAACTCGAGACATTTCCGAGTCACCAGAAAACACAATGGTCAGTCCTCGTACCAGACGAGCTCTCCCTGACCGCAACACTAGCAGCAGCTCAATCTACGCTCAAACTATGGTGACAAGAACCTCAATCGAGTATCGAAGAAAGCAGATCAAAGGCATGAAATGAAACAACAGATACAGAATAGATACATGATCATAAGAAGGAACAACATCAATGAGAGTATGATCACGGAACAAATAAAATCAAGGATCTCAAATGGATGTATAATCAAGGATACGAAGAGAATCACTGATCTCAAAATATGTACATCCTAAGGTTTCTCAAGTGGAGTATCGTATCGTAAATATGTTGTGGAACATACGTACGGTACGTCACTCTACTCAAGCTACCTACTCCATCAATCAGGTTCAGCCTATGAAATGAAAGTTCGGGTTTAATAGCCCACTCCCCCCATTCAAGTCTAAGTTCCGTAAGGTCAAGCCTAAGTTCCGAAATGCATACTCGCCCTAGACTCCGCATAGTTATACATAGACTCGAACAAAGGTTAAACCTAACGCTTTGATACCAACTTTGTCACAACCCGAAATATTAGCTCGTGACCAACACTTGAATCACGCAACGTCTAAAGGCGTAACGGAATTCAAATAAGCTGAAACCCAGAAATCTAAACCTTTTTAAGAAAATAAAGGAGGTGAAGTTTTGAAATAAAGGTATAATGAAATCAAGTTTTCTTAAATGCATGGAAAAGAGACATGAATAATGCAAGTGAAATTTACTAGTTTGAAAACATGTTTAGTCTTTTAAAAAATTTGGGCAGCACCTCCTTTGTATATTTTGATCCAAAAACACAATACATGATAAAATAAAGGCATCCTCAAGCGGGAGCTAAGTCTTCGCCAACCGGCGGATCATAACCAAGCAAGACAATATATGCAAGTATACGACACCCAACGGCGAAGATCACCACAAAAGATAAAGAATAAAGCGAGAAATCAACCCAAAAAGGTGAACATAAAACCCATCGCTCAAGTCTCGCACTAACAGTCTTGCTAAGCCTCATTACTTACACAAATACTAGTTTTGATTGATGGAGTTGACTAGATATAATATGAAATATAAATACAAGAGTGGGTACGATACAAATGTCCCACCTACCAACGCAATCACCCGAAAGCAACTGTATGGCAGCGATGCCGCTACTGATCCAAGCGGCCAACCTACAAGAACGGTGGTAGAACGGGGGTGAGTTGCCAACTCATGAGTAGAATAATATCAACAGATAGAAATCGAATAAACAACGACTCCTAGGTCAACTATATCATAAAGGTAATACTATGATATCTAGGGTGACCGGGTCATCATATGTGCCAACAATATAATCAATACCTATATGTATGCGGATATAATCCAACAATATAATCAAAGTAGGTATGCACATGGATCTCGTCCAACCATATCATCAATGTATGTATGCATGCGGATCCCGTCCAACCATATAATCTATGTATGTATGCATGTAGATCTCATCCAACCATAATCAATGTATGTATGCATATGGATCTCGTCCAACCATATAATCAATGTCTGTATGCAAGTAAGTATGAGGAGATAAATCAACGGTGTCCCTCGCGACACATCAAAATCAAGGAACCTGGGTGTCCAACATCGACACCCGATAACATCATGAAATCCATGTCCAGCATCGACACGTAAATCCTCATATCTCTGGCTCCGTCAGTCCGGATCTGCCCACGGGCTCCATCAGTCCGGATCGGCCCATATCATCTCTCGACTCCGGTCGGTATCCTCCGGATATCCGCCAGGCCCAACCAATCAACGGTAGGTAGTAGTCCCTCTGCCAGGCTCACCGTCTGTATACACAACATCCTTTTCTTGCCCCGGGGTACCATACCGGGTCCACCATATACCCGCAATCGGCCTCATCCGCCTCCTCGAATCGGGTTTCACATGTCGCTCTCAGAACCGAGAAAACACATGGTGGACGCACTGAAATATCATATCAAGAGAGACCGGGTTTTTAAAGCAACATATAATCTCTTTTAAAATGTCCACGGTTCTCAAATCCAGAAATCTCATGAAAACAGCATATGTCAATGCGTAAAATCATAGAGCATGATGTATGCGACATATAAAAGAAATGCGAGCATATCCATGTATCATGCAACATAGAGCAGTGATATGCACATATCGAGGGAAAACCGCTCTTTTACATGATTCCAGTTTTAAAATATATCATGCGGTTCCCAAATCTCCAAAATCGAATGCAATACCGTATAAAGGTGCATATGTGTATATACGCAAGTATGGACGTACAAATGTGTATGTCCGCAAGTATGGTGTACAATATGCATGTACGCAAGTATGGTGTACAATATGTATGTACGCAATAATGGTGCACAATATGGATGTGCGCAAGTATGGTGTACAATATGCATGTACGCAAGTATGGTGTACAATATGTATGTATGCAAATATGGTGCACAATATGGATATGCGCAAGTATGGTGTACAATATGCATGTACGCAAGTATGGTGCACAATATGGATGTGCGCAAGTATGGTGTACAATATGCATGTACGCAAGTATGGTGTACAATATGTATGTACGCAAGTATGGTGCACAATATGGATGTGCGCAAGTATGTTATGCGAAGAGTCATATCATGATGCAGCAATCCTACTATGTAGTGACATAACAATTATCGATGATGAAGTGTGTGAGCCTACAATCTACGTACGTGTAACATACGCATCATCGATAATGGTGCAAGTGTACTAACACAGGTATAAGTAATGCAATGCGAATAACATGAATGCAGCATAAGGTAAATCATATGCAAATGCTGACGGGTATAGGTATCTAACATGACTGTTGGTGTATATGCCCTAGAGGCCATTACTGTATCATACTAGTATGTATATTACTTGATGGAAGCTTGGGATATTCACAGTTGTACAGACAGTCTTGCTCAATATAGTAGTATGCTACTTGGTTTGTCTCTGCTTTAATGTGTACATGTGTGTTTATTTGTTATATCACCTATACGCATTAGTAGAGCCCTTAGGATCTTTGCTTGATTACCGGCGTTGTGATGGCGATCACACTCGTGGGGGCTGGGTAATCTACAAGCACATCCTTATACACGTCCCTAGTCGTGGGAGTACCGAGATAGGGCATCGATACTCCGGAGTAGACTAGCGTATGCGCTTCTCATCCCAGCACGGGAGACGGTCTGTCCCACAGCCGTCGGTACGTCATACTTGAGATAGTATGTGGGTGCTCGTTAGGTTACGAGTACACTGGACAGGACTCGTCGGGAACTGATGGTTGGTATTATACCTATCGTCAGTTGTCAGTTCCCAGGTGACATGAGTACAGCTTAGTCCGCTGACTTGACACTGTCACTTCGCCTCGAGTGTGTTCCCACTGTTCTTTGATTACTACCCAACCACGGCTCTACTGAGTCGTGCAAACAGGTAGTAGTTGGGAGCAGTCCCGAAGCACTTGGAGGCAGTGACGGTTAGACAGGATTTGTCTCTCCCGGTATTGGGGGTTGACATCGCGCTGTGTCTAGGAGAGCCATTACACGAGTAGTCCCTGGCCAGGGCAAGCGAGATATACTGGTAGGTTCCAGTGTTATCTCAGGGTGTTCTGGGCTTCACTCCGACACGACTTGTACCGCTATTAGGGGTCTGACGCTTGCTGCCCCCCTAGGCCCGACATGCGATGTATCAGACGAACAGACCGGACTGTACGGAGATTGTCACATACAGACTCAGTAGGAGTTCGGATGGGTTTACCTCATCGGCCTTCTTATCGACATCTACCTGGGGACCGTTACGTACAGCTAGTGCCGCTTGCGGTCTGTGGTTAAACCCACTGCCAGCTTAGTGTCGAGTCTTTAGAGTCCCACACAGAGAGTTTCCCTGCACTGAGCGAAACGTGTAGAGGCCGTATGGTTTTACGGCAGGGCTGCGATCACTTACGTACACTTGTGTGCGTGTGGTGTTCGGGCAGGCAATACTAGTGGGCTTTGGTTTAAGCCGGATCCTAGTATTGCATGGATGGATTTGTTTTGTCTTCTGCGCATCCGCATTCTACGGAATACGGATGCAGGTGTGTATGCACAGTTTTCTGGAGCGATGAAGGAGGAGGTGCCTCATTAGGGTTTTGGCAGTTGGTTCGGCCAAAACCACTATGTGGCAGGCTCATTAGGGTTTTGACAGTTGATTCGGTCAAAACCATTTTGAGGCGGACTCATTAGGGTTTCGACAGTTCGTTTGGTCAAAACCATAATGAGCCGGGGACATTATTTACTAATCCTTTCATTGATAATTTTGTTATGGCTAATTACATTGACCGTTTGACCATCTTGACTTTGTTGACCATTTGACCAAAGTTGACTTGGATCTTCTTAGAAGATCTAAAGTATTCTTTGGTTTTCTTTTTATTTTGTTATGATAATGGTCATGTCATTTGTAGCCATCACCTTTATCTTGATTGGATTGGTAATGATAATGTTTGTGCATTATTGCAACCATGGTTAGCTTTTCTCTTGGTTAAGCTTTTCATTTGCTTATTCTCATTCTCTCTCTTGAAATAAGAAGCTCCATGGTTGCTAGAAAATCTCCTTCTTCTTCCTCCTCTTGATTTCTTTTTTGATCTCATGTGTTGAGAGAAAAAGGATTCTACTTGACAAACACATCCATACATCTTCTCTACACAACCTAGGGCTTCTAGATTAGCAATCTCCTTGCCCTAGTTACCTCGGCTTGAGGTGGAGCTCGGTGTACATCTCTCGGGTGGATCGTCTTCGACTCAAGGAGGCCGCGGAGGTGACCGAAGTCCGGATCAACCTTTTGAGCAAGCAATGAGAAGAACAACAAGAAGAGAAGAACATCAAAGAAGAACAACAACAAGAAGTGAAGGAGTTCAAGTTGAGGTATAACCACTTTGCCGAGTAGTTAACTCTTCTTTGCAAGTATGCTAGTTTAGTTTAGCAAAGATCCGGCTTTTACGGTCCATGTTACAAAGTTTAGAAAAATTTTGATTTACCGTTTCCGCAACCCCGAAAGAACCGGGAGAGGTAACGTGGACCTAACAGTGGTATCAGAGCCTAACTAAACTTAAACTAGCTAGGTAGTGAAGTGTAACGAAGTTTCGAAACCGGAAAATCGAAAAACCAAACTTTGCAAAACCCAAGTTTCTGTTAATTTGTTTTCTGGTCAAAATGAGATTTGTTATACACTAAAAATTATCTCAGGCTTTTGTATAGAAAACCACCAAATACGAACCAGAGAGGCGATTAGAGGAGCGCGGATCCGCGGCAAGAGGGAGCTCTTGCCGCGGAAGCGCGGCCGTCTGGTCCCCTCTCTGCTTCGAATTTGGTGCAGAGTGTTTCTGTGTTGGTTTTGGGATTTTTAGGATATGTTATATGTGCCCAGATTTTTCAGAACTAAAATTTACTTTTGGGGGCCTATAAATCCGTATTTTTTTTCCGGAACTTCACTACACTTTAACTATATCGGTTATATCTGTGATGTTTGAATGTATTGAACGTCGGCTAATCGCTATAAGTCGATTAGTCGGGGTTATACATCTCTGTGATCTGTCTTTGATATTGGAATGTGTATATGAATGTGTTGGACTGTCGCAGGTGAATAGCCGGAGTGGATGTGAGATGAGCTTTTGTTTTTCTTTCATTCATTGTAAATGTAAATTGATGTAATATTATTATTTGTTTGGCCGCACAACCGGGTCGGGGTTGTAGCCGTCATTGTATAATTCTTTTTACTGTTTTTGCTCCTAGGATAGACCCATGGAGGGGTGCACAAACTACCGAGTACTTGGCGGGTGGTTTGCCGCACCCGTAGGGGTCTTGGGTGGGGTTTTTGGCTATTCACCGCGACCGTGTAATCCGCTTTTCGTTGCAGGCTCGAAAGGATTGCGGATTCCTAGTATATCCAATGTATTCATCTGTGATCTGTAATGTCTATCATTGCTTTACTATTTAGGCGTTGCTTATGTTTTACAGCCGCGCTAGCCCAGCCCCCGCTCTGTCGTTAGTTAAGTAACCTAACGGGTGATGACGGGACCCCGTGGCGAATGCGAATGGCATAAGCGTACGTCATATTTTGGTTGTTTTCTGCAATGGTAGGATTTAATTGATGGGACGCATTAAAAGAACTAATGCAAGAAAATAAACCTAAAAGACGTTGTTGGAACAAGTTTTTTCAAAAGGCTGTTATTACAAGGACGTTCATCTTTTTGTTTTGCATCGAGGTATTCGGTTATGAATGCCCAGCACCTCAATCGACGAGGTAAGGGCCGAGATCCCTTCATCGGGAGTGACCCCTTGGACAAAAGGTTTGCGTCAGGGTAATAACTTCACAATAGTCGATTATTCTTGCTTTGCATCGAGGTATTCAATTTGGAATATCCTGCACCTCATTCGACGAGGAAAGAGCCGAGATCCCTTCACAGGGAGTGACCTCTTTAGCAAAAAGATTTCGCCACTATATTTTTCCAAAAAGGGTTATCAGGTTCCTTCAACGACATCAAGTTCATTACGTTAACTGGTTTTTCGCCAAAAACCCAGCCGTAGCCCTCCGTCATTTCCTACAAGTACTACTCAGTATTCGAGCTACGTATTTTGGCATTGTCAAGGCGTAGTGATCGGTAGCTAAGTATTGCTTGTTTGCAACCTTATTTTTCAGATTATTTAGGACAGTCGCATAGCTATGTTGGCATTGTCAAGAGTTGTGCGGGTGGGTCTAAGTTAATCAAGATAATGACGGGCCGAACTTGACTAACAGTTCATGATATGTTGGCATTGTCAAGGTCATGAATCGTTAGGGGCAAAAACCACATCGGGAGTTTCAAAAGAACTGAAACTTGCAGATTTAGCATACCTTCTGGAGTGTGGTGACTAGAGTGGATTCCATCTAGATTACCACACAATGACAGTTGGATCCCGATCCCACTGATGAGTTGGTTTACTCTCGGGAGATTATTTCACTTAACGATCAATGCTATAAACCTAGTAGGTGTCTAGAAAAGTGTTAGCGGGGTTACGCCCCCAGGGAAAAGAGGTTATTTAATTAAGGAACTTCGCGAAAGCGTTGGAAAACCTCCCTCGAAGTACCGACACTAGCCTGGACGAAAGGTTAAGCAAGTATTGTGACGTGAATTAAAAACCCGGCTAGTTCTTCTTTTAAAAGGTTTTAAGAGGAATTTGAGGAAACAGTGGGAGACATCCTGGTTAGATAAATTAATAAACCAATCTAATCTTGCACGAGCATACGCTGAGTGTTTCTTTTCTCTCTCTCCAGGCAGCAACCTTTTCACGCCCTAATCAAGATAATAAAATGTATCGCTTGACCAATCCGAATTCTTATTCGGGACTGGGGAAAGTTGGTTCAGCTCTAACTTGTGACAACAGTCATGAGAATGGGAAAGGGGATTGTATGGATTTCCAGGATACCCAGTTGAAGAAGAAGCATGGTTTTGCATCTACTTCAGGTGTTCTTGTAATTGAGAACTGTTTTACGGTCAGCCCTACCTCCTGGGTACTTGATACCGGATCAGGATCTCATATCTGTAATTTATTACAGGGACTGAGAAAAAGTAGGAAAGTTGCACCAGGTGATATGTCGCTCAGAGTAGCGAACGGAGCACAAGTTAATGCGGCAGCCGTCGGTGAATATCACCTAGTATTGCCAAAAGGAAAGACTATGATTTTGAACGATTGCTACTATGTACCCTCCATGGTTTGCAACATCATATCAGTTTCTTTACTCGATAAAGATAGATATAACTTTGTTCTTGAAAAGAATATCATGAACATTTACCTTGATAAGGTACTGGTTGCAGAGGGTACACTGTGTAATGGTATCTACGTTCTAAATCAGAATACAGTTCTCAATATACAAAACACACGCAAGAGGAAGAATTCAGATACGAATGAATCCTACTTGTGGCATTGTAGACTTGGTCATATCGGAGAGAAAAGACTGAGTAAGTTGCACAAAGATGGACTCTTGAATGTGTTCGAGTTTTCATCTTATGAAACTTGTCAGTCTTGTCTCAAAGGAAAGATGACCAAATCTCCGTTCACCGGACATGGAGAAAGAGCAACAGAGCTCTTGGGACTCATACACAGTGATGTGTGTGGTCCGATGTCTATACTTGCAAGGGGTGGGTTCTCTTACTTCATCACATTCACTGACGATCTCTCTAGGTTCGGATATGTGTATCTGATGAAACACAAATCTGAAACTTTTGAGAAATTCAAGGAATTCAGAAACGAAGTAGAGAACCAGACAGGCAAAAGTATCAAGATCCTCCGGTCTGATAGAGGAGGGGAGTACTTAAGCACGGAATTCCGAGATTACTTAAAAGAGAATGGTATTCTCTCTCAGCTTACTCCTCCTTATACACCACAGCACAACGGTGTATCGGAGAGAAGGAATCGTACCCTATTGGATATGGTTCGATCCATGATGAGTGATGCTGAGTTACCTCTTTCATTCTGGGGACTTGCGCTAGATACAGCGGCATACTTACTGAATCAGGTTCCGTCTAAATCCGTGCCTAAGACTCCATATGAAATATGGAGTGGTAAGAAACCATATCTAGAACGAATTAAGATATGGGGTTGTCCGGCCTATGTAAAAGTACAAAAACCAGACAAGCTTGAGGCACGGTCAGTTTTATGTAAGTTTGTGGGATATCCTAGAAATTCTCTGGGATATCTGTTCTACCACACTGAGGAACAGAAGGTGTTCGTTGCTCGCCGCGCCACCTTTTTAGAGTGGCAATTTCTTGCAAAAGAAATAAGTGGGAGCACGGTAGAACTGGATGAAATATCTGATCCACAAACTCAAACTGAGGATTTAGCAGAACCAGAAAATTCGGTGACCCCAAACGAACCTCAGCCACTCCGCAGATCTGGTAGGATTTCTCATCCGTCCGAGAGATACTACGGTTTTCTCATTGACGAGGATCGAGAGGATTGCATCTTGGAAGAAGATGACCCTACCAGTTTCAGGCAGGCCATTATCAGTAGGGACTCTGATAAGTGGCAGGAAGCAATGCAATCCGAAATGGAGTCCATGTACGCCAATAAAGTGTGGACCTTGGATATTGCTCCACCTGGGGTAAAACCCGTTGGATGCAAATGGATCTACAAAAGGAAACTTGGTGTAGATGGGCAGGTGGAAACCTATAAAGCTAGACTCGTTGCAAAAGGTTTTCGTCAAAGACCTGGTTTGGACTATGACGAGACTTTTTCTCCGGTGGCTATGCTCAAATCCATTCGGATCTTACTTTCCATTGCTGCCTTCCATGACTATGAAATCTGGCAGATGGATGTGAAGACGGCTTTCCTAAACGGTTGTTTGGAAGAGTGCGTTTACATGGATCAACCAGAAGGTTTCGTAGACAGTGGGAGCAGCGGAAAGTTGTGCAAGTTGCTTAAATCCATTTATGGATTAAAGCAGGCATCGCGGAGCTGGAACATCTGTTTTGATGAGGCAATCAAGGAATTTGATTTCATCAAGAACGAAGATGAACCCTGTGTTTATAAGAAGATTGTAGGACGAACTGTCGTGTTCCTAGTCTTGTACGTGGACGACATTCTTTTGATAGGAAATGATATTCCTATGCTACAATCGGTCAAGCTGTTTTTGTCACAAAGGTTCTCCATGAAGGACCTGGGTGATGCCTCGTACATTCTGGGGATCAAGATCTATAGAGATAGATCCAAGAAACTGTTGGGACTTTCACAGTCCAGGTACATAGAGACCGTACTAAAGAGATTTAGTATGGAGGGTTCCAAGCGCGGTAACATACCCGCATTGCACGGAATTACCCTCTCCAAGAAGATGTCTCCTAAGACTGACGAGGAGAGGGTTCGCATGAGCACTATACCCTACGCTTCGGCGGTAGGATCTATAATGTATGCGATGCTATGTACAAGACCAGATGTAGCTTACGCGTTGAGCGCGGTAAGCCGGTATCAGTCAGACCCAGGGGAGGACCACTGGACAGCAGTGAAGAACATTCTCAAGTACCTAAGAAAGACTAAGGAGATGTTCCTGGTTTACGGTAATGGAGACCTCAGGGTCAAGTCCTTTACCGATTCAAGCTTCCAGAGTGACAAAGATGACAGCAAGTCTGTCTCGGGTTTTGTGTTTACCCTCAACGGAGGGGCGGTATGTTGGAGGAGTTCCAAGCAGGATACCGTCGCAGACTCGACGATGGAGGCTGAATACATTGCTGCAAGCGATGCCGCAAAAGAGGCGGTCTGGATAAAGAAGTTCATTAGTGAACTTCAGGTGGTTCCGTCCATTGTTGACCCAATACCTCTGTATAGCGATAACAATGGGGCTATAGCTTTAGCGAAGGAACCAAGGTCCCATCAGAAATCCAGGCACATCTTAAGGCGGTATCACCTGATCAGGGAGATCATTGATCGACAGGAGATCGAGGAGCGGAGAGTGGACACAAAGGACAACACTGCGGACCCATTCACAAAGGCTTTACCCCAGACTCAGTTCGAGCGGCTGATCGAGATGATAGGTCTTCGATACGCCAGTACATGGCCTTAGTGCAAGTGGGAGATTGTTGGTGTATATGCCCTAGAGGCCATTACTGTATCATACTAGTATGTATATTACTTGATGGAAGCTTGGGATATTCACAGTTGTACAGACAATCTTGCTCAATATAGTAGTATGCTACTTGGTTTGTCTCTGCTTTAATGTGTACATGTGTGTTTATTTGTTATATCACCTATACGCATTAGTAGAGCCCTTAGGATCTTTGCTTGATTACCGGCGTTGTGATGGCGATCACACTCGTGGGGGCTGGGTAATCTACAAGCACATCCTTATACACGTCCCTAGTCGTGGGAGTACCGAGATAGGGCATCGATACTCCGGAGTAGACTAGCGTATGCGCTTCTCATCCCAGCACGGGAGACGGTCTGTCCCACAGCCGTCGGTACGTCGTACTTGAGATAGTATGCGGGTGCTCGTTAGGTTACGAGTACACTGGACAGGACTCGTCGGGAACTGATGGTTGGTATTATACCTATCGTCGGTTGTCAGTTCCCAGGTGACATGAGTACAGCTTAGTCCGCTGACTTGACACTGTCACTTCGCCTCGAGTGTGTTCCCACTGTTCTTTGATTACTACCCAACCACGGCTCTACTGAGTCGTGCAAACAGGTAGTGGTTGGGAGCAGTCCCGAAGCACTTGGAGGCAGTGACGGTTAGACAGGATTCGTCTCTCCCGGTATTGGGGGTTGACATCGCGCTGTGTCTAGGAGAGCCATTACACGAGTAGTCCCTGGCCAGGGCAAGCGAGATATACTGGTAGGTTCCAGTGTTATCTCAGGGTGTTCTGGGCTTCACTCCGACACGACTTGTACCGCTATTATGGGTCTGACGCTTGCCGCTCCCCTAGGCCCGACATGCGATGTATCAGACGAACAGACCGGACTGTATGGAGATTGTCACATACAGACTCAGTAGGAGTTCGGATGGGTTTACCTCATCGGCCTTCTTATCGACATCTACCTGGGGACCGTTACGTACAGCTAGTGCCGCTTGCGGTCTGTGGTTAAACCCACTGCCAGCTTAGTGTCGAGTCTTTAGAGTCCCACACAGAGAGTTTCCCTGCACTGAGCGAAACGTGTAGAGGCCGTATGGTTTTACGGCAGGGCTGCGATCACTTACGTACACTTGTGTGCGTGTGGTGTTCAGGCAGGCAATACTAGTGGGCTTTGGTTTAAGCCGGATCCTAGTATTGCATGGATGGATTTGTTTTGTCTTCTGCGCATCCGCATTCTACGGAATACGGATGCAGGTGTGTATGCACAGTTTTCTGGAGCGATGAAGGAGGAGGTGCCTCATTAGGGTTTTGGCAGTTGGTTCGGCCAAAACCACTATGTGGCAGGCTCATTAGGGTTTTGACAGTTGATTCGGTCAAAACCATTTTGAGGCGGACTCATTAGGGTTTCGACAGTTGGTTTGGTCAAAACCATAATGAGCCGGGGACATTATTTACTAATCCTTTCATTGATAATTTTGTTATGGCTAATTACATTGACCGTTTGACCATCTTGACTTTGTTCACCATTTGACCAAAGTTGACTTGGATCTTCTTAGAAGATCTAAAGTATTCTTTGGTTTTCTTTTTATTTTGTTATGATAATGGTCATGTCATTTGTAGCCATCACCTTTATCTTGATTGGATTGGTAATGATAATGTTTGTGTATTATTGCAACCATGGTTAGCTTTTCTCTTGGTTAAGCTTTTCATTTGCTTATTCTCATTCTCTCTCTTGAAATGAGAAGCTCCATGGTTGCTAGAAAATCTCCTTCTTCTTCCTCCTCTTGATTTCTTTTTTGATCTCATGTGTTGAGAGAAAAAGGATTCTACTTGACAAACACATCCATACATCTTCTCTACACAACCTAGGGCTTCTAGATTAGCAATCTCCTTGCCCTAGTTACCTCGGCTTGAGGTGGAGCTCGGTGTACATCTCTCGGGTGGATCGTCTTCGACTCAAGGAGGCCGCGGAGGTGACCGAAGTCCGGATCAACCTTTTGAGCAAGCAATGAGAAGAACAACAAGAAGAGAAGAACATCAAAGAAGAACAACAACAAGAAGTGAAGGAGTTCAAGTTGAGGTATAACCACTTTGCCGAGTAGTTAACTCTTCTTTGCAAGTATGCTAGTTTAGTTTAGCAAAGATCCGGCTTTTACGGTCCATGTTACAAAGTTTAAAAAAATTTTGATTTACCGTTTCCGCAACCCCGAAAGAACCGGGAGAGGTAACGTGGACCTAACAATGACCGAGTCGGGGAATCTATCAATCGGCATCCAGACTAACAGCATCGCGTACGGTATAATCCATCGTACGGCAACCTCTAGTCATGGGTAAGGATCAATCATCAAGTCAAACTCATCACGCACGGAAAATTATCGTACGGCGGCATTAAGCTATAAGGGATCCTATCAACCTATAAATTAAGGAGGGTACGGACCTAACGTCACGTACGGATAACACTCATGATTCACAACATATATAAATACCTCTATATACCTATGTCCCAGGTCACATCCGCAATAATCTCATAACATGGGACCGGCAGGGTATAAATCATCTCAATCGACTCGCATCCGTATACCAACATATCATCAAATCATCACATCGCGTCATATATTCTTTCCATCGCATTTATATCTCACATCGAATTAATTCTACATAAACATCCTATCTTACTATAAGCATGCGTATCTAATCTAACATACACACCCGAACCATACAAACAGTTTTTGAAAGGTGTGAATCGTAGTTTTGAAAGTAGAGGCTACGGTGTTTTTAAGGAAAAGATATCATTTGAAAATCCGTAACATCCCTCAAGGTATCAGTTTAAATGATGCATACGATTCTTCATTTTGGAAATAGGTATGGTTCGGATGACACATCTACGTCGACTATCTAGTCCTATAGTACCCTAAACGGCAATATCAACAAATATCATCCTCAAATCCCGTCATCACATATTAGCCATATCATATCACTTCTAACAATCATTTAGCTTATAATATAGTTTCTCTAAGTATCATTTAAGTCTATCTATAGTTTTCTATTAAAGGTTTCATTAACCATAAACTATATATAAATCGGTTTCCATCAAAGTGTGCGGGGGTGCTATACGCCATCCACCCGACTTCCCCCGTGGATATAGATCCACTCACCATGGTCTTCGCTTGCCGAAGTCGATGAAGCCACGCTCCGTCGCCTTGGAATCCACGCGAAGGTACCTACAATATCAACACAATCATAAATGCTGTTAAAATCGAGGTCAAAACCGAAACGACACGCTAAAGGCCCATAGGTTAGAACCTATGGACCAATCCTTCAAAACAACCCAACAACCCTCGATATCGTCGTACAAACGTCAAGTGATCGAGGTAAAACACAATAATAAAAATCCAGAATTCAAAATACGAGAAACGAAACCCCAAATCAAAACAGCAACTCTTGAAAAAGGTCCCATATTTTACCCTAGGTCAAATTAGCCAATTTTGCATAAAGGAGGGGTCTGGTTTACTGGAGATGGAGCTGCAGACGAAGCACGAACCAAATCCAACCCACCGTAGCCGCAAATTGCGGCCAGATGGAATAAATCTGTGGCCTAGTGTTGGGTTATGGGGCTAGGGTTTCAGTGGGGGGTCCTAGGTTCCCTGCATGTATCACTGTCCTTGCAAAAAAAATTTCAGGTCATCCGGGTGTTAGCAGATTACCAAAAACCATCACATTTCCCACAATTTCCGTATCTGCAGAATTTTAAAGTTCGTACTCCGGGGTTTTGTCTCTGGTTTGGTCCAATATGATATCACTAAAGGGGTTTTAAGGTCACTACTAACATTAATCATACATCACAACTCAAGAATTCCATAAACCCTAACTAGAAATTTCCTACCTTCTCCAAACACCACTTAATCCTATTTAAACTTGAATAGAGGTTTAAGCAAAGGAAATACTACACTAATTGTGAAGGGATTACCTCATTTGACACTCATGAGTCCTCTACAGCGCCAAAATGCAAACTTTCTTGGTCCAAGGTGTAGCTAGTGAGCTCATGCACATTTTTTGTGAAGTGGGGATGAGGTTTTGGTGTTGTTTTGATGGAGTTTTAGGATTTTGAAGTGGAGGTGGAGGAGGGTGCCGCCATGAGAGAAAGGCGAAGAAGAAAGATGAAGATGATGAAGTGAGAAGCAATGGCCCATCACTATGGTTGACCCCTCACCCCGTCTCTCTCTCATGCCCATCCCTCTTGTCATCATTGTGTCCCCCTTTTGACTTTTCTTTTTCTTTTCCTTTCCTTTTTATAATTTATAACCATGCATGATAAAAAGAAGAAGCATGAAAGAAAAATGTAACAAGTGCTAAAAAAAAGACATGTGGATGTTTTGCACAAAACAAGCTTAATGCGCGATTAGAGATATTTAATCGCAATTAGCACTAATTAGCTTATAATTAATCATAAAAACTTATAATTTGCATAATTCACATAAAACACCCTCTTTTAGTAATTTTTATAATTTTCCTAAAATTTCTTATTTTTTCAATTTATCGGTATTTAATTATACTGCTCAATTAAAATATTCAATATTTTATTATTTAATTATAAAAATTCCCAAAAATAATATTTTATTTTTTTGAAATGTTACAATCATATATGTGCTCCTACTCCTTTTCGCTTGAGCCAGGAAACCCCTGTGTAGGACTCTAAAGACCCGTCAATACGCCGGCAGCAGGTGATGATCATATCATACACCCACAAGCCGTAAGCGGTCTGCTAAACGTAACGGACACCCTGGTATTGAGCGATTAGAAGATCAACAAGCAAGCCTGCTCGTATTCCTGTGAATCGAATCAGTAACACTACCGTACAGTCCGGTCTCTTCGTCTGATATGTCGCATATCTCGTCTAGGGGTAGTAAATGTCAGACCCCAGTAACTCGATAAGTCGTATGGATATGAGGCTCATAACGGGTCGAGAAACTACTGATAACACTTACCAGTATATCTCTGAAGCAGCCTTGGCCAAGGACTACCTGTTATAGCCAATCGAGCACAGCGCAACATCAACCCCCAATACCGGGAGAGACGAAACCCCTCCTATCGCTCATTGCATCCATGTGATTCGGGACTATACCGAAAATCCACCGTTTTGCACGTTCTCTTTAACATGGTAAGGTGGAAATAAAAGCACAGTGGGAATCACACAAGACTCTATGACGATCTCGAGTCTACAGACTAACCTGTACCAGTGTCACCAGAGAACTGCTATATGACGTGAGGTATAATACCATCTGGGAGTTCTCGGCAAGTCCGTCCAGTGTACCCAGTCTCCACTGAGCACCCGTATACTGTCTCTGATGTCAAACACCAATTTATATGGGATCATCCATCTCCCATCTACATGGGTCGAGAAGCTATACGCTAGTCTACTCTGGTATATCGATGCCCTGTCTCGATACACCCTCGACTAGGAACATTTGAAGGATGTACTTAGCGACTACTCTGTCCCCACTAGTATGATCTGCATCATAGTCCTGGTAGTCAAGTACTCATCCTAAGGGCTTTATCAACATGTAACATTGAGACAATCAGTGTACATGTTAAGATAAAGAGCAACCGGATATCATACTAACATGTCGAGCAAGAAAGTCCTCCATATATATGTCCAAGCATCCACTACAATATACATCGTATGTACAGTAATGGCCTCTAGGGCATACATATCACTAACAAACCGCACGACCCTTGACAGAGGTCAATAAGGTCGTACGACTACCCTAATCCAATCGCATCTCATGCTTTGCAGATAAGCATTAATCAGCTACCGCACACTACGCCTTGACAGAGGTCAACAAACGCAGCACGAATACTAAATATTACTTATCTGAAATGATGGAGGGCTACGACTGGTTTTTAAGAAAACCTTTTGCGTAATGAACTTGATATCGTTGTAGAAACGAGTGAATTTTAAAATGAGTGTTTTTTTGGCTTTTACTAGTTTTGCTAAAGAGGTTACTCCTGGTGAAGGGATCTCAGCTCTTTCCTTATCAATAAGGTGTTGGATATTCTACAAAGAATACCGCTATGCAAAGCAAAAACTATAGAAGCAATCAAAAGACAAACCAAGTGGGTTGGAGCATCTGCCAGTTTCGCTAAAGAGGTCACTCCCGGTGAAGGGATCTCGGCTCTTTCCTTATCGAATAAGGTGCTGGATATTCTACAAGGAATACCGCTATGCAAAGCAAAAACTAGAGCTACCAGTTTTTAAACAAGTTTCTACAACATCTTTTAGATTTCTTTTTCTTTCATTAATCTCATTAATGAAATCCCATCAATTTTATGCTTCCTAAGCATCACATATGAAACAAAAGCAGCAATATTAATAATATCTCATATATATAATATAGGCATTCATCTCGGAACATATCAAGTGATCACATCACAGAATATTAGCAGCAGAAGAATCACATATGAAATATTGGATATACTAGGAATTCCATGTTTTATTTAAGCCAGTAAAAACGCGGATTCCACGGTCGTGATGAATAGCTAAACCCATATCCCATAGACCCCTACGAGAGAGGCAAGCAACCCTGCCAATTCTAGAGTTAGGAGACTCGGTCTCGACTCCTCGAGATGGTCTCTCACTGGACCCCAGAACCCGGTTACTTGTGCTCCCCGCCTTGGGTCTATCCTAATGCGGAAAAGTAAATAATATACAATGGTGACATCATCGTCAAACCGGAAGTGCCCCAATAAAAGAATATTAAATACAATGAATTTTACATGAATGAAAATAAAAACTCTCATCTCACATAAAACCCCCGGCGATTCAAAACACGACGATCCAATATAACATATCACAACAACACATAACATCACATGTCATCAACGTAAGTAAATATGCATATCCCAATTGTCGTTGACATATAGCAACGAAATCGGAAATACACCACATATTACACTTACGGTCGCAGAAAAGAAAGTGAAAAACAACAACAGTTGGAAACCTCAACTACCTTAGACATCATAAACCCAATATATCACATACATTGGATTTCATGCCTAACCAAATGAATTCCTTAGACATCATATGCCTAAAAATTATAAACCCCGCATTTTAGTATCGATATTGAAAACACTTTCCAATAACATGTCGGGTAATTCAACAAGATTTCCGATAACCTGATCAAATGCTCGGCGGAAACTTTAGTAAACGGCCACACCCCCCGATGCCGTCGACGAAGTGCACTTAGGCGGAACACCGCGTCCGCGAGCACCCGAACGGATGCTTTTGGCGACGGGGTTCTCCTACAGTCATTTGGTCGGGGCTATCGGGCGTGTCTATCTAATCAGGTTACCCGGGGAGTATCCGCGTACACTACGTAATTGCGACGGACTTTTGATCATATCAAAATCCCGTGGCAACCGATCAAATGAGACTAAACTGCTAGATTTATAAAATTCAAACTAGTTATCTCATAACTATTTGTGGATTGCAAATATTGTAACACAATCACAGATAGCTAGATGAAGCTAAACTTTTCGATCGAATAATCAAACACCCAAAATTTCCCAACTAGCTTAACACTTGAGCGGAGTTCAAAAAGTACCCAGAAACTGCCACAGCTCCTATGAACCAGCCGTAGAAGGGTCAACCAATGACTCACATGTGGCACCGCTGAACTACCACAAACCCTAGGGTTTAATGGCTGTTCTGACGGTCACATAATCGAGTTAGGGTTTCGTTCTTTTAGAGGGTCCACAGAATTGCTTGCAAGTTTTTCTGAAAATTTTAAACTCGGAAAAAATCCAACTCTTGAAAAATTTCCAGCAGGCGAAAAATTGGGTTATAGTCACGTTTCTGAAATCGTTACGCGAAATTTTCCGTTTTAGGGTAAAATAGTCGGTATTTTCCGTTTTAACCCGATTGTGATCAAACCACTGTACCGACTTGACTGCGCCTCGTTTAACTAGAATAGTGCTAGTGCGCGGACTTTGGGTGTCAATGGGAAATTTTTGTTCACATAGAATTTTTCCCTAATTAAATATTATTTTAATGTGTTATTTATGCACTTAAAAAGTGGTATTTACATATTGGGTTTGGTTAATTACTTCTAATCTGAAACTATGTTAATATAATCACTAGATTAATCTTAATCTATCCATGCCAAAATATCTTGATAATTGTGATAAAAAATAAAGTTTTAAAGAAAAGAAAAGGTGGCATAAGACTTAAATGGCATTTATTAGCTTTAATTGGTGTTTTGGACTAGATTTTTCTACACAATTCCTTAGCCTTCACCATTCCTTCCCCATGGCCAAAATTCTAGCCCTTGCTGCCCTTCTTTTGCCTTGCTCCATTTCATCATTTCCAAGCTCACAAAATAATCAAAAATCCTTAAAAAATTCCACAAAACTCCTAATCAAATAATAACCCATCATTCTTCTTCACAAATCTTGCTTTGATCTTCAAGAAAACATCATTTTTAGAGGCTAAAATGATGGATCTAGTTTCTATTTTGTTTTCTTGAGGAGGTATAATTTCTAACACAAAACTTTAATTGTTATGTTTAAATCATTGGATTAGCTATTTGAATTGTTTTATATAGCTTAATTAACATGATTTGTGGTTTCTTGATGATTTTAGTAAAGATCAAGTTAGGGTTTAACTTGATGAAGGGTTAATTGTTAATTGTTGATTAGGAAAAACATAACCTAGTAAGAAACATGATAATTGTTAATTCCTAATTTGTCTAATGGAGTTTTTAGCTTACAAGGTTTTATTGAAATATGTTTTGGGTGAGATTAAAATTTTGAAAATGGTTTGGGTCACTATGTTAAGCTACTTGGTGTTGTTGGAAATTGATAGAATTGTTAAATTTCTATCTTTGTGTTAAAATGAAATAAAATGATATAAGCTGCTTACTAGCTTTTCGGTAAAATTAGACGTGGGTTTTAAATAAAAGTGGAGGTGCGTGCATATTAATACCTACGATATTTATTGAGTTGTAAATGCGTATTGGTACTATTGTGTTTTTAATGTGGCAGTTTTCATATATAGCGACCCTATTTAGGGTTTCGGCTATGTTTTCCGGTATATGGATTCTTGGTTTTGAGTTTTTGATGTTGTATTTGGTCGTTGGATGTTTGTACGTCAACGACAAGGGTAGTTGTTTTTTTTGCATGTGTGGGCTATAGGTTCTAACATATGAGCGCATCGCGTGCCGTTTTGGTTTTCGGAACTTGATGTCAATAGAATTGCGATTTCATATTGATTGTAGTTACCTTCGCGTGGATTTCGAGATGAAGAAGCGCATCGACTACGGCTAAGCGAGGAGTTTATCAGGTGAGTAGATTTATATCTACGGGGGAAGTCGGGTGGATGGCGTATAGCACCCCCGCAACCATTGATATGGAATATTGTTTGTTTCTGTTATCCTGATAAATGATATGTGACGGACATGATTGTAGGATTTACAAACGATAAGATGTTTGAAGTTGATTCTAATGAACAATTGACTTAGGTGAAAATGATATGATAAGTGAATCATGATAAGTACGATTAAAAGAGAACAAGTGTGACGTTTATTTAAATTGATGCGAGATATTAATGTGATGAACGAGTATACGATGTGATAGGATGACTTAGTGTGATATGTCATTTTATGGATTCGAGTCGTTATGTGATTGTTGATACCTTTGTAGGTCCCCTGATACGAGTTTGACATGGATGTGACCTGAGAGATAGGTATATATATTTATATGGATAATGATTGCATAATGAGTGATATGCCGTACGAGACTTATATCCGTACCCCCGATGTTGTTTAGGTTGGTAAAATCCCTATTTGGTTAATTGCGTCGTACGTTAGATTACCGTACGCGATGAGTTTTACTTGTTGATTTATCCATACCCTCGATTAAAGGATGTCGTACGATGGATTGTACCGTACGTAATGTGGTGAGGCTGGATGCCGATTGATAGATTCACCGACTCGGTCTTGTTGATATGTATACCTTATAGCATTTGATTCACTATATGCATTGTGCTGCATTCATGCTATTCTCATTGCATTTCTTCTGCCTGTGCTAGTACACCTACAACATTATCGATGATGCGTATGTTACACTTACACAGATTGCCGGCTCACACACTTCTTCATCGATAATTGCTATGTCACTTACACAGTAGAATTGCTACATCATGCTATGATATACTGCCATGTTCACATCACTATGCTAGGTTGCATGATATACTGACATGTACACCCACATACTCTGCTACAGCTACATGTACATCATGCCTAGATATTGACATGTACACCCACATATCTTGCTATAGTTGCATATACCCCTAAGTGGTATTGTATTGACATGTGATATTGGGACGTTGATTATTGTTCTATTGCGCTTATGAAATGCATCATACATACTTGCTTACATGTATATACTTATACCTTACTACAGTTACATGTACACTTTTTATGATGCTGCACTTATTTTTCGGAGAATTTGGGAACCGCATGATATATTTTAAAGCTGGATTCATTTAAAAGAGCGGTTTTCCCTTAATATGCTCATATTATTGTTTTATGTTGCATATATCAGTTTTCATGGATTTACGCATTGAGATATGGATTTCATGTGATTTATGGTTTTTGAGAATCGTGGGGGTATTTTAAGAAATTATGTGTTGTTTGAAAACCCGGTTTCTCTTGATATGATATTTCAGTGCGTCCACCATGTGATTTCTCGGTTCTGAGATTGGCATGTGAAACCCGATTCGAGGAGCGGGAGGCACCGTCTGCGGGTACATGGTGGACCCGGTATGGTACCTCGGGGCGAGTGGTGATTTCTTGGTATAGACGATAAGCCTGACAGAGGGACCACTACCTACCGGTGATTGTATTTGGACTCGGCGGTTATCATGGGGATACCGACCGGAGTGATGTACGGACATGCCATCAGGGCCAGTCGTGGTGATGGCGCTCGAGACATGAGGATTTACGTGTCGATGCTAGAGATGGGTTTCATGATGTTTTCGAGTGTCGATGTGAACACTCCGGTTACATGATTTTGTCGTGTCGAGAGGGACACACGTTGTTTCATTTACTCATATTTACCTGCATATATTTTTATGATATTTACATGCAAGAGTTGTTGTGTCAGTGGTTGACACGTGGACGGGATCCACTTGCATACATGCATTGATTATATTGTTCGACGGGATCCACTTGCATACATGCTTTGATTATATTGTTGGACGGGATCCACTTGCGTACATGCATTGCTTATATTGTTGGATGATATCCACTTGCTGATAGGCATTTATTATGTGTTGGCACATATGCAGATACGGTCACCCTAGATATCATAGTATTACCTTTATGATATAGTTAACCTAGGAATCGTTGTTTATTTCGATTTCTACCTGTTGATGTTTTTCTATTTACGAGTTGGCAACTCACCCCCGTTGTGCCACAGTTCTTGCAGGTTGACCGCATGGATTAGTTGCGTCATTGCTGGCACACAGCTGTTTTCGGGTGACTTGCTTATGGTAGGTGGTGCATGTTGGATCGTGCCCCTCTTGTATTCATTATTCATATTATATCTATTCACTCCATCAATTCAGAAACTAGTAAGTGTATATGTTGCAGACTTAGAAGACTTGTAGTTGCGAGACTTGAGCGATGGGTTTTATGTTCGCTTTTGGGGTTGATGTCTTGCTTTATTTTTTTTCCTTGTGTGGATCTTCACAATTAGGCGTTGTATACTTGTTATTTATACTTGTAGTGGTTGTTTCCGTCGTTGGGCGTGATTTGCTCCCGTTTGGGGATGCTTTATATTATTCTGTGTTGTACCCGTTTTCGGGGTTAGTTTTTATAAGGGAGGTGCTGCCCAAATTTTCAAAAGACAAAACATTATTTACTATACCTTTATTTCAAAGCTTCACCTCTTTATTTCTTAAAATGGTTTAGATTTCTGGGTTTCAGCTTACTTGAATTACGTTACGCCTGTAGACGTCGCGTGATTTAAGTGCTGGTTGTGAGCTAATATTTTGGGTCGTGACAAAGTTGGTATCAGAGCGCTAGGTTTAATCTTGGTTCGAGTTTAGATTTGACTATGTGGAGTCTAGGGCGTATATATTTTGGGACCTGGGCTTGACCTTATGGAACTTAGACTTGAACAAGGGGGTGTTAGACCCGAATTTTCGTTTCCTAGGCTGACCCTGATTGATGGAGTTGGTAACTTGAGTAGATTGACGTACCGTACGTATATTCCGCGGCATATTAACGATACGATACTCCACTTAAGAAACCTTAGGATGTACATATCTTGAGACTGGTGATTCTCTTTGTTTTCCTTGATTATACATCCATTTGAGATCCTTGATTCTATTCGTTTACATGATCATACTCTCACTGATTCTGTTCCTCCATATGATCATATATTCATTCTGGATCTGTTGATTCATTTCATCTCTTGATCTATTTTTGTCGATACTTGTTTGAGGTTCCTATCACCATGTTTTGTGCACAGTTTGAGATACAGCTGGTGATGCGGTCAGGGCGAGCTCGTCGTGGACGAGGACTGACCATCGTGTTTTCTGGTGACATGGGGACGTATCGATGTAGTGTGGTGTTGTGACCTCTCATTTGAGACGAGTGTACGGTTTTGTACCGGATGATCGTGCCATTGTTAGAGGCTGCCTACTGTGAGAGGACTGTTGATGTACAGCATATCTCAGAGATTGTGATGTCATCGACCGTGCAGACAGATGACCCAGCTGTTGCTGAGATTGGTGTGATGTCTCTTCCAGAGCTTACGAGCTGAGATCGCTGGAGCTTCCAGGCAGAGTGGCGACAGGTGATAGCTAGTCTATCTTGAGTAGAGGGACGGAGGTGATTCGTCAGATTTGATGCGCTGACACAGGCCCAGTTGAGTTGAAGATTTCTAGTGTGGAGAGTCTTACACAGATCTAGAGTAGATCGATCTAGAGAAGACGTTGTTCGTCGAATGCTCCGATGTGAGATCGGTAAGCTAACCAGTTTCAGATAGAGGACCTCACCCAGATGTGTTGTGAGTTGATCGAGAACGGATGAGTTTTGAGTATTCCTCCAATGGTTGGGACGAGTTCCAGAGGATGTGTTCGGCTAAAGATCTTCTACAGAGTGATGAAGATACCGAGTTTGTGATTTCGAGTCCGTGCGAGAGATTCCGGATTGATTGTCGCCGAGAACATGTGCAGTGCGCAGATAGCATGACATGATGTCAAAGTGGACGATAATAAGGACGAGTGGGACAAGAGGTTCGTGCGTTATGCTGACGAGCTGTTGTTACTACCCGTCAAGATTAGAGATCTGATATGTATGCAGAGGAGTTGGGATACGGCCAGTTCCCGAGAAAATATTGTGCTGAGAACGCAGATGTCCAGAAAGCGAGAAAAGATTTTGTAAGAGTACCAGCCTCCGTATAGTTCAGCGTAGGCGAGATCGGAAGAGACCTTTAGCAGGCTCCTTCCAGGACACTGCTACGACGAGATTGCATCGAGGATCAGATGTGTCACGTGTATTCAGAGGGCCAGAGGGCGACACCAGTGACGTACTGATTTATGAGTGATCATACTAATTGGCCGAGAGTTGATCTGAGGAGTTCCAAAGCGAGATCGTTCCCGTTAGCACACCTGACCGGGAAGATGAGCCGATAGAGTGCGAAATTGGTAATCCACAGGGAAATGAGGACCCAGAGATAGGAGACGCCAGACCGTGGGCAGGAGGCAAGCGGATGTTCTTGCTCTATCAGTTTTGGGCGCATCGACTTTTCTTCGACATTGTAGGAGGTGTACCTCAATGTCATTAGTTGCGATTTGCGTTTGTGATCCGAGTATCACGCTTATATCGCTGGGACTTTAGTTTTGATGATCGAGTTTCAGGATATAGTTTTCGTGCACCATGGCTGCACCTACTGGGTATTTACATTTTTGTGCATAGTTATTGCACTTGATATATTTTATACACCGTGGTGTTGATGTCGATTTTGTGCCTTAGCTGCTCATGTTTTTGATTTCCTGGATTTCCTACAGGAGATTTGATATTTCGTGCAATAGATGCACAAGATTTGATATTTCGTGCACTAGTTGCTTTTTACGAACCCGACGCGCTTGGGTTGGATTTTTGCGCATATTAAGCGCTTAGTATGGGATTTTGTGCGCATCGGATGCACTTAAGTGAGATTTTACTTGTGCATGTTGGATGCCCTTGATTTAGATTTTTATCTGTGCAAATTAGATGCGATTTTATTCGTGCATGTGGGATGAACTCGATTTCGATTTTAATTCGTGCATGTAGGATGCATTGATTTCGATTTTAATTCGTGCAAGTTGGATGCACTTGATTTCGATTTTTTTATTCGTGCATGTGGGATGCACTTGATTTCGATTTTTTTTTCGTGCATGTGGGATACACTTGATTTCGATTTCGTTTGTACATGACGGATGCACTTGATTTGGACTTTCGCGCACGTTGGGCGTGTGATATGATTTTTGTGCACACCTGATGCACCCGATTTGGGGTTTTCGTTCGTGCATGTTAGTTGCACTGGTTTGAGATTTTCGGGCTCTTTCGATGCACTAGTTGTTATTATCGTGCACGCCAGTTGCATTGGACAGATGCTTTCATGCACTCCCGTTGCACTTAGTTTTACTTTTGTGCATATTGTAGCACATGTACTTGGATTTGATACCCGTGCGCACCAGACGCACGTGATGGTTGGACAAGCCTTTTGAGGCTGATATTGTTTTTGAGCATTTTGTTTTCATGATGAGGCCCTATACTTTGTAGTACCCTAGCAGGACTGATCCGAGGACAGTACCTGTGTACTTTGCATGCATAAAAGGTTACCAAGAGGTCTTTCAAAAAGGAGCAATAGTCTCGCTATTTCCTTACGTGTCTGCGAGTGACACGAACATTTACAAAAGAAAACCTTTTGGGATATTTTAAAAAGGGCGGAACGTATATTTTGAGAAAAACTTATATGAGAGTATATTATTACTTTACAAATGAGCGTCCGTCATTTGTTCCGTGAGTTACACATCACACGGCGATTCAGAAAAAGATTCTTCTTATGTTATTTCTGTTTTTGGAGATTTCTCAAAAAGGATGTGTGCTTTATACATTTTGTAGCTTTTGCTTAGTGTATATTGGATTTCAGTAGTGGTTTTGAGATCTGTATCTCCTTTGTGGCTCCGATGATATGCGTGCAAGTCCGATGATTTGCGTGACGCTTGACGGAGATCGGTTTTGAGTTTCGTACTCATTTTTCCGGCGCACAGGATGTGGTGGGGTATTTCTGTTTCTTCCATGATTTCGGGTCCCTGTTGTTTTAGTTGGATTTTGAAATGTTTTAGTATTGTGGGTTTAAATTTAAATTCAGGGACCGAATTTCTTTAAGGGGGGAAGATTGTAACGTTTCTGAAATCGTTACGCGAAATTTTCCGTTTTAGGGTAAAATAGTAGGTATTTTCCGTTTTAACCCGATTGTGATCAAACCTCTGTACCGACTTGACTGCGCCTAGTTTAACTAGAATAATGCAAGTGCACGGACTTTGGGGGTCAGTGGGAAGTTTTGATTCACATTGAATTTTTCCCTAATTAAATATTATTTTAATGTGTTATTTACGCACTTAATAAGTGGTATTTACATATTGGGTTTGGTTAATTACTTCTAATGTGAAACTATGCTAATCTAATCACTAGATAAATCTTAATCTATCCATGCCAAAATATCTTGATAATTGTGATTAAAAATAAAGTTTTAAAGAAAAGAAAAGGTGGCATAAGACTTAAATGGCATTTATTAGCTTTAATTGGTGTTTTGGACTAGATTTTTCTATACAATTCCTTAGCCTTCACCATTCCTTCCCCATGGCCGAAACCCTAGCCCTTGCTGTCCTTCTTTTGCCTTGCTTCATTTCATCATTTCCAAGCTCACAAAATCATCAAAAATCCTTAAATAATTCCACAAAACTCCTAATCAAATAATAACTCATCATTCTTCTTCACAAATCTTGTTTTGATCTTCAAGAAAACATCATTTTTGGAATCTAAAGAGAACAAGTGTGACGTTTATTTTAATTGATGCGAGATATTAATGTGATGAACGAGTATACGATGTGATAGGATGACTTAGTGTGATATGTCATTTTATGGATTCGAGTCGTTATGTGATTGTTGATACCTTTGTAGGTCCCCTGATACGAGTTTGACATAGATGTGACCTGAGAGATAGGTATATATATTTATATGGATAATGATTGCATAATGAGTGATATGCCGTACGAGACTTATATCCGTACCCCCGATATTGTTTAGGTTGATAGAATCCCTATTTGGTTAATTCCGCCGTACGTTAGATTACCGTACGCGATGAGTTTTACTTGTTGATTTATCCATACCCCTGATTAGAGGATGCCGTACAATGGATTGTACCGTACGTGATGTTGTGAGGCTGGATGCCGATTGATTGATTCACCGAGTCGGTATTGTTGACATGTATACTGTTAGTTATATGTATGCCCTAGAGGCCATTACTATACATGAGATGTATATTGTAGTGGATGCTTGGACATATATAGGGAGGACTTTCTTGCTTGACATGATAGTATGCTATCTGGTCACTCTTTACCATAACATGTATACTGATTGTCTCTCTGTTACAGATTGGTAATGCCCTTAGGATGTGTACTTGACTACCTGGACTATGATGTGGATCATATTAGTGGGGACATGGTAGTCCATAAGTACATCCTTCAAGGTCCCTAGTCGTGGGTGTATCGAGACGGGGCATCGATATACAAGAGTAGACTAGCGTATACCTTCTCGACCCATGTAGATGGGCGATGGATGATCTCATATCCATTGGTGTTTGACATCAGAGATGATATACGGGTGCTCAGTGGAGACTGGGTACACTGGACGGACTTGCTGAGAACTTCCAGATGGTATTATACCTTACGTCAGATGGCAGTTCTCTGGTGACACTGGTGCAGGTTAGTCTGTAGACCCGAGATCGTCATAGAGTCTTGTGTGATTCCCACTGTGCTTTGATTTCCACCTTACCATGTCCAAGAGAGCGTGCAAAACGGTGGTTTTTGGGTACAGTCCCGAGTCATATGGAGGCAATGAGCGATAGGAGGGGTTTCGTCTCTCCCGGTATTGGGGGTTGATGTTGCGCTATGCTCGATTGGCCATAACAGGGAAGTCCCTGGCCAGGGCTGGTTTAGAGATTTACTGGTAAGTGTTACCAGTAGTTTCTCGACCCGTTATGAACCTCGCATCGGCATGACTTATCGGTTATTGCGGTCTGACGTTTACCACCCCTAGACTTGATATGCGACATATCAGACGAGGAGACTGGACTGTACGGTAGTGTCACTATCAGGCTTTTTGCAGGAGTTGGAGCTGGCTTGCTTGTTGATCTTCTGATCGCTCAATACCCGGGTAGCCGTTACGTCCAGCTAGTACCGCTGACGGCTTATGGGTACTTGATATGATCATCACCTACTGCCGGCGCATTGATGAGTCTTTAGAGTCCTACATAGAGGTTTTACTGGCTCAGGCAAAACGAAATAGGAGCGCATATGTGATATGTGCGGACTGAGAATAATGCGAGTATGTGATACCGTATTCTATTCTCGCGATGTTTGTATCGATCGGTTATATACGATATAACCTGGTTATTGAATCAAGGGTTGATTCGATAAGTCGATACATTGGATGTTAGTCGGTTATATGTGATATAACCGGATTATTAAGTCAAGTGTTGATTTAATAATTTAGTGTATAATTGTATATGTGATATACTAATTTACATTAACTAACATTGGTTCACTTAAGCATTTGTTTTTCACACTTGTGCACAACTTAATATATATGCGATATATATTCATTTGTGTTCATTTTGTATCATGGTTATTGATACAACTATCATGGGTGTATAAGCCTTATACCATACTAATTATAGTGTTAGGTTTTTAATATTTAAAGTAATTCTAAAATTAGTGGATGATGAGCTCACATGCATGAAGCTTCATGAAGCTTAGGGCTGCATTGACTTAGTCTACTAACTTTGGATTACTTGAGATATTAATTAACCTAACCATTATAATGTAGCCATGGTTATGTCTCTACATGAGTTAGTATATGATACTCACTCACCCATGGTTAGCTTTCTCACTCTCTTAGTTAGTTTTCATTCTCATTTTTGAGCTCATCATCTTCCTCCTCCAAATTCTTGCTAGGGTTTGATAAAGAGAGAGAAACATTGTGAGAAAAGAAATTCCAAAGTGTACCCATTTCCTATTTCATCATTCTCTACTAGACTAGCACTTTAGTTTAGGGTGTTTGCTTAACTAATTCTCTAGTTAGTGAAGTAGAAGCTTGAGTTCGTATTCCCTCGACGTAGATTATCTTCGGCCTCGAAGACTTCAAGCAAAACCGTTGCCCTCTTATCATCGAGCCGTCTGAGAGTCCAGGAGCACGATGATCGCAGCGAAGGGACTACTACAAGGAGCATAAGAAGTGAAGGACCGATCTACAAAGGTTGTATTTCATATTCACTTAGATGTAAATGTTATTTACTTGCATGTGTTAACCTAATTATCTAGCAAAGATCTTGTTTAGGGTTATTCGGCACGGCTAAAATTTTAATCGGGCATGGTTGATGCCTTATAGAACCTTATTAGAGTGCCTAATAACCCTACAGTGGTATCGGAGCCTAGCTAAAGCATTAGGCGACGTGTATACGAAGTTAAAACTCCGAACGAACTCCGAATCGACGAAATATACCATTTTCTGGACATTTTTTAAAAACTGTGATTTTTCTGTATTAAAAATACCTAAAAAATTCAGCAGGGTGTTTTAAGCATAACTGTGAAAAATGATGACATAATACGTACGAACCGCCGCGGAACCGCGGCCATACCCTGCTTGGGCCGTGGATCCGCGGCTGTACAATGGAATTTTATTTTTTGTTTTGCACAGTTATGACCGTATCTGTTAGTGCTTATTTTCTGGGTATTTTTAATCTGACTCAAGTGTTCAGTGTTCTGGGGTTTATTTTGTTATCGTAGATTCGATCGGAAAATTTAATTTCGTTATGTTTTCGGGATTATTTAGAAAGTATTAAAATGTTCGAACGGATATTAATAACTCACTTTTTCCCCTGCTGGAAAATTTCTAAGTGTTGGATTTTTCCGTAGTTTAAGAACGTCTAAATCGTGCAAGTTACGCAATGGACCCTCCAGAAGACAACAAACCTTAACTCGATTATGTGACCGTCTTGAACTGCCTTTTGAACCTTAGGGTTTAGGGCAGTACGGCGTTGCCACATGTGAGGCGTTGGCTTGACCCTTCTACGGCTGGACCATTGGTACTGTGGCATGTGATGTGTAGGGTTCCTAGGCACTCTAGTAAGGTCTCACAAGGCATCGAACATGCCATTTTAGAATTTTTTGGTGCCGAGAAACCCTAGACTACGGATCGTTGCTAGAATTCTAGACGAAACTAAAAGCTAGTTAACAGTTAACTACTGGGATACGGAAATTACAACCTTTGTAGATCCGGATATCCACCTCCACGGCTCCGCAAGGGCGTCCTCTCGCCGTCCATCTTGAAGCTTGAACTCTCGTGACGGCTTCATCGGAGAAACGTGCGGAATAGGTCGTCGGCTTCGTGTCAAAGACGATCTACGTCGAGGTTGCACAAACTCAAGCTCCGACTTCACAAACTTGTGAAACTTGTGAAGTAAACACCCAAAACAACTTGGCAAGAGGTAGAGGGTGAAGAAATAGGAGGTGGGTTCACTTTAGATTTGGAATTCTCTCACTAAAACTCAAGTTGCCATTGGAGTAGCAAGCTTGAAGAAGAAGAAGAAGATGAGCTCAAGAAAAGATTATGATAAGTCTTATAATAAAAATAAATTTAAATCAAATACTTATCATAACTTGAACTAGGGTTAAGTGTAGAGAATTAACCATGGTCACTTAGATGGGTTAGGGTTAAGCATGAAGATAAGGATGGTTGCTAAAGTCAAAGCTTCATGAAGCTTCAACAAATGACAAAGAAAGCCACCATTCTCATCTTATTCTTTTCCAAATAAATAAATAAACAAATAAATAAATAAATGAATATGCAAAACCCTAATTATCAAATTAACCATGGATTAATTCTATACACTTAACATAATGATCAAGTATCATCAAACATGATACAAAAAAGTGCACGAAAACATATCACATATGCAATGTGCATCAAGTGAGAAAAATCCGTTTAAAGTGAACCAATACTAGTTAATGCAATGCAATATATCAAATATATAATTATGCATTAAATCATTAAATCAACATTTGATTCAATGATCCGGTCATGTCGCACATAACCGACTAGTATATAATGCATCGATTTATCGAATCAATGATTCGATAACTAGGTTATATCGAATATAACCAATCGAAACATATATCGCGAGAATGAAATGCGGTATCACATACACGCATTATTCTCGGTCCCGCACATATCTCATATGCGCTCCTACTTCGTTTCGCTTGAGCCAGGAAACCTCTGTGTAGGACTCTAAAGACTCGTCAATACGCCGGTAGCAGATGATGATCATATCAAGCACCCACAAGCCGCAAGCGGTCTGCTAAACGTAACGGCCACCCCGGTATTGAGCGATCAGAAGATCGACGAGCTAGCCCGCTCACACTCCTGCGAATCCGACCAGTAACACTTACCATACAGTCAAGTCTCTTCGTCTGATATGTCGCATATCAAGTCTAGGGGTGGTATACGTCAGACCCCAATAACCCGATAAGTCGTGCTGATGTGAGGCTCGTAACGGGTCGAGAAACTACTGGTAACACTTACCAGCAAATCTCTGATCAGCCCTGGCCAGGGACTTCCCTGTTACGGCCAATCGAGCACAGCGCAACATCAACTCCCTATACCGGGAGAGACGAAACCCCTCCTATCGCTCATTGCCTCCATGTGACTCGGGACTGTGCCCAAAGACCACCGTTTTGCACGCCCTCATGGACGTGGTAAGGTGGAGATCAAAGCACAGTGGGAATCACACAAGACTCTATGACGATCTCGGGTCTACAGACTAACCTGTACAAGTGTCACCTGAGAACTGCCATCTGACGTGAGGTATAATACCATCTGGGAGTTCTCGGCGAGTCCGTCCAGTGTACCCAGTCTCCACTGAGCACCCGTATACCATCTCTGATGTCAAACACCAATGGATATGGGATCATCCATCGCCCATCACATGGGTCGAGAAGCGTATACGCTAGTCTACTCTGGTATATCGATGCCCCGTCTGGATACACCTACGACTAGGGACCTTGAAGGATGTACTTATGGACTACCATGTCCCCACTAGTATGATCTGCATCATAGTCTAGGTAGTCAAGTACAAATCCTAAGGGCTTTACCAACATGTAACTATAAGACAGTATAAAGAGACTAGTGTACATGTTAAGATAAATGGCAACCAGATAGCATACTATCATGTCGAGCAAGAAAGTCATCTCTATATATGTCCAAGCATCCAATATAATATACATAATCTGTACAATACTGGCCTCTAGGGCATACATACAACTAACAATCTCCCACTTGCACTAGGGCCAGCTGCTGTAGTATCTCATACCGAGCATCCCGAAGAGTCTCTCAAACTGTATCTGGGGAATGGCCTTCGTGAGTGGATCCGCCGTGTTGTTCTTCGTGTCAACTCTCCTGACCTCGATCTCCCGGCGATCAACTATCTCCCGGATCAGGTGATACCGCCTCAGAATGTGCCTGGACCGCTGATGGGACCTGGGTTCCTTGGCCAAAGCCACCGCTCCATTGTTATCGCAATACAAAGGTATTGGATGCTCAATGGATGGAACCACTCCAAGTTCAGAAATGAACTTCTTGATCCAGACAGCTTCTTTAGCAGCATCGTTGGCAGCGATGTATTCAGCCTCCATCGTCGAGTCTGCCACGGTTTCCTGCTTGGAACTCTTCCAGCTAACCGCCCCTCCGTAAAGGGTAAAGACAAAGCCCGACTGCGACTTAGAGTCGTCCTTATCACTCTGGAAGCTCGAATCGGTAAAGGACTCCATTTGGAGTTCTCCGTTACCATACACCAAGAACATATCTCTAGTCCTTCGCAAGTACTTGAGAATACTCTTCACAGCTGTCCAGTGACTCTCTCCAGGATCAGCTTGATACCTGCTCACTACACTTAGTGAGTATGCTACATCGGGTCTGGTACATAGCATCGCATACATGATAGAGCCTACTGCCGAAGCATAGGGTATCCCTTGCATGCGAGCTCTCTCCAAATCAGTCTTGGGAGACATCTCTTTGGAGAGAGTGACTCCAGAGATCGTGGGTAAGTTCCCACGCTTGGACTCTTCCATACTAAACCTCTTTAGTATGGTGTCAATGTACCTGGATTGGGACAATCCCAAAATCCGTTTGGATCTATCTCTATAGATCCTGATCCCCAATATGCAGGAGGCATCACCAAGATCTTTCATTGAGAATCTTTGTGATAAGAAGAGCTTGACCGATTGCAGCATAGGAATGTCATTTCCTATCAAGAGTATGTCGTCCACGTACAATACGAGGAAGACAACCTTACTCTCTGCCACCTTCTTGTAGATACAAGGTTCATCTGGATTTTTGACGAAATCAAACTCTTTGATAACGACGTCAAAGCAGATGTTCCAACTCCGCGATGCTTGCTTTAATCCATAAATGGATTTAAGCAGCTTGCACACCTTCCCGCTGCTCCCACTGTCTACGAAGCCCTCTGGCTGAGTCATGTACACGCACTCTTCTAAATCACCATTTAGAAAGGCGGTCTTAACATCCATTTGCCAGATTTCGTAGTCATGAAAAGCAGCAATGGCAAGCATGATTCGGATGGATTTAAGCATAGCCACTGGAGAAAAAGTCTCGTCATAGTCCACACCTGGTCTTTGACGAAAACCCTTTGCTACAAGTCTAGCTTTGAAAGTCTCCACTTTCCCATCTACACCAAGTTTCTTCTTGAAGATCCACTTGCTCCCAATGGGTTTTACCCCTTCAGGAGCAACTTCCAAAGTCCATACTTTGTTGGTGTACATGGAATCCATCTCGGACCGCATAGCATCCAGCCACTTCACTGAGTCCCTACTAGTGATGGCCTGCTCGAAGCTAGTTGGGTCATCATCCCCCATGATGCAATCCTCACTTCCACCATCAATGAGAAAACCGTAGTATCTCTCAGGTTGGCGAGGAACCCTACTAGATCGGCGGAGTGGCTGGGGTTCATCGGGAACTACGGAATCCTCGGGTTCAACCAAATCTTCTGTTGTAGTCTGTGTCGCTGGAACCTCTTCCAGTTCTACCTCAATGCCACTTATCTGTTTCATAAGAAAACCTTTTTCTAAGAAAGTGGCATGTCGAGAAACAAACACCTTTTGTTCCTCGGGGTGGTAGAAGATATACCCTTGTGAATTTTTGGGATATCCTACAAACTTACATAAAACAGATCTTGCCTCGAGTTTGTCCGGATTTTGTCTTTTGACATAGGCTGGACAACCCCATATCTTAATATAATTAAGATGTGGTCTCTTCCCTTTCCATATCTCATATGGAGTGGTAGGCACTGATTTGGTAGGAACTCTATTCAATAGGTCCATGGCTGTCTCAAGCGCATGTCCCCAGAAGGAAATAGGTAACTCAGCTGTACTCATCATTGAGCGCACCATATCTAATAGGGTGCGGTTTCTCCGTTCAGATACACCGTTGTGCTGTGGTGTATAAGGAGGAGTCAGCTGAGAGAGAATCCCATTCTCTTTTAGGAAGTCCAGGAATTCATTGCTCAAGTATTCACCTCCCCGATCTGATCAAAGGATTTTAATACTTTTTCCGGTTTGGTTCTCGACTTCTTGTTTATATTCTCTAAATTTCTCAAAAGCTTATGATTTGTGTTTCATCAGGAACACATATCCGAATCTAGAGAGATCGTCAGTGAATGTAATGAAGTACGAAGAACCATCCCTGGCATGTGTAGACATGGGACCGCATACATCACTATGTATCAGTCCTAAGAGTTCGGTAACTCTTTCTCCGTGTCCCGTAAACGGAGTCTTGGTCATCTTACCTTTGAGACATGACTGGCAAGTGTCATAGGATGAAAATTCAAATGGATTTAAATATCCATCTTTATGCAACTTAGCTAGTCGTGTCGCATTGATGTGACCCAGTCTACAATGCCACAAGAAGGATTCATTGAGTTCAGAACTCTTCCTCTTGTTTGTGTTTGTTATGCTCAAGACTGTTGATTGGTTTAGAACATAAATGCCATTGCACAACGTGCCTGATCCAACCAACTTTTGGTTATGGAAAATGTTCATAACATTGTCCTGTAATGCAAAATTATATCTCTCTTTACTTAATAAAGAAACCGATATAATGTTGCATATCAGGTTCGGCATGTAATAGCATTCGTTCAGAACCAATGTATTACCTGTTGGTAATACAAGGTGATATTCCCCGACAGTCTTAGCTGCAACAATTGCACCATTTCCAACTCTTATGTTTTTATCACCTTCTCCAAGTTCTCTACCTTTCTTAAGCCCATGTAACTGATTACATATATGGGATCCTGACCCGGTATCTAATACCCAGGACGTAGAGCAAATGGAGAAACAGTTCTCAGTAACGAACACACCTGAAGAAAATGCATCAACATGTACTTTCTTCATTCGGGTGGCATGGGAATCCTGGCATTCCCCTATATCCTGTTCATTCCTATAACTCTTATAGGAAAGAACGGAACCAACGTTTCCCAGCACAGTATAACATGCGGGTTCGGTCAATACATCCATATTATTATCTTTATTAAGGCATGAAATGGTCGCTACCTGGAGAGAGAGAGAAGAAAACACTTTAGCGTATGCTCGTGCAAGATCAGATTGGTTATTATCTTATCTAATCAGGATGGCTCCCAATGCTTTTTATCAAATTTTCCTCCAAACCCTAAAAGGAAAGACTAGCCGGGATTAATTACACACTACAAGTTCGCCAATCTTTCAGCCAGGCCAGTGTCGGTACTTTGAGGGAGGTCCCCCGTGCTTTCGCACGAACCTAATTAATGTAAACCTCGTTTTCCCAGAGGCGTAACCTCGTTAACACCTTTCTAGACACCTACTTGATCGGCTAATTGCACTGTGTAAAACTCTTCCAGGAGTAACTCTTACTCGCAGTGGGTATCGGGATCCAACTATCTCATAGAAGGTATGCAATCTCATTGCAAATTTCAACACTTGAAATTCCCGATAATATTTTGCCCCTAGCTCGCTATGACCTTGACGCATGCCAAACAACCCATAGTCTGCTAGTCAAGTTCAACCCGTCATTTCCTGATTGAATTAAACCCACCCGCACGACCCTTGACGCATGCCAAACAACGCCGTACGAATACCCTAATCCAATCGCATCATATGCTGGCAGATAAGCACTAGTTAGCTACCGTACACTACGCCTTGACGCATGCCAAACAACCGCAGCACGAATACTAACTAATACTTATCTGAAATGACGGAGGGCTACGCAGGTTTTCATAAAACCATAAGCGTAATGAATTTGATATCGTTGTAGAATCAAATGAAGTTTTAAAATAGAGTGATTTTGAGGCTTTTCTAGTTTTGCTAAAGGAGTCACTCCCGGTGAAGGGATCTCGGTCCTTTCCTCGTCGAATGAGGTGCGGGATATATCATATATATCGCTGTGCAAAGCAAAAACTATAAAAGCAATCAAAAACAAACCGAGTGTGTAGCATCTGCCAGTTATTGCTAAAGGAGTCACTCCCGGTGAAGGGATCTCGGTCCTTTCCTCATCGAATAAGGTGCGGGGTATATCATATATACCGCTATGCAAAGCAAGAACTGTAGCTACCTGTTTTATTTTAAAATTCGATTCTACAACATCTTAGGTTTCTTATCTTTCATTAATCACATTAATGAAGTCCCATCATTTAAATACATAAACATCACAGATAGATATAACGTACACTTATGCCATCCGTATTCGTCTCGATGTCCCCTCGTGCACCGTTAGGTTAGGTAACTAACGACAGAGCGGGGCAGGGCTAGCGCGGGTGTAAAACATAAGTAACGTTTATATAATATATCATATATACTATATACTAAATCCATCACAGATATCGCAGCAGAATAATCATATGAAATATTGGATATACTAGGACGTCCGTGTTTTCAATACGAGCCAGTATAAAACACGGATTCCACGGTCGTGATGAATAGCCAATCCCACACCCTTAGACCCCTACGAGAGCGGCAAGCAACCCTGCCAATTCTAGGATTAGGAGACCCGGACTCGACTCCTCGAGTTGGTCTCCCACTGGACTCCAGAACCCGGTTACTTGTGCTCCCCTCCTTGGGTCTATCCTAGTGCAGAAAAGTAAATAATATACAAAGGGTGACAACTCCCGCATCCTGGAAGTGCCCCGAATAAAAGAATATTACATATAAGTTTTTACATGAATGAAAATGAAAAACACTCATCTCACATAAAAAACCCCGGCTATTCGAACACGACGATCCAATATAACATATCCAGCAACACATAACATCACATGTCATCAACGTAAGTAAGTATGCATACCCCAATTGTCGTTGACATATAGCAACGAAACCGGCGATATCACATATTACACTTACGGTCACAGAAAAGAAAGTGTAAAACTACAACAATTGGAATCCGCAACCTCTTTAGACATCACATGCCTAACAGTTATAAGCCCCGCATTTTAGTCCCATCATCGAAAACTCTTTTCGATATCTTGTGAAACTAAACTGCTAGATCTATAACATTCATCCAGTTATCTCATAACTGTTTGTGAATTCCAATTATTGTATCCAATTCCGGATAAATAGAATATATTAAACTTTCCGATCGAACATTCGAACACCCAAGTTTTCCCGACACCGATCAACACATGAAATAGGTTCAAAGACATTCACTTCATGCCTCAGTACCAACGGTCCAGCCGTAGAAGGGTCAAGCCAACGCCTCACATGTGGCACGCCGTACTGCCCCAAACCCGAAGGTTCAAAGGGCAGTTCAAGACGGTCACATAATCGAGTTAAGGTTTGTGTCTTCTAGAGGGACCATCGCGTTACTTGCACTACTCAGAACGTCTTTTAACCACAGAAAAATCCAACACTTGGAATTATTCCGGCAGGGGAAAACCTGGGTATTTGTATCCGGTCGAACTCTTTAACATATTCTACAGTTATCTGGAAAAACACTTAGACAAAGTTTGATATTCCGATCGAATTCATCGATTCCCAATATAACTCCAGAGCACTCAACCCTTAAATAAATTTAAAAATACCCAGAAAACTCACCAGAATTTATCAGGTATTACTGTGCAAAAATAGTGGGATGATGTCACCATGTGGCCGCGGAAGGGCGGCAGAAGGCATGCTTCTGCCGCGCTTCCGCGGCACAATGAACAGTTCAGGGAAACGTTTTACACAGTAATGCTTAGAATTCTATGCTGAATTTTTTAGACATTTTTAATATCAAAAATTCCCAGATTTATGAAAATGTCCAGAGAGCTCTAAAGTATTTGGGTTTCGGGTTCGTTCGGACTTCGAACTCCGTCTAGACTTCGCCTAAGGCTCTAGCTAGGCTCTGATACCACTGTAGGGTTCCTAGGCACTCTAGTAAGGTCTCACAAGGCATCGAACATGCCATTTTAGAATTTTTTGGTGCCGAGAAACCCTAGACTACGGATCGTTGCTAGAATTCTAGATGAAACTAAAAGCTAGTTAACAGTTAACTACTGGGATACGGAAATTACAACCTTTGTAGATCCGGATATCCACCTCCACGGCTCCGCAAGGGCGTCCTCTCGCTGTCCATCTTGAAGCTTGAACTCTCATGACGGCTTCATCGGAGAAACGTGCGGAATAGGTCGTCGGCTTCGTGTCAAAGACGATCTACGTCGAGGTTGCACAAACTCAAGCTCCGACTTCACAAACTTGTGAAACTTGTGAAGTAAACACCCAAAACAACTTGGCAAGAGGTAGAGGGTGAAGAAATAGGAGGTGGGTTCACTTTAGATTTGGAATTCTCTCACTAAAACTCAAGTTGCCATTGGAGTAGCAAGCTTGAAGAAGAAGAAGAAGATGAGCTCAAGAAAAGATTATGATAAGTCTTATAATAAAAATAAATTTAAATCAAATACTTATCATAACTTGAACTAGGGTTAAGTGTAGAGAATTAACCATGGTCACTTAGATGGGTTAGGGTTAAGCATGAAGATAAGGATGGTTGCTAAAGTCAAAGCTTCATGAAGCTTCAACAAATGACAAAGAAAGCCACCATTCTCATCTTATTCTTTTCCAAATAAATAAATAAACAAATAAATAAATAAATGAATATGCAAAACCCTAATTATCAAATTAACCATGGATTAATTCTATACACTTAACATAATGATCAAGTATCATCAAACATGATACAAAAAAGTGCACGAAAACATATCACATATGCAATGTGCATCAAGTGAGAAAAATCCGTTTAAAGTGAACCAATACTAGTTAATGCAATGCAATATATCAAATATATAATTATGCATTAAATCATTAAATCAACATTTGATTCAATGATCCGGTCATGTCGCACATAACCGACTAGTATATAATGCATCGATTTATCGAATCAATGATTCGATAACTAGGTTATATCGAATATAACCAATCGAAACATATATCGCGAGAATGAAATGCGGTATCACATACACGCATTATTCTCGGTCCCGCACATATCTCATATGCGCTCCTACTTCGTTTCGCTTGAGCCAGGAAACCTCTGTGTAGGACTCTAAAGACTCGTCAATACGCCGGTAGCAGATGATGATCATATCAAGCACCCACAAGCCGCAAGCGGTCTGCTAAACATAACGGCCACCCGGGTATTGAGCGATCAGAAGATCGACGAGCTAGCCCGCTCACACTCCTGCGAATCTGACCAGTAACACTTACCATACAGTCAAGTCTCTTCGTCTGATATGTCGCATATCAAGTCTAGGGGTGGTATACGTCAGACCCCAATAACCCGATAAGTCGTGCTGATGTGAGGCTCGTAACGGGTCGAGAAACTACTGGTAACACTTACCAGCAAATCTCTGATCAGCCCTGGCCAGGGACTTCCCTGTTACGGCCAATCGAGCACAGCGCAACATCAACTCCCTATACCGGGAAAGACGAAACCCCTCCTATCGCTCATTGCCTCCATGTGACTCGGGACTGTGCCCAAAGACCACCGTTTTGCACGCCCTCATGGACGTGGTAAGGTGGAGATCAAAGCACAGTGGGAATCACACAAGACTCTATGACGATCTCGGGTCTACAGACTAACCTGTACAAGTGTCACCTGAGAACTGCCATCTGACGTGAGGTATAATACCATCTGGGAGTTCTCGGCGAGTCCGTCCAGTGTACCCAGTCTCCACTGAGCACCCGTATACCATCTCTGATGTCAAACACCAATGGATATGGGATCATCCATCGCCCATCACATGGGTCGAGAAGCGTATACGCTAGTCTACTCTGGTATATCGATGCCCCGTCTCGATACACCTACGACTAGGGACCTTGAAGGATGTACTTATGGACTACCATGTCCCCACTAGTATGATCTGTATCATAGTCTAGGTAGTCAAGTACAAATCCTAAGGGCTTTACCAACATGTAACTATAAGACAGTATAAAGAGACTAGTGTACATGTTAAGATAAATGGCAACCAGATAGCATACTATCATGTCGAGCAAGAAAGTCATCTCTATATATGTCCAAGCATCCAATATAATATACATAATCTGTACAATACTGGCCTCTAGGGCATACATACAACTAACATGATGGATGTTTTTAAACTCCCCTCAAGTGTTGAGAACTATTTGGGAAATCTTGGGTATTTGATTATTCGATCGGAAAGTTTAACATTGTCTATTTATCTAGAATGTGATACAATGTTTGGAATCCACAAGTAGTTATGAGATAACTAATTTGAATGTTATAAACATAGCAGTTTAGTCTTAAATGATCGGTTGCCACGGAATTTTGATGTGATCAAAAGTCCGTCGTAATCACGTAGTGTACGCGGATACTCGCCGGGTAAACTTAATAGACAGCCACTCCCTAAAGCCCCGACCAAGTGACTGTAGGAGAACCCCATCGCCAAAAGCATCTATTTGGGTGCTCACGGCAGCGGTGTTCCTCCTTAGTGCACTTCGTCGATGCAATCCAGGGGTGCGGCCGTCTACTAAAGTTTGCGACGAACATTCGATCACATATCGGGAATCTTGTTCAATTTCCCGACTAGATATTGAAAAGTATTTTCGATATAGAGACTAAAATGCGGGGTTTATAATTGTTAGGCATGCGATATTTAAGGAGGTTGCGGATTCCAACTGTTGTAGTTTTACACTTTCTTTTCTGCGACCGTAAGTGTAATATGTGTTATCGCCGGTTTCGTTGCTATATGCTAACGACAATTGGGATGCGCATATTTACTTACATTGATGACATGTGTTGTTATGTGTTGCAGGATATATTATATTGGATAGTCGCGTTTCTGAATAGCCGGGGTTTTTTTTATGTGAGATGAGGGTTTTTATTTTCATTCATGTAAAATTAAATGTATGTAATATTCTTTTATTGGGGCACTTCCGGGATGAGGTTGATGTCACCATTTGTATATTATTTACTTTTCCGCACTAGGATAGACCCAAGGAGGAGAGCACAAGTAACCGGGTTCTAGAGTCCAGTGGGAGACCAACTCGAGGAGTCGAGTCCGGGTCTCCTAACTCTAGAATTGGTAGGGTTGCTTGCCGCTCTCGTAGGTGTCTACGGGTGTGGGTTTGGCTATTTATCGCGACCGTGGAATCCGTGTTTTATAGAGGCTCAAAATAAAACACGGACGTCCTAGTATATCCAATGTTTCATATGTTTCTTCTGCTGCGATATCTGTGATGTGATCATTTGATATGTTGTGATAAATACTGTATATAGTATATATATGATATATTATATATGCGCTAATTATGTTTTACACCCGCGCTAGCCCTGCCCCGCTCTGCCGTTAGTTACCTAACCTAACGGTGCATGAGGGGACATTGAGGCAAATACGGATGGCATAAGTGTACGTCGTATTTATCTGTGATGTTTAGGTGACTTAAATGATGGGACTTCATTAATGTGGTTAATGAAAGAAAAAAAACCTAAAAGATGTTGTGGAATCGAATTTTCAAAAACAGGTAACTACAGTTTTTACTTTGCATCGCGGTGTTCCTTGTAGAACATCCTACACCTTATTCGATAAGGAAAGGGCCGAGATCCCTTCACCGGGAGTGACCCCTTTAGCAATGACTGGCAGATGCAACACCCCTCGATTTTTTCTTTTGATTGATTTTCTAGTTCTTGCTTTGCACAGTGATATATATGATATATCCTGCACCTCATTCGACGAGGAAAGAGCCGAGATCCCTTCACCGGGAGTGACCTCTTTAGCGAAACTAGCAAAAGCCTAAAAAACACTCCATTTTAAAATTATTTGATTCTACAACGATATCAAGTTCATTACACAATAGGTTTTCAGAAAAACCTGTCGTTGCCCTCCGTCATTTCAGATAAGTTGTAGTTAGTATTCGTGCTGCGTTTGTTGTCCTTTGTCAAGGCGTAGTGTGCGGTAGCTGACTAGTGCTTATCTGCTTATGCATATGATGCAGATTGGGTTAGGGTAGTCGTACGACCTTGTTGTCCTTTGTCAAGGGTCGTGCAGGTGGGTTTAATTCAATCAAGAAATGACGGGTTGAACTTGACTAGCATCCTATGGTTTGTTGGCTTTTGTCAATGTCATAGGAGGTTAGGGGCAAAATTATCGGGAATTTCAAGTGTTGAAATTTGCAATGAGATTGCATACCTTCTATGAGATAGTTGGATCCCGATACCCGCTGCGAGTAAGAGTTACTCCTGGAAGAGTTTTACACATTACGATTAGCCGATCAAGTAGGTGTCTAGAAAGGTGTCAACGGGGTTACGCCTCTGGGAAAACGAGGTTTACTTTAATTAGGTCCGTGCGAAAGGATGGGGAACATCTCTCAAATTACTGACACTGGCCTGGCTGAAAGATTGGCGAAGTTGAAGGGTGTAATTAATCCCGGCTAGTCTTTCCTTTTAGGGTTTGAAGGAAGATTTGATAAAAACAGTGGGAGCCATCCTGATTAGATAAAATATATAACCAATCTGATCTTGCAAGAGCGCACGCAGAGTGTTTTCTTCTCTCTCTCTCCAGGTAGCAACCATGTCACGCCTTAATCAAGATAATAATACGGATGTATTGACCGAACCCGCTTGCTATACTGTGCTAGGGAACGTTGATCCCGCTCCAACTTATAATTGTTATAAGACAGAGCAGGAAATAGGGGATTACCAGAATTCTCGTGCCATCTAAACGAAGAAAATGCATGTTGATGCATTTTCTTCGGGTGTGTTCATTACAGAGAACTGTTTCTTAGTATCCTTTACATCCTGGGTATGAGATACCGGATCAGGATCCCACATATGTGATTTGTTACATGGGCTACTGATAGGTAGAGAACTGAGAACGGGTGATAAAATTTCAAGAGTTGGAAACAGTGCAATTGTTGTAGCCAAGATGTTGGCAGTTATCACCCTGTATTACTAGAATACATTGATTCTGAACGAATATTATTAAATACCGAACCTGATATACCACATCATATCAGTCTCTTTATTAGTAAAGAAGGATATAATTTTGTATTGTTGGATAATGTTTTGGACATTTCCTATATCAAGAGTTGATCGGTTCAGGCACGCTATCTAAAAGCATTGACGTTCTAAATCAAACTACAGTTCTTAGTATACAGAACACACACAAGAGGAAGAGTTCAGAAATGAACGAATCCTTCTTGAGGTATTATAGACTAGGTCATATCAATGTGACCCGACTAGCTGAAGTTACATATAGATGCATATTTAAATTAGTTTGAATTTACATCTTGTGAAACTTGCTGGTCATGTCACAGAGATAAGATGACCATAGCTCTGTTTTTAGGAAACAGAGAAAGAGTTAGTGAACTCTTGGGATGATACATGTTGATGTATGAAGGTCCCCTATCTACACATGCCAAGATCGGTTATTTGTACTTCATTACATTCTCTGATGATCTCTCAAGATTCAGACATATGTTTCTGTTGAAACACAAGTCCGAAACATTTGAGATATTCACAGAGTATAAGTTAGAAAGTAGAGAACCAAAACGGGTATAAGTATTATGTCCTTTGATGTGATTAAGGAGGAGAATACTGAGCACAGAATTCCTGGATTATTCTAAATGAGAATGAGATTCTCTCTCAGCATTACTCCTCCGTATACACCACAGCACGTCGGTATATTAGGGCGGAGCAATCACACCCTATGTGATAAGGTGTGCTCTACGATGAGTACTACTGAGTTACCTATTTCCTTTTGGGAGATATGCACTGGAGAAGTTGCATACCTATTGAATAGGGTTCCGATCAAATCAGTTGCCTACCACTTCATATGAGATATGGAAAGGGAAGAGCCTATATCTTAAGTTTGTTAAGATTTAGGGTTTTCTAGCCTATGTCTAAAAGCATAATCCGGACAAGCTCGAGGCAAAGTCAGTTCTGTAGAAGTTTGTTGGATATCCGAAGCATTCACAAGGGAATATCTTCTACCAAACCGAGGAACAAAAGATGTTTTGTTTCTCAGCATGCCACCTTTGTGAAAGGGAATTTCTTGTGAAGAAATTAGTTGACATGAGGTAGAACTGGAAGGAATTCCAGCTATACAAACTGCAGCTGATGATTTGGTAGAACCAAAGGATTCAATAGTTTCTAACAAACCTCAGCCTCTCCGCCGATCTAGTAAGGTTCCTCACCCACCTGAGAGATACTTCAGTTTCTCTATGACAGTAGGAGCGAGGATTGCATCATGAGATGATGACCCAACTAATTTCGAGCTGGCCATCAGGAGTGGGACTCTGTAAGAATGGCTGGATGCTTAACGATCTGAGATGGAATCCTTATACACCAACAAAGTATGCACTTTGGTTGCCTTATCTGAAGGGTTAAATCCCCATTAGGAGCAAGTATATCTTGAGAAGATTACTTGGTGTACATGGAAAAGTTGAGACTTTCAAAGCTATGCTTAAGTCCATCCAGATCCTACTTGCCACGGCTACATACCATGACTATGATATTTGACGGTTGGGTGTCATGACTGCTTTTCTAAATGATGTTTTAGAAGAGAGAGTCTATAAGTACACAGTCAGAGGGCTTCATAGACAGTGGGAGCAGCGGAAACGTGTGCAAGATGTTTTATGTGATAAAGCAGGCATCGCGGAGTTGGAATGTCTGTTTTTATGAGTTAGTCAAAGAGTTTGACATCATCAAAAGAGTAGATGAACCTAGTATATACAAAAAGGTAGTAGGGAGTATGGTGGTGATCCTCGTAGAGTACATGGATGACATACTCTTGATAGGAAAGGAGTTTCCTATGCTACGCTCGGTCAATCTCCGCTTATCACAAGGATTCTACAAATAGGATCAAAGTGATACCTACTAAATCCTGGGGTTTTGGATCTATGAGATAGATCTAATTGGATGTTAGGATACTCACTAGTTGTAGTGAGATGGTATAAATTGATCTTGGGGAGAATCACTGGAAAGGTTCCAGAGTGATAAGGACGACTGAAAGTAAGTCACATGCATTGTCTTTACTCTCAGTAGAGGGACAGTATGTTCCAAGACAGATACCGTGGCATACTAGACAATTATAGGCAAGACACATCGTTACCAAAGATGCTACCAAAGAGGCAGTCTGGGTGTATATTTGTTCATGAGATGAACTTGTTCCTACCATTGTGTGACAATGGAGTTGTGGCTCATACCATGGAACGCCCGTCCCATCAGTGATCCAGACATATTTTAAGGCAGTATCACCTGATCATGGAGATGGCTGATCTCCAGGGGATCGAGGTTAGGAGAGTAGACTCAGAGGGGAACACGGTGGATCCACTCACAAAGGCCTTTTTCCCAGAGAGAGACTATTATGGGATGGTTGAGTATGAGATACTACAACCACTGTTATCAGATGGCCCTAGTGCAAGTGGGAGATTGTTAGTTATATGTATGCCCTAGAGGCCATTACTATACATGAGATGTATATTGTAGTGGATGCTTGGACATATATAGGGAGGACTTTCTTGCTCGACATGATAGTATGCTATCTGGTCACTCTTTACCTTAACATGTACACTGATTGTCTCTTTGTTACATGTTGGTAAAGCCCTTAGGATGTGTACTTGACTACCTGAACTATGATGCAGATCATACTAGTGGGGACATGGTAGTCCATAAGTACATCCTTCAAGGTCCCTAGTCGTGGGTGTATCGAGACGGGGCATCGATATACCAGAGTAGACTAGCGTATACCTTCTCGACCCATGTAGATGGGCGATGGATGATCTCATATCCATTGGTGTTTGACATCAGAGATGATATACAGGTGCTCAGTGGAGACTGGGTACACTGGACGGACTTGCCGAGAACTCCCAGATGGTATTATACCTTACGTCAGATGGCAGTTCTCTGGTGACACTGGTGCAGGTTAGTCTGTAGACCCGAGATCGTCATAGAGTCTTGTGTGATTCCAACTGTGCTTTGATTTCCACCTTACCATGTCCAAGAGAGCGTGCAAAACGGTGGTTTTTGGGTACAGTCCCGAGTCATATGGAGGCAATGAGCGATAGGAGGGGTTTCGTCTCTCCCGGTATTGGGGGTTGATGTTGCGCTATGCTCGATTGGGCATAACAGGGAAGTCCCTGGCCAGGGCTGGTTTAGAGATTTACTGGTAAGTGTTACCAGTAGTTTCTCGACCCGTTATGAGCCTCGCATCGGCATGACTTATCGATTATTGGTGTCTGAAGTTTACCACCCCTAGACTTGATATGCGACATATCAGACGAGGAAACCGGACTGTACGGTAGTGTCACTGTCAGGCTTTTTGCCGGAGTTGGAGCGGGCTTGCTTGCTGATCTTCTGATTGCTCAATACCCGGGTAGCCGTTACGTCCAGCTAGTACCGCTGACGGCTTGTGGGTGCTTGATATGATCATCACCTACTGCCGGCGTATTGACGAGTCTTTAGAGTCCTACATAGAGGTTTTACTGGCTCAGGAAAAACGAAATAGGAGCGCATATGTGATATATGCGGGACCGAGAATAATGCGAGTATGTGATACCGTATTCTATTCTCGCGATGTTTGTATCGATCGGTTATATGCGATATAACCTGGTTATTGAATCAAGGGTTGATTCGATAAGTCGATACATTGGATGTTAGTCGGTTATATGTGATATAACCGGATTATTAAGTCAAGTGTTGATTTAATAATTTAGTGTATAATTGTATATGTGATATACTAATTTACATTAACTAACATTGGTTCACTTAAGCATTTGTTTTTCACACTGGTGCACAACTTAATATATATGTGATATATATTCATTTGTGTTCATTTTGTATCATGGTTATTGATACAACTATCATGGGTGTATAAGACTTATACCATACTAATTATAGTGTTAGGTTTTTAATATTTAAAGTAATTCTAAAATTAGTGGATGATGAGCTCACATGCATGAAGCTTCATGAAGCTTAGGGTTACATTGACTTAGTCTACTAACTTTGGATTACTTGAGATATTAATTAACCTAACCATTATAATGTAAAATTGGTTATGTCTCTACATGAGTTAGTATATGATACCTACTCACCCATGGTTAGCTCTCTCACTCTCTTAGTTAGTTTTCATTCTCATTTTTGAGATCATCTTCTTCCTCCTCCAAATTATTGCTAGGATTTGATAAAGAGAGAGAAACATTGTGAGAAAAGAAATTCTAAAGTGTACCCATTTTCTATTTCATCATTCTCTACTAGACTAGCACTTTAGTTTAGGGTGTTTGCTTCACTCATTATCTAGTTAGTGAAGTAGAAGCTTGAGTTCGTATTCCATCGACGTAGATCATCTTCGGTCTCGAAGACTTCAAGCAAAACCGTTGCCCTCTTATCAACGAGCCATCCGAGAGTCCGGGAGCACGAGGATCGCAGCGAAGGGACTACTACAAGGAGCATAAGAAGTGAAGGACCGATCTACAAAGGTTGTATTTCATATTCACTTAGATGTAAATGTTATTTACTTGCATGTGTTAACCTAATTATCTAGCAAAGATCTTTTTTAGGGTTATTCGGCACGGCTAAAATTTTAATCGGGCATGGTTGATGCCTTGTAGAACCTTATTAGAGTGCCTAGTAACCCTACATATACCTTATAGCATTTGATTCACTTTATGCATTTTGCTGCATTCATCCTATTCTCATTGCATTTCTTATGCCTGTGCTAGTACACCTACACCATTATCGATGATGCGTATGTTACACTTACACAGATTGCCGGCTCACATACTTCATCATCATTAATTGCTATGTCACTTACACAGTAGAATTGCTACATCATGCTATGATATACTGCCATGTTCACATCACTATGCTAGGTTGCATGATATACTGACATGTACACCCACATACTCTGCTACAGCTACATGTACATCATGCCTACATACTGACATGTACACCCATATATCTTGTTATAGTTGCATATACCCCTAAATGGTATTGTATTGACATGTGAGATTGGGACGTTGATTATTGTGCTATTGCGCTTATGAAATGCATCATACATACTTGCTTATATGTAGATACTTATACCTTGCTATAGTTACATGTACACCTCTTATGATGCTGCACTTGTTTTTCGGAGAATTTAGGAACCACATGATATATTTTAAAGCTGGATTCATTTAAAAGAGCGGTGTTCCCTTAATATGCTCATATTGTTGTTTTATGTTGCATATATCAGTTTTCATGGATATACGCATTGAGATATGGATTTCATGTGATTTATGGTTTTTGAGAACCGTGGGGGTATTTCAAGAAATTATATGTTGTTTGAAAACCCGGTTTCTCTTGATATGATATTTCAGTGCGTCCACCATGTGATTTCTCGGTTCTGAAATTGGCATGTGAAACCCGATTCGAGGAGCGGGAGGCACCGTCTGCGGGTACATGGTGGACCCGGTATGGTACCCCGGGGCGATTGGTGATTTCGTGCTGTAGACGATAAGCCTGACTGAGGGACCACTACCTACTGGTGATTGTATTTGGACTCTGCGGTTATCGTGGGGATACCGACCGGAGTGATGTACGGACATGCCATCAGGGCCGGTCATGGTGACGGCGCCTGAGACATGAGGATTTACATGTCGATGCTAGACACGGGTTTCATGATATTTTCGAGTGTTGATGTGGACACTCCGGTTCCATGATTTTGTCCTGTCGTGAGGGATAGACGTTGTTTCATATCCTCATATTTACCTGCATATGTTTTTATGATATTTACATGCAGGAGTTGTTGTGTCAGTGGTTGACACGTGGACGGGATCCACTTGCATACATGCATTGATTATATTGTTGGACGGGATCCACTTGCATACATGCATGTATGCATTGATTATATTGTTGGAAGGGATCCACTTGCATACATGCATTGATTATATTGTTGGATGGTATCCACTTGCTGATAGGCATTTATTATGTGTTGGCACATATGCAGATACGGTCACCCTAGATATCATAGTATTACCTTTATGATATAGTTGACCTAGGAATCGTTGTTTATTTCGATTTCTACCTGTTGATGTTTTTCTATTCACGAGTTGGCAACTCACCCCCGTTGTGCCACAGTTCTTGCAGGTTGACCGCATGGATCAGTTGCGGCATCGCTGGCACACAGCTGTTTTCGGGTGACTTGCTTATGGTAGGTGTTACATGTTGGATCCTGCCCCTTTTGTATTCATTATTCATATTGTATCTAGTCACTCCATCAATTCAGAAACTATTAAGTGTATATGTTGCAGACTTAGAGGACTTGTAGTTGCGAGACTTGAGCGATGTGTTTTATGTTCGCTTTTGGGGTTGATGTCTTGCTTTATTTTTTTTCCTTGTATGGATCTTCGCTGTTGGGCGTCGTATACTTATTATTTATACTTGTGGTGGTTGTTTCCGCCGTTGGGCGTGATTTGCTCCCATTTGGGAATGCTTTATATTATTCTGTGTTGTACCCATTTTCGGGGTTATTTTTTACAAGGGAGGTGCTGCCCAAATTTTCAAAAGACAAAACTTGATTTACTATACATTTATTTCAAAGCTTCACCTCTTTATTTGTTAAAAATGTTAAGATTTCTGGGTTTCAGCTTACTTGAATTACGTTACGCCTGTAGACGTCGCGTGATTTAAGTGATGGTCGCGAGCTAATATTTTGCGTCGTGACAGTTATTGCTATCCGTTCGAACTTTTTAATATCGTCTAAATAACCCGAATACATGTTAGAATTACAAATATGAAACACTCCGAATTGCCTTTGCAGAAAGTTAACATCACATACAAATTTAGCAGAAAACAAATAACACCTAAAACATCAAAATCCAGTGACTGAAACACACCAAAAAATTCAACCCAATCCTGCACTGAAAAACCGAGCAGGCCGGAAAAATGCCCAATGTGGCCGGCCAAAACTTTTCCAAATTGCCTCGAATTTCTTCTGCATTCATGCCATATCACATAAAACATTCGGCAGTTGTTTAAAAAAATTTTGAAGACTTTTTAAAATCGGCAGAAACCAAGTTTTCGTATCGGGTGTTTTAGAGTAGTTCCGGTTTCGTAATCCTAGCAAACATCGTCTAATTTTCTAGCAATGCTCTGATACCTCTGTTGGGTTGCCTAGCACAACAGCAAGGTTTCGAGAGGCATCGTCCATGCCAATTTCAAATTTTAGCCGTTCTAGCTAACCCTAACCTAGAATCGTATACTAGAAAATCCGACGAAACTATATGTAAACTCTTTACATATGAAGTGAACAGAGAATACAACCTTTGTAGACCGGTCCTTCACTTCTAAATCTCCGTGCAGTAGTCCCTTCGTTGCGATCATCGAACTCCCGGACTCTAGTGAAGGTTCACATGAAGAAATGAACGGGCTTGCTCAATGCCTTCGAAGACGAAGATGATCTACGTCGAGGAGAATCAAGCTCATGCTACCTTTTCACTAATGGTGAAATTAGTGAAGCAAACACCCTAAACTAATGTCTAATAGTAGAGGATGATGAAGTTGGAAGTGGGATCAATTTAGATTTATTTTTCTCACAATAATTCATCAACTCTAAAAACCCTAGAAAACCTTTTTCTTAAGCTCATGAAGAAGATGAAGAGAGATGAATAATAATGAAAACTCATGAGGTTAGAAAATCAACCATGGTGAGTATATGACATACCCTAACCCTTGTACAATGTTAACCATGGCTAAGTGTAATGGTTGGGTTTATAAAATATCTTTAGTAAAACAAAACTTGTGGACTTAGTCAATGGTTAGCAAAGCTTCTCCAAGTTTCTAGCCATGACCAAATGCTACCAATTTTGAATTACTTAAGAAATTAAAACCCTAGATTATCACTTAGCATGGTGTAAGTCATACACACACCCATGAATCATATATCATCAAGCATGACACAAAACTTTGTACACTAATATATATCACATATATACATATGCACAAAATCAAGTGAGAAAAGAAATCAAAAGTGAGCTAATACTAGTTAATGTAAATTAATATATCAAATATATAATTATACATTAAATCAATACTTGATTTAATAATCCGGTTACAGCACATATAACCGACTAATATCAAATGTAACAATTTATCGAATCAACACTTGATCCGAAAACCCGGCTATATCACATATACACGTCCGATATCACATATCACGAGAATACAATACGGTATCACATACTTGTATCAATCTTGGTCCCGCACATATCACATATGTGCTCCTACTCTGTTTCGGAAGAACCAGGAAACCTCCGTGTAGGACTCTAAAGACTCGTCAATACACCGGGAGTAGGTGATGATCATATCAGACACCCACAAGCCGCAAGCGGTCTGCTAAACGTAACGGCCACCCGGGTATTGAGCAATCAGAAGATCAACAAGCAAGCCTTCTCATACTCCTGCTAATCCAATCGGTAACACTACCATACTGTCCGGTCTCTTCGTCTGATATGTCGCATATCACAGCCTGGGGGTGGTATAACATCAGACCCCAATACACTGATAAGTCATGCCGATACAAGGTCCATAACGGTTCGGGAAACTACTAGTAACACTTACCAGTAAATCTCAGCAAACCTGGCCAGGGATTTCCTGTTTTGGCCAATCGAATATAACGCAACATCAACTCCCAATACCGAGAGAGGAGAAACCCCTCCTATCGCTCATTGCCTCCATGTGACTCGGGACTGTACCCAAAAACCACCTTTTTGCACGATCTCTTGACCGTCGTATGGTGGAAATCAAAGCACAGTGGGAATCACACAAGACACTATAATGATCTCGGGTCTACAGACTAACCTGTACCAGTGTCACCAGAGAACTGCTATCCGACGATAGGTATAATACCATTTAGGAGTTCTCGGCGAGTCCGTTCAGTGTACCCAGTCTCCATTGAGCACCCGTATACCTTCTCTGATGTCAAACACCAATGGATATAGGATCATCCATCGCCCATCACATGGGTCGAGAAGTGTATGCGCTAGTTTACTCTGGAGTATCGATGCCCTGTCTCGATACTCCCACGACTCGGAACTTTTGAAGGATGTACTTATCGACTACCCTGTCCCCACTAGTATGATCTGCATCATAATCCTGGTAGTCAAGTACTCATCCTAAGGGCTTTATCAACATGTAATAGAGAGACAATAAGTGTACATGTTAAGATGAAGTGCAACCAGATAGCTTACTATCATGTCGAGCAAGAAAGTCCTCCATATATATGTACAAGCTTCCACTACAATATACATCACATGTACAGTAATGGCCTCTAGGGTATACATATAACTAACACACACGTATACCATCTCTCATAACTACGTGACCCAAGAAATCCACACTATCCAGCTAGAAAGCACACTTGGTGAATTTAGCGAACAACTGGTGTTCCCTCAAAATCTGCAACGTAATTCGCAAGTGCTTCTCATGCTCCTCTCGACTACGGGAGTATATAAGAATATCATCAATGAATACAATAACGAACTGATCAAGAAATGGCCTGAAAATGTGGTTCATCGTATCCATGAAAGCTGCTGGGGCATTGGTAAGCCCGAACTACATCACCAAAAACTCATAATGCCCGTATCGTGTGCGAAAAGCAGTCTTCGGAATGTCATCCATCTGAACTCTCAATAGGTGATACCCTGACCGCAAATCGATCCTCGAGAAATAGCCAGCTCCCTGCAACTGATCGAATAAGTCATCAATATGAGTTAATGGAAACCTATTTCGCACCGTAACTCGATTCAGCTGCTTATAGTCGATGCACAACATCATGCTGCCGTCCTTCTTTTTAACGAATAAGACAGGAGCTCCCCAAGGCGATACACTCGGATGAACGAGCCCCCTATCAAGCAATTCTTGCAACTGACCTTTGAACTCCTTCAGCTCCGTCGGGGCCATCCGATAACGCGGTATAGAAATAGGCCCCGCACCGGGAATCAAGTCAATGCAAAATTCGATATCGCGATCAGGCGGAAATCCTGGTAACTCAGCAGGGAACGCATCAGGAAATTCTCGTACGATCGGAACCTGGTCCAACGGGACCTCAGCGGCTCCCATGTCCTGAATAAAGGCTAAGAAACCATGACAACCCTTCTTCAAGAGTCGTCCCGCACAAAGAGCAGAAATCATGTTAGTGGGAGTTATACTACAGTCTCCCTGCACAACAAAAATCGGTTCGCCTGAAAAACAGAATCTGACCGCTTTCCCCCAACAATCAACTTAAGCATGACAAGCAACCAGCTAATCCATACCGAGAAGTATATCAAAATCTAGCATATCCAGGAGAATCAAATCGACTAACGAATCCCTATCACCAATACGTACTGAACAGGTCCTGAATACGTGTCGGGCTACAAAAGAATCTCCCACAGGAGTAATCACAACAAGGGGTAATTCTAACGACGACGACTCTCTCCCCAGAGAAAGTGCAAAGTGTCCAGACACGTAAGTGTGCGTAGAACCGGGATCAAATAAAATATGAGCATCTAAGGAACATACTGAAAGAGTACCTGTCACAACTGCATTGGATGCCTAGGCATCCTGTAGAGTCAAAGCAAAAACCCAAGCCTGGCCCCTACCAGCATCCTGAAGTCCTCTCCCTCGATCTCCTCATCCTCTCTGGAAACGTCTTGCAAAACCCCGACCTCGCGGTAGAACGGCCTAGCTCATAGTGCCAACTGGTGGAGGAAGTAATACCATCGAAGTAGAAGATGGAAGGGATAAAGAAGTCTGCGTCACAACAGTCCCTCCATGGTGTCTACACTCTCTAGCCAAATGCCCTAGGAGTCTGCAACTAAAACATGTAAACGGAGGTCTCTGCTCCACGAGGTACGAGCTGAACATCTGGCTCTGAGCCCAACCTCGACCAAAACTACGGCCTGGAAAGTGTCCGCCTCCACCTCTCCCAAACTTCCTGGTAACTGACCCAATAGGTCTGGTCCTCTTTGGCTCCGGAACGATCGCTGTCTCGTTCAGACGCTCTTCTACTCTCATAGCTGCGTCCATGGCCTGCGCATAAGTATCGAAATGCTGGGAGCCTATAGCAAGGAAAAGCTCTGTATCCAGACTCCTCACAAACCTCTTCACCCGGAGCTCCTCCGTAGGAACTAAGTATGGAGCATAGCGTGATATCTGGGTGAACTGCAAGTCATACTCTGCCACCGGCATATCTGCAGATTTTCGCAACGCCTCGAAACTGCTGGCTCTAGCATCTCTTGTTCAGCACAGTTTATTACATTTTAATACCGCCCAATTTTTTTTTATCATTTTGTCAATAAACAGTGTTATTTAATCCATGTCTGCTCATTTATACAGAGTACAGGTACGCAAACGGATACATGGGATTTTGTACGCGACATGCCCAAAATGACGGATTTTTAGCTGTACTGCAAACAAGACGAAATACAGATCCAGAAGTGAAATGAGTTTGCAACATAAACATGTGTGGGTACAAAGTTTTTGTGTGAAATGGTCCAACACATACTTATGTGAACCTTTGTGAAGATGCATGAACCTTGGGAGCTGGTTTGGTACAATAATGATGAGTGGTGCAAGTGGTAAAAAGGTGATTGACATATGATTTGAAGTGTGAACACACACTCACCCACTTCACCCCTTCTCTGTGATTTAGCTCCAGAATTCACACATGTGCTACATATAAAAAATTTAAAATACCATGAGATACCCATTTGACCAGAAGACTACTGAAGCTTGGTGGGCCCCAGACTCAACTTCCAGGCCGCAAATATATTCAGATTGGCCGCAAATTGCGGCCATGTGGGCTCCATTTTAGCTCGTTCAAATTGTGTGGGTCCCTGGTGGTCACTTTAGTCTATTGTCACCTGCAACTTTTGCTTTTGAATTCTCTATAAATAGCAGATCCAGACATGAGGCCAAAGGAGAACTTTTTTCATACTTGTACACTCTTGTTAAAATTCTTGTAGCGCTTGGATCTAAGTTGAGTTCTTTGCCTTCCTCTGGTCTTGCAACCTCTCTTTTTGAGCTTGCAAGATTAGATTTTGGTAGTTGAACTCATTTACGTGTATTTTGTACCATTGCAATAAAATCTCCATTTTATTCAAGTTTGATTCTTGTATCTCTTTTTCTTATTTTGTCATTTTTTTCATTATTCAGTTGTGTATTGCTATGATGATGTGTGAGTAGTTATTCTTGGGCTATGGTGAGATAGGATGTGGAATGACTTTACTTCCAACCCCTCCCTTTTGATTCTTGCATTTTTTTTCACTTCTTTTCTTAACATCGCAAGTTTATTATGTTTTGCTTGATAGGATATATTGTTTTGAATGGTTGCAAATCAACCTTTAACATATATCCTACCCTTTCTTTACATTTTATCGTTGCTATGTTACGATTTGAAGTAGGCGTGAATACGGAATTACGTTATGTGTCGCAACTAGCTAGATAGTATATATAGCATTCTTGCATATATTCTATGCTTGCTATTTCACTTAACTAAGTCCATATCCACTCCATTCTCTATCTCATTCTTGTTAGTTTCTGTTTTTTCTAACCTTGATATCGTATTTCATCCCGATACATTTTCCGGATAAATACGGCATGCTTTCGCTATTCTAATGGAAACTAAAAAGAAATGAATCTTGAATCGAAATGGAGAGTTGGGGGTAAAATGTCATATTTCACTCCTACTGAACCTTAGCCTAAGTTCTCGTATCCCAAAACCTTGTTCCTTTTAGGTATTACACTAAAAACGTGACAAAACACCATTTTCCCACTTATTGATCCTTAACTCAATTTGATGTCATGATATCCACTCCTTGTGGTTCGACCCGTGCTTGCCGGTTTGCTTTAACGCACCGTGCACTTGCGGTATTTTTAAACTCGATACTCACGTCATGCATTATTTTGCCAACAAAAACCGACATATCCGATATTGACCGTATTCTCCAAAAGCACGTCACCGTGGGTTTCGAACAAGTTTTTGGCGCCGTTGCCGGGGACTCCAATTTGCGGCCTAACCCTGGTCTTTTGCCCCAAATTTTCTGTCACTTCTTTACTCCTCTTTTATTAGTCCATTTTTATATGCAAAATTGTATAATTTTATATCTACAGGACTTTGGCCATAAATATCGTATTATGCACTAAATATCGTATTTTTTTCAAATTCCAGATTGCAACTGAAATACGAACTATGATCGTGCGGAGCTGAGAACAGAACTCTGGAGAAAGGCGTTATGAAGTTAACAGTGCTAAAGATCCGGGTAGATCGACCCGTACAAGCGAACACTCAAGTGATCACGGATCAAGTCAACGGGAGTTTCTAAACTCAAAAATTCAAGGTACGCATTTTTTCTAAACCCCTTCTCCTCAAACCCGACGCTCCAATACTTCAATTTTTTTGCAGGATTTCTTTCGCAAACTCCGCTGCACAAGTGCCAAAAAGAAACTAACCGTATTTTTTGCAGCGCGCCGCTTAAAAAATAAAAAATGATTGATTGATGATTTGAACAACTTTTATTGTTTGCGCATTGCATAAATTTAATACGGACTTAAGGGCAAAGAACCCCAACAAGATACGGTAAGGGATTTCATCACCCTTCTCCGTGCCCACAAACCACAAAGAACGAGCATTTTCACACCCTCATTTACTTTAAAAGAAATTAGACTTTCAGCCTCTAAGGACTTCGCGCTCACTAGGGTAAGTTAAGTGTATTTCGAACACCGCCCATCGGTACATTGTTCCTGAAGTGTCTAGGAAAGTGTGAAAGGCACAACCGCCGAAAGAGAGAAGGTTACTCTAATTAAGGAACCTCGCGAAAGCGAGGGAAAACCTCTCTTCCTCTCTGCACTTACCTGGCTTCTCGATCAGTCTATCTTGGGCCCGTTTCGCAGTACATTTTTACTTCAAAAGGCATGTTTTTTTAGCAGGTCTAGTTGACCTAGGCAACCCTAGACTGATTAGGTGTGTGCAGTGTGTCTTGTTTGTGATCTTGATGTACCTTTTGTGTGATATTTATGGTTGTGAATATTTTGGTTGGAAAAAAACGTTTTTGTCTTCCATTTTCCCAGTCTTTCCAACCACTTCCCGATAGTGCATGTCAGCTTGGACTAGAGATTCACAATCTCGATTAGTCCGGTTTGTGCCTATATCTTCCGACTCTTCTTCACCTTCTGATTCCTCGGACCCTTCCGAGACCTTCTTGCCTTCTTCCTCATCGGAGCTGTCCGATTCTACACTTTCACTTTCTTCTCCTACACCACCAACAATGACGGAGCAAACAATCGTTGAACAACAGGAGGCGGCACTACAGGACAGATGTTACCCACACCGTTCATCTCTTCCTTCATGCATAGTATTGCCCACCATTGCGGCAAACAACTATGAGATCAAACCGCAATTCATACCATTACTCCCCAAATTCCACGGACTCGAGTCCGAAGATGCTTACCAATTAATCAGTGAATTTGAAGGAGTATGTGCGATGATGAAGATTCACGGAGTGGGAGAGGATGTCGTTAAGCTCAAATTCATTTCCTTTGCGCTTAAGGATAATGCGAAAAGCTGGTTAAACAGTTTACCAGCTAGATCGATCACGACATGGGATGACTTTGTAAAGGTTTTTCTTAAAAAAAATTACCCTATTCATAAAACCGTGCGAATTCTCAACGAACTCCACAATTTTAAACAAAAAGAGGGTAAAATTTTTTGGAAATGCTTAGAAAGATTTAAATACATCTTAATCAAATGTCCCCATCACGGGTTAGAACAGTGGAGGTTATGTCAGATTGTCTATGAAGGGTTAGATTCCAGTTCACGCATGATGTCAGAATCCATGTGTCAGTGTAAATTCCTGAGCTATGGTGCTAAGGAGGCATGGAACTTTTTGGAAGAACTGGCTGACAAAACCATCCAGTGGGAGAGTGTGAGTGAGAAACCATCGGTGACAAGGAGTGGTGTACACATTGTTGACACCTCTATAGCTGCCGAAGCAAAAATCGCCGCTCTTGTACGGCGAATGGAAACTTTAGAGGGCAAAAATTCACCGCTACCCGTCAATCAAATTTATCCGACTTTCTGCGCTAACTGTCAGCATCCTAGTCACATAACGGAAGAGTGTCCATATCTCGTTGGGTCCCAGGGACCTGGAAACGTTAATGCTCTGTATCAGAACCAGCGTCCCAGGAACGACCCCTTCACACCGACGTACAACCCTGGTTGGAAGAATCATCCCAATTTTGCTTGGAATCAGGCCCCTTTTCAAAACAACAATTCAAACCCGCCTTTCCAACAATTTCAAAATTCAAATTTTCAAAACCAAAAATTAGGATATTCAACTAACCAGCCCCAGCAACCCCAACAACCGAATCAGCACAGCACAACCCAACCTTTACACCCCCTGGGTTCGCCCAAGACGACAAGAGGGTGACATCCATCGAAAAAAGGTTGGAAGCTTTGATTAAAACTTCTGCGCAGACTTCATCTAGTCTGGATACTTTTATGCAAACATCCGGTCAGTTGCATAGCACTAACACTCAAGGGATAGCCAGATTAGAAATCCAAATCAGTCAACTGGCTGCAGCAGTTAATGAACGTGAGAAGGGAACATTTCCCTCTCAACCTGTGATGAACCTAAGAGAGCAGAGAATCAACAACGCTCATGTTGTTCAGACGAAAAATATTGAGAATGCGAACGCCGTCCCCGTCCTCAGATCAGGATGAACGTTTGATAACAAGGTTGTCAACCCCAGCGACTCATCCAAGCGTGTGGTTGTCAGTTTACCAGCACGTAGTTCATCTTCTGCTCCGCATTGTGATCCATCGTCATCTTCATCACCTCCTTCTTCTTCTCCTCATCCTGCTTCTTCTTCGTCGTCTGCTACACATCCTTCAAAGCAACTTGAGAATTCGCCACACGACCACACTGATGATCCAGCAAAAACTTTCCCGTCTTCCGCACCTATTCCATCTGCAGCATCTCCAAACTCAGCGTTTGGACCTAAGGCTCTCTATCCTAATAGGTTGAAATCAAAGAAGCCTTCTGCAAACATGGAAAATGTGTTAGAGGTTTTTAAACGCTGTGAGGTCAACATTCCTTTGTTGGACGTCGTCCAACAAGTTTCGGCATACGCAAAATTTCTGAAAGACTTGTGCACCCAGAAACGACGCACAAACGTCCCCAAAACCGTCTTCTTGGCCGCCACTCTGAGCGATGTTTTGTCCAAGTCCATTCCTGTGAAATATAAGGACCCAGGCTGTCCTACTATTTCTTGCACCATTGGGGACAAACAAATTAACCGGGCCTTGGTAGACTTAGGGGCAAATATGAACCTCCTTCCCTACTCAGTTTACAAACAACTGGGATTGGGAGAACTCAAGCCGACCAGAGTGACTCTGCAACTGGTAGATCGTTCAACAAAAGTACCGAGGGGAGAAATTGATGATGTTCTAATCAAGGTCGGGGAATTCATATTCCCCGTAGACTTCATTGTTTTGGAGACTGAACCCGTCACCAATCCCAGCGGTCAAATTCCAGTCATACTGGGACGGCCTTTCCTAGCCACATCCAACGCGTTGATAAACTGTCGTAATGGGTCCATGAAACTTACTTTTGGGAACATGACAGTGGACCCCAACATTTTCACGCTAGGAAACCAGGCGAGTGAGAAACATGATGATACTTTTGAAGTCAACGCTGTATACGATATCTCTGAGGAGGGGACATTTGACTTCAAAAACGAGTGTCTGGACGAGACTTTTGAAGAACTCTTTTTTGAGGAGCTTCTTTTCCTTGAGAAGCTGAATCCTGAACAGGCATCCTACGCACATTGGGGGCCCTAATTTGAACCTCTTCGCAATGAACAAGCCCTTGAAGTGCGACCATCTATAGAGGAGCCACCGAAACTTGACCTCAAAGTTTTTCCTGACCACCTCAAGTATGCGTACTTGGAAAATGATGAAACGCTTCCAGTAATAATTGCAACCGACCTTGTGCCTGAGAAAGAGTCGGCCCTCATGGATGTTCTGAGAAAGAACATGGAAGCGATTGGATGGTCAATGGCTGATATCAAAGGAATCAGCCCTACTATCTGCCAGCACAGAATCCATATGACTGATGATTCCAAACCCTTCAAAGATCCTCAACGCCGGCTTAACCCGGTAATGAAAGAAGCGGTAAGGAATGAAATGCTGAAGTGTCTGGACAATAGGATCATTTATCCCATATCTGATAGCAAATGGGTAAGCCCCATTCACGTGGTACCAAAGAAATCGGGACTCACAGTTGTCACGAATGAAGCAAATGAGCTAATCCCAACCCGCACACAAACGGGATGGAGAGTCTGTATTGATTACAGAAAGCTTAACGCAGCAACTCGCAAGAATCATTTCCCGCTGCCCTTCATTGATCAAATGCTTGAACGCCTAGCCGGACACGCCTACTATTGCTTCTTAGATGGGTATTCCGGCTATAATCAGATCCCGATTGATCCAGAAGATCAGGACAAAACAACCTTCACTTGTCCTTTTGGTATCTTCGCCTACCGCCGCATGCCCTTTGGGCTGTGCAATGCACCCGCAACATTTCAGCGATGCATGATAAGCATCTTCTCTGATATGGTTGAGCGATTTTTAGAAGTTTTCATGGATGATTTCTCCGTCTTTAGAGATTCATTTTCTAAGTGTTTGAGGCATCTAGAGCTAGTAATGCTACGATGTAGAGAAAAGCACCTCACACTTAACTAGGAGAAGTGTCATTTCATGGTCAAACACGGTATCGTGTTAGGCCATATCATTTCTGAAAAAGGAATTGAAGTCGATAGGGCAAAAATCGACGTTATCTCAAGCCCCCCACCTCCACGGACTGTCCGTGACATTAGGGCATTCTTAGGCTACCCCGGGTTTTACAAGCGTTTTATCAAGGATTTTAGCAAACTGGCTAGACCCTTGACTTCTTTGCTGGCCAAAGAAACAACCTTTGATTTCAACTCTGAGTGCCTTCACGCGTTCAAGCTTCTGAAGTCGGAACTCACTTCCGCTCCGATTTTAAGCGCACCAGACTAGAGCGAACCTTTTGAACTAATGTGCGACGCTTCTGACTTTGCAATAGGAGCTGTCTTAGGACGGAGATTTGAAAAGAAGCCGCATGTTATCCATTATGCGAGCAGGACGTTGAATGACGCACAGCTAAATTACACCACGACTGAAAAAGAACTCTTAGCTGTTGTGTTCGCACTTGAGAAATTCCGTCCCTATTTGATCGGAACCCACATCACTATTTACACTGATCATTCTGCGTTGAAGCGCCTCTTTGCAAAAAAGGATGCCAAGGCCAGATTGATACGTTGGATCCTCCTTCTTCAGGAATTTGACTTAACCATCAAGGATAAAAAGGGGACCAACAATGTTGTAGCCGATCATCTGTCTCGCATACCAAATGCACCAAACGAGGAAATTCCAATCAATGAGCATTTTCCGGACGAACAACTTCTCTCCGTATCAAGCGAACCATGGTTCGTTGATATCGTGAACTTTCTAGTCACAGGAGAAACACCATCTTTTTGGTCAAAACAGGACAAGTATAAATTTCTCTCCCAGGTTAAATTCTTCTACTGGGATAAACCATACCTGTTCAAATACTGTCCTGATCAAATCATTAGACGGTGCATCTCTAACTTTGAGACAAGAAGTGTTTTGTCCTTCTGCCATGACCAAGCCTGCGGGGGCCATTTCGGGCCCAGAAAAACAGCTGAAAAGGTTTTGCAGAGCGGCTTCTACTGGCCGACACTTTTCAAGGATGCTTTCGAATACTGCAAAACCTGCAACCGATGCCAACACATGGGCAAGATTGGAATATGGAATCAAATGCCCCTACAGTCCATTCTGATTGTAGAAATTTTTGATGTCTGGGGCATTGATTTTATGGGGCCATTCCCAAACACTTTTGGGAATTTGTACATTTTGCTGGCTGTGGACTATGTGTCCAAATGGGTGGAGGCCATCCCTTGTCGAACCAATGACAACAAGGTTGTCGTAAAATTCTTAAAATAAAACATTTTTTCTCGGTTCGGTACGCCCGCACCATCATTAGCGATAATGGGTCGCATTTCTGCAACCGATCTTTTGAATCGCTAATGAAAAAGTATTCCATCAGCCACAAATTGTCAACACCCTATCATCCTCAAACTTGCGGTCAGGTTGAAGTCCCCAACAGACAAATTAAACAAATTTTGGAAAAGACGATCAACAATAACCGCAAGGATTGGTCATTGAAGTTAAGTGACGCGCTATGGGCATTCCGCACAGCCTTCAAAATGAACCTAGGTATGTCCCCATACCGACTCATCTTTGGAAAGGCATGTCACTTACCTGTTGAATTAGAGCACCGCGCTTTTTGGGCAATCAAACAGCTCAATATCGACTTAGAAAAAGCCGGCGAAGCGCGAAAACTTCAATTAAAAGAAATTGACGAGATACGCAATGATGCGTACGAGAATGCCAAACTGTACAAGGAAAAGATGAAAGTCTTTCATGACAAGGCAATTCTCAGGAAAACGTTCACCGTAGGGAAAAAGGTTCTGCTCTATGACTCTCGACTACATTTATTTCCTGGGAAGTTGAAATCACGATGGACTGGCCCATTTCTTGTGCGCACCGTTTTTCCGCACGGTGCTGTCGAAATTGAAGATCAGCATTCAGGCAACATGTTCAAAGTCAATGGCCAACGGCTAAAACCATTTTTAGAATTGCCCGCGGAAACGGGGGAGCTCATGTTTTTACATGAGCCGCATTATATCGATTAAAACACCCCCCATGTTGTTTTCCTGTATATACTCTTTTTGAGACTTTTTGTAAATTTTTAGTTTTCTTTTACCAATTCTTTTTATAAAGGGGTGTCTTTGTAAATAACCCTTTATAACCTGTCCCAACCCCAACCCGAGACTTCACTTCTTATTTTGCCCAAACCCTGAAGCTCTCTCCTCATCAGAAACCCGATCTCAAAGCATCAGCCCCAGATCTCAGTCTCAGGCCGCCGGAATATCCCTAGAAGCCGCAAATTGCGGCCTGATCTACTCCGACATCCCCGATCTCCTTTCTCCTCTGTAAGATTTCCTCTCTTCTTGTTCAATTTCCATGTAGAATTTCATATCTACAATGGTAGCTTTTGATTGTGAGAAAAATTTCTTTGAGATTTTCTCCGACGCAACCTATGGACAGTATTTTTACAATGAAATCTGTCAAAGAGGGTGGGATTATTTAATCTACAGAGGCAATGATTTGTTTGCTGTGAGGGAATTGGTAGAGGATTTTTACGAAGCGTTAAGACATGGCAAATCGGAATCAAGCTTCATATATTTTGTCTTCCAGGGCCGACGTAGGATTTTTCCGTCCAAAACCATTTCTAGGATTACAGGTATCCCCATGAGAGCCGGAAATCAACAACCGCAAGAATTGGCGGTTTATAGATCAGTATTGGGAGACTTTGTGGAATTGAAAGATAAGGGGCTGAATCCAGCCCAGATGTACAGAAACGTGCTTGCGGTTTGCCATGGGCAAACCGCAACATCAGGGGAAAGAGCCGTGTTTCTTTTTTTCCGACTGGAGTGGGACATATTGTGCATTGCTTGATGGAGAAGGACCAGTATTTCTGTGTTGTAACACAACTGTTCGACACAATCATGGAGTGGGTGGCCCAGAACAAACCCCTGCTGCCAGTGCTAGTAACCCATCTTGCAAGGTATTACATGGATGTGATTGAGTTTGAGGGATATGCGACTGTTTATGCACATTGGCCGGTCGAAATAGAGAGAATATCATAAGGATACACCGGCAGCCACTATGGGCAGAAAAATTGGACAAGGGAAGACCCAAGCGAACATCCGGGTCCCGAAAGCTCGACAGAGGCACTTCTGAATGAGCCAGAACCAGATAACGAGAAAGACCTGCAGCGCCTGACATTTAGGATTATTCGCCACATACTCAAGAAACAACAGAAAATGCAGGAGCAGCTAGACAGGATTGAAGCGGCTCAACAGGCATCGCATGACGACGCTAGTGGAAGCAAAAAGGGCAAGGGAAAAGCTGGCAGACATTGAGGACAATGAAAGTTTCAAGTTGGGGGTGGTAGCATATAGTTTGCATTTGCATATTTCCTGCATTTCAGCATTTACTTATTGTATTTTTTCTTTTCTTTTGCATGTAGTTGCATTTCAGATCTGCTTTTGTACTGCATTGTATAAAAATTGAATTTTTTTTATAAAATATTGAAAAAATTCCTGAAAATTAGAAAAACTTGGTCAGGTTGGCTAGCAGGGGAATGTTGATTCAAAATATGACGGTTAAATTGATAAGATAGAAATATCTAAATTCAAGAATTGAGATTGACAACCTGAAAAATAACCCGCCTGTGCGTTTGACCTTAGCTGATACACGTCTTTTATATCACTTACACGTGCCGTATGTTTTTGAGAATTTAATGAATGTCTGACATGTCTGTAAAAACTTTTAAATTATTAAACATCTTTAGGATCAAACAGGTTTGGAAAAGTTGAGTAATATCAAAGATAATTCATACAGTGAAGTAGATACGAAGAATTTTATAGAGGCTTTTACAGAAGCTATTAGTCCGTAATATTACCCATCTGGAACCTTGTGGAGTAATTAGACACCTTATCACATGTAACGTCTTCTAGTTTTAAAAGAATGTGCTGGCTATATCTCCGTTTTACTAAAAAGTGCAAAAAATTTAAAATTAAATGAGTGTTTTGTTTTTTGGTCTTGGTAACTTGGGTAATTAAGTCCTTGGGGTGTCTCCACACCTAATGCCCTAAAACCATCTGGTTTGAGAGTCATTGACCCAAAACTCGCTAAGTTTCCAATCGCCAGATAAAACAAGCTAAGCAAGTGTCCTCTCCGAGTTAAAAGTCCTTATGGTTCTTTGTGGGAGAATAATCTTGGCGGTGACAAATTTTCTAGTAAAACAGTTTTTTCGTGGAGATATGAAGGTTTGAATTTATTAAGGCGTTTTGCACGATATTGAAAGGTGTGTATGAACTAAAACAGGTAAATGATAAGAGTAAGCATTATGACTATGGTTCTCTGTTAAAATCGATATGTATTCTGACTTGAAGCCTAATTGGAGAATAAAGCTTGAGAAAATCTTAATTCTTTTCGAACTTGTGTGATCCTTTTGATGTTTACCTTGGTCTGTTACTTTTGACATGATGACCTAATCAAGTTCTTAAAAACATGACGACACTACCGCACTATCATGAGAAGATGCATATTAGCTTGTTAAACAAATTGCGAGGAGTGAAGTATAGGGTTTAATGTTTCTAACTTGGGTGATAGATGTTCTATCTTTGATACTTAACCTCATATTTTGTATCAACTGTTTTCTAGCAAAACTAACTTGACTGGATTTTGTGGGTGCAATCCGCTGAAAACCCTCAGGAGACAACACTCCTCCTACTAGGGACACCTAGAGGTTTAACGGCTTGTTGCACGTGCTCAGTGCAATCGCGTTCCCTGCGAAAGTGAGGTTAGGAATTTTTGTTTTGCTCGGGACGAGCAAAAGGTAAGTTTGGGGGTCTTTGTTCAGCACAGTTTATTACATTTTAATACGGCCCATTTTTTTTATCATTTTGTCAATAAACAAAGCTATTTAATCCTTGTCTGCTCATTGATACAGAGTACAGGTACCCAAACGGATACATGAGATTTTGTACGCGACATGCACAAAATGACGGATTTTTAACTGTATTGCAAACAAGACGGAATACAGATCCAGAAGTGAAATGAGTTTGCAACATAAACATGTGTTTGTACAAAGTTTTTGTGTGAAATGGTCCAACACATACTTATGTGAACCTTTGTGAAGATGCATGAACCTTGGGAGCTGGTTTGGTATAATAATGATGAGTGGTGCAAGTGGTAAAAAGGTGATTGACATATGATTTGAAGTGTGAACACACACTCACCCACTTCACCCCTTCTCTGTGATTTAGCTCCAGAATTCACACATGTGCTACATATAAAAAATTGAAAATACCATGAGATACCCATTTGACCACAAGACTATTGAAGCTTGGTGGGCCCCAGACTCAACTTCCAGGCCGCAAATATATTCAGATTGGCCGCAAATTGCGGCCATGTGGGCTCCATTTTAGCTCGTTCAAATTGTGTGGGTCCCTGGTGGTCATTTTAGTCTATTGTCACCTGCAACTTTTGCTTTTGATTTCTCTATAAATAGCAGATCCAGACATGAGGCCAAAAGAGAACTTTTTTCATACTTGTACACTCTTGTTAAAATTCATGTAGCTCTTGGAATTAAGTTGAGTTCTTTGCCTTCCTCTGGTCTTACAACCTCTCTTTTTGAGCTTGCAAGATTAGATTTTGGTAGTTGAACTCATTTACGTGTATTTTGTACCATTGCAATAAAATCTCCATTTTATTCAAGTTTGATTCTTGTATCTCTTTTTCTTATTTTGTCATTCTTTTCATTATTCAGTTGTGTATTGCTATGATTATGTGTGAGTAGTTATTCTTGGGCTACGGTGAGGTAGGATGTGGAATGACTTTACTTCCAACCCCTCCCTTTTGATTCTTGCATTTTTTTCACTTCTTTTCTTAACATCGCAAGTTTATTATGTTTTGCTTGATAGGATATATCGTTTTGAATGGTCGCAAATCAACCTTTAACATATATCCTATCCTTTCTTTACATTTTATCGTTGCTATGTTACGATTTGAAGTAGGCGTGAATACTGAATTACGTTATGTGTCGCAACTAGCTAGATAGGATATATAGCATTCTAGCATATATTCTATGCTTGCTACTTCACTTAACTAAGTCCATATCCACTCCATTCCCTATCTCATTCTTGTTAGTTTCTGCTTTTTCTAACCTTGATATCGTATTTCATCCCCATACATTTTCCGGATAAATACGACATGCTTTCGCTATTCTAATGGAAACTAAAAAGAAATGAATCTTGAATCAAAATGGAGAGTTGGGGGTAAAATGTCATATTTCACTCCTACTGAACCTTAGCCTAAGTTCTCGTATCCCAAAACCTTGTTCATTTTAGGTATTACAGAAAAAACGTGACAAAACACCATTTTCCCACTTATTGATCCTTAACTCAATTTGATGTCGTGATATCCACTCCTTGTGGTTCGCCCGTGCTTGCCGGCTTGCTTTAATGCACCGTGCACTTGCGGTATTTTTAAACTCGATACTCACGTCGTGCATTATTTTGCCAACAAAAACCGACATATCCGATATTGACCGTATTCTCCAAAAGCATGTCACCGTTGGTTTCGAACATCTCTCATGCTCTACGGAAGGAATCTGGCAAGGAAAACCTCAAAAAACTTTGTCCATGACATCAGAGGAAGACCTGTGGCTCGCCCTCTCTCCATCAACTCACACCTTGTCTGTGAAAGTCTCTCTAATCGAAAGTTGGTCAGCTCCACCGACCTCGCATCACAACATCTCAAGGACTTGCCGATCCTAGCCATCCTATCAAGAAATGACTGAGGATCCTCTGCTGCGTCTGTCCCTATAAACACCGGATGCCTCAACCTCATGAACTCCGGAAGTGATACCTCCATAACTCTCGAGTCTACAATTGCGACAGTCTGCACAGGCTGTACAACGGGCTCTACCATCGTCGATGCCTGATCCTGTCTCTGAACACGGGTAGCCTCAGTCAACTGTCCCACCATCTGTTGTAAGCCCAACATACCCTCCTCTATCCTTGTCAGTCTATCTGGAGGAGGAAGATCAACATGCTCTGGTACCGCCGGAATATCCTCTGCGTCAGTCGCCGTCACAGGCAGATCTGTCCTAGCTGCATCCCTGGCTGAGGCTCGCCTAGCTCACATAGCCATAGCAACTGGAACAAGAATGAGAGTTGATAAGGCGTACGAATAGGAACGGCAATAATAGGGAGTCAAAGGATGGATTAATCAAGATATACATCCTAAGGTTACTTAGGCTAAGTATCATAGCGTAAATATGCCGCGGAACATATGTACGGTACTCTACTAATCCTAAATCTCCTACTCCATCAAACCAAGGGTCAACCTAAATAACTAAATTTAAAGCCTACTAACTTCAATTCATTACTCGGTTCCGTAAGGTTAATCCTAATCTTTGATACCAACTTTGTCACGACCCGAAATTTGGGCGTGACCGGCACTTAGATTGTATGACCTCTAAAGATGCCGGCACAATCTGAGTAAGCCAGAAACCAAGATCAAAAAACCCATTTGCGGAATTAAGAAAAATTTCAGTTTTGAAGTAAAAAGAATGAGGTAGCATGTCGAATGATTTCTCAGAAATGAAATCTAAACAACTGAATTTTAACAATTAAAATTTCAATGGCACCTCCTTTTTAATCGTTAATACAAGCCGTTACAAAATGTTTAATTAAGTTGCGTCCCTAGTTAGGAGCAAAATAACGCCAAACAGCGGAAATCAATACGCAACAACAATACGACGCTTGATTTATCTCAATGAATATTTATAATCGCAATCAAGAACGGCGTCGCTTGGTAGCTAGCCAGTGAGTACGGGTCGGTCCACAGGGATTTTGTGTATTTCCTAATTGTTCTAACGAGTTAATTCCGATTGTTGTCGGATTGATTAAATCTGAAAACTAAAGTTGATATAGACTAAGATTAAAATCTTGCTAGGGTTAGGTTTAGGTTAAATTTGGAAAGTCAATATTCCTCACCGCTTTCTATGCCCTAATTAAGATCTATGAGGTGTTATGGTAATAATTAATAATGTGGATTAGTACCATCGGGAAGAAACGATGTTTCTTCCTCTAGGTTCTTGTCCTTCCTTTCTTAATTCTTACCCTAACCTCCATGGAAAACACGCTCAACCGGTCCTTTATACTATGGTATCACCGCTACCTCGTTGGATAGGTTGCCATAGGGAGCGGTGTGTGCATGTATGGATGGAGTCCTATAAAAACGTATGATGGGCAAGAAAGGGGTGAGAGATCTTCAACTCTCAAGCCTTCCCCAAATCTAACCCTAACAAGTGAGGAGACTACTCACTCATTAGGGAATTGAAAAACAATTTCTAAACTATCTAACTAGGGCAGAGAAAAAAAGATCTAACCAGGGAAGATAAGAAATTACCTAGGGCATGGAAATAAAATTTAACTACGGCAATGAAAAGAAAACTTACTCCTAATTTTTATTTGATGCTCTCTTCCTTTTTTACAGAAATTTACAGATCTGAATTTAGATAGATGAAATGAGGCACAAGAAGAGGCATAACCTAAAAGAGGTTTTTGGGCTTCTATTTATAGATCATAGAAACCCTAGGGTTACAATCGACGCACATCTGAAATTACAAGTTTACACCCTAAGAAAAGACTAGTCAACGCGCCGCCAGACTTCACAAGAATTTCGCACCGACACGGGCATTATATGGCTGCGGATCCGCGGCCAAAACCCCTGTTTGGCCACGGTTCCGCGGCCAAATAGAGTGATCTTGGTCTGAGATTTTTAGGGAATATTCTGGTGGACTTTAGCTTCTTGTTTCTTTGCTTGTTTTCTCAGGTTGTCTTCTAGTTCTCTTCCAGATCTCCACAGTGAATAATGTAGTGGACTTTTACCGTTGCTTCGTGTTGAAGTCTTGAACCTTGCGCTGCCTTTGTGCTTTGTGAACTTGTTTGTTGATCTTTGTTTAGTCTCCAAACTGTAGGCTTGATCAAGATTCTTCCATTTGTTGGTCGTTGTCTCACTTTTGTATCGTCTTTTCATCTTTTTCACTGTTTTTGTTTTGAGAACCTGTAACCTGCAACTATGTAGCAGACATAGGTCAAAAGCACCTGTTTATTTGTAAAATGACTAGGACTGGGGAATATAATAATGCAAAATTATGGTATGAACAACGCTCAAGCAAAGAATTTCATACATAAGTAAAGAAAGCATAACTTAACACAACTAAAATGATCCCACTCGATCAAAACAAAACATATACAAACATATTTCGTTCTAAGTCAAATATACAGGGTCTGATGGAGTGATATGTTAGTTATATGTATGCCCTAGAGGCCATTATTGTACATGTGATGTATATGATAGTGAATGCTTGGATATATATAGAGAGGACTTTCTTGTTCGACATGATAGTATGCTATCTGGTTGCTCTTTATCTTAACATGTTGACTTGTATATGTGATACTGTCTTGCTCTCACATGTTGATAAAACCTTTAGGTTGTGTACTTGACTACCAGGACTATGATGGAGATCATACTAGTAGGGCCAAGGGTAGTCCGCAAGTACACCCTAAATTTTTTCCTATTCGAGGGTGTATCGAGATAGGGCATCGATATTCTAGAGTAGACTAGCGTATACAAATCTTGACCCATATGATAGGCGATGGATGATCCCACATCCATTGGCGTTTGACATCAAAGATGGTGTACGGGTGCTCAGTGGAGACAGGGTACACTGAACGAACTCGCCGAGAACTCCTAGTTGGTATTATACCTATCGTCAGATAGCAGTTCTCTGGTGACACTGGTACAGGTTAGTCTATAGACCCGAGATCTTCATAGTGTCTTGTGTGATTCCCACTGTGCTTTGATTTCCACCTTACCACGTTCAACATAACGTGCAAAATGGTGGCTTTTGGGTACAGTCCTGAATCACATGGAGGAAATGAGCGATAGGGGGGATTCGTCTCTCCCGGTATTGGGGGTTGATGTTGCGTTGTGCTCGATTGGCCATAACGATAAGTCCCTGGCCAGGGCTGCTATGAAGATTTACTTATAAGTGTTATCAGTAGTTTCTCGACCCGTTATGGGCCTCACATCGGCACGACTTATCGGTTATTAGGGTCTGACGTTTACCACCCCTATACTAGATATGCGACATATCAGACGAAGAGACCGGACTGTACGGTAGTGTTACTGCCAGGCTTTTGCAGGAGTTAGAGCCGGCTTGCTTGCAGATCTTCTGATCGTTCAATACCCGGGTAGCCGTTACGTTCAGCTAGTACCGCTGACGGCTTGTGGGTGCTTAATATGATCATCACCTACTGCCGGCGTATTGACGAGTCTTTTGAGTCCTACACAAAGGTTTCACAGGCTCTGGAAAAACGAAGTAGGAGCACATATGTGATATGTGCGGGACCGAGATTAATACGAGTATATGATACCGTATTCTATTCTCGCGATATAAAGTATCGATCGGTTATATGAGATATAGCCGGGTTATTGAATCAAGTGTTGATTCGATAAGTCGATACAGTATCGGTCGGTTATATGAGATATAGCCGGTTTATCGAATCAAGTGTTGTTTCGATAAGTTGATACAAATAATATTAGTCGGTCATATGAGATATAACCGGATTATTAAATCAAGTGTTGATTTAATGATCTAATGTATAATTATATATATTTGATATATTAATTTACATTAACTAATATTAGCTCACTTAAACATTTCGTTTTCTCACTTGTGTGCATAAAGTATATATGTGATATATATTAATGTACAATTTTGTGTCATGCTTGATGATACACACTACATGGGTGTATGAGACTTACACCATGCTTATGATAACTGTGAGGATTATTTATTTTAAGTAAATCCAAATTAGATGGAAATTAGTCACATGCATGAAACTTGTGGAAGCTTGTGGATGCTTTGATTTGGTCAACTAATTTTGTTTTACCTAAGATATTTACTAACCTAACCATTATCACTTAGCCATGGTTATGTCTCTACATGAGTTAGTATATGTTACAAACTCACTCATGATTACCATTCACCTTCTCATCTTTTATTTGCTTCATCTTCATCAAGAGAAAAAGAGAGCTCTCTAGGTTTTTGAGAGAAGAAGAAAAAGAGTGAGAAATGTAATTCTAAAGTGAGCAAAAATCCCACTTCATCATCCTCTACTAGATTGGCACTTTAGTATATGGTGTTAGCTTCACTAATCCCACATTAGTGAAGAGGTAGCTTGGGTTAGTGACTCTTCGACGTAGATTATCTTTGGCCTCGAAGACTTCGTGCAAGCTCGTTGCTTTCTTCTTGTGGAGCCGTTCAAGAATCCGCAAGATCACTTCATCGCAGCGAAGGGACCATTACAAGGAGGTATAGAAGTGAAGGACCGGACTACAAAGGTTGTAATCCATACTCACTTAGATGTAAAGTAGTTTACATTATGTTTCGTCTAAATCACTAGTTAAGATTCTAGGGTTAGGATTGTTTTGTACGGCAAATTTTTGAAAATGGCATGAAAGATGCCTCCCAAAACCTTACTGTCGTGCCGAACATTCCCACAGTGGTATCAGAGCCAAGCTAGAGATTTAGATGATGTATGTAGAATTATGATACCGAAACAACTCCGAAACACCCGATACACAAATCTAGTTTCTGTCAAAATTTTAAAGTCGTCAAATTTTTTTTTAAACAACTGCAGAATGTTATATGAGATGCAACATGAACACAGTACAAAATTTAACCCCAGACCTCGGATTTTGGCAGGCCACATAGCCTTCAAAACCGGCCTGCTCAGTTTTTTAGTGGTATACAGGGTTGAAATTTGTACTGTGTTCCAGGCTCTGGGTTTAGGTGTTTCGGGTGTTGTTTGTTTTTGCTAAATTTGCATGTGATGTTAACTTTCAGCAAAGGCAACTCAGAGTGTTTCGTAATCGTAATTCTAACAGTTTTTCGGGTTGTCTAGACGGTGTTAAAAAGTTCAAACGGATATCAAATACCCACTTAACCCTCGACGGAAAATTTTCAAGAGTTGGATTTTTCCGAGTTAAAGAACATTCAAATATCATGCAAGTAATGCGGTGGACCCTCTAGAAGAAATAAACCCTAACTCGATTCTATGACCGTAAGAACCGCCGCCAAACCCTAGGGTTTGCAGTAGTTCTGCGGCGCCATAAGTGAGGCAAGGGTTGACCCTTATACGGTTGGTCCATTGGTACTGTGGCATGTGATAAGTATTTTTAAACTGTGCTCAATTGTTGAGCTTTTGGGAAATTTTTGGTGTTTGTTGATTCGATCGGAATGTTTAACGTCGTCTAGCTTTTTCTGGAATGTGATACAATATGTGGAATTCATATAGTTAGGCATGAAATCCAAAGTATGTGCTATTTTGGAATGATGATGTCTAAGGTGATTGTGGATTCCAAATATTGTAGTTTGACATTTTCTTTTCTGCGACTGTAAGTGTAATATATGGGGTATCACCGTTTTCGTTGCTATATGTCAACGCCAATTGTGATACGCATATTTACTTATGATGATGACATGTGATGTTATGTGTTGCTGTAATATGTGATATTGGATCGTCGTGTTTAGAATAGTCGGGGGTTTAATGTGAGATGGGAGTTTTTATTTTCATTCATTTAAAATTAATTGTATGTAATATTCTTTTATTGGGGCATTTCCGGGTTAAGGATGATTTCACCATTGTTGTATATTATTTACTTTTCCGCATTAGGATAGACCCAAGGAGCGGGGCACAAGTAACCGGGTTCTAGAGTTCAGTGGGAGAGCATCTCGAGGAGTTGAGTCAGTGTCTTCTAACTCTAGAATTGGTAGGGTTGCTTACCGCTCTCGTAGGGGTCTAGGGATGTGGGTTTGGCTATTCATCGCGACCGTGGAATCCGTGTTTTATACAGGCTTAATTTAAAACACGGAATTCCTAGTATATCCATTATTTCATATGTTATCTTCTACTGCTGATATTCTGTGATGTGATCACTTTATATGCGTGAGATGAATGCTTTATTATTGTATATATGATATATAATAAAAGTTGCTTATGTTTTACACCCGCGCTAGTCCCGCCCCGCTATGCCGTCGGTTAAGTAACCTAACGGGATAATGTGGCGAATAAGGATGGCATAAGCGTACGTTGTATTTTCGTTTCTTCTGTGATGCTTAGGAAGCATAAATGATGGGAATTCATTAATGAGATTAATGAAAAGAAATGAAACCTAAAAGATGTTGTAGAATCATATTTTCAAAAAGGGTAGCTCTAGTTTTTTGCTTTGCATAGCGGTATTCCTTTAAGAATATCCAGTACCTTATTCGATAAGGAAAGAGCCGAGATTCCTTCACCGGGAGGACCACTTTAGCGAAACTGGCAGATGCTACAACCCACTTGGTTTTGTCTTTTGATTGCTTCTTTTAGTTCTTGCTTAGCATAGCGGTATTTATGAAATATTCTGCACCTTATTCGATAAGGAAAGAGCCGAGATCCCTTCACCGGGAGTGACGTCTTTAGAAAAACTAGTAAAAAGCCTCAAAAACATACTTTTTCAAAAATCACTAATTTCTACAACTATATCAAGTTCATTACGCAAAATTTTTTCTTAAGAACTTGTCGTAACCCTCCGTCATTTTAGGAAGTAGAGTACTTAGTATTCATACTGCGTTTGTTGACCATAGTTAAGGCGCAGTGTACGGTAGCTAAGTGATGTATTCCTACATAGCATATGATTCGATTGATTAGGACAGTCATATGACTTTGTTGACCATAGTTAAGGGTCATGTGGGTGGGTCCAATTAATCAAGAAATGACGGGTAGAACTTGACTAGTGCTTATGATTTGTTGACCATAGTTAAGGTCATGAGTCACTAGGGGTAAAAATATTATCGGGAATTTCAAGTGTTGAAATTTGCAATGAGATTTCATACCTACTATGAGATAGTAGGATCCCGATCCTACTGTGAGCAAAAGTTGCTCCCGGGAGAGTTTTGCACTTTACAATTAGCTAACTCATTAGGTTTCTAGAAAGGTGTCAACGGGGCTACGCCTCTGGGAAAATGAGGTTTATTTTAAATAGGTCCGTGCGAAAGCACGGGGAACCTCCCTCAGAAGTACTGGCACTGGCCTGGCTGAACGGTTTGCGAAGTTGTAGAATGCAATTAATCCTAGATGAATTTCTTTTTAAGGTTTGAAGGAAAATTTGAGAATAGCATTGGGAGACATCGATTGATAAGATAAATAACCAATCTGATCTTTGCAAGAGCATACGCTAAGTGTTTTGCTTCTCTCTCTCTCCATGTAGTGACCATGTCAGGCCTTAATCAAGATAATATTATGGATATATTGACCGAACCCGCTTTTTATGCTGAGCTGGGAAACGTTGGTTCCGCTCCAACTTATAATTGTTATAAGTCCGAGCAGGAAGTAAGAAAATATCCAGATTTTCATGCCACACAAACGAAGAATGAGCATGTTGATGCATCTTCTTCGTGTAGGGTTTCTTTAGCACCTCACCTAGGGTTTTGCAAGCATCACACATGCCATATTAAAAATTTGTGAGGTGTTAAACAAACTAACCTAGGAATCGACTAGAATGATTAGGGTAACAAGTTCTAGTATCATATACTAGCTAGTGTCTAACACTAAGTGGGGAGAGATACAACCTTCGTAGACCTCCTTTGCAACTCCTTGAATCTACTAGAGGTTGAACCGGCTAGCTCGAGCTTCTTCCACGTCCACGATGATCCACCCGGAGTACCTTTGCTCAAAGCTCCTTGCTCTACTTGATCACAATGAAGATGAAGCAAACAAACTACACCAATGGGCTAGACAAGTGTAGTATGATGATATGGTTGTGTTCTCACATAAAAACCCTTTCTTTCTTTTACCCTCACTCACTTAGAAATCTCAAGAGAGAGCTAGAGAGAGGAAGAAGAAGATGGCAACCCTTGAGCTCTCATTTTCATTTGGATGAAGATAATGATAAAAAGTAATGAGAGAAAGATAAATATGATAGATAAATATCTCATCTCAAACCATGGTCAATAAATATCTAGATATTTTAGAATGAGAGAAAAATAACAAATGAAAATGAAACCATGGTTTAAGCTAGGTCAAGTGAAGAATAGTCAACCATGATTTAAAATCAATTTTCTTTTTCTCATTCTAATAAATATAAAGATATTTACTTTTCATATGAATCTTATATTGCCATCTTTCTTGTATCATCAACCATGATACAAATGCATGTATGTATGTGTGTATGCACATCAACATGTACATATACATCCATGCATCCATCATAAAGAAAAGGTTTATTTAAATGAGATAAAAGTCAATATTAAATCAACACTTGATTTAATAAACCGGTCATATCTCATACGACCCGACCAATAGAAAACGCCCGATTAAAACACGGTATCAAATACACGTATTTAATCGAGCTCCCGCACATATCTCATATGTACACCACATCGTTTCGCCTGAGCCAGGAAACTCCTATGTGGGACTCTAAGACTCGTCAATACGCCGGCAGTAGGTGATGATCACATCAAACACCTACAAGCCGCAAGCGGTCAGCTAAACGTAACGGCCACCCGGGTATTGAGCGATCAGAAGAAGAACAAGTGAACCTGTCAAAACTCCCGTCGAGCCAACTGGCAACACTTACCGTACAGTCCGATCTCTTCATTAGATATGTTGCATATCGAGTTTAGGGATGGTAACGTCGACCCCAATAACTCAGTAAGTCATGCCGGTATATGGTCAATAACATATCGAGAAACTACTGATAACACTTATCAGTAATATCTCAGCAGCCCTGGCCGGGGACTTCCTGTTATAGCTAATCGTTCCTGTTATAGCTAATCGTGCATAGCGCAACATCAACCCCTAATACCGGGAGAGATGAAACCCCTCCTATCGCTCATCGCCTCCATGTTCCTCAGGAATGTACCTAAAATCCACCTGTTTGTATGACTCAGTAGAGCCGTAGTTGGGTGGAGATCAAAGTACAGTGGGAGGACACACAAGACTCTATGACGATCTCGGGTCTACAGACTAACATGTACCAGTGTCACCTGAGAACTGCAATCCGACGTATGATATAATACCACATAGGAGTTCTCGGCAAGTCCGTTCAGTGTACCCAGTCTCACTGAGCACCCGTATACAATCTTTGGTGTCACCACACCAGATGGATATGGGATCTGTAACAACCCTAAATTTCCTGTACTATTTTCTGTACAATTTTTTCAAAAATCCAGAAAGGGGTATTTTAGCCTGAGCACAAGATATAAGTAATTAATTTGCTTTTTAATTACAAGTTAAAATAATGTAACAACTCTATTTTTATTGTACAAAATTTACTTAAAAATTAATGTATACTTGGGGTATTTACATTTACTGTTATTACTTTAAGTAATTAATTAGCTCCATAATTACAAGAAGGTGCTTGTAGCTCATTAGTAATACCTTGCACTGCTGAACCAAGCCACCAGAGTTCAAATCCCATACCCCATATTATTTTTAATATTGTTTTATTTTGAACCTTTAGAATACCAAGAGTTTACACGTGCATATCTCACAAAAACCCCCACTACACCCTAAAATATAACATTGCCATAGGATAGATGAACCGTCGAGGAGGATTCCGGCCGCCTGACTCGGCCGGAAATCGGCCGACTCGGCCTCGACTCGGCCGACTCAGGCCTCCGACCGAGTCACGGCTGAGTCACGGCCGAGTCAGCCGATTCCGGCGATGACCACAACACAAAAAATGTTTCTTTTGGTCTCCCCTGTACACCTGAAAAATTTTATCCTCCAACCATTTCCGGAGCTCTTTTAAAACCTCAATTACTCCACTTTTAATACATTTTTATTACATTTTATCATATTTTTCATTTTAAACTTTTCATCTACTCTAACCCTAGCCTAACCCTATAAATACCACCCCTACCTTCAACCCTCTCACCCCAAACTCTGAGCCAACTCTAAAAAATTTCCAAGAAACCTTGTGTACTTTGAAAACGAGAAAGATGTGAAGCTACGGCGAATTTTCCGGAGAACATCCGACGGCCATCCTAAGAGCTCCCGGCGATGAAACGACGCACAGGAGACTCCTCCCGATCCATCTCCCTCTCCTTATTGTCCTAAACCCGTAAGCCCCCAAATTCTATCTCTCTATTCTTTTCTAGAAATACGGAATTACAAAACCCGACGGAATCGGAAAAAAACCGATTTCCGATTCGGTTTCTTTATAAAACCTCACTTTTCTTTAATACAATCATGCTTAAACCAATTCATGTTGACTATTAAACACTAATCAACCATATTGATCAAGTTTCAAATTAAAAGTAATTGCTATTTCAATATACCGTATTTTCATTTAAATACCACATAGTTTCAATTCTACATATAACATCATAAAACCTGCTGTACCTTTAAGTAGATCACGAGGTAATGACCTACTTCCTCACACACTCATAAGAAACATATCACCATACCCTTGGGAACATATAAAACGGGAAAGCGACACATTTTCATTTAAATACCATTTACTTAATAAAACCGTTTTCTAAAGGATTTAGTATTTATACAAATCTCTGCAAAGCGCGGCCACAACCCATTTTGGGGAACCCGTTCGGGATGGTGCGGATTATCGCACATCCTCGGGCTTAGTAGTGCGAGATTCAGACCTCTGCAAGGAGCATTCGGTCTCGAAAGATTTAAAATACGACATTTTAAGAAAATGAGATTTTTAGATATAAAATATATATTAAAATTATTTTTTATAAATATATATATATATATCATTAAAATACCTATTTTGTTATGATATAAATATTCCACCTTTTTCTAAAAGTCACAAGAATCAATTTTACACTAAAATACCATGAATTCCATACAAAACCAATATTACAAATAAATACCATTTATTATGAAATTAGGATATTTCCACTAGAAATATCACAATATAAAATCTACATTCATTACAACTCTAAAGACGATTAATAAATACTTGGGGTGTATTTTGAAAAGTATATAAAAGTATTTTTACATAAAACCCCCTCAAGTTCTATAATTTACCCTAAGGACCCTAGTAAACATAGGTTTAAGCGGGACCAATCTCTTGAGCCTCAGGGAGCCGGAGAAGTGGGTGCTTACCTACCTAAGGTAGACAACTTAATAACGGTGTTATTAATACGGTAATCGTCTTTGAAAAAGACACAAATCATGCCGCCCATATGCAGCGGTTACCGTTTACCTCAAAACAATCAGGACTTCAATTTACTCTGAGTCTCATTATAATCTGACTTGAATATGATTCAAGTACAATCTACCATCTACAATCTACAATATTCTGATTCAATATGAATCCCTATATTCAATCTATTCAATACATTCAATTTACATTGACTGAACCGAACCATGGATATATATCCATTTACATAATTCTACGGTTATTCAATTTACATGATTCTCCAGTTATATCCGTTTACTGATATCATGGTTTTGGTCAGTGATCCAACTATACAATCTATACAATACAATACAACAATACAATCAAAACACTACGGGGTTTAAGGGGTAGATTGGTACGGAAAGTGTTAAAAATGGCACGAGACAGTAAGATTAAGACACTTAACCTATATTCCGTTGCTGTTGTACCGTGGCTTAACGGCTCCTTGTACATTCTGTTTGCCTTGGTCTCTAGCATATAGAGACCCCTCCCGTATACACTGGCATCCTTCTGTACCAAGCTACAAACAACAGCGTTAACACAACATTAAAAGCTACCTCCTTATTCTGTCTATTCTATTTCCCTCTTATCTTTGGGACTTACCGAGCGATCTGTTCGCTGATGACATTCTCTTTCCTTCTTCTTTGAATGTTGTCAGGTGATCAGGACACTTTAGAGATCGAGCCCACTGCTGAAAACTTGGACTAGTTCAGTGAAGACCCCGAGCTCTAGTCATTGTACACTTTTCATTCAGTACTTTTCATTTCTGTTATTCCATTTTTTAGGCATTGCTTTATTTCAGTTGTATTTACTTTCCATGCATTGTACAGAAAAAAATGTGAATAAATAAAGTTGTAGTTTTTATTATATCTTGTCTCTTGTGCTTTATTTTTTTTGCTTAGATACGCTTAGCGTATTTACTTCACAGTAAATACGTAGCGGCCTCGTCGCGTCCTCTACCCGTATATTGGAAAGTGGGGCGTGACATGTTTTGTTGGTGGCCCATGCAGGTCAGAGATGTATGGAACCTTAAGCAATATAAAACACAAGAACCAGCAACTAAAACATTCTTAACAATTCATACCTCTTGAATCTTATTATTTCATAAACTTTGAATCTGTCATGACCCAAAATTCCCTCACCTCTTTTACAATCTTACCAAAACCTTCGCATCCTTTCATTCCTTCACACATTTTTCATACACTATCAAGTACTTGTAACACCTTATAACACCTTAGCAGCCATAGAAGCCAAGACAGTTGACCAAGGTAACACTAGTAATTCACTTTCACATTCTCAAACCCTTGCACCACTTTGTTATTCTTCACCCACTGTTAGTACTTCAGTCACTAAACTTTCCTAAAATATGTTACACTATCCTTTTACAAATTTCGAGGACGAAATTTTTATAAGGAGGTTAGAATGTAACAACCCTAAATTTCCTGTACTATTTTCTGTACAATTTTTTAAAAAATCCAGAAAGGGGTATTTTATCCTGAGCATAAGATATAAGTAATTAATTTGCTTTTTAATTACAAGTTAAAATAATGTAACAACTCCATTTTTATTGTACAAAATTTGCTTAAAAATTAATGTATACTTGGGGTATTTACATTTACTATTATTATTTTAAGTAATTAATTAGCTTCATAATTACAAGAAGGAGCTTGTAGCTCATTGGTAATACCTTGCACTGCTGAACCAAGCCACCAGAGTTCAAATCCCAAATCCCACATTATTTTTAATATTGTTTTATTTTGAACCTTTAGAATACCAAGACTTTACACGTGCATATCTCACAAAAACCCCACTACACCCTAAAATGTAACATTGCCAGAGGATAGATGAACCGTCGAGGGGGATTCCGGCTGCCTGACTCGGTCAGAAATCGACCAACTCGGCCTCGACTCGGCCGACTCAGGCCTCCGACCGAGTCACGGCCGAGTCGGCCGATTCTGGCGACGACCCCAACACAAAAAATGTGTCTTTTGGTCTCCCCTGTACACCTGCAAAATCTTATCCTCCGACCATTTCCAGAGCTCTTCTAAAACCTCAATTACTCCACTTTTAATACATTTTTATTACATTTTATCATATTTTTCATTTTAAACTTTTCATCTACCCAAACCCTAGCCTAACCCTATAAATACCACCCCTACCTTCTACCCTCTCAACCCAAATTCTGAGCCAACCCTCAAAAATTTCCAAGAAACCTTGTGTACTTTGAAAACGAGCAAGAAGCGAAGCTACGGCGAATTTTCCGGCGAACTTCCGACGACCATCCTAGGAGCTCCCGGCGACGAAACGACGCACCGGCGACTCCTTCCGATCCATCTCCCTCTCCTTGTTGTCCTAAACCCGTAAGTCCCCAAATTCTATCTCTCTATTCTTTTCTAGAAATACGAAATTACAAAACCAGACGGAATCGGAACAAAACCGATTTCCGATTCGGTTTCTTTATAAAACCTCACTTTTCTTTAATACAATCATGCTTAAACCAATTCATGTTGACTATTAAATACTAATCAACCATATTGATCAAGTTTCAAATCAAAAGCAATTGCTGTTTCATTTTACCGTATTTTTATTTAAATACCGCATAGTTTCAATTCTACATATAACATCACAAAACTTGCTATACATTTAAGTAGATCACGAGGTAATGACCTACCTCCTCACACACTCATATGCAACATAGCACCATACCCTTGGGAACATAGAATACGGGAAAGCGACACATTTTCATTTAAATACCATTTACTTAATAAAACCGTTTTCTAAAGGATTTAGTATTTATACAAATCTTTGCAAAGCGCCGCTATAACCCATTTTGGGGAACCCATTCGGAATGGTGAGGATTATCGCACATCCTCGGGCTTAGTAGTGCGATATTCAGACCTCCACAAGGAGCATTCGGTCTCGAAAGATTTAAAATACGACATCTTAAGAAAATGATATTTCTAGAATATAAAATATATATTAAAATTATTTTATATAAATATATGTATATTTATTATTAAAATACCTATTTTGTTATTATATAAATATTCCACATTTTTCTAAAATTCATAAGAATCAATTTTACACAAAAATACCATGAATTCCATACAAAACCAATATTACAAATAAATACCATTTATTATGAAATTAGGATATTTCCACTTGAAATATCACAATATAAAATCTGCATTCATTATAACTCTAAAGACGATTAATAAATACTTGGGGTGTATTTTGAAAAGTATATATAAGAATTTTTACATAAAACCCCCTCAAGTTCTATAATTTACCCTAAGGACCCCAGTAAACATAGGTTTAAGAGGGACCAATCTCTTGAGCCTCAGGGAGCCGGAGAAGTGGGTGCTTGCCTATCTAAGGTAGACAACTTAATAACGGTGTTATCAATACGGTAATCGTCTTTGAAAAAGACACAAATCCTGCCGCCCATGTGCAGCGGTTACCGATAATCTCAAAACAATCTGGACTTCAATTTACTCTGAGTCTCATTATAATCTGACTTGAATATGATTCAAGTACAATCTACAATCTACAATATTCTGATTCAACATGAATCCCTATATTCAATATATTCAATACATTCAATTTACATTGACTGAACCGAACCATGGATATACATCCATTTACATGATTCTACAGTTATTCCATTTACATGATTCTCCAGTTACATCCGTTTACTAATATCATGGTTTTGGTCAGTCATCCAACTATACAATCTATATAATACAATACAATCAAAACACAATGGGGTTTAAGGGGTAGATTGGTACGGAAGGTGTTAAAAGTGGCACGAGACAGTAAGATTAAGACACCTAACATATATTCCGTTGCTGTTATACTATGGCTTAACGGTTCCTTGTACATTCTGTTTGCCCTGGACTCTAGCATATAGAGACCCCTCTCGTATACACTGGCATCCTTCTGTACCAAGCTACAAACAACAGCGTTAACACAACATTACAATAATATAATACAACTTTAAAAGCTACCTCCTTATTCTGTCTATTCTATTTCCCTCTTATCTTTAGGACTTACCGAGCGATCTGTTCACTGACAACATTCTCTTTCTTTCTTCTTTGAATGTCATCAGGTGATCTGGACACTTCAGAGACCGAGCCTACTGCTGAAGACTTGGACCAGTTCGGTGAAGACACCGAGCTTCAGTCATTGTACAATTTCCATTTAGTACTTTTCATTTCTGTTATTCCTTTGTTTAGGCATTGCTTTATTTCAGTTGTATTTACTTTCTATGCATTGTACAGAAAGAATATAAATAAATAAAGTTGCTGTTTTTATTATATCTTGTCTCTTGTGCTTTATTTTTATTGCTTAGATACCCTTAGCGTATTTACTTCACAGTAAATACGTAGCGGCCTCGTCGCGTCCTCTGCCCGTATACTGGGAAGCGGGGCGTGACAGGATCATCCATCGCCCATCATATGGAACAAGAATGGTATATGCTAGTCTACTCTAGAATATCGATGCCCTATCTCGATATACCTACGACTAGGAACATTCTAAGGAAATGCTTATAAACTACAGGTGTTCCACTAGTATGATCAACATCATAATCCCAGTAGTCAAGCAAATATCCTAAGGGCTTTATCAACATGTATCAAATGAGTAGAAGCATGATCAAGTGAACATATGATAAAGAGCAACCAGATAGCATACTATCATGTCGAGCAAGACTGTCCTCTGAATATATATATATATATATATATATATATATATCCAACAATCTCCCACTTGCACTAAGACCAATTATTGGCGTATCTCATACCCAACATCTCAAAAAGTTGCTCATGCTGCGGCTGAGGGAGGGCCTTGGTGAATTGATCCGCAGTGTTGTCCTTTATATCCACTCTCTTAATCTCGATCTCGTGGCGATCAACTATCTCCCGGATCAAATGATATCGCCTCAGGATGTGTCTGGACTTCTGATGGGACCTGGGCTCTTTGGCCAACGCCATAGCCCCATTATTGTCACAATACCAAGGTATTGGATAAATAATGGTTGGAACTACTCCGAGCTCCGAGATAAACTTCCTCATCCCGACGTCTTCCTTGGCAGCATCATTTGCAACAATGTACTCAGCTTCCATCGTAGAGTCTGCAACGGTATCCTGTTTGGAACTACGATGGAAGATACATTTGCAGCCTACAGGTTTTATCCCAGAGGGTACATCCTCCAAAGTCCATACTTTGTTGGTGTACACGGACTCCATTTCAGATCTCATGGCATCCAGCCACTTCACAGAGTCACCACTCGTGATAGCTTGCTGAAAACTGGCAGGATCAACATCTTCCATGATGCAGTCTTCTCTATTACCATCAATAAGAAAACCGTAGTATCTCTCCGGTGGGCGAGAAGTCCTATCAGATCTATGGAGTGGCTGAGGTTCATGTAGGATATAGTGCCCTCAAAGTTAATTATTGGATCGCAGGTACGTGATTGCAATGATTGAGGAGGAGCTATACCGGTAGGACAGTCTTACTCGAGATGATAGTATGCTATCTGGTTTGCCTTTATCAGTCGTGTATAGGTTCAGGTGACTGATCATGATTACACTTTGATAGAGCCCTTAGGATCTTGCTTGACTACCAACAGTATGAGGGCGATCATATACGTGAGAGTTGGGTGGTCTATAAGCATATCCTTAATAGTGGTCCCTAGTCGTGGGAGTTTCGAGACAGGGCATCGATACTCCGGAGTAGACTAGTGTATACAGTCGAGACCCCGACGAGAGGCGGTGGCCGGTCTCACAAGCCACTGGTGTCAGTTGGATCACCTAAGATGTATACAGGTGCTCATTGTGTTATGACTACACCGGACAGGACTCGCCGAGAAGCTGCTAGTTGGTATTATACATATCGTCAGATAGCAGTTCCCTGGTGACATGTGTACAGGTTAGTTCATCGACCTGAGGTTGTCATTTGTCTCGTGTGAGTTCCCACTGTGCTTTGATTTCTACCCAACCACGGCTCAAAGGAGTCATGCAAACAGGTAGTTTTTGGGTACAGTCCCGATCCACATGGAGGCACGTGAGCAGATCGGCAGGGGATTCGTCTCTCCCGGTATTGGGGATGGAGGTCGCGCTGTGTCTAGGAAAGCCATTACACCAAGTCCTTGGCCAAGGCAGGTGAGATTTACTGGTAGGTACTCCAGTAGTATCTCAGGGTGTTCGGGGCTTGTCTCCGACACAACTTATACAGCTATTGGGGGTCTGACGTTACTAGCCCCCTAGGCCGGATATGCGATGCTCATAGACGAACGGACCGGACTGTATATACATTGTCACTGTTAGGCTCAGTAGGGTTTCTGGATGAGTTCGCTCATCAGCCTCCCTTGAGGTCAGTCCATGGGCAGCCGTTACGCATAGCTAGTGCCGCTGACGGCTTGTGGTTAAACCCACTGCCAGGGTACTGACGAGTCATTAGAGTCCCCGACAGACAGTTTCCCAAGTTCGGGCGAAACGTTGTAGAGGCCGTATGGTTTTATGGCAGGGTTCGGAAAATGCACGTGCGTTTACGCACGTGTCATATTTCGGGCAGATAATACTGGTGGGCTTTGGTTTAAGCCGGATCCATGTATTATACAGAGTAGATATAATATCTTTGTCTCAGTTGCATTTGTATTCGATCGTAATTCAAATGCCGGTATATTTATACAGTTACGGGGTTATCCTGAAATTCGTTTCGGGATCACTTTTGGAAGTTGCCAGTTTCCAGTTTTCCATCAGCCGTATTTATCATTTGGTTAAATACGGATTTATCTTTTCTTGAGATGAGTGTGGAAGGTTCTAGAAGTTTCTAGAAGAGATGACTAGGTTAGAATGGTGTTGAGTTTTCATTGGTTGCTTTCTTTGTGTTCACACTTTGTGTTCACACTATGAGTTCACACTTTGTGTTCACACTAGAGATATTTTCTTATTGTCACCTCCCCCTCTCCTACACTCACTCCCCACCTCTATATATGTGGCCGACCCTCCTCCTCTCTCTCTCACTCACTTCATTTGGTTAAAAAGATTATGATAGTTTCGGTGTATGGAATTTCACAGCTCATTTCATTCCATCACCCGATTCCCATGGCAACTTCATTAACCGTTCGTCCATGGCTTTGCACGAAGCGAGACAAAGTCTTCTACTCATTCTCTACATCAATCTTGGTCTTCTCTTCTGGCAAACTTGATGACCGAGTTGCCTCGAGTCAGAGGCGGGAGCCCGTTTAAAGATCCGATGACGTGGTGCCACCTGGACGAGGAGATCGGAGATCGACAAGATCGGAGCAGCCGCAACGGAGCGTGGGATGATGGTTAAAGAATGAAGGACTCGGATCGTTCGGTATAACCGTTCTTCCCTCTTTGTAGATTTTTAGTTTAGCGTTAATGGCAGATCCGGGTTATAGTATGCGATAACGCCAGTTATAAAAGTTTTTGTTCCGTATTTTGGCATCTGAAAGACGGCCGGGGCGCTACCGTAGACTTACATGGTATCAAAGCCACGCCATTAAGCTTTACTAACTTGTGCTAACACGTTTAAAAGATCGATCGAACGGATTTTTCGAAAATCGCAATTTCTAGTATTAAAGTTTCTGTTAATTTTCAAACTGGTCCAAATGTCATTTTGACCATACCAGAAAATCAAGCAGGGTTTTTGAAGAATACTGTAGAAATTCGAAGATGTGATTCCACTGTTCCGCCGTAGATCCGCGGCCCAAGCTAGGGTTTGGCCGCGGATCCGCCGCAGGAAAGTGAGATCACTCACTCAATTTTCTACAGTAGATTCTATGTTGGAAATTGTGGTTTCTGGAACTGTTTATTTGGGCCCAGTGTTTTCTACTGTGCAGCAGATTTGCGTGGGGCCCACTTCGGGAAATTTAGTTTATCGAAATTTAAATGTGTTAGTTTACAGCGCTTACATTATATCTCCGACCGTGAATGTCATTTGATCGGTAAACCGTGTATGATTGCTATAGTTCTTTTAGACGGGTTTACGAACGTGACATTCGCGTTGATGTTCTGTGTTGTGCTGTGATGTTGCGGATTTGTCGTGGTGGATAGCAGTGTGCAATGGTAGTGCAGTTTGAGTTTATTTGTACATTTGATATTGCGGGGCGAGCGTCCAACATGTAGACTGCCGTCACTGCCTGTTGTATAATATTCTTTTGGGGAACGACCAGGTTGCGGTCGATATACCTGTTGTACTATTTTTCATTACTGTACTAGGTTTTACCCCGCGACGGAGTGCACGGATAGCCGGGTTCTGAGGGGCAACGGGTCCGCATCTCATGGCTTTGAGAAGCAGAGGGGCCACACTCTAGAATTGGCAGACTATTCGCCGCACTCGTAGGGGGTACAGGTTGACCCAAGGAGGGGTGCCCAAGATTACCGGATTCCGTGAAGTGCTGGGTGGTCCATTCACTATGCTGTAGGGGGATGCCTCACTTCAGGTTTTGGCGGGTAACTTGCTGCACCCATAGGGGTCTAGGTTTCATTGCACAGGCTATCCACACGACAGGGGAACGTTGAGTTTCAGCAGCGGCTCTGTGAAACCCGGGGATCCCAGATTATCTGTATTGTTCTGTGAAGCTTATTACTTTTCTATAATGTTGCATATTATCAAGCCTGGAGCGATTATTGTATATTGGTTTATATGCTATTAGATGTTGTATATGTTTTACACCCTCGCTAGTCCAGTCCCCGCTGTCGTTAGTTAAGTAACCTAACGGGTGATGACGGGACCCAGTGAGGAATGCGGATGGCATATACGTACGTTTTATTTTCGTTCTTTTCTGGTGTGATTATTTGATGGGGCTGCGTTGATTCTGATCAATGCAAAGGAAAACAAACCTGTTTGGATGTTGTTGGAACAATTTAAAAAGTGTTATTACAAAGATGTTTCCTTTTGTTTTGCATGGTGGTATTCGGTTGGAATATCCTGCACCTCATTTGACGGGGCAAGGGTCGATATCCCTTCACCGGGACTGACCACTTGGGAAGAAGTTTGCGTCAGGGTAATAACTTCACTATAGTCGATTACATGTTGCTTTGCATCACGGTATTCAGTGGAATATCCTGCACCTCATTCCACGAGGAAAGAGCCGAGATCCCTTCACCGGGAGTGACCTCTTTAGCAAAGGTTTTCGCCACTATATTTATAAAAAGCTATCAGGTTCCTTCAACGAGATCAAGTTCATTACGTTAAAGGTTTTTCGCCAAAAAACAGCCGTAACCCTCCGTCATTTCTTTTGGATGGTCAGTAATATTCAAGCTATGTTTGTTGGCTTTCGTCAAGGCATAGTGTTTGGTAGTTGCTGGGGTATTCATTTGCTGCATAGATAGATGAGTTGGTTTGGGACAGTCGTATTACCTTGTTGGCTTTCGTCAAGGTTATGTACGGGTAGGTTCGAATTAACAAGATAATGACGGGCAGAACTTGACATGTGACTTATGATTTGTTGGCTTTCGTCAAGGTCATAAGAACATGGGGTAAAAATCATATCGGGAGTTTCTAAAGAAACTGAAACTTTCCAGGCATGCGCATACCTTCTGGAGTGTGATAACGTGAGTGGATTCCGTCACGTTATCATGCGATGAGTGTTGGATCCCGATTCCCACTGATGAGTTAGTTTACTTTTCGGGTGATCCCGATTGATTCTTCTTTCTGGTTTGGAGGAGAATTTGACAGTACAGTGGGAGGTTTCCGGATTAGATAAAGTGATAACCATTCTGATCTAGGTTAGAGTGCACGCAGAGTGTTTCTTTTCTCTCTCTCTCTTTGGCAGCGACCTTTGACCGACCCTAGACTGTGACTCAGGGACCAAGTTGACCGAACCTTCTTAAAATACTGGCTTTTGGATTGTCTATGTTGCATAAGTCATTGCCACTCCTTCTTTAACCCTTTGCATTTCTTAGAACACCCGTATTACTACGGACATCCACTTCCATTGGATAGATCCATCGTATGGTTATATACGAACTCAAAGGGACTCTTTCGAAGATGGATCAAGGTTCAGGAGAAATAGAATTGGTTTATTCAGTTGTCTTTTATTATCACCTTCTCTCAGGTTGCGAGGGCTCCTTGGTTTAGGAGAGTACACCTATTACGCTTATTGGATAGTCTTATTCCAAACCATAGGCAGGTGCCGAACGGTAGGGAATGAAGAAAACCAATTAGCCTAAGGAGGGTGTACAGAAGGTAATATGTAAAGACAAAATAAAGGGATTAGAAAGAGGGCAAAGTAAGTTGCGACTGTTATCATTCACGACCAAACCGCATACTTCATCGCCACTCCTATTTCACCTTTAAAAGAATAAGGTATTATTTAGTTGTCTTTTATCATCACCTTCTCTCAGTTGTGAGTACTCCTTGGTTTAAGAGGGTACACCTATTATGCTTACTGGATAGTCTTCTTCCAAACCATAGGCTGGTGCCGAACGGTAGGGAAGGAACAAAACCATTTGGCCTAACAATGGTGTACATAAGGTAACGACTAAAGACAAATAAAGGGATTTGGAGAGATGGCAAAGAAATATACGGTTAAAGTCATGAATTGGATTATGGAAGAGGCATTACTATGAATACCAGGATACCCCTACGAAACATTTTCATGTTTCAGTGCATTGTTAATGGAAAACTGTTTTCCCGATTAGATACTTACTCCAAGGGTGTGTATTCACCAGGTTTCATTCTCATATCTGTATGGTTTTACAGATGATGAGTGGGAGGAAGTTATTGGGAATTAGGTGATCGTCCTCATTATATCGGAATTCGTTGTAATTGGTGATATTTGAGGAAATCGTCTAGGTACAGTTTTCAAGCTACGACGCACAGGTTTTGAGTTATTCAACTCAGCGGACTTATACAGAGTATTGTATGTTGTCCGGTGTCCATCAGGACAAAGGGGTAGGTCCTCGTACTATGTTCTGTTTACTTATGACTTCTCTAGTTTTTAGACAAGTGTTTCGTAGAAATACAAGGTCTAAGTTTTGAGAAGTTGTGGGTATAAGAATAAAGTAGAGAACCAGATGTCGCAAGTATCGGGATTCTTCAAAGAGATCGAAGATGTAGATACTTGTGATTGGTATTCAGATGATAGTAAATGTTTTGAGAAACTTATTTCTCTTTCAGGTTACTCATAATTGGATGGATTCCTAAGTTGAGTAATGCTGATTAGCCTCTCTCCATTAAAGATGATATGCACTGGAGACAGATGCATGATTAGAATCTGGATCCAATTAAATAAGTGCCAAAGTTTCTATATTGGATATAGAATGGTTCGTATCTTAACGAAGTTAAGGTACGGGGAGTTGTCCGGTTTATGCTTAAAACCAGACTCTGGGTAACTCAGGGCACGTTTCTGTAATGGCAGTTTGTGGGTTGGCCCAGGTTATGACGAGGGTTGACTTTCTACCATCTGGAAGATCAATAATGATATTGTTCTTGACTCGCCACAATTTTAGTAAAATGGATTTTTTCAGAAAACAGTAGTGGGAGTATGGTAGAACTGGAAGTGATTCCAGAACCGCAAACGATTACGGAAAATTTAATAGGACCAATAGATTCAATAAGGTTTGACATTCCATTAGCCACTCCACAGATTTGGTGGGTAACCTCAGACACCAGAGAGGTAGTTCGGTAGCCTCAAGGACGGTAACAGGGAGGTTCTTATCTACCCAGACTTGACACTACTGTTGTTCCAGGCTATGAGACCCGGTAGGAGGGTTGTTATGGTCAGTGGGAGCAGCGGAAGCAAAGTGGGCAAGTAGCTTATGTCTATTTATAGACTAGAGCAGTTATAGCGGAGATTGATCATCTAATTTTTGTTGGAGATAGTGCCCTCAGAGTCAATTATTGGATCACAGGCACGTGATTGCAATGATTGAGGGAGGACCTATCCCGGTAGGACAGTCTTACTCGAGATGATAGTATGCTATCTGGTTTATCTTTATCATCGTGTACTGCTTTAGGTGACCTGACATGTCGCTATTACACGCTGATAGAGCCCCTAGGATTCTTGCTTGACTACCAGCAGTATGATGGCGATCATATACGTGGGAGCTGGTAGTCTATAAGCACATCCTTAAAAGGTCCCTAGTCGTAGGAGTTTCGAGACAGGGCATCGATACTCCATTAGTAGACTAGTGTATACAGTCGAGACCCGGACGAGGGGCGGTGGCCGGTCTCACAAGCTACTGGTGTCAGTTGGTTCACCTAAGATGTATACAGGTGCTCATTGGGTTATGAGTACACCGGACAGGACTCGCCGGGAACCTGCCAGTTGGTCTTATACCAGATGTCAGATAGCAGTTTCCTGGTGACATGTGTACAGGTTAGTTCATCGACCTGAGATCGTCATTTGTCTCGTGTGAGTTCCCAATGTGCTTTGATTACTACCCTACCACGGCTCAAAGGAGTCGTGCAAACAGGTTTTAGTTGGGTACAGTCCCGAGCCATATGGAGGCAGTGAGCGGATCTGCAGGGGTTCGTCTCTCCCGGTATTGGGGGTGAGGTCGCGCTGTGTCTAGGAGAGCCATTACGCAAAGCCCTCGGCCGAGGCAGGAGATTTACTGGTAGGTATTCCAGTAGTATCTCAGGGCGTTCTGGGCTACACTCCGACACGACTTGTACCGCCTTTTGGGGGTCTGACTTTTACCAACCCCCTAGGCCCGACATGCGATCCTCATAGACGAACGGACCGGACTGTACGGATATTGTCACTGACAGGCTCAGTAGGGTGTCAGGATGAGTTCGCTCATCGACGTCCCTTTTGGTCAATAACTGGTGGCCCGTCACGTATTGGCTAATACCTCTGACGTGCTAGTGGTTAAATCCACAGCCATAGTATTGACGAGTCTTTAGAGTCCACCACACTTACAGTTACTCAAGCTTTCGGGCGAAACGCTGTAGAGGCCGTATGGAGATATGGCAGGGTCCGATCAGATACGTGCGGTATTGCACGGATCAGGATCGGACAGTTTTGTACTAGTGGCCGTATAGTTATATGGCAGGGTTCAATCTGATACGTGCGGTATTGCACGGATCAGGATCGAACGGATATTACTAGTCGGCTTTGGTTTAAGCCGGTACTAGTTTAGTACAGTGTAGATTTTGTCTCATTGCATTTGTATCCGGTCGGAATACAGATGCGGGTGTGTATGCACAGTATCGGGGTTTTTCCTGTAATTTATTACGGGACCAGTTTTCTGGATTTGCCAGTTTGCATTCCGTTCCGGCCGGTTTTCCTTTGTTCTTTCCCGGCTGGACTTTTCTGATGGAGGGGGTAATTTGCAGTTTTGCAAATTACACTTTGTGGAGGTTTTTCTTGCAAATGTATTTATCATGATAGCATCTTTAGATGCCATTCTTTTCCTTCATCTTTTCATGCTTTATTAAGATTTGAAGTGAGTTGAAAGTTGATAAGAAAGGATTAGAGTTGATGTGAGGTTGTGATGATGAGGTTTAGGATATGGTCACCCTTCATGCTCTCCTACACTCACCTCCCTCTTGTTTGATATATTCATTCCTCCACCTTATTCTTCTCACTTGATGAAAATGGTTGAAAGAAAGAAGAAGAAGAGAGAGTTTTCATTCTTCAGAGTTTCATTTTTCTTGATCTCATTTTCATGCTAGAAAAATGCAAGCACCATTTTTCTAGTCTTGATTCCTCCATCATCTTCAAAGGCAACAAACCCCAAATGAGATATACCCTCTACACTACACATTCTACAGCATATCTTGAGCATGTCGAGTTTCCGGCTTCATGCCCGAGTTGCCTCGGTATTGAGGCGGGAGCCCGTAAAAGACGCAGGCGATGTGGTGCCCTTCCGGCGAGGAGGCGACGATGTGGAGGCAAGACTTTCCGCGGGAGATCGGGACGATGACGAGAAGACCGGAGGACTCGGATCACTCGGTATACTTCTCTTCCCATCTCTTGATTGCTAGCATTAGGTTAATGGTAAACGATCCGGGTTTTCATTGTCCGCGGTAGCGCCGGTTTCCGAGTAAGGAAAATTTTTGATTCCGCATTTTGGCCTCGAGTACAAGGCCGGGGCGCTGCCGTGGCGCAACATGGTATCAAAGCCACGCCATTAACCTTTCCTAGCTTGTTCTAATGCTTTTTGCTTATCCGATCGACCAAAATTCCAAAAACATTATTTTTGTTCACATCAGTTTTCTGTTGGAATTTTTTGGTGTCTAAAAATTTTTCAGGTTGCAGATAAATGATGTGCTGGAAAATATAAGCCTACTGTAGAAAAACGATAAAGTGATTCAGTAGTTGGAGCGCGGAACCGCGGCCAAAACCCTCTTGGGGCCGCGGTTCCGCCGCACTATGGTGAGTTCACTTGGTCATTTTTCTTCAGTTGCTTTCTGGGCTGAAAATAGGGCTTTTGGGATATTAAATTTGGGCCCAGATCTTCTGTGACTGCTACAGTATTACATGGGGGCCCACTTGTTAATTGTTTGATCGATCGGATATTTTTAAACACATTATTTCACAGTATTTACATTATATCTGCGACCGTGAATGTCACTTGATCGGTAAATCCCGTCTAACTGCTATAGCCCGGTTAGACGGATTTGCGAACGTGACTTTCACGTTGATGTTATATGTTTATGCTGTGTTGTTGCGGATCGGTCGTGGGGGATAGCCTGGATGCAATGCTAGTACAGTTTTGTTGTATTATGTACATTTGATTTTGCGGGGCGAGCGTCCGACATGTGGACTGCCGTCACTGCCTGTTTGTATTATTCTTTTGGGGCATGGCCTGGTTGCGGTCGATGTACCCGGTGTATGTATATTTTACTTTCTGTACTAGGGTTGCCCCGCGGTGGGGTGCACGGATAGCCGGGTTCTGGAGGGCAACAAGCCCGCATCTCAGGGCATTGAGACGAAGGGGGCTTCAGTCTGGAATTGGCGGGCTATTCGCCGCACTCGTAGGGGGTACAGGTTGACCCAGGAGGGGTGCCCAAGTTACCGGATTCCGTGAAGTGCTGGGTGGTCCATTCACGGAGCTGAAGGGGGCTGCCTCGCTTCAGGTTTTGGCGGGTGACTTGCCGCGCCCGTAGGGGTCTAGGATTTCATTGCACAGGCTATCCACACGACCAGGGGAACGTCGGGTTTCAGCAGCGGCTCTGTGAAACCCGGGGCTTCCAGATATCTGTATTGTTCTGTGATGCTACACTTTTCTGTGATGTTGCATTTTCACGCCTTGAGCGAAATACTATATATTGGTATATATATTAGTAGATGTTGTATATGTTTTTTATCCGCGCTAGTCCAGTCCCCGCTCTGCCGTTAGTTAGCTAACCTAACGGGTGATGACGGGACCCAGTGGCCAATGCGGATGGCATATACGTACGTCAGTATATTTTCGTTCTTTTTGGTGTGATCAATTGATGGGAATGCATTGATTCGGATCAATGCAAGATAAACAAACCTAATCTAATGTTGTTGGAACAATTTTTCAAAAAGCTGTTATTGCAAGGACGTACACTTTTGTTTTGCATCGTGGTATTCATTTGGAATATCCTGCTCCTCAGTCGACGAGGCAAGGGCCGAGATCCCTTCACCGGGAGTGACCCCTTGGACAGAAGTTTGCGTCAGGGCATTAACTTCACTATAGCCGATTACTTTTGCTTTGCATCGTGGTATTCAGTTGGAATATCCTGCACCTCATTCTACGGGGAAAGAGCCGAGATCCCTTCACCGGGAGTGACCTCTTTAGTAAAGGTTTTCGTCACTATATTTTTATAAAAGGCTATGCAGTTCCTTCAACGATATCAAGTTCATTACGTTAAAGGTTTTTCACCAAAAACCAGTCGTAGCCCTCCGTCATTTCCTACAGGTATTATTTGGTATTCGTGCTGCGTTTGTTGACCTAGTCAAGACGTAGTGTTCGGTAGCTAAGTGGTACTTGTTTGTTGTATAAGTGGGATTGGTTGAGACAGTCGTGCGGCCTTGTTGACCTAGTCAAGGGCACGTGCGGGTGGGTTTAATGCAATCCAGAATAATGACGGGTTGAACTTGACTGGCGGTTTATGGTTTGTTGACCTAGTCAAGATCATAAACCGCTTGGGGTAAAAAATCACATCGGGAGTTTCAAAAGAACTGAAACTTGCTAGGCATGCGCATACCTTCTGGAGTGTGGTGACTTGAGTGGATTCCGTCAAGTTATCATGCGATGATAGTTGGATCCCGATTTCCACTGATGAGTTGGTTTACTCCTCGGGTGATCCCGACTAATTCTTCTTTCAGGTTTGGAGGAGAATTTGAGGTACAGGGGGAGGTTTCCAGATTAGACAAAGTGATAACCATTCTGATCTAGGTTAGAGTGCACGCTGAGTGTTTCTTTTCTCTCTCTCTTTGGCAGCGACCATTGACTCGACCCTGGACTATGACTCAGTGACCAAGATTGACCGAACCTTCTTAACACTGGCTTTTGGATTGTCAGAGTTGCAGACCTCATTGCCACTCCTACTTTTACCCTTTTCTCCAGGACACCCCGCATTACTGCGAACGTCCACTTCCATTGGACAAAACCATCGTATGGTTATATACGAACTCGAAGGACTTCGAGGATGGTTTCTGGTTCTGGAGAAAACGGATAGGATTATTCAGTTGTCTTTTCCTTTTTACCTTCTCTCAAGTTGTGAGTACTCCTTGGTTTAGGAGATAGTATACCTATTACGCAAATTGGATAGTCTTCTTCCAAACCTTAGGCTGGTGCCGAACGGTGGGGAATGAAGAAAACCAATTAGCATAACTATGGTGTGCAGAAGGTATTAAGTTAAGACAAAGCAAGAGATTAGTAAGAGGGCAAAGTAAATTGCGACTGCTATTCACGACCGAACCAAGTGTTTCTTCGCCAATCCTAAATCACCTTTGTATTTCTCCAGGACACTCCGTATCACTACGAAGATCCACAGTTTATTGGATACTCCATCGTATGGTTATATACGAACTCGAAAGGAACTTGTTCCAGTTCGGTGATGGATTCTGGTCCAGGAGAAATAGGAATAAGTTTTATTCGGTTGTCTTTTATCTTCACCTTCTCTCGCTTTGCGAGTGCTCCTAGGATTAGTACAGTACACCCTTTATGCTTATTGGATAGTCTTCTTCCAAACCATAGGCTGGTGCCGAACGGTAGGGAAGGAAGAAAACCAATTGGCCTAAAGGGGTGTGCAGACGGTAATGACTAAAGACATATAAAGGGATTTGGACAGATGGCAAAGAGATATATGGTTACAGTTGTGAATCTGGATAATGGAAGAGGCATTACTAAGAATACCAGGATACCCCGACGAAACATTTCAATGTTTCAGTTTCACCGTGTACTGTTAATGGAAAACTGATTTCCCAGTTAGACACTTACTCCAGGGTATGTATTTACCAGGTATGATTCTCACATCTGTATGGTTTTACAGATGCTGAGTGGGAGTAAGTTATTAGGAATAGGGTGATCATCCTCATTATATCGGGATTCGTTGTAATCGGTGATATTTGAGGAGATCATCTGGGCTGTTTGCCGGTCGGCAAATATTTGGTTTTGAATATCCGCTATTGTGCACCAATTTCAAATTGTTATATCTGTACGTCTATTTTCATAGAGTGAGATGTACCTTTTGATATTATGTCGATGACATTTACCTATATCAGTGGATGGTTAGGTAAGGAGCATTAAACAGCGGTGTAATTCTTCTTAACCATAAGTACAGTTTTCAACCTACGACGCACAGTGAAAGAGTTGTTAGACTCAGCGGACTTATACAGAGTATTGTATGTTGTCCAGTGTCCATTAGGACAGAGGGGTTGGTCCTCATACTATATTCTGTTTACTTTTAACTTCTCTAGTTCTTAGACATGTGTTTCGTAGGAACACAGGGTCTAAGTTTTGAGGAGTTATAGGTATTTGAATAGAGTAGAGAACCAGGTGTAGCAAGTATCGGGATTCTTCAAAGTGATCGAAGATGTAGATACTTGTGTATGGTGTTCAGTTGATAGTAATGATAAAGAGAACTTGCTTCTCTTTCAGGTTACTCATAATTGGAAGCATTCCTAAGTTGAGTAACGCTGATCAGCCTCCTTCTATTTAGTTGACATGCACTGGTGACAGCTGCATGATTTGAATCTGGTTAAATTAAATCAGTGCCTCTGTTCCTATATTGGATATAGAACAGTTCATATCTTGACATTGTTAAGGTACGGGGAGTTGTCCGGCTTATGATTAAAACCAGACTCTGGATAACTCAAGGCACGTTTCTGTAATGGCTGTTTGTGGGTTGACCCAGGCTATGACGAGGGTTGATTTTCTACCATCTGGAAGATCAATAGAGATATTGTTCTTGACTCGCCACAGTTTTAAATAAAAATGGATTTTTTTCAGAAAGCAGTAGTGGGAGTATGGTAGAACTGGAAGTGATTCCAGAACCACAAACGATTACTGAAGATTTCACAGGAACCTAAAGATTCTATAATGTTTGACATTGCATTGGCCACTCCGCAGATATGGTGGGTAAACTCAGGCACTCGAGAGGTACTTCGGTATGCTCAAGGACAGTGGCAGGGAGGTTCTTGTTTACCCAGACTTACCATTGCTGTTGTTCCAGACTGTGAGACCCGGCAGGAGGATGTGTATAGCGTCGTTCTAAACTAGCTTTAGAAGTGTACGTCTATATGACTCTGCCAGAGGGTTGTCGTAGTCAGTAGGAGCAGCGGAAGCATTGGTGGACAGTTGGCTTATATCTATTTATAGACTAAAGCAGATATAGCGGAGATAGATCATCTATTTCTGATGCGAAGTCATAGGTTTGACTTCATCAGAATAGGGGATGGATCTGTTAAGAAGGTAGTAGGGTGTGATGTCCTGGTATTTGGATGACATACACAGAGTAGGAAGTGATATTCCTATACTACGATCGGTTATACTTTGGTTGTCACACAGTGGTTTCTCCACAAGGGACTTGGACATTATATCAGACATACTGGTTACTAGATCTATGGTTTTAGATCTAGATTTGGGTGGTTTCCCAATCAAGGTACTTTGACAGCATTCTAAGAGTATTTAGAATAGACGACTCCTAGCATGGTAGTGTACCTGCAGGTAATGGAGTCACCCTCTCTAAAGGTGTCTTATAGACTAAAGTAGAGAGGGATGTGCATGATTGGCAGATCACTTGCTTAGGCAATTGAGTCAATCATGAGATGTCAAGCACCACACCAGATGTTGTTCTTGCACTAGATGCAATAAGTAGATATTGATCCAATCCTGGAGTAACAGTCGGAAGCAGTATTAGAACATAAGTGAATGTTCTAGGGATATGATAACGGCTGCCTCCTATAGGAGACGGTTATCACTCCAGGCTTCCAAGGTGACATGGACGACAAGGAGGTTGTCAGAGTTGTAGTTCTCCCTCTGACGAGGGACAGTATTCTGGATAGGTGATCCAGGAAGATACTGAGGGAGGCATGGCCCAGGATACTGATTAAGTTCAGTTGACGATACAGTCTAAGAAGTTTGGATTTGGAGTTCATTTATGAACTAGGTCCCATCAGACATCCAGACATTCCAAGACAGGTATTGCTCATTTCGGGAGATGGCTTTCTCCGCGAACTTGAGATATAGAGAGACATAGAAAGAAACATCTAGGCGGATCCACTCACTAAGGCTTTTCCTCGAACGCAATAGTTTCGTAAACAGGCTTTGTGCGACTGACTAGTAGAGGAGTTGGGTGTTCGGTATCACACGGGCTGTGAGTATGCGACATCGCAATAATTAGCCTTGAGTGCAAGTGGGAGATTGTTGGAGATAGTGCCCTCAGAGTCAATTATTAGATCACAGCCACGTGATTGCAATGATTGAGGGAGGACCTATCCCGGTAGGACAGTCTTACTCGAGATGATAGTATGCTATCTGGTTTATCTTTATCATCGTGTACTGCTTTAGGTGACCTGACATGTCGCTATTACACGTTGATAGAGCCCCTAGGATTCTTGCTTGACTACCAGCAGTATGATGGCGATCATATACGTGGGAGCTGGTAGTCTATAAGCACATCCTTAAAAGGTCCCTAGTCGTAGGAGTTTCGAGACAGGGAATCGATACTCCATTAGTAGACTAGTGTATACAGTCGAGACCCCGACGAGGGGCGGTGGCCGGTCTCACAAGCCACTGGTGTCAGTTGGTTCACCTAAGATGTATACAGGTGCTCATTGGGTTATGAGTACACCGGACAGGACTCGCCGGGAACCTGCCAGTTGGTCTTATACCAGATGTCAGATAGCAGTTCCCTGGTGACATGTGTACAGGTTAGTTCATCGACCTGAGATCGTCATTTGTCTCGTGTGAGTTCCCACTGTGCTTTGATTACTACCCTACCACGGCTCAAAGGAGTCGTGCAAACAGGTTTTAGTTGGGTACAGTCCCGAGCCACATGGAGGCAGTGAGCAGATCTGCAGGGGTTCGTCTCTCCCGGTATTGGGGGTGAGGTCGCGCTGTGTCTAGGAAAGCCATTACGCAAAGCCCTTGGCCGAGACAGGAGATTTACTGGTAGGTATTCCAGTAGTATCTCAGGGCGTTCTGGGCTACACTCCGACACGACTTGTACCGCCTTTTGGGGGTCTGACTTTTACCAACCCCCTAGGCCCGACATGCGATCCTCATAGACGAACGGACCGGACTGTACGGATATTGTCACTGACAGGCTCAGTAGGGTGTCAGGATGAGTTCGCTCATCGACGTCCCTTTTGGTCTATAGCTGGTGGCCCGTCACGTATTGGCTAATACCTCTGACGTGCTAGTGGTTAAATCCACAGCCATAGTATTGACGAGTCTTTAGAGTCCACCACACTTACAGTTACTCAAGCTTTCGGGCGAAACGCTGTAGAGACCGTATGGAGATATGGCAGGGTCTGATCAGATACGTGCGGTATTGCACGGATCAGGATCGGACAGTTTTGTACTAGTGTCCGTATAGTTATATGGCAGGGTTCGATCTGATACGTGCGGTATTGCACGGATCAGGATCGAACGGATATTACTAGCCGGCTTTGGTTTAAGCCGGTACTAGTTTAGTACAGTGTAGATTTTGTCTCATTGCATTTGTATCCGGTCGGAATGCAGATGCGGGTGTGTATGCACAGTATCGGGGTTTTTCCTGTAATTTATTACGGGACCAGTTTTCTGGAGTTGCCAGTTTGCATTCCGTTCCGGCCGGTTTTCCTTTGTTCTTTCCCGGCCGGACTTTTCTGATGGAGGGGGTAATTTGCAGTTTTGCAAATTACACTTTGTGGAGGTTTTTCTTGCAAATGTATTTATCATGATAGCATCTTTAGATGCCATTCTTTTCCTTCATCTTTTCATGCTTTATTAAGATTTGAAGTGAGTTGAAAGTTGATAAGAAAGGATTAGAGTTGATGTGAGGTTGTGATGATGAGGTTTAGGATATGGTCACCCTTCATGCTCTCCTACACTCACCTCCCTCTTGTTTGATATATTCATTCCTCCACCTTATTCTTCTCACTTGATGAAAATGGTTGAAAGAAAGAAGAAGAAGAGAGAGTTTTCATTCTTCAGAGTTTCATTTTTCTTGATCTCATTTTCATGCTAGAAAAATGCAAGCACCATTTTTCTAGTCTTGATTCCTCCATCATCTTCAAAGGCAACAAACCCCAAATGAGATATACCCTCTACACTACACATTCTACAGCATATCTTGAGCATGTCGAGTTGCCGGCTTCATGCCCGAGTTGCCTCGGTATTGAGGCGGGAGCCCGTAAAAGACGCAGGCGATGTGGTGCCCTTCCGGCGAGGAGGCGACGATGTGGAGGCAAGACTTTCCGCGGGAGATCGGGACGATGACGAGAAGACCGGAGGACTCGGATCACTCGATATACTTCTCTTTCCATCTCTTGATTGCTAGCATTAGGTTAATGGTAAACGATCCGGGTTTTCATTGTCCGCAGTAGCACCGGTTTCCGAGTAAGGAAAATTTTTGATTCCGCATTTTGGCCTCGAGTACGAGGCCGGGGCGCTGCCGTGGCGCAACAATTTTGATATGAGAGTCATGGGTTTGACTTCATCAGAATAGGGGATGGATCTGTTAAGGAGGTAGCAGGGTGTGATGTCCTGGTATTTGGATGACATACACAGAGTAGGAAGTAAAATTCCTATACTACGATCGGTTGTACTGTGGTCGTCACACAGTTGTTTCTCCAGACAGGATATGGATATAATATTTGACATTCTGGTTTCTAGATCTATAGTTTTAGATCTGGATTTGGGTAGTTTCCCAATGTGGGTATTTTGACAGTATTCTAATGGTTTTTAGAATAGATGACTCCTGGCATGGTGGTGTACCTGCAGGTGATGGAGTCACCCTCTTTAAAGGTGTCTTACAGACTAAAGGGGAGAGGGATGTGCATGATTGGCAGATCACTTGCTTAGGCAGTTGAGTCAATCATGAGATGTCAAGTACCACACCAAATGTTGTTTTTGCACTAGATGCAATAAGTTTGTATTAATCCAATCCTGGAGAAACATGAGGAAGCAGTTTTAGAACATAAGTGAATGTTCTACGGATTTGATGACGACAGCCTCCTTCGGGAGACGGTTATCATTCTAGGCTTCAAAGGTGACATGGATGACAGAGTGATTGTCTGAGTTATAGTTTTCCCTCTGACGAAGGGGGCAGTATTATGGACAGGTGGTCCAAGAGGATACTGTGGGAGGCAAGGTGCTGGGTACTGATTAGGTTCAGTTATCGATACAGTCTAAGAAGTTTAGATTTGGAGTTCATTTATGAACTAGGTCCCATCAGATATCCAAACATATTCTAAGACAGGTATTACTCAATTCGGGAGATGGCTTTCTCCGCGAACTTGAGATTAAGAGAGACATAGAAAGAAACATCCTGGCGGATCCACTCACTGAGGCTATTTTTCGAACACAATAGTTTTACAAACGGGCTTTGTGAAACTGATTAGTAGAGGAGTTGGGTGTTGGTTTCACACGGGCTGTGAGTACGCAACATCGCAATAATTAGCCTTAAGTGCAAGTGGGAGATTGTTGGATATAGTGCCCTCAAAGTCAATTATTGGATCGCAGGTACATGATTGCAATGATTGAGGAGGACCTATACCAGTAGGACAGTCTTACTCGAGATGATAGTATGCTATCTGGTTTGCCTTTATCAGTCGTGTATAGGTTCAGGTGACTGATCACGATTACACTTTAATAGAGCCCTTATGATCTTGCTTGACTACCAACAGTATGAGGGCGATCATATACGTGAGAGTTGGGTGGTCTATAAGCATATCCTTAATAGTGGTCCCTAGTCGTTGGAGTTTCGAGAAAGGGCATCGATACTCCGGAGTAGACTAGTGTATACAGTCGAGACCCCGACGAGGGGCGGTGGCCGGTCTCACGAGCCACTGGTGTCAGTTGGATCACCTAAGATGTATATAGGTGCTTATTGGGTTATGACTACACCGGACAGGACTCGCCGGGAACCTGCTAGTTGGTATTATACATATCGTTAGATAGCAGTTCCCTGGTGACATGTGTACAGGTTAGTTCATCGACCTGAGGTCGTCATTTGTCTCGTGTGAGTTCCCACTGTGCTTTGATTTCTACCCTACCACGGCTCAAAGGAGTCGTGCAAACAGGTAGTTTTTGGGTACAGTCCCGATCCATATGGAGGCACGTGAGCGGATCGGCAGGGGATTCGTCTCTCCCGGTATTGGGGGTGGAGGTCGCGCTGTGTCTAGGAAAGCCATTACACCAAGTCCTTGGCCAAGGCAGGTGAGATTTACTGGTAGGTACTCCAGTAGTATCTTAGGGTGTTCAGGGCTTGTCTCCGACATGACTTATACAGCTATTGGGGTCTGACGTTACTAGCCCCCTAGGTCGGATATGCGATGCTCATAGACGAACGGACCGGACTGTATATACATTGTCACTGTTTGGCTCAGTAGGGTTTCTGGATGAGTTCGCTCATCAGCCTCCCTTGAGGTCAGTCCATGGGCAGCCGTTACGCATAGCTAGTGCCGCTGACGGCTTGTGGTTAAACCCACTGCCAGGGTACTGACGAGTCATTAGAGTCCCCCACAGACAGTCTTCCAAGTTCGGGCGAAACGTTGTAGAGGCCGTATGGTTTTATGGCAGGGTTCGGAAAATGCACGTGTGTTTACGCACGTGTCATATTTCGGGCAGATAATACTGGTGGGCTTTGGTTTAAGCCGGATCCATGTATTATACAGAGTAGATATAATATCTTTGTCTCAGTTGCATTTGTATTCGGTCGTAATACAAATGCGGGTATATTTATACAGTTACGGGGTTATCCTGAAATTCGTTTCGGGATCACTTTTGGAAGTTGCCATTTTCCAGTTTTCTATCAGCCGTATTTAACATTTGGTTAAATACGGATTTATCTTTTCTTGAGATGAGTGTGGAAGGTTCTAGAAGTTTCTAGAAGAGGTGACTAGGTTAGAATGGTGTTGAGTTTTCATTGGTTGCTTTCTTTGTGTTCACACTAGAGATATTTTCTTATTGTCACCTCCCCCTCTCCTACACTCACCCCCCACCTCTATATATATGGCCGGCCCTCCTCCTCCTCTCTCTCACTCACTTCATTTGGTTAAAAAGATTATGATAGTTTCGGTGTATGGAATTTCACAGCTCATTTCATTCCATCACCCGATTCCCATGGCAACTTCATTAACCGTTCGTCCATGGCTTTGGACGAAGCGAGACAAAGTCTTCTACTCATTCTCTACATCAATCTTGGTCATCTCTTCTGGCAAACTTGATGACCGAGTTGCCTCGAGTCAGAGGCGGGAGCCCGTTTAAAGATCCGATGACGTGGTGCCACCTGGACGAGGAGATCGAAGATCGACGAGATCGGAGCAGCCGCAACGGAGCGTGGGATGATGGTTAAAAAACGAAGGACTCGGATCGTTCGGTATAACCTTTCTTCCCTCTTTGTAGATTGTTAGTTTAGCGTTAATGGCAGATCCGGGTTATAGTATGCGATAGCGCCAGTTATAAAAGTTTTTTTTCCGCATTTTGGTGTCTGAAAGACGGCCGGGGCGCTACCGTAGACTTACAGTTCATAAGATTCTATTGCAACTTCAGGTTGAACCAAGTCGTTATAAGGTTACTAGGCACTATCACAAGGGTCTATAAGGCATCAACCATGCCGAATTTAAAAAATTCAAGTGCCGAACAACCTAAAGCGATGATCTTTGCTAGATAATTTGGGTTAACAAAGCAAGTAAACATCTTTACTTCTAAGAGATAGGGATTACAATCTTTGTAGTCCGTTCCTTCGCTTCATAAGCTCCGAGTAGAAGTCCCTTCGCCTCGATCCATGATCTTCCGGACTCAAGAGAGGCTCCACAAGTCGAATGGTCCATTCTTGCTTGAAGTCTTCCTTTTCGAAAATGATCTATCTTGAAGAATTTTTAACTCAAGCTCTCACTTCTCTAATTAAGTATTAGAGAAGTGAACACCCTAATCTAAGTGGCTAGAATAGATGAGGATTTAAGTAGGAATTATGCTCTCTCTTTTTTTCAATTTCTCACACTAAATCATCTAATCACAAAAAGCTAGTAAGCCTTTTTTTAAGGAGGAAGATGAAGATTAAAACCTTTTGTGATGAATAATGAATTATTGTGTTGTGGTTTCAAATCCAACCATGGGTTAAGTATGATGGAGTTAACCCTTGTAGAGAATAAACTAGAGTTAATGGTTTGGATTGGGTTAACAAAATATCTTCACAAAATATCAAGCTAAAGACAAAGTTAAAGCTTCATGAAAGCTTCATGCAAAAGCTAACCCTAATCCAAACCCTAACCAAGTTTAAACCCTAAACCTTTGTTAAACTTGTAACCCTAACATGTTACAATATTATATATCACATATACAATATATTTTGTAACAAAAGAAAATAATACAATTAACATATATCGCATATATATCAATGTATTATCCCGTGAGAAAATGAATCAATAAAGCGTGCTTAAATTAGTTAACGTAATGTAATATATCACATATATAATTATACATTAAATTATCGAATCAACACTTGATCCGACAATCCGGCTATATTGCATTTAACCGACTAATATAACATGTACCATTTCATCGAATCAACACTTGATCCGATGACCCGGCTATATCACATATACCCGGCCGATATCACATATCGCGAGAATAGAATACGGTATCTCATATCGTATTATTCTCGGTCCCGCACATATCACATATGTGCTCCTACTCCTTTTTGCCTGAGCCAGGAAAACTCTGTGTAGGACTCTAAAGAATCGTCAATACGCCGGCAGTAGGTGATGATCATATCAAACACCCACAAGCTGCAAGCGGTCAGCTAAACGTAACAGCCACCCAGGTATTGAGCGATCATAAGATCAACAAGCAAGCCTGTACATTCTCTTGTGAATCCAATCAGTAACACTACCGTACAGTCTGGTCTCTTCGTCTGATATGTTGCATATCTAGTCTAGGGGTGGTAAACGTCAGACCCCAGTAACCGATAAGTCGTGTTGATGTGAGGCTCAAAACAGGTCGAGAACCTACTGATAACATTTACCAGTAGTACTCTATATCCACCCTGGCCAGGGACTTCCAGTTATAGCCAATCGAACACAGCACAACATCAACTCCCTATACCGAGAGAGACGAATCCCCTCCTATCGCTCATTGCCTCCATGTGATTCAAGATTGTACCCAAAAGCCACCGTTTTGCACGCCCTCTTGGACATGGTAAGGAGGAAATCAAAGCACAGTCGGAATCACACAAGACTCTATGACGATCTCAGGTCTACAGACTAACCTGTACCAGTGTCACCGGAGAACTGCCATCTGACGTGAGGTATCATACCATATGGGAGTTCTCGGCAAGTCCGTTCTGTGTACCCAGTCTCCACTGAGCACCCGTACCCCTTCTATGATGTCAAACACCAATGGATATGGGATCATCCATCGCCCATCATATGGGTCAAGATGCGTATACGCTAGTCTACTCTGGTGTATCGATGCCCTGTCTCGATACACCCTCGACTAGGAACAGTTATAGGATGTACTCGTTGACTGCCCTGGCCCCACTAGTATGATCTCATCATAGTCCCAGTAGTCGAGTACATATCCTAAGGGCTTTATCAACATGTGAGAGCAAGACAGTAAACTAATACAAGTCAACATGTTAAGACAAAGTGAAACCAAATAGCATACTATCATGTCGAGCAAGAAAGTCCTCTCTATATATATCCAAGCATCCACTATAATATACATCATATGTACAACAATGGCCTCTAAAGCATATATATAACTAACAATCTCCCACTTGCACTAAGTCCAGCTGTTGTAGTATCTCATACCTAACATCCCAAAGAGTCTCTCAAACTGTGTCTGGGGAATGGCTTTCGTGAGTGGATCCGCAGTGTTGTCCTTCGTATCAACTCTCCTGACCTCGATCTCCCGGCGATCAACTATCTCCCGGATCAGTTGATACCGCCTCAGAATATGTCTGTACTTCTGATGGGATCTGGGTTCCTTGGCCAAAGCCACCGCTCCATTGTTATCACAATACAAAGGTATTGGATGCTTAATAGACGGAACCACACCAAGTTCAGTGATGAACTTCTTCATCCAGACAGCCTCTTTGGCAGCATCGTTGGCAGCGATGTATTCAGCCTCCATCGTCGAGTCTGCAACGGTTTCCTATTTCGAACTCTTCCAACACACCGCCCCTCCATTGAGGGTAAAGACAAATCCCGAGTGAGACTTAGAGTCGTCCTTATCACTTTGGATGCTCGAATCCGTAAAGGACTCCACCTGGAGTTCTCCGTTACCATACACCAAGAACATCTCTTTAGTCCTTCTCAAGTACTTGAGAATGTTCTTCACAGCTATCCAGTGACTCTCTCTAGGATCTGCTTGATACCTACTCACTATACTTCGTGAGTATGCTACATCGGGTCCGGTACATATCATCGTGTACATGATAGAGCCTACTGTCGAAGCATAGGGTATCCCTTGCATGCGAGCTCTCTCCAAATTAGTCTTGGGAGACATCTCTTTGGAGAGAGTGAGTCCAGAGATCGTGGGTTGGTTCCCACGCTTGGATTCTTCCATACTAAATCTCTTTAGTATGGTTTCAATGTACCAGGATTGGGACAATCCCAGTATCCGTTTAGATCTATCTCTATAGATCTTAATTCCCAGTATGCAGGAGGCATCACCTAGATCTTTCATTGAGAAACTTTTTGATAAGAAGAGCTTGACCGATTGCAGCATAGGAGCATCATTTCCTATCAAGAGTATGTCATCGACGTACAATACGAGGAAGACAACCTTACTTTCTGCAACCTTCTTATATATACAAGGTTCATCTACGTTTTTGATGAAGTCAAACTCTTTGACTACAACATCAAAGCAGATGTTCCAACTCCGTGATGCCTGCTTTAACCCGTAGATGGATTTAATCAGCTTGCACACCTTTCCGCTGCTCCCACTGTCTACGAAGCCCTCTGGCTGAGTCATGTACACGCTTTCTTCTAAATCACCATTTAGAAAAGCGGTCATAACATCCATCTGCCAGATTTCGTAGTCATGGTATGCAGCAATGGTAAATAGGATCCGAATGGACTTAAGCATAGCTACTGGAGAAAAGGTTTCATCATAATCCACACCTGGTCGTTGGCGAAAACCCTTTGCAACAAGTCTAGCTTTGAAAGTCTCAACTTTTCCATCTACACCAAGTTTCTTCTTAAAGATCCACTTGCTCCTAATTGGTTTTACCCCTTCAGGAGCAACTTCCAAAGTCCATACTTTGCTGGTGTACATGGATTCCATCTCAGATCACATTGCATCCAGCCAGTTCACAGAGTCCCCACTCGTGATGGCCTGCTCAAAACTAGTCGGGTCATCATCTTCCATGATGCAATCCTTGCTCCCACCATGAACGAGAAAACCGTAGTATCTCTCAGGTGGATGAGAAACCCTACTAGATTGGCGGAGAGGCTGGGGTTCGTCGGGAACTACTGAATCCTCTGGTTCCACCAAACTATCTGTCGTAGTTTGTGTTGCTGGAACTTCTTCCAGTTTTACCTCATAGCAACTAATTTCTTCCATAAGAAATCCCTTTTCTAAAAAGGTGGCATGTCGAGAAACAAACACCTTTTGTTCCTCGGAGTGGTAGATGATATACCCCCGTGAATGTTTGGGATATCCAATAAACTTGCACAGGACAGACCTTGCCTTGAGCTTGTCCGAATTTTGTGTTTTTACATAGGCCGGACAACCCCATATCTGAATAAAATTAAGACATGATCTCTTCCCATTCCATATCTCATATGGAATGGTAGGCACTGATTTGGTTGGAACTATATTCAATAGGTATGCAGCTGTCTCTAGTGCATGTCCCCAAAAGGAAATAGGCAACTCAGCAGTGCTCATCATAGAGCGCACCATATCTAATAGGGTGCGATTCCTCCGCTCCGATACACCGTTGTGTTGTGGTGTATAGGGAGGAGTAAGCTGAGAGAGAATCCCATTCTCTTTTAGATAGTCCAGGAACTCATTGCTTAAGTATTCTCCTCCTCGATCAGATCGAAGGATCTTAATACTTTTGCCCGTTTGGTTCTCTACTTCGTGCTTATATTCCCTGAATTTCTCAAAAGCTTCAGACTTGTGTTTCATCAGGAACACATGTCCGTATCTTGAGAGATCTTCAGTGAATGTAATGAAGTAGGAAAAACCGTTCCTGGCATGTGTAGACATTGGACCACATACATCACTATGTATCAGCCCTAAGAGTTCCGTAACTCTTTCTCCGTGTCCACTGAACGGAGTTTTGGTCATCTTGCCTTTGAGACATGACTGGCAAGTATCATAAGATGAAAATCGAACGGATTAAAATATCCATCCTTATGTAACTTAGCTAGCCATGTCGCATTGATGTGACCTAGTCTACAATGCCACAAGAAGGATCCGTTCATTTCTGAACTTTTCCTCTTGTGTGTGTTTTGTATATTAAGTACTGTAGTTTGGTTGAGAACGTATATGCCATTATTTAACGATCCTGATCCGATCAACTTTTGATTCAGGAATATGTTCATAACATTATCCTGTACTACAAAATTATATCCTTCTTTGCTCAATAAAGAAACTGATATAAGATTGCATATCAGGGTCGGAATGTAATAGCATTCGTTCAGAACCAATGTATTACCATTTGGTAACACAAGGTGATATTCGCCAACTGCTTTGGCTGCAACATTTGCACCATTCCCTACTCTTACGGAATGACCACCCTCTCCTAGTTCCCTACCTTTACGTAGCCCATGTAATATATTACATATGTGGGATTCTGATCTGGTATCTAATACCCAGGACGTAGAGTGAACTGTGAAACAGTTCTCGCTAACTAACACACCTGAAGAAGATGCATCAACATGCTTATTCTTCGCTTGGGCGGTGTGAGAATCTAGATATACTCCTATTTCCTGCTCAGTCTTATAACAATTATACGAAAGAACGGGACCAACGTTTCCCTGCTCAGTATAATAAGCGGGTTCAGTCAATACATTCATATTATTATCTTGATTAAGGCCTGACATGGTCGCTACCTAGAGAGAGAGAAGAAAACACTTTAGCGTATGCTCTTGCAAGATTAGATTGGTTATTATCTTATCTAATCAGGATGTCTCCCACTGTTTTTATCAAATCTTCCTTCAAATCCTAAAAAGTAAGATTAGCCGGGATTAATTACACTCTACAATTTCGTCAATCTTTCAGCCAGATCAGTGTTGGTACTTTGAGGGAGGTTCCCCGTGCTTTCGCACAGACCTAATTAAAATAAACCTCGTTTTCCCAAATGCATAACCCCGTTAACACCTTTCTAGACACCTACTTGATCGGCTAATTGTCCTGTGTAAAATTCTCTCAGGAGTAAATTTTACTCGCAGTGGGTATCAGGATCCATCTATCTCATAGAAGGTATGCAATCTCATTGCAAATTTCAACACTTGAAATTCCCGATAATGTTTTTACCCCTAGCGTCCTATGACCTTGACGGAGGCCAAACTACCCATAGGGCGCTAGTCAAGTTCAATCCGTTCATTTGTTGATTGAATTAGACCCACCCGCACGACCCTTGAGGGAGGACAAACTACGCCGTACGAATACCCTAATCCAATCGCCTCTCATGCTACAGATAAGTACTAATTAGCTACCATACACTACTGTAGGGTTCCTAGGCACTCTTGTGAAGGTTCATAAGGCATCAAACATGACCGAATAAAATTTTAGATGTGCCGAACAACCCAAAGCCGAGATCTTTGCTAGATTATTAGGGTTTAACATGCAAGATAACAACTTTAATACTAAGTGTGAGGGATTACAACCTTTGTAATCCGCTCCTTCGCTTCACAAGCTCCGAGTAGAAGTTCCTTCGCCGCGATCCACGATCTCCCGGACTCAAGAGAGGCTCCACGACTCGAACGATCCATGCTAGCTTGTAGTGTTCCGCTTCTCCGATGATCTACGTCGAAATTTCTATAACCCAAGCTCTCTCACTCTAATGAGGTGAACACCCTAATCTAATGGGCTAGATTAGATGAGGATGATGGAGCAGTATTTATGCTTTCTTTTTATATCATTTTCTCACAATAACTCATTACAAAGGAAATCACAAGTGAGCTCTCTCAAAAACTCAAGAGAGAAGAAGATGAAGAATAAAGAGAATGAGATAATCCTTTTGTGATGAATAGTAATAAGAATATATGATTGATATGGAACCATGGTCAAGGATGATAGGCTTAACCTTTGTAGAGAATAAACTAGAGCTAGGGTTTGGTTAGGTTAAGAATGACTCAAGGATAAGTATCAACCATAATATCTTAACCAAGACAAAAGGAAATCCTTCTAGAACAATCAAGAAGGAGCTAACCCTAATCAAACCCTAATCCCTTTTTATCATCCCTAAACATGTTTCATAATAAATCATATCATGTCACAATAATATATATCACATATATATTATATATTTGCAACATAACAAAATAATACAATTAACATATATTGCATATATATCAATGTATTAATCCGGTGAGAAAATGAAATAATAAAGCGAGCCAATATTAGATAATGTAATACAATATATCATATATATCATTATACATTAAATCATCGAATCAACACTTGATCCGACGATCTGGCTATATCGAATATAACCGACTAATATATCATGTACCGATTCATCGAATCAACACTTGATCCGATGTCCCGGTTCATATCTAAATATCGCGAGAATATAATACGGTATCTCATATCGCATTATCCTCGGTCCTGCACATATCACATATGTGCCTCTACTCCGTTTTGCCTGAGCCAAGAAACCTCAGTGTAGGACTCTAAAGAATCGTCAATACGCCGGTAGCAGGTGATGATCATATCAAACACCCACAAGCTACAAGCGGTCAGCTAAACGTAATAGCCACCCAGGTATTGAGCGATCAGAAGATCAACAAGCTAGCCTGTCCGTTCTCCTGTGAATCAAATCAGTAACACTCCCGTACAGTCCGGTCTGTTCGTCTGATATGTCGCATATCAAGTCTAGAGGTGGTATACGTCAGACCCCAGTAACCGATCGTGTCGATGTGAGGCTCATAACAGGTCGAGAAACTACTAGTAACACTTACCAGTATATCTCTATATCAGCCCTGGCCAGGGACTTCCAGTTATAGCCAATCGAACACAGCACAACATCAACTCCCTATACCGGGAGAGACGAATCCCCTCCTATCGCTCATTGTCTCCATGTGATTCAGGACTGTACCCAAAAGCCACCGTTTTGCACGCCCTCTTGGACGTGGTAAGGTGGAAATCAAAGCACAGTGGGAATCACACAAGACTCTATGACGATCTCGGGTCTACAGACTACGCTGTACCAGTGTCACCGGAGAACTGCCATCTGACGTGTGGTATATCACCATCTGGGAGTTCTCGGCGAGTCCGTCCAGTGTACCCAGTCTCCACTGAGCACCCGTACACCATCTCTGATGTCAAACAGCGATGGATATGGGATCATCCATCGCCCATCATATGGGTCAAGATGCGTATACGCTAGTCTACTCTGGCGTATCGATGCCCTGTCTCGATATACCCTCGACTAGGAACATTTATAGGATGTACTCATCGACTACCGTGGCCCCACTAGTATGATCTCATCATAATCCCAGTAATCGAGTACAGATCCTAAGGGCTTTATCAACATGTGAGAGAAAGACAGTAAACCAATACAAGTCAACATGTTAAGATAAAGTGAAACCAAATAGCATACTATCATGTCGAGCAAGAAAGTCCTCTCTGTATAAATCCAAGCATCCATCATAATATACATCATATGTACAGCAATGGCCTCTAGGGCATATACAGAACTGACAATCTCCCACTTGCACTAAGGCCAGCTGCTATAGTATCTCATACCTAGCATCCTGAATAATCTCTCAAACTGTATCTGGAGAATGGCCTTCGTGAGTGGATCCGCAGTGTTATCCTTCGTATCTACTCTCCTGACCTTGATCTCCTGGCGATCAACTATCTCCCTGATCAGGTGATACCGCCTCAGAATATGTCTGGACATCTGATGGGACCTGGGTTCCTTGGCCAAAGCCACAGCTCCATTGTTATCGCAATACAGAGGTATTGGATACTCAATGGATGGAACCACACCAAGTTCAGTGATGAACTTCTTCATCCAGACAGCCTCTTTGGCAGCATCGTTGGCAGCGATGTATTCAGCCTCCATCGTCAAGTCTGCAACGGTATCCTGTTTGGAACTCTTCCAACATACCGCCCCTCCATTGAGGGTAAAGACAAATACCGAGTGCGACTTAGATTCGTCCTTATCACTTTGGAAGCCGGAATCGGTAAAGGACTTCACCCGGAGTTCTCCGTTACCATACACCAAGAACATATCTCTAGTCCTTCGCAATTACTTGAGAATGTTCTTCACAGCTGTCCAGTGACTCTCTCCAGGATCTGCTTGATACCGACACACTACACTTAGTGAGTATGCTACATCGGGTCTGGTACATAGCACCGCATACATGATAAAGCCTACTGCCGAAGCATAGGGTATCCCTTGCATGCGAGCTCTCTCCAAATCATTCTTGGGAGACATCTCTTTGGAGAGAGTGGGTCCAGAGATCGTGGGTTGGTTCCCACGCTTGGATTCTTCCATACTAAACCTCTTTAGTATGGTGTCAATGTACCTGGATTGGGACAATCCCAGTATCCGCTTGGATCTATCTCTATAGATCATTTTTTCCCAATATGCAGGAGGCATCACCTAGATCTTTCATTGAGAATCTTTATGATAAGAAGAGCTTGACTGATTGCAGCATAGGAATATCATTTCCTATCAACAGTATGTCATCCACGTATAATACGAGAAGGACAACCTTACTCTCTGCTACCTTTTTATAGATACAAGGTTCATCTATGTTTTTGATGAAGTCAAACTCTTTGACTACAACATCAAAACAGATGTTCCAACTCCGCGATGCTTGCTTCAACCCATAAATGGATTTAAGCAGCTTGCACACCTTTCCGCTGCTCCCACTATCTACGAAGCACTCTGGCTGAGTCATGTACACGCACTCTTCTAAATCACCATTTAGAAAGGCGGTCTAAACATCCATTTGCCAGATTTCGTAGTCATGGTATGCAGCAATGGCAAGTAAGATCCGGATGGACTTAAGCATAGCTACTGGAGAAAAGGTTTCGTCATAATCCACACCTGGTCGTTGACGAAAACCCTTTGCTACAAGTCTAGCTTTGAAAGTCTCAACTTTTCCATCCACACCAAATTTCTTTTTAAAAATCCACTTGCTCCCAATGGGTTTTACCCCTTCAAGAGCATTTTCTAAAGTCCATACTTTATTGGTGTACATGGATTCCATCTCAGATCGCATTGCATCCAGCCATTTCATAGAGTCACCACTCGTGATGGCCTTCTCGAAACTAGTTAGGTCATCATCTTCCATGATGCAATCCTCGCTTCCACCATCAATGAGAAAACCGTAGTATCTCTAAGGTGGATGAGAAACCCTGCTAGATCGGCGGAGAGGCTGGGGTTCGTCGGGTACTACTGAATCCTCTGGTTCTACCAAATCATCTGTTGTAGTTTGTTCTGTTGGAACTTCTTCCAGTTCTACCTCAATGCCACTAATCTGTTTCATAAGAAAACCTTTTTCTAAGAAAGTAGCATGTCGAGAAACAAACACCTTTTGTTCCTCGGAGTGGTAGAAGATATACCCTCGTGAATGTTTGGGATATCCAATAAACTTACATAGGACAGACCTTGCCTCGAGCTTGTCCGGATTTTGTGTTTTAACATAGGCCGGATAACCCCATATCTGAATAAAATTAAGATATGGTCTCTTACCATTCCATATCTCATATGGAGTGGTAGGCACTGATTTGGTTGAAACTCTATTCAATAGGTATGCAGCTGTCTCCAGTGCATATCCCTAGAAGGAAATAGGTAACTCAGCAGTGCTCATCATAGATCGCACCATATCTAAAAGAGTGCGATTTCATCGTTCCGATACACCGTTGTGCTGTGGTGTATAAGGAGGAGTAAGCTGAGAAAGAATCCCATTCTCTTTTAGATAATCTAGGAATTCATTGCTTAAGTATTCACCTCCTCGATCAGATCGAAGAATCTTAATACTTTTGCCCGTTTGATTCTCTACTTCGTGCTTATATTCTCTGAATTTCTCAAAAGCTTCAGACTTGTGTTTCATCAGGAATACATATCCGAATCTTGAGAGATCGTCGGTGAATGTAATTAAGTAGGAAGAACCGTTCCTGGCATGCGTAGACATGGGACCGCATACATCACTATGTACCAGTCCTAAGAGTTCCGTAACTCTTTCTCCGTGTCCACTAAACGGAGCTTTGGTCATTTTTCCTTTGAGACATGAATGGCAAGTATCATAAGATGATAATTCGAACGGATTAAAATATCCATCTTTATGTAACTTAGCCAGTCGTGTCGCATTGATATGACCAAGTCTACAATGCCACAAGAAGGATTCGTTCATTTCTGAACTCTTCCTCTTGTGTGTGTTTTGTATATTGAGAATTGTATTTTGATTTAGAATGAATATGCCATTATGTAACGATCCTGATGCAATCAACTTTTGATCGAGGAATATATTCAAAACATTATCCTATACTACAAAATTATATCCTTCTTTACTTAATAAAGAAATTGATATAATGTTGCACATCATGTTCGGTATATAATAGCACTCATTCAGAATCAGTGTATCACCACTTGGTAATACTAGGTGATATTCGCCAACTGCTTTGGCTGCAACATTTGCCTCATTCCCTACTTGAACGGAATGATCACCTTTTCCCAGTTCTCAACCTTTCCGCAGCCCATGTAAAAATTTACATATGTGGGATCCTGATCCGGTATCTAATACCCAGGACGTAGGGTGAACTGAGAAACAGTTCTCAATAACTAACACACCTGAAGAAGATGCATCAACATGCAAGTTCTTTTGGGCGGCTTGAGAATCCAGATATTTTCCTATTTCCTGTCCAGTCTTATAACTCTTATAAGAAAGAACGGATCCAACGTTCCCCTGCTCAGTATAATAAGCGGGTTCAGTCAATACATCCATATTATTATCTTGATTATGGCCTGACATGGTCGCTACCTGGAGAGAGAGAGAAGAAAACACTTTAGCGTATGCTCTTGCAAGATTAGAATGGTTATTATCTTATCTAATCAGGATGTCTCCTACTGTTTTTTTCAAATCTACCTTCAAACCCTAAAAGGTAAGATTAGCTGGGATTAATTACACCCTACAATTTCGTCAATCTTTCAGCCAGATCAGTGTCGGTACTTGAGGGAGGTTCCCCGTGCTTTCACACGGACCTAATTAAAGTAAACCTCGTTTTCCCAGAGGCGTAACCCCGTTAACACTTTTCTAGACACCTATTTGATCGGCTAATTGTCCTGTGTAAAACTCTCCCAGGAGTAACTCTTACTCGCAGTGGGTATCGGGATCCAACTATCTCATAGGAGGTATGCAATCTCATTGCAAATTTCAACACTTGAAATTCCCGATAATGCTTTTGCCCCTAGCTTCCCATGACCTTGACGGAGGCCAAACTACCCATAGGGCGCTAGTCAAGTTCAACCCGTCATTTCTTGATTGAATTAAACCCACCCGTACGACCCTTGACGGAGGCCAAACTACACCGTACGAATACCCTAATCCAATCGCATCATATGCTAGCAGATAAGCACTAGTTAGCTACCGTACACTACGCCTTGACGGAGGCCAAACTACCGCAACACGAATACTAAGTAGTACTTTTCTGAAATGACGGAGGGCTACGCAGGTTTTTCAGAAAACCATGAGCGTAATGAACTTGATATCGTCGTAGAATCATGTGAAATTTTGAAATGGAGTGTTTTTTAGGCTTTCATTAGTTTTGCTAAAGAGGTCACTCCCGGTGAAGGGATCTCGGCTCTTTCCTCATCGAATAAGGTGCAGGACATATCATATATATCACTGTGCAAAGCAAAACTTTTAAAAGCAATCAAAAGACAAACCGAGTTTTGTAGCATCTGCCAGTTTCGCTAAAGAGGTCACTCCCGGTGAAGGGATCTCGGCTCTTTCCTCATCGAATAAGGTGCAGGGTATATCATATATACCGCTATGCAAAGTAAGACTGTAGCTACCCTTTTTATAAAGTTTTGATTCTACAACATCTTTTAGGTTTCTTTTCTTTTTATTAATCTCATTAATAAAAAATCCCATCAGCTTATGCTTCCTAAGCATCACAGAAGAAACGAAAGCAGTAATATTTATATATCAGCATATATATGTATAGTATAAGCATTCGTCTCAGGCAGTAATATGATCTCATCACAGAACATTGCAGCAGAAGAACATATATGAAATATTGGATATACTAGGACGTTTGTGTTTTCAATACGAGCCTGTATAAAACACGGATTCCACGGTCGCGATTGTAGGGTTCCTAGGCACACTAATGAGGTCTCACAAGTGATCAAAAATGCCCAATTCAAAAAATTTCATGTGCCTACAAACCCTAATACGGATCGTTAACTAGATTTATAGGCGATGCAAGCAAGTAAACTAATTTATTGCTAAAGGAAAGTGACTACAACCTTTGTAGATCCGGTCTTCCACTTCCTTGGCTCCGTGATGATGTCCCTCCACTGGACCAATCGAAATCCTAGACTCTTGCGGTGGTTTCATCGGAGAAAAGATCGGGCTAGGTCGCCGACTTCGATGCCGAAGATGATCTACGTCGAGGCAATTCAAGATCAAGCTCCAACTTCACCAAGTCATGAAACTTGTGAAGAAAACACCCTATACTACTTAGCAAGGGGTAAAGGATGAAGAAATAGGAAGTGGGTGTTGGAGATAGTGCCCTCAGAGTCAATTATTGGGTCACAGGCACGTGATTGCAATGATTGAGGGGAGGACCTATCCCAGTAGGACAGTCTTACTCAAGATGATAATATGCTATCTAGTTTATCTTTATCATCGTGTACTGCTTTAGGTGACCTTACGAGTCGCTATTGCACGTTGATAGAGCCCCTAGGATTCTTGCTTGACTACCAGCAGTATGAGGGCGATCATATAAGTGAGAGCTGGAGTCTATAAGCACATCCTTAAAAGGTCCCTAGTCGTGGGAGTTTCGAGATAGGGCATCGATTCTCCAGAGTAGACTAGTGTATATAGTCGAGACCCCGACGAGGGGCGGTGGCCGGTCTCACAAGCCACTGGTGTCAGTTGGTTCACCTAAGATGTATACAGGTGCTCATTGGGTTATGAGTACACCGGACAGGACTCGCCGGGAACCTGCTAGTTGGGATTATACCAGACGTCAGATAGCAGTTCCCTGGTGACATGTGTACAGGTTAGTTCATCGACCTGAGATCGTCATTTGTCTCGTGTGAGTTCCCACTGTGCTTTGATTACTACCCTACCACGGCTCAAAGGAGTCATGCAAACAGGTTTTAGTTGGGTACAGTCCCGAGCCACATGGAGGCAGTGAGCGGATCTGCAGGGGTTCGTCTCTCCCGGTATTGGGGGTGAGGTCGCGCTGTGTCTAGGAGAGCCAGAACATGAAAAGTCCTTGGCCAAGGCAGGAGATTTGCTGGTAGGTATTCCAGTAGTATCTCAGGGTGTTCTGGGCTACACTCCGACACGACTTGTACCGCTATTGGGGGTCTGACTTTTACCAACCCCATAGGCCCGCCATGCGATGCTCATAGACGAACGGACCGGACTGTACGGATATTGTCACTGACAGGCTCAGTAGGGTGTCAGGATGAGTTCGCTCATCGACGTCCCTTTTGGTTAGTACCTGGTAGCCCGTTACGTATTGGCTTATACCTCTGACGTGCTAGTGGTTAAATCCACAGCCATGGTATTGACGAGTCTTTAGAGTCCACCACACACACAGTTACTCAAGTTTCGGGCGAAACGCTGTAGAGGCCGTATGGAGATATGGCAGCGTTCGATCAGATACGTGCGGTATTGCACGGATCGTGATCGGACGGATTTTACTAGCCGGCTTTGGCTTAAGCCGGATCCTAGTACTAGATAGTGTAGTTTTGTCTCTTTGCATTTGTGTTCAGTGGGAATACAAATACGGGCATGTATTTGCAGTAGCGGGGTTTTCCTGTAATTTATTACGGGATCAGTTTTCTGAAGTTGCCAGTTTGCATTCCGTTCCGGCCGGTTTTCTCTTTTTCCTTCACGGCCGGACTATCCGTTGGAGGGTGTTATTTGCACATTTGCAAATAACATTTAGTGGAGGGCTTTCTTGCTTAAGTGTGGCTTCATGATTATCCTCTTCATCATGATATTCTATTATGGTCATTTCATTTGCTTATCTTGTGAGTGGACTTTGATGAGAATGAAGTGTGACCCTTTTTCCATGCTTATCTCTCATTTTCCTTTTTGATTAATTTCCATTTTTTCTCCACCATTCTTGAGTGGGGCCGGCCACATGTGCTGTGAGGAGGGGAGAGTTTTTTTTGTGTGGAAAATTTTTTCCATGCAATTTTTGGTGGCCCCCACTTGGATGATATGTTGGATTAATTTCCTTTGGTTGCATGTGTGCTTATTTTTTTGGCTCAGGGGATGATTGTTTTTTCCTAGAGAATTGATTTTCCTTTTTAAGCCAAATATCACCACTTGCAACATTTGGCAGAGCACCAAAATTGTTTTGGCCGAGCTCATTTCATTGCATGCTCCAATTTCTCCATCAAGCATCCATGAAATTCTTGTGCACAAATTCCTCCAAAAATGGCAACCTCATAAACCCCAAAGAGACATGGCTACTACACTATTCTACAGCATCCCTTGGACGCGTCGGCTAGCCAACTTCGCGCCCGAGTTGTCTCGGTCAAGAGGTGGGAGCCCGTAAACGATTCCGGCTACGTGGTGCCCTTTCGACGAGAAAGTGACGGACGAAGTATCCGCGGGAGATCGGAGTGGAGACGAAGACCGAAGGACACGGATCGCTTGGTATACTTCTCTACCCGTATTTTACTTTGCTAGTTGCTAGGTTAATGGCCCGATCCGGGTGAAAAGTGCGCGGTGGTGCCGGTTGCAAGTTTTGCAACGTTTTTGTTTCCGCGTTTCCGGCGTCGGATCGACGGCCGAGGTGCCGCCGCGGACTTACATTGGTATCAGAGCCACGCCGTTAACCTAACCTAACTTGCTCTAGTATGTTTAAAGCTCGATCGAACGGATTTGTCCGAAAACCCGATTTCAAGTATACAAGTTTCTGTCGAAATTTTTTTAAGCTCCAAAAATTTTTCAGGTCGTTGCAGAAACATGTACTGAGAATTTTAAGAACACTGGAAAAATTTGGTAACCTGATACGTCCATAAGACCGCGGAACCGCGGCCAAACCCATGCTTGGGCCGCGGTTTCGCCGTGCTTTTGACTCCTCATTTGACCAAATTTTTCCAGAGTGCTCCTGAGTTAAAAATAGGGGTTTTGGGACATTCTTTTTGGGCCCAGATTTTCTGTAAGTGCTACAGTACTCGTTGGGGCCCACTTTGATAAATTTATTCGATCGGATATTTTAAACATGCTAGTTCACAGTATTTACATTATATCTGCGACCGTGAATGTCACTTGATTGGTAAATCCAGTCTATCTGCTATAGCCCTTTTTAGACGGATTTACGAACGTGACATTCACGTTGATGTTCTGTGATTGTGCTGTGTTGTTGCGGATCGGTCGTGGGGATAGCCTGGATGCAATGTTAGTACAGTTCTTTTTTATATGTACATTTGATATTGCGGGGCGAGCGTCCGACATGTGGACTTCCGTCACTGTCTGTTTGTATTATTCTTTTGGGGCACGACCAGGTCGAGGTCGATGTACCCGTTGTATGTATATTTTACTTTCTGTACTAGGATTACCCCGCGGAGGGGTGCACGGATAGCCGGGTTCTAGAGGGCAACGGGCCCACATCTCATGGCTTTGAGACGGAGGGGGCTTCACTTTAGAATTGGCGGGCTATTCGCCGCACTCGTAGGGGGTACAGGTTGACCCAGGAGGGGTGCCCGAGTTACCGGATTCCGTGAAGTGCTGGGTGGTCCATTCACGTTGCTGAAGGGGGCTGCCTCGCTTCAGGTTTTGGCGGGTAACTTGCCGCGCCCGTAGGGGTCTAGGATTTTCATTGCACAGGCTATCCACACGACCAGGGGAACGCCGGGTTTCAGCGGCTCTGTGAAACCCGGGGATCCCAGATATCTGTATTGTTCTGTGATGCTGTACTTTTCTGTGCTGCTGCATTTTTATCACGCCTTGAGCGAAAATTATATATTATAAATATACTAGTAGATGTTGTATATGTTTTGCATCCGCGCTAGTCCAGTCCCCGCTCTGTCGTTAGTTAGCTAACCTAACGGGTGATGACGGGACCCAGTGGCGAATGCGGATGGCATATACATATATCAGTATATTTTTGTTCTTTTGTGGCGTGATCAATTGATGGGACTGCGTTGATTCTGATCAATGCAAGATATACAAACCTTATTGATGTTGTTGGAACATTTTTCAAAAAGCTGTTATTGCAAGGGCGTTCTCTTTTGTTTTGCACAGTGGTATTCAGTTGGAATATCCTGCTCCTCAGTCGACGAGGTAAGGGCCGAGATCCCTTCACCGGGAGTGACCCCTTGGACAAAAGTTTGCATCAGGGAAATAACTTCACTATAGCCGATTACTTTTGCTTTGCATCGTGGTATTCAGTTGGAATATCCTGCACCTCATTCTACGGGGAAAGAGCCGAGATCCCTTCACCGGGAGTGATCTCTTTAGCAAAGGTTTTCGTCACTATATTTTTATAAAGCTATCAGTTCCTTCAACGATATCAAGTTCATTACGTTAAAGGTTTTCGCCAGAAACCATTCATAGCCCTCCGTCGTTTCATATGGATAGTCAATAGTATTCAAGCTGTGTATGTTGGCCAAAATCAAGGCACAGTGTTTGGTAGCTGTTGGGTATTCATATGCAGCATAGATAGATGCGTTGGTTTGGGACAGTCGTACTGCCATTTTGGCCAAAGTCAAGGGTAGGTACGGGTGGGTTCAAATTAACCTGGATAATGACGAGTAGAACTTGACATGTGACTTATGATATGTTGGCCAAAGTCAAGGTCATAAGAGCATGGGGTAAAAATCCACATCGGGAGTTTCAAAAGAACTGAAACTTGCCAGATATGCGCATACCTTCTGGAGTGTGATAGCGTGAGCAGATTCCGTCACGTTATCATGCGATGATAGTTGGATCCCGATTCCCACTGATGAGTTGGTTTACTCCTCGGGTGATCCCGGCTAATTCTTCTTTCAGGTTTGGGGAAGAATTTGACGTTACAGTGGGAGGTTTCCAGATTAGATAAAGTGATAACCATTCTGATCTAGGTTAGAGTGCACGCTGAGTGTTTCTTTTCTCTCTCTCTATGGCAGCGACCATTGACCCAACCCTAGACTATGACTCAGTGACCAAGTTGACCGAACCTTCTTAACACTGGCTTTTGGATTGTCAGAGTTGCAGACCTCATTGCCACTCCTACTTTTACCCTTTTCTCCAGGACACCCCGTATTACTACAAACGTCCACTTCCATTGGACAAAACCATCGTATGGTTATATACGAACTCGAAGTAATTCGAGGATGGTTTCTGGTTCTGGAGAAAACGAATAGGACTATTCAGTTGTCTTTTCCTTTCACCTTCTCTCATTGTGAGTACTCCTTGGTTTAGGAGATAGTACACCTATTATGCAAATTGGATAGTCTTCTTCCAAACCATAGGCATGTGCCGACCGGTAGGGAATGAAGAAAGCCAATTAGCCTAAATGGTGTACAGAAGGTATTAAGTTAAGACAAAGCAAGGGATTAGTAAGAGGGCAAAGTAAATTGCGACTAATATTCACGACCAAACCAAGTATTTCTTCGCCAATCCTAAATCACCTTTGTATTTCTCCAGGACACTCCGTATCACTGCGAAGATCCCAGTTTATTGGATAATCCATCGTATGGTTATATACGAACTCGAAAGGAACTTGTTCCAGTTCGGGGATGGATCCTGGTTCAGGAGAAATAAGAATAAGGTTTATTCGGTTGTCTTTTATCTTCACCTTCTCTCGCATTGCGAGTGTTCCTAGGATTAGGACAGTACACCCATTATGCTTATTGGATAGTCTTCTTCCAAACCATAGGCTGGTGCCGAACGGTACGGAAGGAAGAAAACCATTTGGCCTAAAGGGGTGTACAGAAGGTAATGACTAAAGACATATAAAGGGATTTGGAGAGGTGGCAAAGAATTATACGGTTACAGTCGTGAATCTGGATAATGGAAGAGTTATTACTATGAATACCAGGATACCCCATCGAAACATTTCAATGTTTCAGTTTCACTGTGTACTGTTAAAAGAAAACTGATTTCCCAATTAGACACTTACTCCAGGGTATGTATTTACCAGGTATGATTCTCACATCTGTATGGTTTTACAGATGATGAGTGGGAGTAAGTTATTTGGAATTAGGTGACCGTCCTCATAATATCGGGATTCGTTGTAATTGGTGATATTTGAGGAAGCCACCTGGGTTGTTTGCCGGTCGGCAAATATTTGGTTTTGAATATCCGTTGTTGTGCACCAATTTCAAATTGATATATCTGTACGTCTATTTTTATAGAGTGAGACATACCTTTTTGAAATTATGTCTATGACATTTACCTATACCAGTGGATGGTTAGGTAAGGAGCATTGAACAGCGGTGTAATTCTTCTTAACCAAAAGTACAGTTTTTAACCTACGACACACAGTGAATGAGTCATTTGACTCAAGGGACTTATACAGAGTATTGTATGTTGTCCAGTGTCCATTAGGACAGAGGGGTTGGTCCTCGTACTATATTCTGTTTACTTATGACTTCTCTAGTTCTTAGACATGTGTTTCGTAGAAACGCAAGGTCTAAGTTTTGAGGAGTTATAGGTATAAGAATAAAGTAGAGAACCAGATATTGCAAGTATCGGGATTCTTCAAGGTGATCGAAGATGTAGATACTTGTGTAAAGTATTTAGTTGATAGTAATGATTAAGAGAACTTGCTTCTCTTTCAGGTTACTCATAATTGGAAGCATTCCTAAGTTGTGTAACGCTGATCAGCCTCCTTCCATTTACTTGACATGCACTGGAGACAGCTGCATGATTTGAATCTGGTTCAATTAAATCAGTGCCTCTATTTCTTGGATATAGAACAGTTCATATCTTGACATTGTTAAGGTACGGGGAGTTGTCCGGCTTATGCTTAAAACCAGACTCTGGATAACTCAAGGCACGTTTCTGTAATGGCTGTTTGTGGGTTGACCCAGGCTATGACGAGGGTTGACTTTCTACCATCTGGAAGATCAATAGTGATATTGTTCTTGACTCGCCACAGTTTTAATAAAAATGGACTTTTTCAGAAAACAGTAGTGGGAGTATGGTAGAACTGGAAGTGATTCCAGAACCGCAAACGATTACTGAAGATTTGATAAGAACCTAAAGATTCAATCTGGTTTGACATTCCATTGGCCACTCCGCAGATATGGTGGGTAACCTCAGGCACCCGAGAGGTACTTCGGTATGCTCAAGGACGGTGGCAGGGAGATTCTTGTTTACCCAGACTTGCCATTGCTGTTGTTCCAGACTATGAGACCCGGCAGGAGGATGAGTATAGCGTCGTTCTGAACTAGCTTTAGAAGTGCACATCTATATGACTCTGCCAGAGGGTTGTCGTACTCAGTGGGAGCAGCGGAAGCATTGGTGGACATCAGGCTTATGTCCATTTATAGACTAAAGCAGATACAGCGGAGATAGATCATCTATTTCTGATGATACAATCATAGGTTTGACTTCATCAGAATAGGGGATGGATCTGTTAAGAAGGTAGTAGAGTGTGATGTCCTGGTATTTGATGACATACACAGAGTAGGAAGTGATATTCCTATACTACGATCGGTTATACTTTGGTCGTCACAATTGGAAGCAGTTATAGAACATAAGTTGATGTTCTAGGAAATTGATAACGGCAGCCTCCTTTAGGAGACGGTTATCATTCCAGGCTTCCAAGGTGACATGGATGGCAGAGTGGCTGTCAGAATTATAGTTTTCCCTCTGACGAGGGGCAGTATTTTAGACAGGTGGTCCAGGAGGATACTGAGGGAAGGCATGGCGCAGGATACTGATTAAGTTCAGTTGACGATACAGTCTAAGAAGTTTGGATTTGGAGTTCATTTATGAGCTAGGTCCCATCAGAAATCCAGACATTATGGGACAGGTATTGCTCATTTCGGGAGATGGCTTTCTCCGCGAACATAGGATATAGAGAGACATAGAAAGAAACATCATAGCGGATCCACTCACCGAGGCTATTCCTCGAACGCAATAGTTTCGCAAACGAGCTTTGTGAGACTGACTAGTAGAGGAGTTGGGTGTTCGGTATCACACGGGCTGTGAGTATGCGACATCGCAATAATTAGCCTTGAGTGCAAGTGGGAGATTGTTGGAGATAGTGCCCTCAGAGTCAATTATTGGGTCACAGGCACGTGATTGCAATGATTGAGGGGAGGACCTATCCCAGTAGGACAGTCTTACTCAAGATGATAGTATGCTATCTGGTTTATCTTTATCATCGTGTACTGCTTTAGGTGACCTTACGAGTTGCTATTGCACGTTGATAGAGCCCCTAGGATTCTTGCTTGACTACCAGCAGTATGAGGGCGATCATATAAGTGAGAGCTGGAGTCTATAAGCACATCCTTAAAAGGTCCCTAGTCATGGGAGTTTTGAGACAGGGCATCGATTCTCCAGAGTAGACTAGTGTATACAGTCGAGACCCCGACGGGGGGCGGTGGCCGGTCTCACAAGCCACTGGTGTCAGTTGGTTCACCTAAGATGTATACAGGTGCTCATTGGGTTATGAGTACACCGGACAGGACTCGCCGGGAACCTGCTAGTTGGGATTATACCAGACGTCAGATAGCAGTTCCCTGGTGACATGCGTACAGGTTAGTTCATCGACCTGAGATCGTCATTTGTCTCGTGTGAGTTCCCACTGTGCTTTGATTACTACCCTACCACGGCTCAAAGGAGTCGTGCAAACAGGTTTTAGTTGGGTACAGTCCCGAGCCACATGGAGGCAGTGAGCGGATCTGCAGGGGTTCGTCTCTCCCGGTATTGGGGGTGAGGTCGCACTGTGTCTAAGAGAGCCATAACATGAAAAGTCCTTGGCCAAGGCAGGAGATTTGCTGGTAGGTATTCCAGTAGTATCTCAGGGTGTTCTGGGCTACACTCCGACACGACTTGTACCGCTATTGGGGGTCTGACTTTTACCAACCCCCTAGGCCCGCCATGCGATGCTCATAGACGAACGGACCGGACTGTACGGATATTGTCACTGACAGGCTCAGTAGGGTGTCAGGATGAGTTCGCTCATCGACGTCCCTTTTGGTCAGTACCTGGTAGCCCGTTACGTATTGGCTTATACCTCTGACGTGATAGTGGTTAAATCCACTGCCATGGTATTGACGAGTCTTTAGAGTCCACCACACACACAGTTACTCAAGTTTCGGGCGAAACGCTGTAGAGGCCGTATGGAGATATAGCAGCGTTCGATCAGATACGTGCGGTATTGCACGGATCGTGATCGGACGGATTTTACTAGCCGGCTTTGGCTTAAGCCGGATCCTAGTACTAGATAGTGTAGTTTTGTCTCTTTGCATTTGTGTTCAGTGGGAATACAAATGCGGGCATGTATTTGCAGTAGCGGGGTTTTCCTGTAATTTATTACGGGATCAGTTTTCTGAAGTTGAAAGTTTGCATTCCGTTCCGGCCGGTTTTCTCTTTTTCCTTCACGGCCGGACTATCCGTTGGAGGGTGTTATTTGCACATTTGCAAATAACATTTTGTGGAGGGCTTTCTTGCTTAAGTGTGGCTTCATGATTATCCTCTTCATCATGATATTCTATTATGGTCATTTCATTTGCTTATCTTGTGAGTGGACTTTGATGAGAATGAAGTGTGACCCTTTTTCCATCCTTATCTCTCATTTTCCTTTTTGATTAATTTCCATTTTTTCTCCACCATTCTTGAGTGGGGCCGGCCACATGTGCTGTGAGGAGGGGAGAGTTTTTTTTGTGTGGAAAATTTTTTTCATGCAATTTTTGGTGGCCCCCACTTGGATGATATGTTGGATTAATTTCCTTTGGTTGCATGTGTGCTTATTTTTTTGGCTCAGGGGCTGATTGTTTTTTCCTAGAGAATTGATTTTCCTTTTTAAGCCAAATATCACCACTTGCAACATTTGGCAGAGCACCAAAATTGTTTTGGCCGAGCTCATTTCATTGCATGCTCCAATTTCTCCATCAAGCATCCATGAAATTCTTGTGCACAAATTCCTCCAAAAATGACAACCTCATAAACCCCAAAGAGACATGGCTATTACACTATTCTACAGCATCCCTTGGACGCGTCGGCTAGCCAACTTCACGCCCGAGTTGCCTCGGTCAAGAGGTGGGAGCCCGTAAACGATTCCGGCTACGTGGTGCCCTTTCGACGAGGAAGTGACGGACGAAGTATCCGCGGGAGATCGGAGTGGAGACGAAGACCGAAGGACACGGATCGCTTGGTATACTTCTCTACCCGTATTTTACTTTGCTAGTTGCTAGGTTAATGGCCCGATCCGGGTGAAAAGTGCGCGGTGGTGCTGGTTGCAAGTTTTGCAAAGTTTTTGTTTCCGCGTTTCCGGCGTCGGATCGACGGCCGGGGTGCCGCCGCGGACTTACAGTGGGTTCACTTTAGAATTGGATTTCTCACTCTTTTTCTCAAGTTGCCATTAATGGAGGCAAGGTTTCTTCTTTGTTGAAGAAGAAGAAGAAGAAAGAATATGATAAGTATTATTGAAAATAGAAAATAAAATGATACTTATCATATATTCAACCATGGTTTAGTGTAGAGAATTAACTAAGGTTAGTTGAATGGTTAGGGTTAGGAGAAGAAGACAAGAATGGTCACTTAGTCAAAGATGCATGAAGCATCAAGAAGCTTCATGTTTGAAAGCAACCATTTTGTTTTCTTTTATCTTTTAACCAAAAAAGAATAGATAAATAAATAAGTGAAATGAAACCCTAACCATTCACTAAACATGGTTTAAGTCTTTACACAAACCCAAGTTTGCATGTATCATCAAACATGATACAAACAAGTGCACAAAAATATATCACATATACAACTTGTGCAATCCAAGTGAGAAAATCCATTTAAAATGAACCAATACTAGTTAATGTAAAGTAATATATCAAATATATAATTATACATTAAATCAACACTTGATTTAACGATCCGGTCATATCGCATGTGACCGACTAATATCTAATGTATCGGCTTATCGAATCAATTCTCGGTTCGATAACTAGGTTATATCGCATACAACCAATCGATACATTCATCGCGAGAATAGAATACGGTATCACATACACGCATTATTCTCGGTCCAGCACATATCTCATATGCGCTCCTATTTCGTCTCGCTTGAGCCAGGAAACCTCTGTGTAGGACTCTAAAGACTCGTCAATACGCCGGCAGCAGGTGATGATCATATCAAATACCCACAAGCCGCAAGCGGTCTGCTAAACGTAACGGCCACCCAGGTATTGAGCTATCAGAAGATCGACGAGCAAGCCCGCTCACACTCCTGTGAATCCAACCAGTAACACTTACCGTACAGTCCGGTCTGTTCATCTGATATGTTGCATATCTCGCCTAGGGGTGGTAAACGTCAGACCCCAGTAGCTTGATAACTCATGCCGACGTGAGGTCCATAACAATCGTGAAACTACTGATAACTCTTACCAGTATATCACTGCAACCCTGGACAGCGATTTCCTGTTATGGCCAGTCGGGCATAGCGCAACATCAACCCCCAATACCGGGAGAGACGAATCCCCGCCTATCGCTCATTGCCTCCATGTAAATCGGGACTGTACCCAAAAACCACCTGTTTGCACGCCTCAGTAGAGCCGTGGTAGGGTGGAAATCAAAGCACAGTGGGAGGCATACAAGACTCTATGACGATCTCGGGTCAACAGACTAAGCTCTGATACCATCCCTTTAGATCTATCTCATAGATCCAAATCTCAGGATTTAGGAGGTATCATCTTTATCCTATTGGAGAATCCATGTGATAAGAGGAGATCGACCGATTGTAGTATAGGAAACTCCTTTCCTATCAAGAGTATGTTGTCCACGTATAATACGAGGATGACCACTTTACTCTCTATTACCTTTTTGTACATACAAGGTTCATCTACCATTTTGATGAAGTCAAACTTTTTGACTACCACATCAAAACAGATGTTCCAACTCCGCGATGCCTGCTTTATCATATAAAGCAACTTGCACACATTTCTGCTGCTCCCATTGTTTACGAAGCCCTCTAGCTGTGTTCTTATAGACGTTCTCTTTTAAATCACTATTTAGAAAAGTAGTCATGGCATCCAACCACCAGATATCGTAGTCATGTAGCAATGGCAAGTAGGATCTGGATGGACTTAAGCATAGTCCCTGGAAAAGGTTTTATCATTATCCACACCTGGTTGATGACTAAAACCTTTAACAAGTCTAGCTTTGAAAGTCTCAACTTTTCCATCTACACCAAGTAATCTTCTCAAGATATACTTGCTCCTGATGGGGATTTAACCTTCAGATATAGCAACCAAAGTCCATACTTTGTTGGTGTATATGGATTCTATCTCAGATCGCTAAGCATCCAGCCATTCTTACAGAGTCTCTACTCTCGATGGCCTGCTCAAAACTAGTTGGGTCATCATCTCATGATGCATTCCTCGCTCCCACTGTCATCGAGAAACCGAAGTATCTCTCAAGCAAATGAGGAACCCTACTGGATCGGCGGAGAGGCTGAGGTTCGTTCGGAACTATTGAATCCTTTGGTTCTGTCAAATCATCAGCTGCAGTTTTGTATAGCTGGAACCTTTCCAGTTCCACAGAACTGACCTTGCCTCGATCTTATCCGGATTTTGCTTTTGACATAGGCCGGACAATCCCAAATCTTAACTAACTTAAGAGATAGGCTCTTCCCATACCATATCTTATATGGAGTGGTAGGCACTGATTTGATTCGAACTTAATTCAATAGGTATGCAGCTTCTTAAGTGCATAACCCCCAAAAGGAAACGGGTAACTCAGTAGTACTCATCATAGAGCACGCCATATCATATAGGGTGCTATTGCTCCACCCTGATACACCGTTGTGCTGTGGTGTATTCAGAGGAGTAATACTGAGAGAGAATCTCATTCTCCTTTAGAATAATCCAGGAATTCTATGCACAAGTATTCTCCTCCCTGATCTTATCATAGGACATAATACTTATACCCGGTTTTTGGTTCTCTATTTCTAACTTATATTCTGTGAATATCTCAAAAGGTTCGGACTTGTGTTTCAACAGGAACATATGTCTGAATCTTGAGAGATTATCAGAGAATGTAATGAAATACAAAGAACCGGTCCTGGCATGTGTAGACAGGGGAGTTTACATACATCATCATATATCAGTCCCAAGAGTTCATTAACTCTCTCTCTGTTTCCAATAAACAGAGCTATGGTCATTTAATCTTTGTGACATGACTGGGAAGTTTCACAAGATGTAAATTCAAACTGATTTAAATATGCATCTAAAATGTAACTTCAGCCAGTCGGGTCGCATTGATGTGACCTAGTCTACAATGCCTCAAGAAGGATCCGTTCATTTCTGAATTCTTCCTCTTGTGTGTGTTCTGTATACTAAGAACTGTAGTTTGATTTAGAATGTCAATGCTTTTAGATAACGCGCCTGAACCGATCAACTTTTGATATAGGAAATGTTCAAAACATTATCCAACAATACAGAATTTTATCATTTCTTTACTAATAAAGAGACCGATATGATTTTGCATATCAGGTTCGGTATCTAATAGCATTTGTTCAGAATCAATGTATTGGTAATACAGGATGACAGTGACCAACAGACTTGGCTGCAACACTTGCCCCGTTTTCTGTCCCATGAAACTTATCACCCGTTCTCAGTTTTCTACCTTTTTGTAGCCCTATGTAACAGATTACATATCTGGGATCCTGATCCGGTATCAAATACCCAGGATTCAGAGGATACTGAGAAACCGTTCTTTATAATGAACACACCCGAATGAGATGCATCATATGCACTTTTTTCGTTTGGGCGGCATAGGAATTCTGGTGTTCCCCTATTTCCTGCTCTGTCTTATAACAATTATAAGTTGGAGCGGGACCAACGTTCCCAGCTCAGTATAACAAGCGGGTTCGGTCAATACATCCATATTATTATCTTGATTAAGGCGTGATATGGTCGCTACCTGGAGAGAGGGAGAAGAAAACACTCTGCGTGCTCTCTTGCAAGATTAGATTGGTTATATATTTTATCTAATCAGGATGGCTCCCACTGTTTTTATCAAATCTTCCTTCAAACCTTAAAAGGAAAGACTAGCCGGGATTAATTACACTCTACAAGTTCTCCAATCTTTCAGCCAGGCCAGTGTCGGTACTTTGAGGGAGGTTCCCCGTGCTTTCGCACGGACCTAATTACAGTAAACCTCATTTTCCCAGAGGCGTAACCCCGTTGACACCTTTCTAGACACCTACTTCATTGGGTAATTGTAAAGTGCAAAACTCTCCCAGGAGTAACAATTACTCGCAGTGGGTATCGGGATCCAACTATCACTTAGAAGGTATGCAATCTCATTGCAAATTTCAACACTTGAAACTCCCGATAAAGATTTTTACCCCTAGCACTTATGACATTAACTATGGTCAACAAATCATAAGTACTGGTCAAGTTCTACCCGTCATTTCGTGATTAATTAGACACACCCTCATGACCCTTAACTAAGGTCAACAAAGTCACGCGACCGTCCTAACTAATCGCATCATATGCGGTGTAGGAAGACATCACTTAGCTACCGTACACTGTGCCTTGACTATGGTCAACAAGCACAGCACGAATACTAAGTACTCTACTTCCTAAAATGACGGAGGGTTGCGAATGGTTTTTGTGAAAACCTTTAATGCTTTGAACTTGATCTCGTTGCGGAATCAAATGGTTCTTAAATGGAATGTTTTTGAAGCTTTTCTAGTTTTGCTAAAGGGGTCACTCCCGGTGAAGGGATCGTCGGCCCTTTCCTCGTCGAATGAGGTGCGGGATGTATCATATATATCACTGTGCAAAGCAGAAACTATAGAAGCAATCAAACGACAAACCGAGTGTATAGCATCAGCCAGTTATTGCTAAAGGAGTCACTCCCGGTGAAGAGATCTCGGTCCTTTCCTCATCGAATAAGGTGCAGGATGTTCTATAATTAACACCGCGATGCAAAGCAAGAACTGTAGCTACCTGTTTTAATTTTGAAATTCGATTCCACAACATCAATTAGGTTTATTTTCTTTCATTAATCTCATTAATGAATATCCCATCATTTAAGTCCACCTAAACACCACAGATAAATATAACGTACGCTTATGCCATCCGCATTCACCTCGATGTCCCGTCTGCACCGTTAGGTTAGGTAACCAACGCCAGAGCGAGGTAGGGCTAGAGCGGGTGTTAAACATAAGCAACGTCTATATAATATATCATATATACTATATATAATATCTATCTGAACAAATCACATGATCACATCATAGATAACGCAGCAGAAAATATCATATGAAATATTGGATATACTAGGACGTCCGTGTTTTCAATACGAGCCAGTATAAAACACGGATTCCACGGTCGTGATGAATAGCCAATCCCACACCCCTAGATCCCTACGAGAGCGGCAAGCAACCCTACCAATTCTAGGGTTAGGAGACCCGGACTCGACTCCTCGAGATGGTCTCCCACTGGACCCCAGAACCCGGTTAATTGTGCTCCCCTCCTTGGGTCTATCCTAATACGGAAAAGTAAATAATATACAAATGGTGACATCTTCCGCAACCTGGAAGTGCCCCAATAAAAGAATATTACATACAAGTTTTTACATGAATGAAAATGAAAAACACTCATCTCACATAAAAAAAACCCCGGCTATTCGAACACGACGATCCAATATAACATATCCAGCAACACATAACATCACATGTCATCAACGTAAGTAAATATGCGCATCCCAATTGTCGTTGACATATAGCAACAAAACCGGCGATATCACATATTACACTTACGGTCACAGAAAAGAAAGTGTAAAACTACAACAGTTGGAATCCGCAACCTCTTTAGACATCGCATGCCTAATCAAATGAAATACTTAGACATCGCATGCCTAACAATTATAAACCCCGCATTTTAGTCTCAAACTCGAAAACACTTTTCAATATAAAGTCGGGCAATTCAACAAGATTCCCGACATCCTGATCGAATGCTCGTCGCAAACTTCAGTAGGCGGCCGCACCCCTGACGCCGTCGACAAAGTGCACCAAGGCGGAACACCGCTGCCGCGAGCACCCGAACGGATGCTTTCGGCGACGGGGTTCTCCTACAGTCACTTGGTCGGGGCTATGGAGTGAGGCTGTCTATTAAGTTTACCCGGCGAGTATCTGCATATGCTACGTGATTGCGACGGACTTTTGATCACATCAAAATTCCGTGGCAACCGATCAAGTGAGACTAAACTGCTATGTTTATAACATTCATATTAGTTATCTCATAACTATTTGTGAATTCCAATTATTGTATCACATTCCGGATAAGATGGAAAATGTTAAACTTTCCGATCGAACAATCGAACACCCAAGTTTTCCCGAAATAGCTCAACACATGAAATAGGTTCAAAGACATTCACTTCATGCCTCAGTACCAACGGTCCAGCCGTAGAAGGGTCAAGCCAACGCCTCACATGTGGCACGCCGTACTGCCCCAAACCCTAAGGTTCAAAGGGCAGTTCAAGATGGTCACATAATCGAGTTAAGGTTTGTTGTCTTCTAGAGGGACCATCGCGTTACTTGCACTACTTAGAACGTCATTAAACTACGGAAAAGTCCAGTAATTGGAAATTTCCCGGCAGGGGAAAAAGTGGGTATTTATATCCGGTCGAACTTTTTAACATATTCTAAAATATCCGGAAAACACATAGACAAAGTTTGATAATCCGATCGAATCTACGAACTTCCAATACAACCCAGAAAACTCAACTCTTGAGTAAATATTAAAAATTCCCAGAAAACTCAGCATTTAAATAAAGAAGTTACTGTGCAAAAATAATTGACTAAAGATACTAATTGGCCGGGGAACCGCCGCATTAGCCATGCTAATGCCGCGGTTCCGCCGCGCTATGATCGAATTAGGTGCTTGAACTTCACAGTAATTCTTAGAAATACCTGCTGATTTTTCTGCATATTTTTAATTCTCAAAAATCCCCGATTTCAAAAAATGTACAGAGAGCAAATTTGTATTAGGGTTTCGGTTCGATCGGACTTGTAACTCCGTCTACTCATCGCCTAAGGCTCTAGCTAGGCTCTGATACCACTGTAGGGTTCCTAGGCACACTAATGAGGTCTCACAAGTGATCAAACATGCCCAATTCAAAACATTTCATGTGCCTACAAACCCTAATACGGATCGTTAACTAGATTTATAGGCGATGCAAGCAAGTAAACGAATTTATTGCTAAAGGAAAGTGACTACAACCTTTGTAGATCCGGTCTTCCACTTCCTTGGCTCTGTGATGACGTCCCTCCGCTGTACCAATCGGAATCCTAGACTCTTGCGGTGGTTTCATCGGAGAAAAGATCGGGCTAGGTCGCCGACTTCGATGCCGAAGATGATCTACGTCGAGGCAACTCAAGATCAAGCTCCAACTTCACCAAGTCATGAAACTTGTGAAGAAAACACCCTATACTACTTGGCAAGGGGTAGAGGATGAAGAAATAGAAAGTGGGTTCACTTTAGAATTGGATTTCTCACTCTTTTTCTCAAGTTGCCATTAATGGAGGCAAGGTTTCTTCTTTGTTGAAGAAGAAGAAGAAGAAAGAATATGATAAGTATTATTGGAAATAGAAAATAAAATGATACTTATCATATATTCAACCATGGTTTAGTGTAGAGAATTAACTAAGGTTAGTTGAATGGTTAGGGTTAGGAGAAGAAGACAAGAATGGTCACTTAGTCAAAGATGCATGAAGCATCAAGAAGCTTCATGTTTGAAAGCAACCATTTTGTTTTCTTTTATCTTTTAACCAAAAAAGAATAGATAAATAAATAAGTGAAATGAAACCCTAACCATTCACTAAACATGGTTTAAGTCTTTACACAAACCCAAGTTTGCATGTATCATCAAACATGATACAAACAAGTGCACAAAAATATATCACATATACAACTTGTGCAATTCAAGTGAGAAAATCCAATTAAAGTGAACCAATACTAGTTAATGTAAAGTAATATATCAAATATATAATTATACATTAAATCATTAAATCAACACTTGAATTAACGATCCGGTCATATCGCATGTGACCGACTAATATCCAATGTATCGGCTTATCGAATCAATCCTCGATTCGATAACTAGGTTATATCGCATACAACCAATCGATACATTCATCGCGAGAATAGAATACGGTATCACATACACGCATTATTCTCGGTCCCGCACATATCTCATATGCGCTCCTATTTCGTTTCGCTTGAGCCAGGAAACCTCTGTGTAGGACTCTAAAGACTCGTCAATACGCCGGCAGTAGGTGATGATCATATCAAACACCCACAAGGCGCAAGCGGTCTGCTAAACGTAACGGCCACCCGGGTATTGAGCGATCAGAAGATCGACGAGCAAGCCCGCTCACACTCCTGTGAATCCAACCAGTAACACTTACCGTACAGTCCGGTCTGTTCATCTGATATGTCGCATATCTCTCCTAGGAGTCGTAAACGTCAGACCCCAGTAGATTGATAATTCATGCCGACGTGAGGTCCATAACAATCGTGAAACTACTGATAACTCTTACCAGTATATCACTGCAACCTTGGCCCGGGATTTCCTGTTATGGCCAGTCGGGCATAGCGCAACATCAACCCTCAATACCGGGAGAGACGAATCCCCTCCTATCACTCATTGCCTCCATGTGAATCCGGACTGTACCCAAAAACCACCTGTTTGCACGACTCAGTAGAGCCGTGGTAGGGTGGAAATCAAAGCACAGTGGGAGACACACAAGACTCTATGACGATCTCGGGTCTACAGACTAACCTGCATAAGTGTCACCAGAGAACTGCCATCTGACGTGAGGTATAATACCATCTGGGAGTTCTCGGCGAGTCCGTTCAGTGTACCCAGACTCCACTGAGCACCCGCATACCATCTTTGATGTCAAACACCAATTGATATGGGATCATCCATCGCCCATCACATGGGTCGAGAAGATATATGCTAGTCTACTCTGGAATATCGATGCCCCGTCTCGATATTTCCATGACTAGGAACATTGAAGGATGTACTCATTGACTACCCAGGCCCCACTAGTATGATCTGCATCATAGTCCTGGAAGTCGAGTACACATCCTAAGGGCTTTATCAACATGTAACAGAGAGACAGAAAGTATACATGTTAAGATAAAGAGTAACCAGATAGCGTACTATCATGTCGAGCAAGAAAGTCCTACCTATATATGTCCCAGCATCCACTACAATATACATCCAATGTACAGTAATGGCCTCTAGGGCATACATATAACTAACAGCGATGAATAGCCAAACCCACATCCCTAGACCCCTACGAGAGCGGCAAGTAACACTGCCAATTCTAGGGTTAGGAGACCCAGTCTCGACTCCTCGAGATGGTTTCCCACTGGACCCTAGAACCCGGTTACTTATGCTCCCCTCCTTAGGTCTACCTAATGCGGAAAAGTAAATAATATACAAGGGTGACATCAACCTCATCCCGGAAGTGCCCCAATAAAAGAATATTACATACAAATGAATTTTACATGAATGAAAATAAAAAACCCTCATCTCACATAAAAACCCCGGCTATTCAGAACACGACGATCCAATATAACATATCACAGCAACACATAATATCACATATCATCAACGTAAGTAAGTATGCATACACCGATCGTCGTTGTCGTATAGCAACGAAAACCGGCAATACAACTACATATTACACTTACGGTCACAGAAAAGAAATTGTAAAACTACAATATTTGGAATCCACAATCACTTTAGACATCGTAAATCCAAAATATCACATACTTCGCATTTCATGCCTAACACTATGTATTCCACATATTGTATCACATTCCAGATAAATAGACAGTATTAAACTTTCCGATCAAATAATCAAATATCCAAGATTTCCGAAATAGCTCAACACTTGAGCGGAGTTCAAAAGTTCCAGAATACGTCGCAGTAGCAACGGTCCAGCCGTAGAAGGGTCAAGCCAACGCCTCACATATGGCACGCCGTACTGCCCCAAACCCGAAGGTTCAAAAGGCAGTTGAAGACGGTCACATAATCGAGTTAAGGTTTGTTGTCTTCTAGAGGGTCTATCGCGTCACATGCACGTTTTACCGATAGATTTAAACTCGAGAAAAATTCAACACTTGAATGTTTTTCGTGCCGGGAAAAATTGAGTTAATGATATCCATTCGAACATTTTAACAGTTTCTAAATATCCGGAAATAATAACGAATTTAAATATTCTGATCGAATCTATGATTACAAAATAAACCCCAGAACACTCAACCCTTGAGTCAAAATAAAAATACCAGAAACTGTATAAGCATTAAAAAAGAATTACTGTGAAATAAAAATTGTCACATCAAACAGTACTGCTGCGGAACCGCGGCCCAAGCAGGGTACGGCCGTGATTCCGCGGCTGTCTGTATGGATCACTTCATCGTATTTCACTGTTATTCTTATTTTTGTCTGCTGAATTTTTCAGGTAATTTTAATTCAGAAAAAATCGCATTTTTTAAAAATATCCAGAGAGGGGTTCATTTTCGTCGTATCGGGTTCGATCGGAGCTTTAACTTTGTATACACGTCGGCTAATGCTCTAGCTAGGCTCTGATACCACTGTAGGGTTCCTAGGCACTCTTGTGAAGGTTCATAAGGCATCAAACATGACCGAATAAAATTTTAGATGTGCCGAACAACCCAAAGTCGGGATCTTTGCTAGATTATTAGGGTTTAACATGCAAGATAACAACTTTAATACTAAGTGTGAGGGATTACAACCTTTGTAGTCCGCTCCTTCGCTTCACAAGCTCCGAGTAGAAGTCCCTTCGCCGCGATCCACGATCTCCCGGACTCAAGAGAGGCTCCACGACTCGAACGATCCATGCTAGCTTGTAGTGTTCCGCTTCTCCGATGATCTACGTCGAAGTTGCTATAACCCAAGCTCTCTCACTCTAATGAGGTGAACACCCTAATCTAATGGGCTAGATTAGATGAGGATGATGGAGTAGTATTTATACTTTCTTTTTATATCATTTTCTCACAAGAACTCATCACAAAAGAAATCACAAGTGAGCTCTCTCAAAAACTCAAAAGAGAAGAAGATGAAGAATAAAGAGAATGAGATAATCCTTTTGTGATGAATAGTAATAAGAATATATGATTGATATGGAACCATGGTCAAGGATGATAGGCTTAACCTTTGTAGAGAATAAACTAGAGCTAGGGTTTGGTTAGGTTAAGAATGAGTCAAGGATAAGTATCAACCATAATATCTTAACCAAGACAAAAGGAAATCCTTCTAGAACAATCAAGAAGGAGCTAACCCTAATCAAACCCTAATCCCTTTTTATCATCCCTAAACATGTTTCATAATAAATCATATTATGTCACAATAATATATATCACATATATATTATATATTTGCAACATAAGAAAATAATACAATTAACATATATCGCATATATATCAATGTATTAATCCGGTGAGAAAATGAAATAATAAAGAGAGCCAATATTAGATAATGTAATACAATATATCATATATATCATTATACATTAAATCATCGAATCAACACTTGATCCGACGATCCGGCTATATCGAATATAAACGACTAATATATCATGTACCGATTCATCGAATCAACACTTGATCCGATGTCCCGGTTCATATCTAAATATCGCGAGAATATAATACGGTATCTCATATCGCATTATCCTCGGTCCTGCACATATCACATATGTGCCTCTACTCCGTTTTGCTTGAGCCAAGAAACCTCTGTGTAGGACTCTAAAGAATCGTCAATACGCCGGTAGCAGGTGATGATCATATCAAACACCCACAAGCTGCAAGCGGTCAGCTAAACGTAACAGCCACCCAGGTATTGAGCGATCAGAAGATCAACAAGATAGCATGTCCGTTCTCCTGTGAATCCAATCAGTAACAATCCCGTACAGTCCGGTCTGTTCGTCTGATATGTCGCATATCAAGTATAGCGGTGGTATACGTCAGACCCCAGTAACCGATAAGTCGTGTCGATGTGAGGCTCATAACAGGTCGAGAAACTACTGGTAACACTTACCATTATATCCCTATATCAGTCCTGGCCAGGGACTTCCAGTTATAGCTAATCGAACACAGCACAACATCAACTCCCTATGCCGGGAGAGACGAATCCCCTCCTATCGCTCATTATCTCCATGTGATTCGGGACTGTACCTAAAAGCCACCGTTTTGCACGCCCTCTTGGACGTGGTATGGTGGAAATCAAAGCACAGTGGGAATCACACAAGACTCTATGACGATCTCGGGTCTACAGACTACGCTGTACCAGTGTCACCGGAGAACTGCCATCTGACGTGTGGTATATCACCATCTGGGAGTTCTCGGCGAGTCCGTCCAGCGTACCCAGTCTCCACTGAGCACCCGTACACCATCTCTGATGTCAAACACCAATGGATATGGGATCATCCATCGCCCATCATATGGGTCAATATAACATTTCAGAAAAATATAATATTATTTTTTGGAATTTTTTTATTTAATATTATTTTATTGAATATTTTAATATTTCTGTATAATTAAATACCGATAAATGGGGAAAATTCTGAAGAAAAATTATGAAAATTCTAAAATATGTTTAATGTAGGGTTTTTGGTAAAATTTTTACCAAAATTGGTTTCTGATGAATTATCTGGTTTTATGAATATTTTATCGGAATTTTATCTGGACTGCACACATATGTGCATGGTATCTAGGGTTGAGCCTAGGGTTGAACCATGCTTAGATGACCATGGTGGCTTAAACGATATGATTAAGTAAGTGTGTTGTTTAAGGGTGATTAGAGTGGGGTTGACTTGTGGCTAGAGAGAGAGAGAAAGGTGGCTCTAGGATGTGTCATGACCCATCTCATTTCAAATCTTTTGCTTTCCCTCATATCTCTCCCTCTCACTCACATCCTTCCCTCACATCTCCCACTCTCACACTCCACCATACTACAACCCTACACCCTACATCAGCAACAGCCTCAACTGCAGCAGCTGATGTAAGCTTCAGCCCCCAAAATCAAAAGTTCAGCCCAATGGTTATCACATCAGCTGATAACACCATCAGCCCCAATTCTACATCAGCAGCAACAATATCATTCAAAACGACAACACCACACCACCACAACCATTCCCACAACACCAAACCAAGAACTCACAACTGCAGTAGCTGCTGTAAACAGCAACAAAAAGGAAAATAGCAAGCAGCAGCAGCAGCCTGATGCAGCAGCAGCAACAAGGAAGAACAGCCCAAGGAGCAGCTCAGCATGCAGCACAACCCTTCCTCCTTCCTTCATCCTCTCTTCTCCTACATCCTAGGACTTCCTTTGAGGTATAATCACACAATCCAACTCCTAATTTGCCAAGTTCTGATTATAGCTGAAGTTTAGAGTCTATATTGTGAATTAGTGCTAGTTTAGGCAAATTTGAGTGAAACTTGACCAAGTGTTGGTTTTGATGGTTGGTATAACCTTATTAGGTGTGTTTGAGACTAGTTCACCCCAGAATTTCCCCAGATTCCAGCAAAATACCAGATTGTTCGATTTAATGTCGGTTAGCGTTTTGTCGACTTTTTAAGCCTTTCTGGAATCTGCTTCAACCCGGGACCTCCTAAAATAAAATTGACTTGGCAGTGAGATGTGTAGGTAGATAGAAGCTAACACCCAAAGCCCCAGCCCCTGGACCCATTTCCGGGCCGCAGATATATCCCTTCTGGCCGCAATTTGCGGCCAGAGCAGTAGGGAAACCCCTCATTTTGCATGCACAGTTCTTTTACCTGTAAACTTGACCCTGGGTATGTCTAGTTTTACTGGTTCCAACCAGGGCAGAATCTGGGTTGATTTTCTTGACTTGGCACATGATTTACGACTTGTTTTAGTATGGATTTTGGTATTAGATGATTCGTCTCTGTCGGGTGGCGTTTGAACGCCAACGGCAGAGGGTTATGGACTGTGTTTGCACGCGAGGTCACAGGTTTTTACCTAAGGGCATAGCATGCACCATTTTAGCTTCCGACAAGGTTTTTATGTGTTTTAGCGTGTGATATCCTTATAGGTACCCCACGTGGCGTCGAAGCGTTGGAGATCCAAATGGCGACATCGGCACCGGCACACATAAGAAGGTGAGTAGATTTATATCTACGGGGAGAAGTCGGGTGGATGGCATATAGCACCCCCGCAGTTCGATGTCTAGTATACCATATATACTGTACTTATATATGCTAGCTTATGTGTGACTTGGTTGTTTAGGATGTGTAGGGGTACTATGCATAGATTAGGGTTAAAGGTAACTAGTGTAGTTCCTAGTCGCGAACCCTAGAATAGTTTTGCACCCACACGCACCTACGGGAATATTTTCTATGTTTATACTGTGATGACGAGGATATTGCAGGACATTGGATGTGAGTCAATGAGTTTGGGCATAGTGCCATGGTATCGGTGATGTGATGTGATTCGTATTTGGGATACGATATTTGATTTTTAGCGGGCCTTTGGGCGTGTCTTTCGTACACGCATTCATACTTATGTAGATGGTATCGATTTATATTGATTATATCGATCATACCTCATGTTTGTTCATGTTATTACCTGAGGCATTGGTGAGTACTTGGCACTGCATACATGTATAGATGTTACATTGCCACTTTAGCATGCTTCAGACTTATTCATTTGAGGTTTATATATGTTGATCGTATGACCTAGGATTGCGTCATACATGCGATTTTCTGTTCGTAGATGTTCTTCTATTCACGAGTTGGCAACTCACCCCCGTTGTGCCCCAGTTCTTGCAGGTGTTTGCCGTATAGGGTTCATTACGGCTTGCGGCACTGCTTCTTTCGGGTGACTTGCTAGTAGGTGGGTTTATTTGTATCGTACCCATCATTATACATTGTATATTATTTTCAGTTGTATCTAGAAGTTCCATCAACCAAACATGTACTTATTTGAGATAGAGACCAGTGTTGATTATTCTTTCGACCTTAGAGTCGCACGTTATATTCTCTGGGTTTCATGCTGTTGAGTTTCCTTTCTGTTGTGATCATCGCCTTTAGGCGTTGTATATTATATTGCAGACTGGTTAATTTACACATGGTTTTTCCTTCACTCCACTACTTTTCTTCGTTTGGATTTCTGGGCTCGGTTTACTTAGAGCACGTACGCCTTGAGACGTTCGTAGTCTAAGTGCCGGTCATGTTCCGTACTTTCGGGTCGTGACAGTCAAGATGCGTATACGCTAGTCTACTCTGGCGTATCGCCCTGTCTCGATATACCCTCGACTAGGAACATTTATAGGATGTACTCATCGACTACCGTAGCCCCACTAGTATGATCTCATCATAATCCCAATAGTCGAGTACAGATCCTAAGGGCTTTATCAACATGTGAGAGAAAGACAGTAAACCAATACAAGTCAACATGTTAAGATAAAGTGAAACCAAATAGCATACTATCATGACGAGCAAGAAAGTCCTCTCTGTATATATCCAAGCATCCATCATAATATACATCATATGTACAACAATGGCCTCTAGGGTATATACATAACTAACAACTACGCCTTGACGGAGGCCAAACTACCATAGCACTAATACTAAGTAAAACTTATCTGAAATGACGGAGGGCTACGCAGGTTTTTCAGAAAACCATGAGCGTAATGAACTTGATATCGTTGTAGAAACAAGTGATTTTGAAAAGGAGTGTTTTTGAGGCTTTTCTAGTTTCGCTAAAGAGGTCACTCCCGGTGAAGGGATCTCGGCTCTTTCCTTATCGAATAATGTGCAGGATATTTCACAAATACCGTGGTGCAAAGAAAGAACTATAGAAGCAATCAAAAACTAAACCGTAAGTTTGTAGCATCTGCCAGTTTTGCTAAAGAGGTCACTCCCGGTGAAGAGATCTCGGCTCTTTCCTCATCGAATAAGGTGCAGGGTATATCATATATATCCCTATGCAAAGCAAAAAACTGTAGCTACCCTTTTTGAAAAGTTTTGATTCTACAACATATTTTATGTTTCTTTTCTTTTATTAATCTCATTAATAAATCCTATCAGTTATGCTTCCTAAGCATCACAGAAGAAACAAAAGCAGTAATATTTATATACCATCATATATATATAGTATAAGCATTCGTTTCAGGCAGTAATATGATCTCATCACAGAACATTGCAGCAGAAGATAACATATGAAATATTGGATATACTAGGACGTCCGTATTTTATTTCGAGCCTGTATAAAACACGGATTCCACGGTCGCGATGAATAGCCAAACCCACATCCCTAGACCCCTACAAGAGCGTCAAGAAACACTGCCAATTCTAGGGTTAGGAGACCCGGTCTCGACTCCTCGAGATCGCCTCCTACTGGACCGTAGAACCCGGTTACTTGTGCTCCCCTCATTGGGTCTATTCTAATGCGGAAAAGTAAATAATATACAATGGTGACATCATCCTCAACCCGGAAATGCCCCAATAAAAGAATATTACATACAAATGAATTTTACATGAATGGAAATGAAAACCCTCATCTCACATAAAACCCCCGGCTATTCAGAACACGACGATCCAATATAACATATCACAACAACACATAATATCTCATATCATCAACGTAAGCAAGTATGCGTAACCCGATTGTCGTTGATGTATAGCAACGAAGCCGGCGATACACCACATACTACGCTTACGGTAACAGAAAAGAAAGTGTAAAACTACAACATTTGGAATCCACAATCACTTTAGACATCTTAAATCCGAAATATCACATACTTCGCATTTCATTCCTAACTATATGAATTCTACATATTGTATCACATTCCAGATAAATAGACAATGTTAAACTTTCCGATCGAATAATCAAATACCCAAGATTTCCCAAATAGCTCAACACTTGAGCGGAGTTCAAAAATCCCAGAACATGTCACAGCCCCAATGAACCAACCGTAGAAGGGTCAAACCAACGCCTCACATGTGGCAACGCTAAACTACCACAAACCCTAGGGTTCAGTGGAAATTTTGACGGTCACATAATCGAGTTAAGGTTACGTTTTTCTAGAGGGCCCACAGATACGCTTGCATGATTTCCCGAAAGTTCTAAACTCAGGAAAAATCCAACACTTGAAAGTTTTCCGACAGTTGAAAAAGTGAGTTATTGATATCCGTTCGAACATTTTAACACGTTCTAAATTAGCTGAAAAACTAAACGATGTTAAACTTTCCGATCGAATACAAAAGATCTCCAGAAAACTCAACACTTGAGTAATATAAAAAATTCCCAGAAGCAGCAGTGATACCTATGGATGTACTGTTAAAGTATGATCCCTCACTGCTCATGTTCGGCCGCGGAACCGCCGTCAATTGCTTGGTTTGGCCGCGGTTCTGCAGTGACTTGATGGAGTTAGGGTGTCGTACTTCACAGATATCCATAGAATCACCTGCTTAATTTTCTGAGTATTTTTAATACGGAAAAAACCATCTTTTAAAAAAATTTCCAGAGAGGGGGTCCAAAATGATGTTTCGGGGTTCGATCGGACTTTTAGCTTCGTCTACACGTTGCCTAATGCTCTAACCTTGCTATGATACCACTATAAGGTTACTAGGGACTATCACAAGGGTCTATAAGGCATCAACCATGCCGAATTTAAAAAATTCAAGTGCCGAACAACCTAAAGCGAGGATCTTTTCTAGATAATTAAGGTTAACAAAGCAAGTAAACATCGTTACTTCTAAGAGATAGGGATTACAACCTTTGTAGTCCATTCCTTCGCTTCATAAGCTCCGAGTAGAAGTCCCTTCACCGTGATCCATGATCTCCCGGACTCAAGAGAGGCTCCATAAGTCGAATGGTCCATTCTTGCTTGAAGTCTTCCTTTTCGAAAATGATCTACCTTGAAGAATCTTTAACTCAAGCTCTCACTTCTCTAATCAAGTATTAGAGAAGTAAACACCCTAATCTAAGTGGCTAGAATAGATGAGGATGATTAAGTAGGAATTATGCTCTCTTTTGTTTTCAATTTCTCACACTAAATCATCTAATCACAAAAGGCTAGTAAGCCTTTTTTTAAGGAGGAAGAAGAAGATGAAAACCTTTTGTGATGAATAATGAATTATTGTGTTGTGGTTACAAATCCAACCATGGGTTAAGTATTAAGGAGTTAACCCTTGTAGAGAATAAACTAGAGTTAATGGTTTGGATTGGGTTAACAAAATATCTTCACAAAATATCAAGCTAAAGATAAAGTCAAAGCTTCATGGAAGCTTCATGAAGATTCTAACCCTAATCCAAACCCTAACCAAGTTTAAACCCTAAACCTTTGTTAAAATTGTAACCCTAACATGTTACAATATTATATATCACATATACAATATATTTTATAACAAAAGAAAATAATACAATTAACATATATCGCATATATATCAATGTATTATCCCGTGAGAAAATGAATCAATAAAGAGAGCTTAAATTAGTTAACGTAATGTAATATATCACATATATAATTATACATTAAATTATCGAATCAACACTTGATCCGACGATCCGGCTATATTGCATATAACCGACTAATATAACATGTACCATTTCATCGAATCAACACTTGATCCGATGACCCGGCTATATCACATATACCCGGCCGATATCACATATCGCAAGAATAGAATACGGTATCTCATATCGTATTATTCTCGGTCCCGCACATATCAAATATGTGCTCCTACTCCTTTTTTCCTGAGCCAGGAAACCTCTGGGTAGGACTCTAACAAATAGTCAATACGCTGGCAGTAGGTGATGATCATATCAAACACCCACAAGTTGCAAGCAGTCAGCTAAACGTAATAGCCACCCAAGTATTGAGCGATCAGAAGATTAACAAGCAAGCCTGTATATTCTCCTATGAATCCAATCAGTAACACTACCGTACAATCCGGTCTCTTCGTCTGATATGTTGCATATCTAGTCTAGGGGTGGTAAACGTCAGACCCCAGTAAACGATAAGTCGTGTCGATGTGAGGCTCATAACAGGTCGAGAACCTACTGATAACACTTACCAGTAGTACTCTATATCCGCCCTGGCCAGGCACTTACAGTTATTGCCAATCGAACACAGCACAACATCAACTCCCTATACCGGGAGAGACGAATCCCGTCCTATCGCTCATTGCCTCCATGTGATTCGGGATTGTACCCAAAAGACAGCGTTTTGCATGCCCTCTTGGACGTGGTAAGGAGGAAATCAAAGTATAGTGGGAATCACACAAGACTCTATGAGGATCTCGGGTCTACAGACTAACATGTACCAGTGTCACGGGAGAACTACCATCTGACGTGAGGTATGATACCATCTGAGAGTTCTCGGTGAGTCCTTTCAGTGTACCCATTCTTCATTGAGCACCCGTACACCATCTCTGATGTCAAACACCAATGGATATGGGATCATCCATCGCCCATCATATGGGTCAAGGTGCGTATACGCTAGTTTACTCTGGTGTATCGATGCCCTGTCTCGATACACCCTCGACTAGGAACCATTATAGGATGTATTCGTTGACTACCCTGGCCCCACTAGTATGATCTCATCATAGTCCCAGTAGTCGAGTACATATCCTAAGGGCTTTATCAATATGTGAGAGCAAGACAGTAAACTAATACAAGTCAACATGTTAAGATAAAGTGAAACCAAATAGCATACTATCTTGTCGAGCAAGAAAGTACTCTCTATATATATCCAAGCATCCACTATAATATACATCATATGTACAACAATGGTCTCTAGGGCATATATATAACTAACAGTCGTCATTTGTAACTTGTGTCTCTAGAAGCTCTTCTAGATCTACCATATTGCCATCAGCATCATTTGGAAAAATCTCATTTTCTAAAAATGTGGTATACTGAAAAACAAATACCTTTTGTTCCTCATTGTGGTAGAATAAATACCCAAACGAATGTTTTGGATATCCTACAAATCTACATTTGACTGATCGTGTCTCGAGTTTGTCTGGATTCTGCTTTTTGACAAAAGTCGGACAACCCCAAATCATAACTCGTTTAAGAGATGGTCTCTTCCCATGCCATATCTTATATGGAGTGGTAGACACGGTCTTGGGTGGAACTTTGTTCAACAGAAAAGCTGTTGTCTCTAATGCATGCCCCCAAAAACAGAGAGGTAACTCAGCATCACTCATCATAGATCATACCATATCTAATAGGGTACGATTCCGCCGCTCTGACACACCGTTGTGCTGTGGTGTGTAAGGGGGAGTGAGCCGAGTAAGAATCCCATTCTCTTTTAGGAAATCCAAGAAATTAGTACTTAAGTACTCTCCACCTCGATCTGATCAAAGTATCTTGATTCTCATTCCAGTTTGGTTTTCTACTTCAAGTTTGTACTCCTTGAATTTCTCGAAAGCTTCATACTTATGCTTTATCCAAAACACATGGCCGAATCTTGAGAAATCATCAGTAAATGTTATGAAGTAAGAAAAACCGCCTCTTGCATGTGTAGACATTGGCCCACATACATCACTATGTTTGAGGCCTAAGAGCTCAGTAGGTCTTTCTCCGTGTCTAGTAAACGGAGTTTTAGTCATTTTACCTTTGATACAAGACTGGCAAGTCGCATAAAATTTAAACTCAAAAGAATTTAAATATCCATCTTTATGAAGCTTGTTTAGTCTTGTTTCATTAATATGACCAAGTCTACAATGCCAAAGAAAAGCTTCATTTATATCTGAAAATTTTCTTTTACTTGTGTGTTGAATGTTGAAAATTGTGTGTTGATTAAGGACGTATATCCCATTATTAAGTGTACCACAATCAATCAACTCTTGATTAAGTCTAATGTTCATAACATTGTGTTGCACAGCAAAATGATATCCTTCATTGTCTAACAAAGAAACGGATATATTATTTCAAAGCATACTTGGTACAAAATAACATGGGTTCAAAACCAATATACAACCCGACGGCAACCCTAGGTGATACTCTCCCACTGAAACTGCATGTACATTGGAACCATTTCTAACCCGGAGAGTATAATCACCCATCTTCAAAACTCTGCTATTTCTCAACACCTGCACAGAATTGCAAATATGAGAACCCGAACCGGTATCAAATACCCAGGAAGCAGAGTTAATAGAATAATAGTTTTCAATCACGAACACACCTGAAGCTGAAGCATCACCATGCTTCTTTTTCTTGAGTTCAAGGTACTCAGTACAGTTCCGCTTCCAGTACCATGTCTTCTTGCAGTGAAAACATTCTCCTTTCCCCGACTCTTCAGCTTTGGATTTGTCTTTCCCCTTCGCCTTCTTTATTCCTCCTATCGGTTTGGTGAATTTCTTCTTATTCCTTCCCTTGGCCTTGGCTTTTGGGACGGAAGAGGAAGAATGTCCAACAAGCATAGAGGGGGGACTTCGCTTTCAGCGTGCTCTCCGCACTCCTCAACATATTTAGAAGTTCGGGTAGTGATTTCTCCATGTCATGCATGCTGAAGTTCACTATGAATGGAGCAAAGGCGGAGGGAAGAGACTGTAGAACAATATCAGTATACTGTTCGTTATCTATTGTCCATCCGAGGTCCTCAAGCTCTTCTATATGAGCTATCATCTTTAAAACATGATCACCAACTGATGTGCTTTGAGCCATTCGCATCTGAAACAGCTTTCGAGATGCTTCGTATCTCAAGATCCGAGATTGCTCCCCATACAGTTCTTTTGTATGGAGAAAGATGGATTGAACATCCATCTGCTCGTGTTGCTTTTGATGTATATTGTCCATCAATGCAAGCGCGAGGAATTTGGAAGAATCACAGTAAATATCCCACGTTTTGCGGATTTCCTTATCCGCAGTAGAATATTTAGGGCCTGGGACGGGCGGGGCTTTGGCAGTGAGGACATATGATACTTTATCATATGTGAGAGGAATGTTAATGTTCCTCAGCCAGTCTTTGTACTTGGGTCCGGTCAGCTTGTTTTTATCTAGTAGAAGCTTAAGGCCTGTCACAGGTATCTGCCATTAAGAGAGAGAAAAGAATACACTCAGCGAAAGCTCTTGCAAAGATCAGATTGGTTATTATCTTTTCTAATCAATGTCTCCCACTGTTTTTATCAAATTTTCTTTAAAACCTTTTGAAAAGAAAACTAGCCGGGATTAATTACATTCTACAACTTCGCTAATCGTTCAGCCAGGTCAGTACCGGTACTTTGAGGGAGGTTCCACGTGCTTTCGCATGGACCTAATTAGAATAAACCTCGTTTTCCCAGAGGCGTAGCCCCCGTTGACACCTTTCTAGACACCTAATGGGTCAGCTAATTGTAAAGTGCAAAACTCTCCCGGGAGCAACTCTTGCTCACGGTGGGATCGGGATCCTTCTATCATATAGAAGGTATACAATCTCATTGCAAATTTCAACTCTTGAAACTCTCGATATCGTTTTTACCCCTAACACTCATGACCTTAACTATGGTCAACATATCATAAGTACTAGTCAAGTTCTTCCCATCATTTCGTGATTAACTAGACCCACCCACATGACCCTTAACTATAGTCAACATAATCATATGAATGTCCTAACTAATCCGCATCATATGCGGTGTAGGAAGACATCACTTAGCTACCGTACACTGTGCCTTAACTAAAGTCAAAATACGTAGCACGAATACTAAGTACTCTACTTCCTAAAATGACGGAGGGCAGCGGATAGTTTTTAAGAAAACTTTTAACGCTTTGAACTTGATATCGTTGTAGAATCAAATGGGTTTAAAAGGAGTGGCTTAATCTCCACACTTTGAAAACTTGCTTTTTCATAAAAAAGCCGAGTGGGTTTCAAATCTGATTCTGCAACATCTTTTTAGGTTCATTTTTCTTTACATTAATCTCATTAATGTAGTCTCATCATTTAAGTCCTAAAGCCATCACAGAAAAGAAACGAAAATAGAACGTATGCTTATGTCATTCGCATTCGTCACGGTGTCCCGTTATGCACCGTCAGGTTACTTAACTAACGGCATAGCGGAGCGGGACTAGCATGGATGTAAAACATAAGCAACGTTTATTATATATCATATATATAATATCATTCGTCTCAACATGTAAAGTGATCACATCACAGAACAAACACAGCAGAAGCACATATGAAAATCTAGGATATCTAGGAGGTCCATATTTAGTATTTAGCCATCAATAGAAAATACGGATTTTACGGTCGTGATGAATGGCCAAGCCTACACCCCTAGACCCCTACGAGAGCGGCAAGTGACCCTACCAATTCTAGAGTTTAGGAGACCCGGTCTCGACTCCTCGAGATGGCCTTCCACTGAACCCTAGAACCCGATCACTTATGCTCCCCTCCTTGGGTCTATCCTAATGCGGAAAAGTAAATAATATAAAACAATGGTGATATCATCCTCAACCCGGAAGTGCCCCAAATAAAAGAATATTACATACAATTGAATTTTACATGAATGAAAATAAAAAAACTCTCATCTCACATTAAACCCCCGGCCATTCATTCACGACGATCCTGTACAACATATCTCAGCAACACATAACATCACATGTCATCAGGTAAGAAAGTATGCGTATCCTAATTATTGTTGATGTATAGCAACGAAACCGGCGATACACCACATACTACACTTATGGACGCAGAAAAGAAAGTGAAAAACAACAATACTTGCGATTATCACAATCACATAAATCAAGACGATGTTAAACGTTTCTCTCGAATCAATAAGCACCCACAAGTTACCCCGAGAGCTCAACACTTGAGCGAAGTTGAAAGTACCCAAAAGACGTGCCGCAGTGTCTATGGACCATCCGTAGAAGGGGTTAACCAATGCCTCACCTATGACACCACGGAACTACGGCAAACCCTAAGGTTCGATCGCGGTTCCGTGGTCATAGAATCGAGTTAAGTTTAGTATGGTCTTCTAGAGGGTCTATAGGAATACTTGCACGATTTTACGAATACAATCAACTTCGGAAAATTACAACACTTGAAAATTTCAGAGGGGGTGATAATGTGGGGTTTGAAAATCTGTTCGAACTGTTAAACATTGTCAAGGTTACCAATACAATGTTAAATTTATGACTACGAAACACTACGAAATAGCCCCTAAGCACAATAGTCATCATATGAAAAATTGAGCTTAGCAAACAATCCCTGAAAACCCAAAATCAACACACCAGAGCACACATGCAAAACGAGGCAAATTGGGAGTGGTACGGCCGGCCTCCTCGGTTTTGAAGGCCTAGGGCTCGGCCAAAATCCGATGGAAACTCTTGTGTGCTCTAGTGATGTTATATGCTAACTTCTGCAGTTGTTTAAATAATTTTTCTGGATCGTTTAAAAATCGACAGAGAGCAGATCTAGGGTTTCCAGAAATCCGTATTTTTCGTATTTGTTTCATTTTCGTGATATCTAACATCGTCTAAAATTCTAGCTTGGCTTTGATACCACTGTAGGGTTTCTTTAGCACCTCACCTAGGGCTTTGCAAGCATCACACATGCCATATTAAAATTTTGTGAGGTGTTAAACAAACTAACCTAGGAGTCGAACTAGAATGATTAGGGTAACAAGTTCTAGTATCATATACTAGCTAGTGTCTAAAACTAAGTGGGGAGAGATAAAACCTTTGTAGACCTCCTTTTCAACTCCTTGGATCTCCTAGAGGTTGAACCGGCTAGCTTGAGCTTCTTCCACGTCCACGATGATCCACCCGGAGTACCTTTGCTCAAAGCTCCTTGATCTACTTGATCACAATGAAGATGAAGTAAACAAACTACACCAATAGGCTAGACAAGTGTAGTATGATGATATGGTTGTGTTCTCACATAAAAACCCTTTCTTTCATTTACACTCACTCGCTTAGAAATCTCAAGAGAGAACTAGAGAGTGGAAGAAGAAGATGGCAACCCTTGAGCTCTCATTTTCTTTTGGATGAAGATAATGATAAAAAATAATGAGAGAAAGATAAATATGATAGATAAATACCTCATCTCAAACAAAGGTCAATAAATATCTAGATATTTTAGAATGATAGAAAAATAACAAATGAAAATGAAACCATGGTTTAAGCTAGGTCAAGTGAAGAATAGTCAACCATGATATAATATTAATTTTCTTTTTCTCATTCTAATAAATATAAAGATATTCACTTTCCATATGAGTCTTATATTGCCATCTTTCTTGTATCATCAACCATGATACAAATGAAGTATGTATGTGTGTATGCACATCAACATGTACATATACATCCATGTATCCATCATAAAGAAAAGGTTTATTTAAATAAGATAAAAGTCAATATTAAATCAACACTTGATTTAATAAACCGGTCATATCTCATACGACCCCGACCAATATAAAACGGCCGATTAAAACACGGTAACAAATACACGTATTTAATCGAGCTCCCGCGCATATCTCATATGCACACCACATCGTTTCGCCTGATCCAGGAAACTCCTGTGTGGGACTCTAAGACTCGTCAATATGCTGGCAGTAGGTGATGATCACATCAAACACCTACAAGCAGCAAGCGGTCACCTAAACGTAACGTCCACCCGGGTTTTGAGCGATCAGAAGAAGAATAAGCAAACCTGTCAAAACTCTCGTCGAGACAACTGGCAACACTTACCGTACAGTCCGATCTCTTCGTCAGATATGTTGCATATCGAGTCTAGGGATGGTAACGTTGACCCCAATAACTCAATAAGTCATGCCGCTATATGGTCAACAACAGATCGAGAAACTACTGATAACACTTATCAGTAATATCTCAGCAGCCCTGGCTAGGGACTTCCTGTTATAGCCAATCGGGCATAGCGCAACATCAACCCCTAATACCGGGAGAGACAAAACCCCTCCTATCGCTCATTACCTCCATGTGCCTCGGGACTGTACCCAAAATCCACCTGTTTGTACGACTCGGTAGAGCAGTAGTAGGGTGGAGATCAAAGTACAGTGGGAGGACACACAAGACTCTATGACGATCTCAGGTCTACAGACTAACCTGTACCAGTGTCACCTGATAACTGCTATCCGACGTATGATATAATACCACATAGGAGTTCTCGGCGAGTCCGTTCAGTGTACCCAGTCTCACTGAGCACCTGTATACAATCTTTGGTGTCACCACACCAGATGGATATGGGATCATCCATCACCCATCATATGGAACAAGAATGGTATACGCTAGTCTACTCTGGAATATCGATGCCCTGTCTTGATATACCTACGACTAGGAACATTCCAAGGATATGCTTATAAACTACAGGTGTCCCACTAGTGTGATCCACATTATAATCCCTGTAGTCAAGCAAATATCCTAAGGGCTTTATCAACATGTATCAAATGAGTAAAAGCATGATCAAGTGAACATATGATAAAGAGCAACCAGATAGCATACTATCATGTCGAGCAAGACTTTCCTCTTAATATATATATTTATATACACATCAGTACATACACTATCATATAATGGTCTCTAGGGCATACATATATCCAACACTTCGGGTGTGTTAGTCACCCAGAACTGTTTCTCAGTACACTCTACATCCTAGGTATTAGATACTGGATCAGGATCCCATATATGCAATATGTTACATTGGCTAAGCAAAGGTAGAGAACTGGGTGTAGGTGATCATTCCGTATTAGTAGGGAATGGTGAAAATGTTGCAGCCAAAACAGTTGGCGAATATCACCTTGTATTACCAAATGGAAATACATTGATTCTGAACGAATGCTATTACATACCGACCCTGATATGCAATCTTATATCAGTTTCTTTATTAAGTAAAGAAGGATATAATTTTGTAGTACAGTATAATGTTATGAATATCTTCCTGAATCAAAAGTTGATTAGATCAGGCTCGTTAAATAATGGCATATACATTCTAAATCAAACCACAGTTCTTCACGTACAAAACACACACAAGAGGAAGAGTTCAGAAATGAACGAATCCTTCTTGTGGCATTGTAGACTAGGTCATATCAATGTGACACGACTAGCTATGTTACATAAAGATGGATATTTGAAACCGTTAGAATTTTCATCTTATGACACTTTCCAGTCATGTCTCAAAGGCGAAATGACCAAAATTCCGTTTAGTGGACACGGAGAAAGAGTTACAGAACTCTTAGGACTGATACATAGTGATGTATGTGGTCCCATATCTACACATGCCAGGAATGGTTTTTCATACTTCATTACATTCACTGACGATCTCTCAAAATACGGACATGTGTTCCTGTTGAAACAAAAGTCTGAAGCTTTTGAGAAATTCAAAGAATATAAGTATGAAGTTGAGAACCAGACGGAAAAAGAATTAAAATCCTACGATCCGATCAGGGAGGAGAATACTTAAGCACGGAATTCTGTGACTATCTAAAAGAGAATGGGATTCTCTCTCCGCTTACTCCTCTATATACACCACAGCACAACGGTGTATCGGAGCGGAGGAATCGCACCCTATTAGATATGGTGCGCTCTATGATGAGCACCGCTGAGTTGCCTATTTCCTTTTGGGGTTGTGCACTGAAGACAGCCGCATACCTATTGAATAGAGTTCCAACCAAATCGGTGCCTACCACTCCATATGAGATATGGAATGGGAAGAGACCATCTCTTAAACGAGTTAAGATATGGGGTTGTCCTGTCTATGTTAAAAAGCAAAATCCGGACAAGTTCGAGGCAAGATCAGTTTTATGTAAGTTTGTAGGATATCCAAAGGATTCTTATGGATATATTTTCTACCACGCTGAGGAACAAAAGGTGTTTGTTTCTCAATAAGCCACCTTTTTAGCAAAGAAATTAGTGGCGAAGAGATAGAGCTGGAAGAAATTCCAGCAGCACAAACTACAACTGATGATTTATTGGAACCAGAGGATTCAGTAGTTCCCAACGAACCTCAGCCTCTCCGCGGATCTAGTAGGGTTCCTCATCCACCTGAGAGATACTACGGTTTTCTCGTAGACAGTGGAAGCGAGGATTGCATCATGGCAGATGATGACCCAACTAGCTTCGAGCAGGCCATCATGAGTGGGGACTCTGTGAAATGGCTGGATGCAATGCGATCTGAGATGGAATCCATGTACACCAACAATGTATGGACTTTGGAAGTTGCTCCTGAAGGGGTAAAACCCATCGGGAGCAAATGGATCTTTAAAAAGAAACTTGGTGTAGATGGAAAAGTTGAGACTTTCAAAGCTAGACTTGTTGCAAATGGTTTTCGTCAACGACCAGGTGTGGACTATGATGAAACCTTTTCTCCAGTGGCTATGCTTAAGTCCATCCGAATCCTGCTTGCTATCGCTGCATACCATGAATACGAAATCTGGAAATGGATGTTAAGACCGTCTTTCTAAATGGTGATTTAGAAAAGTGCATGTACATGACTCAGCCAGAGGGGTTCGTGGACAGTGGGAGCAGTGATAAGGTGTGCAAGCTGCTTAAATCCATCTAAGGGCTAAAGCAGGCATCGTGGAGTTGGAACATATGTTTTGATGTGGTGGTCAAAGAGTTTGACTTCATCAAAAATGTAGATGAACCTTGTATATACAAGAAGGTGGCAGAGAGTAAGGTTGTCTTCCTCGTATTGTACGTGGATGCCATACTCTTGATAGGAAATGATGTTCATATGCTGCAATCGGTCAAGCTCTTCTTATCGAAAATATTCTCAATGAAAGATCTAGGGGATGCCTCCTACATCTTGGGGATTAAGATCTATAGAGATAGATCTAAACGGATACTGGGATTGTCCCAATCCAGGTACATTGACACCATACTAAAGAGGTTTAGTATGGAAGAATCGAAGCGTGGGAATTTACCTACGATCACAGGACTCACTCTCTCCAAAGAGATGTCTCCCAAGACTGATTTAGAGAGAGATCGCATGCAAGGGATACCCTATGCTTCGGCAGTAGGATCTATCATGTATGCGATGCAAGAGATGTTCTTGGTGTATGGTAACGGAGAACTCCAAGTGGAGTCCTTTACCGATTCGAGCTTCCAGAGTGATAAGGATGACTCTAAGTCGGTCTCGGGATTTGTCTTTACCCTTAATGGAGGGGCGGTTTGTTGGAAGAGTTCCAAACAGGAAACCGTGGCAGTCTCGACGATGGAGGCTGATTACATCGCTGCCAACGATGCTGCCAAAGAGGCTGTCTGGATGAAGAAGTTCATAACTGAACTTGGTGTGGTTCTATCCATTGAGCGTCCAATACCTTTGTATTGCGATAACAATGGAGCAGTGGCTTTGTCCAAGGAACCCAGGTCCCATCAACGATCCAAGCATATTCTGAGGCGGTATTACCTGATCCGGGAGATAGTTGATCGCCGGGAGATCGAGGTCAGGAGAGTCGACACGAAGGACAACATGGCGGATCCACTCACCAAGGCCATTCTCCAGATACAATTTGAGAGACTCTTCGGGATGTTGGGTATGAGATACTACAGCAACTGGCCTTAGTGTAAGTGGGAGATTGTTAGTTATATGTATGCCCTGGAGGCCATTATTGTACATGTGATGTATATTATAGTGGATGCTTGGATATACATAGAGAGGAAATTCTTGCTCGACATGACAGTCTGCTATCTGGTTGCTCTTTATCATAACATGTTGACTTGTAAATGCGATGCTGTCTTGCTCTCACATGTTGATAAAGCTCTTCAGTTGTGTACTTGACTACCTGGACTATAATGGAGATCATACTAGTGGGGCCAAGGGTAGTCCGCAAGTACACCCTAAAATTGTTCCTAGTCGAGGGCGTATCGAGACAGGGCATCGATATTCCAGTGTAGACTAGCGTATACACATCTTGACCCATATGATGGGTGATGGATGATCCCACATCCATTGGTGTTTGACATCAAAGATGGTGTACGGGTGCTCAGTGGAGACTGGGTACACCGAACGGACTCGCTGAGAACTCCTAGTTGGTATTATACCTATTGTCAAATTGCTGTTCTCTGGTGACACTGGTACAGGTTAGTCTGTAGACCCGAGATCGTCATAGAGTCTTGTGTGATTCCCACTGTGCTTTGATTTCCACCTTACCACGTTCAACAGAACATGCAAAACGGTGGATTTTGGGTACACTCCCGAATCACATGGAGGCAAGAGCGATAGGAGGGGATTCGTCTCTCCCGGTATTGGGGTTGATGTTGCGCAGTGCTCGATTGGCCATAACGATTAGTCCCTAGCCAGGGCTGCGACGGAGATTTACTGATAAGTGTTATCAGTAGTTTCTCGACCCGTTATGAGCCTCACATCGGCATGACTTATCGGTTTTTGGGGTCTGACATTTACCACCCTATACTGGATATGCGACATATCAGACGAAGAGACCGGACTTTACGGTAGTGTTACTGACAGGCTTTTGCAGGAGTTAGAGCGGGCTTTCTTGCTGATCTTCTGATCGTTCAATACCCGGGTAGCCGTTACATCCAACTAGTACCGCTGACGGCTTGTGGGTGCTTGATGTGATCATCACCTACTGCCAGCGTATTGACGAGTCTTTAGAGTCCTACACAGAGGTTTCACTGGCTCACGAAAAACGAAGAAGGAGCACATATGTGATATGTGCGGGGCCGAGATTAATACGAGTATATGATACCGTATTCTATTCTCGTGATATAAGGTATCGATCAGTTATATGAGATATAGCCGGGTTATCGAATCAAGTGTTGATTCGATAAGTCGATACAGTATCGGTCAGTTATATGAGATATAACCGGTTTATCGAATTAAGTAGTGTTTCGATAAGTTGATACAAATAATATTAGTCGGTCATATGAGATATAACCGGATTATTAAATCAAGTGTTGGTTTAATGATCTAATCTATAATTATATATATTTGATATATTAATTTACATTAACTAATATTAGCTCACTTAAACATTTCTTTTTCTCACTTGTGTGCATAAAGTATATATGTGATATATATTAATGTACATTTTTGTGTCATGCTTGATGATACACTGTAACATTTCAGAAAAATAAAATATTATTTTTGGGAATTTTTATAATTTAATGTTAATTTTAATGAATATTTTAATATTTCGGTATAATTAAATACCGATAAATTGGGAAAAATTTGGAAAATTATGGAAATTACTAAAAAGAGGGTACTTTATGTGATTCATGAAAATTATGAAAGTTTATGATTTATTTAACACTATTTTAGTGCTAATCGCGATTAAAAATCGCTAATCGGACTTTAAGCGTGTTTTGTGCACATGTCATTTTTTTGCACTTGTTACATTTTTCTTTCATGCTTTTCTCTTTTTCATGCATGGTTTGGGGTTTTATCATGAGAAAAGAAAAGGAAATGGAAAGAAAAGAAAGGAAATGGATTAAAGAATAGTATAGTGAGAGGTATGGGCATAAGAGAGAGTGAGGTGAGGGGGGGTCAAACCTTGGTCTTGGCTTTGTTTCATTCACCATTTTTCATCCTTATCCTCTCTCTCTTCAGCCCAAGGAAGCACCTCTCCTCCCTCCTCTTCAAAACCCCCACTTCATCACAAAAAATCAATCAAAATTCCATTCTCACTTCACAAAAGTTGTGCACAAGCTCACAAGCTACACTTTGGACAAAGAAAAATCGCAATTTGGTGTTGCAGGGGATTCTTGGGTCACAAATGAGGTAATCCTTTCACGATTAGTGTAGTGTTTCATATTCTTAAGCCTCTTTTCAAGTTTAAAATCGATTTGGCGAAGTTTAGTGCACTTTGGACATTACTAGAGAGGGTTAGGGTTTAAGTTGAGTTTGTGTGGTGAACTTGAGTGTATTGAGTGACCTTAAACCCCCCCATGGTGTTACAAGCCCAGAACTTACACTAGATAAAACCTAAAACCCAAATTTCTGAAAAAACAGTAACTTGTTATGTCGATTGGTAAAGTATTAGAGGGTGCAGAGAAATCTGGGATGACCCGGGGAAATTCTAAGACAAACAAACAACTCTAGAGGCCAAATTGGACCAATATGAGGCCACCCTAACCAGACGAGACCCTAACTCCCTACCAGAACCGGCCTGGCCGGAATTTACCTTTATTTGCTCGGCCACTTGGTGATGATAGGTTCCCTGGTTGCCTCCATAGCTCATATGTACCATATACATCACCCAAGAGTTGTTTGCTTACCTTGTTTTCACCTGAGAAAAAATCTGGAGCATGTTTTCTAAGTTGCTGCTTTACGTTTCGTGATGTTATGGATTTAAGTTTTGGTATTTGTGTTTAGCATCGATCACTTGACGTTTGTATGTCTCTATCGGGTGTCATTTGGTTAAGTTGTGAGGGCAAACCATAGGTTTGGACCTATGTGAGTTCCGCGTGTTGTTTTGGTGTTCGTGTGTCGTTTCGTCTTCGATTTGGTTTTAATGTGATACGATACGTGTGACATTTAGGAACCCCCACGATGATTCGAGATGATGAAGGAGATGGTGGCGACATCGACATCGGCACACAAGAAGCAAGGTGAGTAGATATATATCTACGGGGGAAGTTGGGTGGATGGCGTATAGCACCCTCGCAGTTCGTTGTGATGTATACGATTACGTACACATATATATAAATATTATGTTGATATGATATTATTGATGTTAAGATAGATACTAGGTGTTCATGGATTAGTAGTGTTTCTTGTGAAACCCTAGAGTAGTTGATGCACCCACACACGCACATACACTTGCATACATTCAATTTTTTACATGTGCGTATATGGGGATATGCATATATATATATATACACACACACACACATGGGTATGGAACTATGTATATATATATATACGTATACATATACATGGATTATGAGGATAGTACTTAGGATTTGAGATGAGTCGATAAGTTGGGCTTGAGACCGTGAGATCGGTGATGTGACCGGGTTCGTAATTGAGATACGACATGATGTTTTAGCGGGTCCTTTGACGTGGTGTTTTCATACACACGCATGCATATACATAGGTGGTATCAGTATTGTACTAGACGTAGATAGTACCCCGGATCCTGATTTTTGATAAAGAGGATACCAGATGAATAATGTGATAGATGTGACATTTGACCCGTACCCATATTTGGGAAGCCATACGACGGATTTACCGTACGAGCTTTATATTGATGATAGATCCGCACTCTTGACTTGAGGATTTCATATTATAGATATTGTATCGTATATGATACTATTGAGGCGGGATCACCGACTATTATATATATATATATATGTATCGACTCAGATGTTAGGCGGTTTCCTTACCTTTCGTTTAGCCTGTAGCTCAGCCCTATAGTTAGTGTAGTTGTTAGACTAGATTCGATCCCTACCTATTTCAAAACTAACGAATCGTGGGTATTTTAAAAGACAGAACAAGGGATTCTACGGATATTTCAAAGGACGTATATTTTCTTAAAAACACCGTAGCCCTTATTTTCAAAACACCACGATTCGTGTTATTTCAAATGGCAAAACTGTATGACTCGTATTATATAAATGCAGATTAGTTATCATTGTGTTTATTATTCAGCTCCCGTATATTATTACTGTTCGCATCGCATTTGCAGGTTTATATTGTATTTCCATATGCCATTATTGAGATGATGCGTATGTTCCACTTACACTTACTTGCCGGCTCACACACACATCATCGGTAATTGCCATGTCACTTACACTTTAGAGAATATTATTTCATTGATATAACTTGTTAGCTGATAGTTTCGATATGATATTAGTGTACTTTCTTTATATGCTAGTTTAGACATTGCAGTTATTACTTGCTGCTGCATGCATATAATTATTCAATGTTTACTTTCTATTGATGATTGGATTTCGGATTTTCATGAGATTTCCTGGATTTGGGGGAAAACAGCAAGAATATATATAAACTTCTTTCTTTTTTTAAAATGAAAAGAGCGGTTTTCCCATGATGTATGAGTCGTCCACCATGAGTTTTCAGGATTGCTGTTGGATTTGGAAACCCGATTCGAGGAGTTGAATGAACCGTCTCGGGTACATGGTGGGCCCGGTATGGTACCCCGGGGCAAGAAGTTCGAGTTGCATTCGATGAGCCTGGAAGGGGAGCACTACCTACCAGTGATATTATTTGGACTCGTCGGTTATCCGGAGGATACCGGCCGGAGTCATGAGATGGTTATAGGCTGATCCGTTCTGCCGGAGCCCGCGGGCCTATCCCGCAGATGATACGGATGCCTGAGATATTGATATTTGAGATTTGAGATTTGAGACACTGAGCTATTGATTTCATTGATGTTACTCGATTTATATACATACAGATATCTCATTAAAAATAGAAAATAGTAGCCTCACTCATTTCATTAAATTACATTCATATCTCATACATATGATATATTGCTACCTGAGGCACTGACACGAGCACTGGGATTACACTTATGTATAGATGTTTACCCTTGCCATCCTTTCATGCTTCAGACTTTATCATTTGAGGATATTACTGATCGTATGACCTAGGATTGCGTCATACATACGATTTCTGCTCTGTGATGTTTTCTACTCACGAGTTGGGAACTCACCCCCGTTGTGCCGCAGTTTCTTGCAGGTTTTGCCGTACAGGTTCCGTTACGGCTTTGCTGTCACACTGCTTCCATTCCGGGTGATTTGCTAGTAGGTGGGTTCACTTGTATCTTGACCACCATTGTAATTTATTTATTCATTGATCTAGTAAACTCCATCAACCAAACATGTATTTATTTCAGACTTAGAGACTAGAGTAGTTATTCTTTCGACCCTAGAGTCCCGCGTTGTATTGCTTGGATTTCATGCTGTTTTGAGTTTCCTTTTCAGTTTTTCCTCGCCCTTTGGCGTTGTATGTTGTATTTCTTGCATGGTTATGACCGTCGATTGACGAAGAGCTAGCTCCCGCTTAGGGATGCTTTTTATCATTCATGTATATATTATCTTGTAGTACCCCGTTCGGGGCCAGTTTTTACAAAGGAAACTCTGCCGAAATTTTTAGAAAAGACTTGATGTTTTAAAAACGCATAATTCGGCTTATGCTATTAAACGACTCGTTTTTAAATAAGTTTCTTCTTACCTAAAATGGTTTTAGATTTTTGGGCTTTTGGATTACTTGAATTAGATGTGGTTCTGTAGACTTCATATGATTCAAGTGCCAGTCACAGGCTTTTTCGGGTCGTGACATACACACTACATGGGTGTATGAGACTTACACCATGCTTATGATAATTGTGAGGATTATTTATTTTATGTAAATCCAAATTAGATGGAAATTAGTCACATGCATGAAGCTTGTGGAAGCTTGTGGATGCTTTGACTTGGTCTACTAATTTTATTTTACCTAAGATATTTATTAACCTAACCATTATCACTTAACCATGGTTATGTCTCTACATGAGTTAGTATATGTTACAAACTCACTCATGGTTACCATTCACTCTCTCATCTTTTATTTTCTTCATCTTCATCAAGAGAAAGAGAGAGCTCTCTAGGTTTTTGAGAGAAGAAGAAAAAGAGTGAGAAAAGTAATTCTAAAGTGAGCAAAAATCCTACTTCATCATCCTCTAATAGATTGGCACTTTAGTATAGGGTGTTAGATTCACTAATCCTACATTAGTGAAGAGCTAGCTTGGGTTAGTGACTCCTCGACGTAGATCATCTTCGGCCTCGAAGACTTCGTGCAAGCTCGTTGCTTTCTTCTTGTGGAGCCGTTCAAGAGTCCGCAAGATCACTTCATCGCAGCGAAGGGACCACTACAAGGAGGTATAGAAGTGAAGGACCGAACTACAAAGGTTGTAATCCCTACTCACTTAGATGTAAAGTAGTTTACATTATGTTTCGTCTAAATCACTAGTTAAGATTCTAGGGTTAGGATTGTTTTGCACGGAAAATTTTTGAAAATGGCATAAACGATGCCTCCCGAAACCTTACTGCCGTGCCGAACATTCCCACATGATACTAGATCCAAAATACATATATAAAAAACAGGTGGTCATAGTATATAACCCACCTAGCAAAATAAGCATAAACTGATAACTGGATCCGCACTGCTGCTATGCGTCCACGCGTCTCCTGCAAGGAACTAAGGCGTAACGGGGGTGAGTTGCCAACTCAGTGAGCATAACTAACATCTAACAGTTGATATTGTAAGCATGCCAAAATAATGATAAAAATGATAAGATAAGCATGATGTATAGTATCACATGGATGTATGAATATGTACTAAACAATGTATAACAAATACTAAAATCTCATCAAATATCTCTGAATATCGGTCATTTCCGATTTAAGATTTATTTTCCGTGTCCAACATCGACACAAATCTTCTGTTTAGCAGACATCGTTCCCCGAACGATCCTGTCAATCCGTAACAACGGTCGGTATTGATCAGATATCCGCCGTGTTTTACAACTATCTCCGGTATCGAGTATCCTAGCTAGGCTCCCCGCCTCACATGTGGATATCCTGCCCCTCGGTCTCGACCGGGTCCACCATGTATCGAACTGTTTATCCCCCCCTACTCAGTTTGGATAACGTAAAAATCCGCAACCATATAGCCCCCAACTCGGTTCGGAGTAAATCCAAATCATAAAAACGACATCTCATGGTGGACGTATCAAATCAATCATGAAGAACCAATGAATATAACTTAATAGTGTATAAAACTCAAAACCATGAGTTCTCAAATCCAATACATCTTGTGCTACAATTAACAACGATTTGAAAATAAGACATGATAGGTATCAATTAATAATAATGATGCAAAACAACCACTAATAATGATGCTTATGGTATGAAGGAATCATATAAGACATGGCAAGTTCTAGTGATACGTGACATGTCAATTACCGATGAGGTGTGGTGTATTATGTAGGTATGTGCGCGTGCAACATGACTCATCGATAATTAGTGCAGTGTCCTAGCAAGTGTTAGACAATAGAATTTTATAGATATGAATGCATACGATGAAGTTTCTTATTTTTAAACAAATCAACAATGCAAAGGAATTATTAGCCAAACTTCTAATTACGGGCGTATTACGCCATCCATACAAAATCCCCCGGTAGATGTTTAATCTACCCACCGAAATACGGCCATCAATCCTTTTCCCTTCTTTGCTGTCTTCGAAGTCCCCGCGGTCGAACCTAACATCGAAATTAACTTTCGTATAAGAAACGGCTAAACTTCGATACGGCGAAAACGTGAAACTATAAGATTTACATACTAAACATGCTACGCGCGAATATTATGAACTATCTGAAACTTATATTAACCCGATCTAACCCTTCGTTGTTCGTATCAGGAAAAACAGAATCGTGACACTAAATATCCATATCGTATTTAGAATTTTAACCCCAAAACAGATATTTTCTTCCAGATTTTATATACTGAATATATAACATAAATTAACAATACCAGACACCCTAAAATATAAACAGAGAGCTACCCTAGAAAACCCAACAACCAAATCCCACAGAAAACCGGCGAGCTCGGAATTTTGATGAATGTCGCCGGCCGAAAATCTAAGGAATGGGTCCGTGTTTCTAGTGGTTATTCTAGGTCAAATTTATAAGATTAAGGTACTGTTTGATTTTTCTAATTATAAACCAACTCATAGAAGTTTCAAGCAGAGCAATAATCCAACAAAATACGATATTTTATCGATATCATACTTCTATACTAAAACAGTATTGAACTAAAAAATGCAGGGTTGAAACTTATACCCATTGAATGATCACTGAAAGACTCCTTCAAAGATGCACAAACATATGCAATCCTAGCTTGAGGGTTGAGGTAAGGATCCCTATTACTTAGCTTCTTTCTTTCTTCTCTTTTTCTTAGGTGAGTTCTAGGATTTCTTTTCTTTCTAAGTTAGTCAAATTGTCATATATCAACTAAACAATTATAAACAAGATATAAATAAGAAATGATAGGGCTAGGAGGAGGTGTCACCATGAAGGATGGTGTGCTATTCATGCAAGGAGGAGGTGGGGGTATTTGGTTTAACCTAGGGTTGTGGTGTGTGTGAAGTTCATTTTAATCCTAACCATGATTTAGCACATTATCATATTAACCCTTATAAAATTCTAATTTCCATAAAGAATTTATACTTTCCACAAAACCCCTCATGACACTTATTCTTATAAAAACAATCTACTTTCTTTACAAAAAAATTCTACTACATATTAAAAGGTCTTTTTATTACCATAATAGTAAAATAACATTTTTAATTAAATAAATAAAATAATTAATTATCTAAAATATTTCAAAATGTTACAGAATAGCTGGGCGCACTCCCCAAGACTACCAAAAGGTGGTCTTGGCGGTGGAAACCCAAAACTGCCACACCTTAGGCTGTTTCAGGTCTGCCTCACCCCCTGGCCACCTCGTGGTGGACACGGGGGTGGGGTGTTAGTTATATGTATTCCCATGAGGCCATTACTGTACATATGATGTATATTGTAATGGATGCTTGGACATATATAGGGAGGACTTTCTTGCTCGATATGATAGTACGCTATCTGGTTACTTTTTATCTTAACATGTACTCTAATTGTGTCTATGTTACATATTGATAAAGCCCTTAGGATGAGTACTTGACTACCAGGACTATGATGCGGATCATACTAGTGGGGACAGTGTAGTCGCCAAGTACATCCTTCAAATGTTCCTAGTCGTGGGAGTACCGAGACAGGGCATCGATACTCCAGTGTAGACTAGCGTATGCACTTCTTGACCCATATGATGGGCGATGGATGATCCCATATCCATTGGTGTTTGACAACAGAGAAGGTATACGGGTGCTCAGTAGAGACTGGGTACACTGGACGGACTCGCCGAGAACTCCCAGATGGTATTATACCTCACGTCAGATGGAAGTTCTCTGGTGACACTGGTACAGGTTAGTCTGTAGACCCGAGATCGTCATAGAGTCTTGTGTGATTCCCACTGTGCTTTGATTTCCATCATACCACGTCTAAGAGGGCGTGCAAAAAGGTGGCTTTTGGGTACAGTCCCGAATCACATGGAGGCAATGAGCGATAGGAGGGGATTCGTCTCTTCCGGTATAGGGAGTTGATGTTGCGCTGTGTTCGATTGGCTATAAATGGAAATCCCTGGCCAGGGTTGCTGAGATTTACTGGTAAGTGTTATCAGTAGTTTCTCGAACTGTTATAGACCTCATATCGACACGACTTATCAAGCTACTGTGGTCTGATGTTTACCAACCCTAAGCGAGATATGCGACATATCAGACAAAGAGACCGGACTGTACGGGAGTGTTACTGATTGGATTCGCAGGAGAATGTACATGCTTTCTTGTTGATCTTCTGATCGCTCAATACCTGGGTGGCTGTTACGTTTAGCTGACCGCTTGCAGCTTATAGGTGTTTGATATGATCATCACCTACTGCCGGCGTATTGACGATTCTTTAGAGTCCTACACAGAGGTTTCCTAGCTCAGACAAAACGGAGTAGGATCACATATATGATATGTGCGGGACCGAGAACAATATGTGTATGTGATACCGTATTAGATTCTCGCGATATGAGATATCGGCCGGGTATATGTGATATAGCCGGGTCATCGGATCAAGTGTTGATTCGATGAACTGATACAGATTATATTAGTCGGTTATTTGTGAAATGGCTGGATTATCAGATCAAGTGTTGATTCGATAATTTAATGTATAATTATATATTTGATATATTAAATTACATTAACTAATATTAGCTCACTAAAAGATTCTTTTTCTCACTCGGGCAATACATTGATATATATGCGATATATGTTAATTGTATTATTTTATTTTGTTACAATAAATATTATATATGTGATATATAATATTGTAACATGTTATGGTTATTAATGCAACATGATTAGTAGAGATTAAACATGATTAAGGTTTGATTTGGGTTAATTTTTCTAGAAGCTTCTAGAAGCTTTTGTTTTGATTTTGCAAAGATATTTGTAAAGATATTTTTGGTATGATATTTGTTAACCCAACCCAACCCTTGACCATTGTTCATTCTCTACATGGGTTAAGTTATCATACTTAACCCATGGTTGCATTTCTAACCTCACATGGATTCATTATTCATCACAAAAGAGTTAGCTTCTTCTTCTTCCTTCTTGCTTGAAAAGCTTTCTAGCTTTTTGAGAGGTGATGAAAATGACTGAGATTAAGAAAACAAATGAGATCTAAAATCCTACTTCATCATCCTAATCTATCCTAGCTATTTAGATTAGGGTGTTCACTTCATTTGTGAGTGAGAGCTTGTGTTAAAGAAACTTCAAGATAGATCATCTTTGTTATCGAAGATCGGAAGCAAGCTTGCATCTTTCTCTTCGTGGAGCCTCTCAAGAGTCCGGGAACATGATGATCGCAGCGAAGGGACTTCTACTCGGAGCTTATGAAGAGAAGGACCAGACTACAATGGTTGTAATCCCAAACTCTTAGATGTTAAAGTGTTTAACATGCTTTGTTTCGCCTAATCTGTAGTCTAAGATCTTGGTTAGGGTTGTTCGGCACGTCTAAATTTTGAATCGGGCATGATTGATGCCTTATAGACCATTGTGAGAGTGCTTAATAACCCTACAGTGGTATCAGAGCCAATCTAGAGCTTTAGGCGAAGTCTAGGCGAAATTTAAAGTCCGATCGAACTCCGAATACCCGATAAAACCTAGTTTCTGGAAATTTTTCAAAAAGTTGACTTTTTTCATATTAAAAATGCTCAGAAAATTAAGAAAGGAAATATAGGAATTACTATGTTGTACGGACCACCAAATCCTTCACGTGACCACGGAACTGCGACCAAACCACGCGTTTGACGGCGGTTCCGCGGCCAATAATTGGAGTTGGGGCCCACTACTTCAGGAATATATTCCTGGGTCCTTTTTGATAGTTCTGGGAATTTTTAATTCTACTCAAGTGTTGAGTTTTCTGGGTTGTATTGGGAACTCGTTGATTCGATCGGAAAGTATAACTTTGTTTAGTTTTTCCGGTTAATTTTTAGAACGTGTTAAAAAGTTCGAACGGATATCAATAACTCACTTTTTCCCCTGCCGGAAAATTTTCAAGTGTTGGATTTTTCCGTAGTTTAAGAACGTTCTAAGTCATGCAAGTAACGCGGTGGACTCTCTAGAAGAACACAAACCTTAACTCGATTATGTGACCGTCTGAACCACCTCTAAACCTTAAGGCTTGGGGCAGTACGGCGTTGCTACATGTGAGGCGTTGGTTTGACCCTTCTATGGCTGGACCATTAGTACTGTGGCATGTGATGGATGCTTTTAATCTAATTTCAAGTGTTGAGAACTATTTGGGAAATCTTGGGGGTTTGTTTATTCGATCGAAAAGTTTAACATTGTCTATTTATCTGGAATGTGATACAATATTTGGAATCCACAAGTAGTTATGAGATAACTAATTTGAATGTTGTAAATCTAGCAGTTCAGTCTCAGATGATCGGTTGCCACGGAATTTTGATGTGATCAAAAGTCCGTCGCAATCACGTAGCGTACGCGGATACTCGCCGGGTAAACTTAATAGACAGCCACGCCCCATAGTGTCACGACCCAGAGTTTGGCCCTTGACCGACACTTAACCACATAACGTCTATAGGCGTAACGCGACTAAGTATGCCGTAACCCAGAAATCAAAACCAGTAAAAGTATAGAGTGTTTAAACATTTAACAGGAACATTTGCTAAAAAGTTAAGAAAACCTCAAGTAGACAATCACCACGGTAACAATATACGACGCTGTAGCGAAGAAAAGAGCAATAAGTGGAAAAACATCACACAAGATAAGAACTGCATAAGTAAAGTCGGCTCACAACGAGCTCGACACCAGAATACAAAATAATATACATCATCGTCCTCACACTGGTCTCTAAGTCAAATACATAAAAGTAGAAGGAGAGTACTAGATACAAAATATGTACAATGGAGATAACCGGATACCACAAACCCACCTAGCAGCAAACAGCTCACGCACCAATTGCAGTGGTATCCGTAGCCAAAAAGATATAGGAAAGCAGCCTGCCGCGACTACTCCGAAGGGCAACCTACAAACACTGTGGCACAACGGGGGTGAGTTTCCAACTCGTGAGTAGTAAATAACATATAAAGGTAATCGCGAGTATGCACGTGCTGTGATACTCTAACCTATGCCAACAGATAACATCTATATGATGAACTATATGAGCAGTAATCATGCATCAAGTACGATCTAACAACATCTCTAAATGATAAGCAGGGTATGCAATAATCGTACATAGCAAATGCAATCTAATAACATCTATATGATGAGCAAGGTATGCAATAATCGTGCATAGCAAATGTACTCTATCAGGTACAACAGATACAGGATGAGAAGTAAAATACTGAATGCTGAGCATGGGAATAATTAATATCTACACGGAATATCAATGTGGAAAATAATCGGTGTCCATCCATATACCCAAATCATGTAAATCTCATAGAATCATGGGTGTCTAGCATCGGCACACTAAAATATCATGAATCATCGTGTCTAGCATCGACACGCAAATCCTCAGGTATCGGGCTCCGTCTGCGGAATCGGCCCTCAGCCCCGGCAGTACGGATCGTCCCGTATCCATCTCTCATCACTGGTCAGTATCCTCCGGATAACCGCCAGTTCTAACCAATCACCGGTAGGTACTAGCCTCTCTGCCAGGCTCATCGTCTGCTCCACGAAAAACATTTCTCGCCCCGGGGAACCATACCGGGTCCACCATGTACCCGCAATCGGCCTCGTCCAGCTCCTCGATTCGGGTTCACACGTCTCAGAACCGAGAAAACAGATGGTGGAGGCACTGAAATATCATATCAAGGGAAACCGGGTTTTTAAAACAGTGCGTATTTCTTAAAATAATACCCCGGTTCCCAAATCCAGAAATCTCATAAATCCAAAGTAAATGCGTAAATCCATGCAATGTGTCGTATGACATTAAGAGTAAAAAGGGGAAACCGCACTTTTAAAAAGATCCAGTTTTGAAAATACCACGTTCGGTCCCTTAGTTTTTAAATCATGACAATATCATCCATGTATGTATCATATGTATATATATATAGGTATGAATGTGCAAATGAATATATACGCAATGTGAGTGTAGCAATGTATATGTGCACTAATATGGATATATCAAGGATGGTATGCACTAATGTGAATATACAGTGTACATGTGCGCAAGTAGTGATGTATCAATATATGTGTGCACTGGTATGAATATATAGTGTGCATGTGCGCAAGTATGAAGATATCAATATATATGTGCACTAGTACGAATATATAGTGTGCATGTGCGCAAGTATGAAGATATCAATATATGTGTGCACTGGTATGAATATATAGTGTGCATGTGCGCAACTATGAAGATATCAATATATGTGTGCACTGGTATGAATATACAGTGTGCATGTGCGCAAGTATGACAATCATCAATGATGCAGCAATCAAACGATATGTATAATGCGTAGCAATCCTATAGTGCGAGTGTCATGGCAATCACTAACGGTATGAGTGTAACATACAAATAGTGCTCGTGCAGCTTGAACCGTTAGTGACAGTGCAGTGTTCTATGCTATCATTTCTATATGCAACAAGAAGGTATGCTACTAGTCCATATGAACATCTACGACTAAATATCCTAACATGCCCTGACGCTTAATGCCATACGGGTGATTTCCCCGTAGATGTTAAATCTACTCACCTGGTCGTGTGCTACTCGTAGCCGACCACCTGCTTTCCTTTCTTTGCTTCGTCCGACGTACCCGCCTACGAACCTAGAATTCACACAAGGAAAATCCACATAAGCAAATATCTCGCAAAACACGATATTGAAGTCAAACGATACACTCGCGTCGCGAACTAAACGCGCTTGTGTACGATACGCTAAAACGTGTGTAAACGCGTCTAAAACTATCCCGACACGCCGCGACACGCTAGATCATAGAACCCACTCACGTATCGTGCGTATCGCGCGAACTAAACGTACTAGAAAAGAGATATATCGTCCCTGATTTTCCTACAGAGAGAAACTTACAAAATTTCACATGCCAAAACACTAGAATATGTTGCAGACCCCCACAGCCAAAACCCTAACCCCTAAGTCTCCTGTCTGGCCGCAATTTGCGGCCAGAATGATTAAAATGGCGGCCAGGGTAGGGTGTATGGGGTTCGTGCTCTGGTGGTGTGGTCAGGGTCTCCCAAGTAGTCTACAGTTAACTCAGATTTTATCTGAAGTGCCTGGGTCTATAGCAGATCACAGAAAGGTGAAATCTCACTTAAAAAACGCTAAATTTTGCACAAAATGAAACCCTATGTTATTTTGGTGAAATCTGAGGTTTATCTAGGTTTACTTGGCCATAATAACACTTAATTAGGCTAGGTTAACGTACACTAACATCACTTGGACAAAAGTCTACAAAATTCATCAAATCAAGCACTAAATCTCACATTTTACACAAACCGAAGCTAATTCTACACAAGTTAAGCAAACTAGAGAGTTAGGCTCATAGATTATACCTTACTAGACCCTAGGTGCAAGAAGAAAGGAGGAGGAGAAGAGGGGAAGGAGCTGCTGCTGCTGCTTGAAGCTGCTGCTGTTGCTTCAGCTGCTGATGCTGCTGCCTCTTCTGCTGCTGCTGCTGTTTCTGCTGCTTGCTGCTGCTCCTTCAACTCCTGCTGCTGCTGCTGCTGTGATGGATGAGGGTGTGTGTGTGTGAGAGAGAGAGAGAATGAGAGAAGTGAGAGTGAGAATGAGAGCACAAGTCAAACACCCCTCCCTCTCTCTCTCTCATCATTTAATGAGCATGGCTCACGCCATGAAGCCCATACTCACTCTCTCTCTCACCAAGTCAACAAGGAACAAATCATTTCCATTTAAAAAAAGAACACATAATTAAATAAAGAAAAACCCAATTACACTTAATTCAAATTATAAAATTAGCTTAAGGGAAAAGGTTTAACCCATCATGGTTTAACCCCAAATTAAAACCCTAGTTTACATGCACAAGTGTGTGCAAGCCTAGGAAAAATCTAATAAAATACTCATTAAATAGGATAAAATATTTGAAAATCGATTTGGTAAACTTTTTATTCAAAACCATTATTAAAATATAATTAGCCACTAAACACATCCTAAGGTGTTACAATCTTCTCCCCTTAAAGAAATTCATCCCCGAATTTAAAAATATACTGCTACGCGTACCTTCGAAGAGATGAGGGAACTTCTTCCGCATCTCTCCCTCGGCCTCCCAAGTGATCTCTTCACCATTCGGACTGCGCCAAAGCACCTTCACTGATTGCGAGACCTTCGATCGAAGTTTCTTCACCTGCCGGTCCAATATTACGACTGGCTGCTTGGTGAACGAAAGATCGCGCTTGAACTAAATGGTCTGGTGCTGAATCAAGTGAGAAAGGTTATGAAGGTAATTTCAAGGTAATTACACGAAAATACGGTGTGAATACTCAATAATCTGGGCGAAAATGCCAAATTAAAGGCAACGATACTAACTCGCTTTAAGAATCTTAAAAAGACTTACAATCCTGGGATAAGCTTTCCAAAACTCAACATGTCATTTATCGGAAAAATCCGTAGGAATACATGATCTGCCACTGTGAAGTCGAATCTGCGACCATCTTGGTCGGCATATAACCTCTGTCCGAAATGGACAATTCTCATCCTGACCTAAAACAACTGGATCATCTCTGAAGTTTCTAGACTAGCTGGAGTCCAAAAATCCTACAACTCGGAGTTAGAAAAACAGACTGGTGATCGACACGACCTAACCCCTAAACTTAAAGGTTGTCAATTGGAGTGTCTCCTGATAATAGCTATCGACGGAGAACCCTAACAATGGCGAGTGACGATCCCCAACTGCCGACAACAATTAATACATACGCACAAACTCAACAAAGAACAACTGAGCAAACTGAGTATAACCGGACGACAAGCATCCAAATGGAGTCACACCCTAAATAAACTTGGGTAGACACCATAACGATATTTGTGGAGACCTGCTCCCATTCCCTCTTCGGAACGGTTAAAGGTTGCAACTCTCCCGCCGGTCTCAGTTGCTCAACCCAAGCACACAACTGGACAGACACCTTGATACGAATCCCGAGACATCTCTTTTTCCATCCCTGCCCACCGGAAACTATCTCACAAGTCACGTTAAATGTTGGTGGGACTTGAATGAGTACAAAGAGTTGACCGATGTGCCTGCTCTAGGATTTCACGTCTCTACCCAATAATATCAGGTACAAAAACGTGTCCCTAAACTTAGCACACCCTTGACACAAATCAAGGACTCCGAATCATTACCCAGCCGAACAGGCTCAAGTATCTCTGACAAACGAGCGTCGGCGGGCAGTGTCTCGCGAAAGTGATTAAAGAAAAGTGGTCGGGCGCGGACATGAGCAAGCTGTCCCCTCAGTAGAGACGAACTTAAGCTGTACTCAACGATCGCACAAGAACTGTAAATCTGCATGGGACCATCACAACAATCAAAATCAGCTGCAGGAAGATGTACATTAAGCTCTGGTGGTCCGTGAGAATCTGGCACGACCCTCGAACAAGTAGTGTCTCCAAATCTCCAACGCGAAACCACCGCGGCCATCTCCAGATCATGAGTGGGATATCCATCTTGTACTTCCTCCAAATGTAGGGAAGCAAAAGCGATAACTCTATTGTGACACCTCAGTACACATTCGAGCCCTACTCACGAATCATCACAGTTAAACGACAAAGTCGCCTGAACCAAAAAGCAAAGAAGGAACTGATGCAGTCGTTAACCAAATCTTCAACTGCCGAAACTCCACACACAAGCCTCAGTCCAAAGAAAGGAAACCTCCACTCCGGTCAACGCAGTCAACGGTGCAGCACTACACTAGCAATCCTGCCCGAAACGGCAGTAAAAACCTGCTAAGCCAAAAAATCTGCGGACCTCCGTCCTGCTCACAAGCCAGGGCATAATCTGCACGGCCACGATCTTCCTCAGAACCATAAAAAACCGTCTCCCGTAACTACAAGACTAAGGAGTCAACACAACGAGCCTGAAGGAACACTCCGAGAATCTAGCAAACCACTGGGGCTCTCCCAGTATCTGCAAAACAAATCCTCAAGTGCTACTCCTATCCCTCAAGACACATTAAATAGACCAGGATGTCGTAATTAACACAACAATAACTGGTCGAGGAACGGCCTCAAGAAATCCGGTTCATCGCATCTACGAATTATGCTAGGGCATTGGTGAATCCAATGACACACCAAAACACGCAAAGCCCATAGCACGCACAAGGCAGTCTTCGGAATGTCATCACTCCGAACCCGCAACAATGATGACCTGATCCCAAACCAACTTAGAAAAATGTCTCGCACTCTGAAGCTGATCGAAGAAATCGTCAATGCGAGGTAAAGGATACCTATCCGCACAGTAAGCCGGCTCAATTGACGATCCATCAATACACAACCTCAATCTATCATCTTTCTCCTTGACGAACAGAAATAGGAGCTTCCTAATGCGAAACACTCAGACGCACGAAACTCCCCCAACAAACAACTCTGCAGCAGATCCTTAAGCTCCTTAAGCTTCGCCGGCTCATTTGGAACAATGTCGGAAACTCTCGCACGAAAGAAAACCGGTCCAACAAACCAACTGTGGCTATGGTATCACGAACGAACGCCAAGAATCTACGACATCTCCTCAAAAGCCGACTAGCGAAAAAGGCTAAATTCAAGCTGTGAGAGGCGGCACAACTATCCACCTGCAAAATAAGAACTGACTCGCCGGGGAAAAAAAACCTAACTGTTTCCTCACAGTAGTCCACAACGCCTAGCACGTAGCTAACCAGTCCGTACCCAGGAGAACGCCAAGTCCAATATCTCTAGAAGGATCAAAACAACCGACGAATCCCTATCTCCTATCCGATTGGCACACGACCGAATTATGTGTCGCGCAACAAAAGAATCGCTGACAGAAGTTAACACAACAAACGACTGATCTACCTAACACGACTCTCGTACCAAACTCGGCACGAAGTGTGGAAACGTACGAGTGCGTGGATCCGGATCAAACAAATACATCAAAAGAACATAAGAATTAAGGATAGCTGAAAACTCTGCATTGGATGCCCTCGCGTCCCGATGAGTCGAAGCGAAAACTTGTGCCTGCCCTTCACCTGCGACTGACCGAACTCCTCCTCTACCATACTGACCCCTCTGCACGAACCTTCCGTGTCTATGACATCTCAGAATACGACCCTGACGTGATGCTAAGGAACAATGCCTGAAGAAGTGTTCAAGGCTTCCACATCGAAAACATCCACGCGCTGACTGCTGACCTTCCTGGGGATGAGAGCTGAACAACTGTCCTCTTCCTAAGCCTCTGCTCTGGGTTGATACACCAGTACGATTCCTCAACTGTTCCAGAACTCTCAAAGTCACTGGAAGACGTGTCTCGTAAACTGGGGCTGCATCTACTGGTGCTATGTAGGTGACGGGATACTGCATGATGATGACAAGGAACAACTGGGTGACAGGGGTGACAACCTCCTGTCGCTGCGCTCGAACGGCCTCCACCAGTGAGCTCATCGTCTGGCGTAAGTCCTGCATCTCTGCTACTAGTCTAGCGATCTGATCTGTCGTAGGAGGAACAACCTGGTGTGGTACAACAGGGGTACTACCCGGATCAGCCCTCGTCTCAGACGAATCAACTCGAATCTCGGCTCACGCGGCCGCTCTCTGCGCCCTCGTAGTCCTTGGATGCATAATTGCTGAAAAGAAAGTAGGATTCGATGAGAATACGAAAATCAAATCTCAAGGATGTATACAATCATGAAGGAATTTCAATCAATAAGTCCTAAGGTCGCTTAGGCGGAGTACCGTGTCGTGAGTATGCCGCGGAACATACACACGCTACGTCACTCTGCTGCAGCTACCTACTCCATCATACCAGGGTCATCCTACACTCCGAAGGTAAAACCTACGCTCTGATACCAACTTTGTCACGACCCAGAGTTTGGCCCATGACCGGCACTTAACCACGTAACGTCTACAGGCGTAACGCGACTAAGTAAGCCGAAACCCAGAAATCAAAACCAGTAAAAGTATAGAGTGTTTAAACATTTAATAGGAACATTTGCTAAAAAGTTAAGAAAACCTCAAGTAGACAATCACCACGGTAACAATATACGACGCCGTAGCGAAGAAAAGAGCAATAAGTGGAAAAACATCACACAAGATAAGAACTGCATAAGTAAAGTCGGCTCACAACGAGCTCGACACCAGAGTACAAAATAATATACATCATCGTCCTCACACTGGTCTCTAAGTCAAATACATAAAAGTAGACGGAGAGTACTAGATACAAAATATGTACAATGAAAATAATCGGATACCACAAACCCACCTAGCAGCAAACAGCTCACGCACCAACTGCAGTGGTATCCATAGCCAAAAAGATATAGGAAAGTAGCGTGCCGCGACTACTCCGAGGGGAAACCTGCAAACACTATGGCACAACGGGGGTAAGTTGCCAACTCGTGAGTAGTAGATAACATATAAAGGTAATCGCGAGTATGCACGTTCTGCGATACTCTAACCTATCCCAACAGATAACATCTACATGATGAACTATATGAGCAGTAATCATGCATCAAGTACGATCTAACAACATCTCTAAATGATAAGCAGGGTATGCAATAATCATATATAGCAAATGCAATCTAATAACATCTATATGATGAGCAAGGTATGCAATAATCGTGCATAGCAAATGTACTCTATCAGGTACAACAGATACAGGATGAGAAGTAAAATACTGAATGCTGAGCATGGGAATAATTAATATCTACACGGAATATCAATGTGGAAAATAATCGGTGTCCATCCATATACCCAAATCATGTAAATCTCATAGAATCATGGGTGCCTAGCATCGGCACACTAAAATATCATGAATCATCGTGTCTAGCATCGACACGCAAATCCTCAGGTATCAGGCTCCGTCTGCGGAATCGGCCCTCAGCCCCGGCAGTACGGATCGTCCCGTATCCATCTCTCATCACTGGTCAGTATCCTCCGGATAACCGCCAGTTCTAACCAATCACCGGTAGGTACTAGCCACCCTGCCAGGATCATCGTCTGCTCCACGAAAAACATTTCTCGCCCCGGGGAACCATACCGGGTCCACCATGTACCCACAATCGGCCCCGTCCAGCTCCTCGATTCGGGTTCACATGTCACACGTCTCAGAACCGAGAAAACACATGGTGGACGCACTGAAATATCATATCAAGGGAAACCGGGTTTTTAAAACAGTGTGTATTTCTTAAAATAATACCCCGGTTCCCAAATCCAAAAATCACATAAATCCAAAGTAAATGCGTAAATCTATGCAATGTGTCGTATGGCATTAAGAGTAAAAAGGGAAAACCGCTCTTTTAAAAAGATCCAGTTTTGAATATAGCACGTGCGGCCCCTTAGTTTTTAAATCATGACAATATCATCCATGTATGTAACATATGTATATATATAGGTATGAATGTGCAAATGAATATATATGCAATGTGAGTGTAGCAATGTATATGTAGGGTTACTAGGCACACTCAAAAGGTTCCACAAGGCATCTACCATGCCAAATTCTAATTTTTATGTGCCTAACAACTCTATGCATGATCGTTAACTAGAGATTAGGCGAAACGAAAATCTAGTAAACTACTTTACTGGTAAGTGAAAGGGATTACAACCTTTGTAGATCCGGTCCTTCACTTCAATAGCTCATTGTTGACATCCCTTCGCTGCGATCATCGGGATCCCTGACCCTAGCGTTGGTTTCATCGGAGAAATAAGCGGGCTAGGTCGTTGACTTCGAGGCCGAAGATGATCTACGTCGGGGAGACTCAAACTCAAGCTATTCCTTCACTTGGTCATAAACTTTGTGAAGAGAACACCCTATACTACATGGCAAGTAGTAGAGGATGAAGAAATAGGATATGGGTTCAATTTAGAATTGGATTTCTCACTCTTTTTCTCATGGCACCATTGGAGCTAGCAAGCTTTTGTGGAGCTTGATGATGAAGAAGAAGAAGAAAAGAATAATAGAATAAAATGAAACTTATCCTTTAAATTATGGCACCATGGTTGAGTTAAGCTCTCATGCTTAACTCATGTAGAGAATTAACCAAAGTATTAGGTTAAGGGTTGGGTTAACTAATATCCTAAGGAAATGACAAAAGATTTGACTTTGTCAAAGTTTCTTCAAGCTTCATGAAGCTTGATAACTTTGACCAAAGTCTCACTCTTTTGTTATTTGTTAGGAAAATAGTAAACCCTAATTTAACCTTGATTTGGTATAAGTCTCATACACACAACTTGTTTGTATCATCAAGCATGATACAAACATGTACACTTGCATATATCACATATAAACAATGTGCACAATCAAGTGAGAAAATCAATCTTAAGTGAACCAATACTAGTTAATGTAAAGTAATATATCAAATATATAATTATACATTAAATCTTTAAATCAACACTTGATTTAACGATCCGGTCATATTGCATATAACCGACTAATATCAATAGTAACAACTTATCGAATAAACACTTGATCCGATAACCCGGCTATATCGCATACAACCGATCAATTTCACAAATCGCGAGATTAGAATATAGTATCACATACTAGTATTATTCTCGGTCCCGCACATATCTCATATGCGCTCCTATTTCGTTTCGCTTGAGCCAGGAAACCTCTGTGTAGGACTCTAAAGACTCGTCAATATGCCGGCAGTAGGTGATGATCATATCAAATACCCACAAGCCGTAAGCGGTCTGCTAAACGTAACGGCCACCCGGGTATTGAGCGATCAGAAGATCAACAAGCAAGCCTGCTCACACTCCTGTGAATCCAATTAGTAACACTACCGTACAGTCCTGTCTCTTCGTCTGATATGTCGCAAATCTCGTCTAGGGGTGGTAAACGTCAGACCCCAATAACTCGATAAGTCGTGTCGATATGAGGCTCATAACGGGTCGAGAAACTACTGGTAACACTTACCAGTAAATCCCTAAAGCAGCCTTGGCCAAGGACTTCCTGTTATAGCCAATCGAGCACAGCGCAACATCAACTCCCTATACCGGGAGAGACGAAACCCCTCCTATCGCTCATTGCCTCCTCGTGATTCGGGACTGTACCCAAAAGCCAACTTTTTGCATGCCCTCTTGGACGTGGTATGATGGAAATCAAAGCACAGTGGGAATCACACAAGACTCTATGACGATCTCGGGTCTACAGAATAACCTGTACCAGTGTCACCAGAGAACTGCCATCTGACGTGAGGTATAATACCATCTGGGAGTTCTCGGCGAGTCCGTCCAGTGTACCCTGTCTACACTGAGCACCCGTATATCATCTTTGATGTCAAACACCAATGGATATGGGATCATCCATCGCCCATCTATATGGGTCGAGAAGGTACACGCTAGTCTACTCTGGTATATCGATGCCCTGTCTCGATACACCCACGACTAGGGACCTTGAAGGATGTACTTATGGACTACCATGTCCCCACTAGTATGATCCGCATCATAGTCCAGGCAGTCAAGTAAACATCCTAAGGGCTTTACCAACATGTAACAGAGAGACAATCAGTGTACACGTTAAGGTAAAGAACCAGATAGCATACTATCATATCGAGCAAGAAAGTCATCCCTATATATGTCCAAGCATCCACTACAATATACATCATATGTATAGTAATGGCCTCTAGGGCATACATGTAACTAACAATCTCCCACTTGCACTAGGGCCATCTGATAGCAGTGGTTGTAGTATCTCATACTCAACCATCCCATGAAAGTCTCTCTCTGGGAAAAATGCCTTTGTGAGTGGATCCGCCGTGTTTTCTTCTGAGTCTACTCTCCTAACCTCGATCCTCTAGAGATCAAACATCTCCACGATCAGGTGATACTGCCAAAGAATATGTCTGGATCACTGATGGGACGGGCATTCCTTGGCATAAGCCACAACTCCATTGTCACACAACGGGAGGAACGAAGTTCATCACATGAACTATAATACACCGAGACTGCCTCTTTGGTAGCATCTTTGGTAGCGATGTATCCAGCCTTTATCGTCTAGTATGCCACGGTATCTAGCTTGGAACTCTTCCAACATACCGTCCCTCCACTGAGGGTAAAGACAATGCCTGTGACTGACATTCAGTCGTCTTTATCACCCAGGAACCTTTCCAGTGATTCTCCCCAGGATCGATTGATACCATCTCACTACAACTAGTGAGTATCCTAACATCCAATTAGATCTATCTCATAGATCCAAAACCCAGGATTTAGGAGGTATCACTTTGATCCTATATGGAGAATCCTTGTGATAAGCGGAGATTGACCGAGCGTAGCATAGGAAACTCCTTATCTATCATGAGTATGTCATCCACGTACTCTACGAGGATTACCACCATACTCCCTACTACCTTTTTGTATATACAAGGTTCATCTACCATTTTGATGAAGTCAAACTCTTTGAATACCACATCAAAACAGATGTTCCAATTCCGTGATGCCTTCTTTATCACATAAAACATCTTGCACACGTTTCCGCTTCTCCCACTGTCTACGAAGCCCTCTGACTGTGTACTTATAGACTCTCTCTTCTAAATCTTTATTTAGAAAAGCAGTCATGACACCCAACCGCCAGATATCGTAGTCATGGTATGTAGCCGTAGCAAGTAGGATTTGGATAGACTTAAGCATAGGTACTTAGAAAAGGTTTCATCACAATCCATAGTTGGTCAATGATGCAAACCATTAACAAGTCTAGCTTTGAAGGTCTCAACTTTTCCATGTACACCAAGTAATCTTCTCAAGATATACTTGCTCCTGATGGGGATTTACCCTTCAGATAAAGCAACCAAAGTCCATACTTTGTTGGTGTAAAAGGATTCCATCTCAGATCAATAAACATCCAGCCATTCTTGCAGAGTCCCACTCCTGATGGCCAGCTCGAAACTAGTTAGGTCATCATCCCATGATGCAATCCTCGCTCCCACTGTCATAGAGAAACCGGAGTATCTCTCAGGTGGGTGAGGAAATCTACTAGATTGGCGGAGAGGCTGAGGTTCGTTGGTTGCAATTGAATCCTTTGGTTCTACCAAATCATCAGCTGCAGTTTGTATAGCTGGAACTGTTTCCAGTTCTACATCATGACCAATAATTTCTTCACAAGAAATTCCCTTTCACAAAGGTGGCATGCTGAGAAACAAAACATTTTTGTTCATCGGTTAGGTAGAAGATATTCCCTTGCGTATGCTTGGGATATCCAACAAACTTCCACAGATCTGACTTTGCCTCGAGCTTGTCCGGATTTTGCTTTTCAGACATAGGCCGGAAACCCCAAATCTTAACAAACTTAAGATATGGGCTCTTCCCTTTCCATATCACATATGAAGTGGAAGGCAACTGATTTGATCGGAACCCTATTCAATAGGTATGCAACTTCATAAGTGCATAACTCCCTAAAAGGAAATAGGAAACTCAGTAGTACTCATTATAGAGCACACCATATCTAATAGGGTGTGATTGCTCTGCCCCGATACACCGAGGTGGTGTGGTGTATCCGGAGGAGTAATGCTAAGAGAGAATCTCATTCTCCTTTAAAATAATCCAGGAATTCCGTGATCAAATATTCTCCTCTTTGATCTCATCAAATGACATAATACTTATACCCGTTGTTGGTTCTCTACTTCTTAATTATATTCTGTGAATATCTCAAAAGCTTCGGACTTGTGTTTCAACAGGAACATATGTCTGAATCTCGAGAGATCATCAGAGAATTTAATGAAGTACAAAGAACCGGTCTTGGCATTTGTAGACAGGGGACGTTCATACATCATCATGTATCATCCCAAGAGTTCATTAACTCTTTCTCTGTTTCCATTATACAGAGCTATGGTCATCTTATCTTTGTGACATGACTGAAAAGTTTCACAAGATGTAAATTCAAACAGATTTAAAAATGCATCTTAATGTAACTTAGCTAGTCGGGTCACATTGATATGACCTAGTCTATAATGCCTCAAGAAGGATTCGTTCATTTCTGAACTCTTCCTCTTGTGTGTGTTCTGTTTACTAAGAACTGTAGTTTGATTTAGAACGTTAATGCTTTTAGATAACGTACCTGAACCTATAAACTCTTGATTTAGGAAATGTTCAAAACATTATCCAACAATACAAAATTATATCCTTCTTTATCTAAATAAAGAGACTGATATGATTTTGTATATCAGGTTCGGTATCTAATAACATTTGTTCAGAATCAATGTATTCTGGTAATACAGGGTGACAGTGACCAACAGACTTGGCTGCAACACTTGCACCGTTTTCTGCCTCATGAAACTTATCACCCATTCTCAGTTCTCTACCTTTCTGTAGACCATGTAATATATAACATATGTGGGATCCTGATCCGGTATCAAATACCCAGGACGTAAAGGACACTGAGAAACAGTTCTCGGTAATGAATACACCCGAAGATGATGCATCAGCATGAACTTTCTTCGTTTGGGTGGCACGGGAATTCTGGTAATCACCTAAATCCTGCTCTGTCTTATAACATTTATAAGTTGCAGCAGGACCAACATTCCCCAGCTCAGTATAACAAGCGGGTTCGGTCAATACATCCGTTTTATTATCTTGATTAAGGCGTGACATGGTCGCTACCTGGAGAGAGAGAGAAGAAAACACTCTGCGTGCGCTCTTGCAAGATCAAATTGGTTATTATTTTATCTAATCAGGATGGCTCCCACTGTTTTTATCAATTCTTCCTTCAAACCTTAAAAGGAAAGACTAGCCGGGATTAATTACACGCTACAAGTTCGCCAATCTTTCAGCTAGGCCAATGTCGGTACTTTGAGGGAGGTTCCGCGTGCTTTCGCACGGACCTAATTAAAGTAAACCTCGTTTTCCCAGAGGCATAACCCAGTTGACACCTTTCTAGATACCTTCTTGATCGGCTAATTGTAATGTGTAAAACTCTCCCAGGAGTAACAATTACTCGCAGTGGGTATCGGGATCCAACTATCTCATAGAAGGTATGCAATCTCATTGCAAATTTCAACACTTGAAATTCCCGATAATATTTTGCCGCTAACCTCCTATGACCTTGACAAAGGCCAACAAAGCATAGGATGCTAGTCAAGTTCAACCCGTCATTTCTTGATTGAATTAAACCCACCCGCACGACCCTTGACAAAGGCCAACAAGGTCGTATGACTACCCTAACCCAATCTGCATCATATGCATAAGCAGATAAGCACTAGTTAGCTACCGCACACTACGCCTTGACAAAGGCCAACAAACGCAGCACGAATACTAAGTAGGACTTATTTGAAATGATGGAGGGCTACGACAGGTTTTTCTGAAAACCTATTACGTAATGAACTTGATATCGTTGTAGAATCAAATGATTTTAAAATGGAGTGTTTTTTAGGCTTTTCTAGTTTTGCTAAAGGGGTCACTCCCGGTGAAGGGATCGTCGGCCCTTTCCTCATCGAATAAGGTGCAGGATATATCATATATACCGCTGTGCAAAGCAAGAACTATAGAAGCAATCAAAAGACAAACCGAGGGTTATAGCATCTGCCAGTCATTGCTAATGGGGTCACTCTCGGTGAAGGGATCTCGGCCTTTTCCTTATCGAATATGGTGTAGGATGTTCTACTAGGAACACCGCGATGCAAAGCAAGAACTGTAGCTATCTGTTTTTGAAAATTCGATTCCACAACATCTTTTAGGTTTCTTTTATTTCATTAATCATATTAATGAAGTTCCATCATTTAAATCACCTAAACATCACAGATAAATACTACATACACTTATGCTATCCGCATTCGCCTCGATGTCCCCTCATGCACCGTTAGGTTAGGTAACTAACGACAGAGCGGGGGCAGGGCTAGCGCGGGTGTAAAACATAAGTAAGTCTATATAATATATCATATATACTATATACAATATCTATCACAACATATCAAATGATCACATCACAGATATCGCAGCAGAAGAAACATATGAAACATTGGATATACTAGGAAGTCCGTGTTTTCGATACGAGCCTGTATAAAACACGGATTCCACTGTCGCGATGAATAGCCAAACCCACACCCCTAGACCCCTACGAGAGCGGCAAGCAACCCTACCAACTCTAGAATTAGTGTAACACCTTAGAATGTGTTTTGTGCCTAATTATATTTTAATGTATGGATTTTAATAAAAGGTTTACCAAATTGGTTTTTAATTATTTTATCCTATTTTATTAGAATGTTTCTAGGCACACACACACTTGTGCATGTAAACTAGGGTGTTAAGTGTGGTTTAACCATTGCTTAATCTAGTTTTATATTTTGTTTAAGTGTTTTGGGTATTATGGTTGTTATAATGAAAAAGGGTTTTAATAGAAATAAAAAGGTTTTTTTTTTATTTGGATTGTATATTGTTGACTTTGTGTAAGAGAGAGGGAATGGGAGCATGGTGTGAACCATGCCTCATTAATGAGGTAAGAGAAAGAGAAGGGAGGGGTTAGTGTGGCTCTCATTTTCTTTTCTCATTTCTCTTTTGCTCTCAATCTCACTCTCACACAAACACACTCACACACTCACCTGCAGCATCTGCAGAAGCAGCAGCAGTAGAGAGAAGCAGCAACAGCAGAGGCAAGCAGCAGCAGCAGCAAAACAGCATCAGCAGCAACTTCTGGTAGCAGCAGTAGGAGCTCCAGCAACTGCAGCAGCCATCATCTCCTCCATACACTTCTTCTCTTGCTTCCTTGGTTCCTTAGGGTATAATTCTGAGCTCTTTTCCTAGTTTTCCTAGCTAGTGTGTGGATTAGCTTCGATTATTGTTAAATAGTGAATTTAGTGCTAGATTTTGGTGATTTGTGAGATGTTGTGGCAAATTGATGATTGTGTTAGTTAACCTAGCCTATTTTAGTGTTGTTAGGGTTACTTTAACTGAGAATTTATCCAGATTACACTAAAATACCATAGGGTTTGTGTTGTGTGCAAAATTAACGTTTTTAAGCGATATTATGGCATTTTGTAATCTGCTATTGGCCCGGACCTTTCAGATTAAATTTGAGAATACTGGAGCATGCTCACTAGGTTTAGACAACACCACCAGAACACGAACCCCTCTCTCCCAAACCAGGATGCAGATTTAAGCATATTGGCCGCAATTTGCGGCTCGGTTAGGGTGTTGGGTCTTGGGGCTTTGGGTAGGGTTATCAGCAGTGTATTGTAGTGTTTTGGCATGTCCAGTTTTGTAATATTTGACCTGTAGGAAAATCTGGGATCAAATATCGTTTTGCATGTCCGTTGTGTTTCCGCGATACGCGCGATACGTGAGTGGGTTCTGTGATCCAGCGTATCGCGGCGTGTCGCGGCAGTTTTAGACGCGTATACACACGTTTTAGCGTATCGTGCACACGCGCGTTTAGTTCGCGACGCGAGTTTCTCGTTTGGGTTCGATATTGCGTTTTCCGAAATATTTGGCTTATATATGATTTCCATGTCTTATTTGCAGGTTTGCAGGCAGGGACTACGGACACTGTTACAGGGGGGAGCAGATGGTAGGATTCACCTAGTGTGGAGCGTAGGTGAGTAGATTTAACATCTACAGGGGAATCGCCCGCATGGCGTTATGCGTCTGGGCTAGGATTCAATACTTGTCGCATATTCTACGTCATTGTTAGAATTGCGCCTTTACCCTATTTTACTTAGATATAGTTGTACCGTGACTAGTAGCCGTAGGGCACTGCACACATTATTGACGGTTCATATTGCACGAGCACGGATTGTATGCTACACACACACCGTCAATAATTGCCATGTCATATACTAACCATTATAGATATTATTGCTTGTCACACATGACATCTAGCTTATCGGTATACCTATAGTGTATCACACCTTTAGTGATAGGTACAGATACACCTTGCGATACAGCTACAGGTATACTTGCACTTGTTTTACTTATACCGGGGGGATATCCTATATATTTTACTTATACCCAGGGGGGTATACGACATCAGTTCTTATAGGTAGATACCTATATATTGCTACACCTGTATGTTATACACATATTCAGTTGCTGTTACATATTTACCTTTACTGATGTTACTTAGCTGTACCTTATTGGTTTCGCATACATCTGGTTTCAGCTACATATTCTCATTTATATGCTCGCATTTCAGATATATCGCATATATTTATTCCTGGATTTGCGCATTGTTATTTGGATTTCACATGATGATTTCTGGATTTGAGAACCGTGGGAGTTCATGAAATTATGCATACATTGAAAAACCCGGTTTCCTTAATATGATATTTGCGCATCCACCATGAGCTTTATCGGTTCTGATTTATATATATACCCCTACGAGGAGGCGTCGAGGCCGTAGAGGGTACATGGTGGGGCCCGGTATGGTTCCCCTCAGCAAGAAGATCGATGGATTTTGCCGATTGAGCCTGGAGGCGGGCTAGTACCTACCGGTGACAGTACTGATGACTCGGCGGGGGTCATGGAGACACCGTTGGGAGTCATGCACGTATGCATACGTCGAAAGGCGAGCGTCAGAGCTAGGCACTAGTGCTTTCGGGACAGCGTATGATACGTACCTATCAGGATTTCTGTGTCGATGCTTGGTATATTGTTTTCATGATATTTCTTTTAAACACCTTTGTATATATAACAGGGGATTTAGCCGTTGTTATATATACCCTTACACCAATATTAGTGGAATGGGACGCTAATATATGTGTATTGACCCCATCATATTTATTTCTGCATATATATATATATATTTAGGATGCTAGAATCTTATTCGAGATTTTGACTTGGGATATTAGGTGATTCTTGAGATTGGATACCATATGAGATTACTGATTTGTACATTCGGGATATAGGAGATTACTCGATATTGTACATTGAGGAGATGTGAGACTTATATGATGTGAGAGCCCAATGTGGGGGATGATTTGAGGAATTGGGATTTGAGTGTCTTGATGGATTGTGATCCTACCACGATGACAGGATTCCGTGGGATGACATATTTCACTCCATACCTCAAACCTTTTCACTTATGCGCTGTTCCATGTATTAGGAGTACCTGTTAGTGTACACTTCATGATAGCTGCATATTTGCATTCTCATATCCCTATTGCATAGTTATTGCATACTATTGACATGTTATTACTGTAATCGCATATCTTAGATTCATGCTGTATGTGCATTCCTGCGATTACCTGCATATGTTATCTACTATTCACGAGTTGGCAACTCACCCCCGTTGTGCCATAGGTGTTTCAGGTTATTCCCCGGAGTAGTTGAGGCAGGCTATTCAATTATTCAGCTATCATCTTTTGCTACAGATACCACATCAGCTTACAGTGCTATTTTGCTTATGTGGGTTTTGGTGGTTATCTGTATTTTGTATTGTACATTCGTTGTATCTTGTACTCTCCATCTACTATTATATGGTTGACTTAGAGACTTGGTGAGAACGATATTGTATATTATTGTGGATTTGTTGTCTTTTATAAACAGCTTTCTCTCTATTGTCTAATTTCTTCGCTACGGCGTCGTATATTTGTGTTGTATTCATCTTGGTTAGTTTTTACAAAAAGGGGGTGTTGCCAAAATTTTAAAGAATGAAAGTAGAACTTTTAAAGAATTTGGGTTGTGATTTCAAATGTTTCAAAAACTTATATTATCTTTTCCGTATTTTCTTGGTTTAGATTTCTGGGTTTTGGCTTTCTTTTACTACGTTACGTCTTAGGGCGTTGCGTAGTACTAGGGCCGTCACGGGCCAATTTCGGGTCCTGACAAAGTTGGTATCAGAGCGCTAGGTTTTACCTTTCGGAATGTAGGATGACCTTAGTATGATGGAGTAGATAGCTTAAGCAGAGTAACGCAGTGTGTATGTCTGCAGCATACCCACGATGCGGTACTTGCATTAAGTGACCTAAGTACAATTTGCTTGGAATTCCTTCCTTGATGATTCTTATCCTTGAGATTCGATTCCTTATTCTCATCGAATCTTATATCTATTTATAGCCTTGACGCCGATGACTATGGGGACTCAGAGTGATGCAGCGAGGGCCGAGGTCAGAGTTGGCTCGGGTGAGACGAGTATTGATCCGGATGGCACTCTAGTTGCACAGGTGCAGACGGATCAGCCTACGACATATACTATTGATAGACTTTTGGCAGAGATGCAGGACTTCCGCCAGACTATGAGTTCATTGGTTGATTTCGTTCGGGAGCTACGACAGGAGGTTGTCACCACTGTTACACAGTTGTCACTTACGATCAACATGCAGTAGTCCGTCACCTACATAGCACCAGTGGTTGCAGCTCCAGTTGATGAGGCGCATATTCCAGAGGCTCAGAGAGTTCCGGGACAGTGGAGGACTCGTACCAGTGTACCAGCCCAGAGGCAGAGGTTTGTTCATCGAGACAGATTTCGTGGCCGTCGCGGGAGTAACAGAGGCATAGGACGAGGACAGTCGTTCAGCTCTCATCCCCAGGATGGTCAGCAGTCAGCGCGTGGATGTTTTCGATGCGGGAGCCTTCAGCACTTCGTCAGGGATTATTCCTTAGCACCTCGTCAGGATTGTCATCAGAGAGGCCGTGGACGTAGAAGATTTGCTCAGAGGGCTCGGTCTACCAGAGGAGTTCAGCCAGTTGCGGGTAGAGGGCAGACACAGGAGTTTGCTTCTGCTCATCGGGATGCACAGGCGTCTAATGCAGAGTTTTCAGGTATCCTTATTTCGCATGTTCTTTTGATGTACTCGTTTGCTTTTCATACTTGTACCGTGGTTGGGTAGATTAGTCGTAGTTTGTTGTTTTAAATCTGTCAGCGATTCTTTGTTGCGCGACACGTATTTCAGTTGTGTGCCAATCGGATAGGGGATAGAGATTCGTCCGTCGTTTCGATCCTTCTAGAGATGTTGGATTTGACGTTCTCCTGGGCACGGACTGGTTAACTACGTGCTAGGCGTTTGTGGACAGCTGTGAGGAAACAGTCAGGAATTGTTTTCCCGGCAAGTCAGTTCTTGTTGTGCAGGTGGATGGTTGTGCCGCCTCTCACAGCTTGAATTCAGCTTTTTTTTCGGTAGTCGGCTACTGAGGAGATGTCATAGATTCTTGGCATTCATTCGTGATACCGTAGCCATAGAGGGTTTGTTGGACCGGTGTTCCATTCGTGCGAGAGTTTTCCGACGTTGTTCCGGATGAGCCGGCGAAGCTTATGGAGCTTAAGGATCGGCTGCAGAGTAGTGGTTTGGGGAGTTTTGTGCGTCTGAGTGTTTCGCTTTTGGAAGCTCCTATTTCTGTTCGTCGAGGAGGAAGACAGCAGTTTGAGGTTGTGTATCGACGTATCGTCAATTGAACCGGCTTACGGTGCGGATAGGTATCCTTTACCTCGCCGTGACGATTTCTTCGATCAGCTCCACAGTGCGAGGCAATTCTAAGTTTGTTTGGGATTGGGTCATCATTATTGTGGGTTCGGAGTGATGGCATTCCGAAGACTGCCTTATGCGTGCTACGGGTTTCGTGTGTTTTTATGAGTCGTTGGATTCACTGATGCCCTAGCAGCATTCGTAGATGTGATGAACCAGATTTCTTCACGCCGTTCCTCGATCAGTTATTGTTGTGTTATTTATGACATTCTGGTCTATCTAATGCGTCTTGAGGGACAGGAGCAGCACTTGAGGAATTGTTATGCAAATACTGGGAGAGCACCAGCAGTTTGCTAAATTTTCATAGTGTTTCTTCAGGCTTGTTTTGTGTTGACTCCTAGGTCTTATAGTCACGGGAGACGGTTTCGTATGGTTCCGAGGGAGATCGTGGCCGTAAAGCTTAGGCCCAGACATGTGTGCAGGACGGAGGTCCACAGATTTTTGGGCTTAGCAGGTTTTACCACCGTTTCGTGCAGGATTACTAGAGTAGTGCTGCACCGTCGACTGAATTGACCGAGATGGAGATTTCTTTTCTGTGGACTGAGGCATGTGTGCGGAGTTTTCGGCAGTTGGAGATTTCGTTAACAACTGCACCAGTTCTTTCCTTGCTTTCTGGTTCGGGCGACCTTGTTGTTTAACTGTAATGTTTCTTGAGTGGGCTCGAGTGTGTACTGAGGTGATACTACAGAGTTATCGCTTTTGCTTCCCTACATTTGGAGGAAGTACGAGAAGGATATTCCACTCATGATCTGGAGATGGCCGCGGTGGTTTTGCGTTGGAGATTTGGAGACACTACTTGTTCGGTAGTCGTGTCAGATTTTTCCACGGACCACTAGAGCTTAATGTACATCTTCCTGCAGCAGGTTTTGATTATTGTTATAGTCTTCTGCAGATTTACAGTTCTTGTGTGATCGTTGAGTATAGCTTAAGTTCGTCTCTACGGAGGGGACAGCTTGCTCATGTTCGCGCCCGACCACTTTCCTTAAATCGTTTTCGCGAGACACTGCCCGCCTATGCTCGTTCGTCAGTGATACTTGAGCATACTCTGCTGGGTAATGATTCGGAGACCTTGATTTGTGACAATGGTGTGCTAAGTTAGGGACATGTTTGTGTACCTGATATCATCGGGTAGAGACGTGAAATCCTAGAACATGCACATCTGTCAACTCTCTATATGCATTCAAGTTCCACCAACATTTAGTGTGACTTGTGAGATAGTTACGGGTGGACAGGGATGTAAAGAGAAGTTTCAGGTTTCGTTTCAAGGTGTCTGTCTTGTTGTGTGCTTGGGTCGAGCATCTGAGGCCGGCTGGAGAGTTGCAATCTTTAACAGTTCCGAAGTAGGAGTGGGAGCAGATCTCCACGAATTTCGTTATGGTTTCTACCCAAGTTTAGTCAGGGTGTGACTCCATTCGGATTCTTGTCGTCTGGTTATACTCAATGTGCTCAGTTGTTTCTTGTTAAGTTTTGTGTTTGTTTTGATTGTTGTCAGGAGTTGGGGATCGTCACTCGCCATCGTTAGGGTTCTCCTTCGATAGCCGTTATCAGGAGACACTCCAATTGGCCTCCTTTAGGCTTAGGGGTTAGGTCGTGTCGATCGCCAGTCTGTTGTTTTTCTGACTCTGCGTAAGTAGGACCTTGGACCCCAGCTAGTCTAGAGACTTCGGAGATGGTCCAGTTGTGTTAGGTGAGGATGGAAATTGTCCATTGCGAACTAAGGTCTTATGCCGACTGTGTTGGTCATAGACTCGAGCTCACAGGGACAGATCATGTATTCCTACGGACTTTTCGATGAATGACGTGCTGGATTTTGGGAAGCTTGTCCCAGGATTGTATGTCCTTTTAAGATCCTACAAGCGAGTTAGTTTCGTTGCCTTTAATTTGGCACTTCCGCCCAGATTGTTGGATTTTCACTCCGTATTCCTTGTGATGATACTCTACAATTACCTTCTTGACCTTTCTCACATGATTTGGCACCAGACCATTTAGCTTAGACGCGATCTTTCGTTCGCCAGCAGCCAATTGTGTTAATGGCTCGGCAGGCAGAGAAACGTCGGTCATGGGTCTTGCCATCTGTGAAGGGTTTTTCTTGGGCGTAGCCGTATAGTGAGATAGTCACTTGGGAGGCTGCGAGCGAGATTTGGGGGTTGTAATCTTCTCTTTGAAGGTACGCGTAGAAGTGTATTTTTAAATTCGGGGATGAATTTCTTTTAAGGGGGGGAGATTGTAACACCTTAGAATGTGTTTTGTGGCTAATTATATTTTAATGTATGGATTTTAATAAAAAGTTTACCAAATTGGTTTTTAATTATTTTATCCTATTTAATGAGTATTTTATTAGAATTTTTCTAGGCACACACACACTTGTGCATGTAAACTAGGGTGTTAAGTGTGGTTTAACCATTGCTTAATCTAGTTTTATATTTTGTTTAAGTGTTTTGGGTATTATGGTTGTTATAATGAAAAAGGGTTTTAATAGAAATAAAAAGGTTTTCTTATTTATTTGGATTGTATATTGTTGACTTTGTGTAAGAGAGAGGGAATGGGAGCATGGTGTGAACCATGCCTCATTAATGAGGCAAGAGAAAGAGAAGGGAGGGGTTGGTGTGGCTCTCATTTTCTTTTCTCATTTCTCTTTTGCTCTCAATCTCACTCTCACACAAACACACACACACACTCACCTGCAGCATCAGCAGCAGCAGCAGCAGCAGAGAGAAGCAGCAACAACAGAGGCAAGCAGCAGCAGCAGCAAAACAGCATCAGCAGCAACTTTTGGGAGCAGCAGTAGGAGCTCCAGCAACTGCAACAGCCATCATCTCCTCCATACACTTCTTCTCTTGCTTCCTTGGGTTCCTTAGGGTATAATTCTGAGCTCTTTTCCTAGTTTTCCTAGCTTGTGTGTGGATTAGCTTCGATTATTGTTAAATAGTGAATTTAGTGCTAGATTTTGGTGATTTGTGAGATGTTGTGGCAAATTGATGATTGTGTTAGTTAGCCTAGCCTATTTTAGTGTTGTTAGGGTTACTTTAACCGAGAATTTATCCAGATTACACTAAAATACCATAGGGATTGTGTTTTGTGTAAAATTAGCGTTTTTAATCGATATTATGGCATTTTGTAATCTGCTATTGGCCCGGACCTTTCAGATTAAATTTGAGAATACTGGAGCATGCTCACTAGGTTTATACAACACCACCAGAACACGAACCCCTCTCTCCCAAACCAGGCCGCAGATTTAATCATATTGGCCGCAATTTGCGGCCAGGTTAGGGTGTTAGGTCTTGGGGCTTTGGGTAGGGTTGTCTGCAGTGTATTGTAGTGTTTTGGCATGTCTAGTTTTGTAATATTTGACCTGTAGGAAAATCTGGGATCAAATATCGTTTTGCATGTCCGTTGTGTTTGCGCGTTATGCACGATACGTGAGTGGGTTCTGTGATCCAGCGTGTCGCGGTAGTTTTAGACGCGTATACACACGTTTTAGCGTATCGTGCACACGCCCGTTTAGTTCGCGACGTGAGTTTCTCGTTTGGGTTCGATATCGCGTTTTGCGGAATATTTGGCTTATATATGATTTCCATGTCTTATTTGCAGCTTTGCAGGCAGGGACAATGGACACTGCTACAGGGGGGAGCAGATGGTAGGATTCACCTAGTGTGGAGCGTAGGTGAGTAGATTTAACATCTACAGGGGAATCGCCCGCATGGCGTTATGTGTCTGGGCTAAGATTCAATACTTGTCGCATATTCTACGTCATTGTTAGAATTGCGCCTTTACCCTATTTTACTTAGATATAGTTGTACTGTGACTAGTAGCCGTAGGGCACTGCATACATTATTGACGGTTCATGTTGCACGAGCACGGATTGTATGCTACAGACACACCGTCAATAATTGCCATGTCACACACTAACCACTATAGATATTATTGCTTGTCATACATGACATCTAGCTTATCGGTATACCTATAGTGTATCATACCTTTAGTGATAGGTACAGATACACCTTGCGATACAGCTACAGGTATACCTTGCACTTGTTTTACTTATACCGGGGGGGATATCCTACATATTTAAGTTATACCCAGGGGGGTATACGACATCAGTTCTTAAAGGTAGATACTTATACATTGCTACACCTGTATGTTACACACATATTCAGTTGCTGTTACATATTTACCTTTACTGATGTTACTTAGCTGTACCTTATTGGTTTCGCATACATCTGGTTTCAGCTACATATTCTCATTTATTTGCTCGCATTTCAGATATATCGCATATATTTATTCCTGGATTTGCGCATTGTTATTTGGATTTCACATGATGGTTTCTGGATTTGGGAACCGCGGGAGTTCATGAAATTTTGCATAAATTGAAAAACCCGGTTTCCGTGATATGATATTTGCGCATCCACCATGAGCTTTATCGGTTCTGATTTATATATATACCCCTACGAGGAGGCGTCGAGGACGTAGAGGGTACATGGTGGGGCCCGGTATGGTTTCCCTCGGCAAGAAGATCGATGGATTTTGCCGATTGAGCCTGGAGGCGGGCTAGTACCTACCGGTGACAGTACTGATGACTCGGTGGGGGTCATGGAGACACCGTTGGGGGTCATGCACGTATGCATACGTCGAAAGGCGAGGGTCAGAGCTAGGCAATCGTGCTTTCGGGAAAGCGTATGATACGTACCTATCAAGATTTCTATGTCGATTCTTGGCACATTGTTTTCATGATATTTCTTTTAAACACCTTTGTATATATAACAGGGGATTTAGCCGTTGTTATATATACCCTTACACCAATATTAGTGGAATGGGACGCTAATATATGTGTATTGACCCCATCATATTTATTTCTGCATATATATTTATATATATTTAGGATGCTAGAATCTTATTCGAGATTTTGACTTGGGATATTAGTGATTCTTGAGATTGGATACAATATGAGATTACTGATTTGTACATTCGGGATATAGGAGATTACTCGATATTGTACATTGAGGAGATGTGAGACTTATATGATGTGAGAGCCCAATATGGGGGCTGATTTGAGGAATTAGGATTTGAGTGTCTTGATGGATTGTGATCCTACCACGATGACAGGATTCTGTGGGATGACATATTTCACTCCATACCTCAAACCTTTTCACTTATGCGCTGTTCCATGTATTAGGAGTACCTGTTAGTGTACACTTCATGATAGCTGCATAATTGCATTCTCATATCCCTATTGCAAAGTTATTCCATACTATTGACATGTTATTATTGTAATCGCATATCTTAGATTCATGCTGTACGGGCATTCCTGCGATTACCTGCATATGTTATCTACTATTCATGAGTTGGCAACTCATCCCCGTTGTGCCACAGGTGTTTCAGGTTGTTCCCCAGAGTAGTCGAGGCAGGCTATTCAGTTATTCAGCTATCATCTTTTGCTACAGATACCGCATCAGCTCACAGTGCTATTTTGCTTAGGTCGGTTTTGGTGGTTATCTGTATTTTGTATTGTACATTCGTTGTATCTTGTACTCTCCATCTACTATTATGTGGTTGACTTAGAGACTTGGTGAGGACGATATTGTATATTATTGTGGATTTGTTGTCTTTTATATACAGCTTTCTCTCTATTGTCTTATTTCTTCGCTACAGTATCGTATATTTGTGTTGTATTCATCTTGGTTTGTTTTTATAAAAAGAGGGTGTTGCCAAAATTTTAAAGAAAGAAAGTAGAACTTTTAAAGAATTTGGGTTGCGATTTCAAATGTTTCATAAACTTATATTATCTTTTCCGTATTTTCTTGGTTTAGATTTCTGGGTTTTGGCTTTCTTTTACTACGTTACGTCTTAGGGCATTGCGTAGTACTAGGGCCGTCACGGGCCAATTTCGGGTCGTGACAGTTAGGAGACCCGGACTCGACTCCTCGAGTTGGTCTCCGACTAGACTCTAGAACCCGGTTACTTATGCTCTCCTCTTTGGGTCTATCCTAGTGCGGAAAAGTAAATAATATACAAATGGTGACATCAACCTCAACCCGGAAGTGCCCCAATAAAAGAATATTACATACACCAAATTTTACATGAATGAAAATAAAAACTCTCATCTCACATAAAACCCCCGGCTATTCAGAACGCGACGATCCAATATAACATACCCAGCAACACATAACATCACATGTCATCAACGTAAGTAAATGTGTGCATCCCAATTATCGTTGACATATAGCAACGAAACCCGGCGATATCACATATTACACTTACGGTCGCAGAAAAGAAAGTGTAAAACTACAACAGTTGGAATCCACAACCTCCTTAGACATCGCATGCCTAACAGTTATAAACCCCGCATTTTAGTCTCTATATCGAAAACTCTTTTCAATATCAAGTCGGGCAATTCAACAAGATTCCCGACATCCGGTACGAATGCTCGTCCCAAACTTTAGTAGACGGCCGCACCCCCGATACCGTCGATGAAGTGCACTAAGGCGGAACACCGCTGCCGCGAGCACCCGAACGGATGCTTTCGGCGACGGGGTTCTCCTACAGTCACTTGGTCGGGGCTATGGAGCGTGGCTATCTATTAAGTTTACCCGGCGAGTATCCGCGTACGCAACATGATTGCGACGGACTTTTGATCACATCAAAATTCCTTGGCAACCGATCAATTGAGACTAAACTGCTATGTTTATAACATCCAAATCAGTTATCTCATAACTACTTGTGGATTCCAAATATTGTATCACATTCCAGATAAATAGACAATGTTAAACTTTCCGATCAAATGATCAAACACCCAAGTTTTCCCTAATGGTTCTCAACACTTGAGGGGGGGTTTAAAATCATCCATCACATGCCACAGTACCAACGGTCCAGCCGTAGAAGGGTCAAGCCAACGCTTCACAAGTAGCACGCCGTACTGCCCCAAACCCTAAGGTTCAAAGGGCAGTTCAAGATGGTCACATAATCGAGTTAAGGTTTGTTGTCTTCTAGAGGGTCCATTGCGTAACTTGCACGATTTAGACGCTCTCAAACAACGGAAAAATCCAACACATGGAAATTTTCCGGGTCGGGGAAAAAGTGAGTTATTAATGTCGGATCGAACTTTTTAACAGTTTCTAAATATCCGGAAAACCCAACGAAATTAAATATTCCGATCGAAACAACGACTACAAAATAAACCCCAAAACACTCAACACTTGAGTCAGATAAAAATACCCATAAAATATCAGGGAATTAAAAAGAAACATTACTGTGCAAATTTATGAGGGTGATGTCACATTATGGCCGCGGAACCGCTGCACGAGCCATGCTCGTGCCGCGGTTCCGCGGCGCCTTTGGTGCCAAACAGTGTCGTTTTGCACAGTGTTTCTTATAATTGTCTGTTGATTTTTTTAAGCATTTTTAATTCAGAAAAATCCCAGATTTTAAAAAATGTACAGAGAGGGTTTTATTTTGTCGTGTTCGGGTTCGTTCGGAGTTTTAACTTCGTTAACACATCGCCTAATGCTCTAGCTTGGCTCTGATACCACTGTAGGGTTACTAGGCACACTCAAGAGGTTCCACAAGGCATCTACCATACCAAATTCTAATTTTTATGTGCCTAACAACTCTATGCAAGATCGTTAACTAGAGATTAGGCGAAACGAAAAGCTAGTAAACTACTTTACTGGTAAGTGAAACGGATTACAACCTTTGTAGATCCGGTCATTCACTTCAATAGCTCCGTGTTGACGTCCCTTCGCTGCGATCATCGGGATCCCGGACCCTAGCGTTGGTTTCATCGGAGAAATAAGCGGGCTAGGTCGTTGACTTCGAGGCCGAAGATGATCAACGTCGGGGAGACTCAAACTCAAGCTATTCCTTCACTTGGTCATAGACTTTGTGAAGAGAACACCCTATACTACCTGGCAAGTAGTAGAGGATGAAGAAATAGGAAGTGGGTTCACTTTAGAATTGGATTTCTCACTCTTTTTCTCATGGCACCATTGGAGCTAGCAAGCTTTTGTGGAGCTTGATGATGAAGAAGAAGAAGAAGAAATAATAGAATAAAACGAAACTTATCCTTTTAATTATGGCACCATGGTTGAGTTAAGCTCTCATGCTTAACTCATGTAGAGAATTAACCAAAGCATTAGGTTAAGGGTTGGGTTAACTAATATCCTAAGGAAATGACAAAAGATTTGACTTTGTCAAAGTTTCTTCAAACTTCATGAAGCTTGATAACTTTGACCAAAGTCTCACTCTTTTGTTATTTGATAGGAAAATAGTAAACCCTAATTTAACCTTGATTTGGTATAAGTCTCATACACACAACTTGTTTGAATCATCAAGCATGATACAAACATGTACACTTGCATATATCACATATAAATAATGTGCACAATCAAGTGAGAAAATCAATCTTAAGTGAACCAATACTACTTAATGTAAAGTAATATATCAAATATATAATTATACATTAAATCATTAAATCAACACTTGATTTAACGATCCGGTCATATTGCATATAACCGACTAATATCAATAGTAACAACTTATCGAATCAACACTTGATCCGATAACCCGGTTATATCGCATACAACCGATCAATGTCACAAATAGCGAGAATAGAATACAGTATCACATACTAGTATTATTCTCGGTCCTGCACATATCTCATATGCACTCCTATTTCGTTTCGCTTGAGCCAGGAAACCCCTGTGTAGGACTCTAAAGACTCGTCAATACGCCGGCAGTAGATGATGATCATATCAAACACCCACAAGACGCAAGCGGTCTGCTAAACGTGTAAGTGCACGGCGGCGCCCTGGCCGTCAAACCGACGGCCAATTGCGGAAGCGGTGAATAACTTTAATTTTCTTGAATTGGCAAACCGCCGCGCACTAATACCCGGATCGAACCATTAACTAGTCCTAACTATCTACAAGAAAGGGAATAGAGATATACCGACGATCCATGTCCTCCGGTCTTCTCATCATCGTCCCGATCTCTTGCGGAATGCCCCGTCTCCTCCTCGTCGCCGGAAGTGCACCACATCGCCTACTTCTTTTACGGGCTCCCACCTCAATGCCGAGGCAACTCGGGCACGAAGCCGGCTACTCGACGTGCCCAAGGTTCGCTGTAGAATATGTAGCCCTCAAGTCTCACTTTGGGGTTGTGGAATTGCCTTTTTGGTGGAGGAAATGATACAAGGAGTATGTGGAGGAGTTTTTGGATTTTGGAACATGAAATGAACCACACAACCCACACAACAATTTTTGGACAGCCCCCTAATAAGCTTGGCCGGCCATCACAAGAGGAGAAGGAGAGTGAAAATGGAGAGAGGAGTCTCAAAAATAATGGGAGCCATTCTCATATCAAACAAGAGAGAGAGAGGAATGGTTATCATATGAACCAAATGATAACAAAGCAAAACCAACACTCAACTAACAACCATCTCTCATCATCAACAACCATCATCAAAACCATGATGATAAAGAAAGTCAAGCTATCATGAAGCTAGAAGTCAAGGTCAATGAGAGGCTATCATGATACAACAATAAGCAAAGAACCCCTCCACAAACACTTATTTGCAACAATGCAAATAAGCCCTCCTCCACCAATCTTCGGCCAATGAACGATACAAAGGAAATTGGCCGAAACGGAAAGCAAACTGGCAACTCCAGAAAACTGGTCCCGTAATAAATTACAGGAAAACCCCAATACTGTGCATACACACCCGCATCTGTATTTCGACCGAAATACAAATGCAATGAGACATAATCTACACTGTACTATACTAGGATCCGGCTTATACCAAAACCGGCTAGTAATATCTGTTCGATCCTGATCCGTGCAATACCGCACGTATCTGATCGAACCCTGCCATATAACCATACGGCCTATAGTACAGACTGTCCGATCCTGATCCGTGCAATACCGCACGTATCTGATCGGACCTTGCCATATCTCCATACGGCCTCTACAGCCTTTCGCCCGAAAGCTGAGTAACTGAATGTGGGGGACTCTAAAGACTCGTCAACACCTCGGTTGTGGATTTAACCACTAGCACGTCAGAGGTATAAGCCAATAGGTAACGGGCTACCAAGTATTGACTAAAAGGGACGTCTGTGAGTGAACTCAGCCTGACAACCCTACTGAGCCTGTCAGTGACAATATCCGTGCAGTCCGGTCCGTTCGTCTATGAGTATCGCATGGCGGGCCTAGGGGGTTGGTAAAAGTCAGACCCCCAAAAGCGGTACAAGTCGTGTCGGAGTGTAGCCCAGAACACCCTGAGATACTACTGGAATACCTACCAGTAAATCTCCTTGCCTTGGCCAAGGACTTTGTGTAATGGCTCTCCTAGACACAGCACGACCTCACCCCCAATACCGGGAGAGACGAACCCCTGAAGATACGCTCACTGCCTCCATGTGGCTCGGGACTGTACCCAACTAAAACCTGTTTGCACGACTCCTTTGAGCCGTGGTAGGGTAGTAATCAAAGTACAGTGGGAACTCACATGAGACAAATGACGATCCCCAGGTCGATGAACTAACCTGCACACATGTCACCAGGGAACTGCCATCTGACGTCTGGTATATGACCAACTAGCATGTTCTCGGCGAGTCCTGTCCGGTGTACTCATATCCCAATGAGCACCTGTATACATCTTAGGTGATCCAACTGACACCAGTGGCTTGTGAGACCGGCCACCGCCCCTCGTCGGGGTCTCGACTGTATACACTAGTCTACTAATGGAGTATCGATGCCCAGTCTCGAAACTCCCACGACTAGGGACCTTTTAAGGATAAGCTTATAGACCCACAGCTCCCACTTATATGATCGCCCTCATACTGCTGGTGGTCAAGCAAGAATCCTAGGGGCTCTATCAACGTGTAATAGCGACGTGTCAGGTCACCTAAAGCAGTACACGATGATAAAGGTAAACCAGATAGCATACTATCATCTCGAGTAAGACTGTCCTACCGGGATAGGTCCTCCCTCAATCATTACAATCACGTACCTGTGACCTAATAATTGACTCTGAGGGCACTATCTCCAACAATCTCCCACTTGCACTCAAGGCTAATTATTGTGATGTCGCATACTCACAGCCCGTGTGATACCGAACATCCAACTCCTCTACTAGTCAGTCTCACAAAGCTCGTTTGCGGAACTATTGCGTTCGAGGAATAGCCTCAGTGAGTGGATCCACTTTGTTGTTTCTTTCTATGTCTCTCTATATCTCAAGTTCGCGGAGAAAACCATCTCCCGAAAAGAGCAATACCTGTCTCAGAATATGTCTGGATGTCTGATGGGACATAGCTCATAAATGAACTCCAAATCCAAAACTTCTTAGACTGTATCGACAACTGAACTTAATCAGTATCCTGCGCCATGCCACCCTCAGTATTGCCTTGGACCACCTGTCCAAAATACTGCCCCTCATCAGAAGGAAAACTATAACTCTGACAACCTCCTTGTCGTCCATGTCACCTTGGAAGCCTGGAATGATAACTGTCTCCCGAATGAGGCTGTCGTTATCATATTCCTAGAACATGCACTTATGTTCTAAAACTGCTTCCGACTGTTTCTCCAGGATTGGATTAATGTCAACTTATTGCATCTAGTGCAAGAACAACATCTGGTGTGGTACTTGACATCTCACGATTGACTCAATTGCCTGAGCAAGTGATCTGCCAATCATGCCCGTCCCTCTCCCCTTTAGTCTGTAAGACACCTTTGGAGAGGGTGACTCCATTACCTGCAGGTACACTACCGTGCCAGGAGTCGTCCATCCTAAATACTCTTAGAATGCTGTCAAGTACCCTGATTGGGAAACCACCCAAATCTAGATCTAAAACCATAGATCTAGTAACCAGTATGTCTGATATAAAATCCATTTCCTTTGTGGAGAAACAACTGTGTGACGACCAAAGTATAACCGATCGTAGTGTAGGAGTTTCTTTTCCTACTCTGTGTATATCATCCAAATACCAGGATATCACACCCTACTACCTTCTCAACAGATCCATCCCCTATTCTGACGAAGTCAAACCCATGACTGTCACGTCAGAAATAGATGATCTATCTCCGCTACTTCTGCTCTAGTCTATAAACAGACATAAGCAACCTGTCCACCAATGCTTCCGCTGCTCCCACTGACTACGACAACTCTCTGGCAGAGTCATATAGACGTACACTTCTAAAACTGGTTTAGAACGACGCTATACTCATCCTCCCGCCGGGTCTCGTAACCTGGAACAACAGCAATGGCAATTGTGGGTAAACAAGAACTTCCCTGTCACCGTCCTTGAGGCTACCGTAGTGCCTCTCGGGTGCCTGAAGTTACCCACCTTATCTGCGGAGTGGCCAATGGAATGTCAATCCAGATTGAATCTTTAGGTTCCTTATCAAATCTTCAGTAATCGTTTGTGGTTCTGGAATCACTTCCAGTTCTACCATACTCCCACTACTGTTTTCTGAAAAAATCCATTTTTAATAAAACTGTGGCGAGTCTAGAACAATATCGCTATTGTTCATCCAGATGGTAGAAAGTCAACCCTCGTCATAGCCTGGGTCAACCCACAAACAGCCATTACAGAAACGTGCTTTGAGTTGTCCAGTGTCTGGTTTTAATCATAAACCGGACAACTCCCCGTACCTTAACATCGTTAAGATATGAACTGTTCTATATCCAATATAGAAACAGAGGCACTGATTTAATTGAACCAGATTCAAATCATGCAGCTGTCCCCAGCGCATGTCAACTAAATGGAAGGAGGCCGATCAGCGTTACTCAACTTAGGAATGCTTCCAATCATGAGTAACCTGAAAGAGAAGCAAGATCTCTTAAATCATTACTATCAACTGAATACCGTACACAAGTATCTACATCTTCGATCTCTTTGAAGAATCCCGATACTTGCTACACTTGGTTCTCTACTCTATTCAAATACCTATAACTTCTCAAAATTTGGACCCTGTGTTTCCACGAAACACCTGTCTAAAAACTAGAGAAGTCATAAGTAAACCGAATATAGTACGAGGACCTACCCCTCTGTCCTGATGGACCCTGGACAACATACAATACTCTGTATAAGTCCCTTGAGTCTGATAACTCATTCACTGTGTGTCGTAGGTTGAAAACTGTACTTGTGGTTAAGAAGAATTACACCGCTGTTTAATGCTCCTTACCTAACCATCCACTGATATAGGTAAATGTCGTAGACATAATTTCAGAAAGGTATATCTCACACTATGAAAATAGACGTACAGATATATCAATTTGAAATTGGTGCATAACAGCGGATATTCAAAACCAAATATTTGCCGACCGGCAAACAGCCTAGGTGATTTTCTCAAATATCACCGATTACAACGAATCCCGATATAATGAGGATGATCACCCAATTCCCAATAACTTACTCCCACTCATCATCTGTAAAACCATACAGATGTGAGAATCGTACCTGGTAAATACATACCCTGGAGTAAGTATCTATTCGGGAAAACAGTTTTCCTTTAACAGTACACAGTGAGACTGAAACATTGAAATGTTTCGATGGGGTATTTTGGTATTCCTAGTAATACCTCTTCCAGATTCACGACTGTAACCGTATAGTTCTTTGCCACCTCTCCAAATCCCTTCATATGTCTTTAGTCTTTACCTTCTGCACACCCTTTTAGGCCAAATGGTTTTCTTCCTTCCCTACCGTTCGGCACCAGCCTATGGTTTGGAAGAAGACTATCCAATAAGCATAATGGGTGTACTGTCCCAATCCTAGGAACACTCGCAATGAGAGAGGGTGAAGATAAAAGACAACCGAATAAACCTTATTCCTATTTCTCCTGAACCAGAATCCATCCCCGAACTGGAACAAGTTCCATTCGAGTTCGTATATAACCATACGATGGAGTATCCAAATAAACTGTGGATCTTCGTAGTGATACGGAGTGTCCTGGAGAAATACAAAGGTGATGTGGGAGTGGTAACGAAATATTTGGTTTGGTCGTGAATATCTGTTGCAATTTACTTTGCCCTCTTACTAATCCCTTGCTTCGTCTGAACTTAATACCTCCTGCACACCATCGTTATGCTAATTGGTTTTCTTCATTCCCTACCGGTCGGCACCAGCCTAAGTTTTGGAAGAAGACAATCCAATTTGCGTAATAGGTGTACTACCCCTAAACCAAGGAGTACTCGTAACCTGAGAGAGGGTAAAAGGAAAAGACAACTGAATAATCCTATCCGTTTTCTCCAGAACCGGAAACCATCCTCGAATAAATTCTTTCGAGTTCGTATCTAACCATACGATGGTTTTGTCCAATGGAAGTGGACGTTCGTAGTAAAACGGGGTGTCTTGGAGAAAAGGGTAAAAGTAGGAGTGGCAATGAGGTTTGCAACTCTGACAATCCAAAAGCCGGTGTTTAAGAAGGTTCGGTCAACTTGGTCACTGAGTCAAAGTCTTAGGGTCGGGTCAATGGTCGCTGCCAAAGAGAGAGAGAAAAGAAAACACTCAGCGTGCACTCTAACCTAGATCAGAATGGTCACCAATTTATCTAATCTGGAAACCTCCCACTGTACCTCAAATTCTCCTCCAAACCTGAAAGAAGAATTAGTCGGGGTTACCCGAGGAGTAAACTAACTCATCAGTGGGAATCGGGATCCAACTATCATCGCATGATAACGTGACGAAATCCGCTCACAGTATCACACTCCAGAAGGTATGCGCATATCTGGCAAGTTTCAGTTCTTTTGAAACTCCCGATGTGATTTCTGCCCCATGCTCTTATGACCTTGACTAAGGCCAACAAATCATAAGTCACATGTCAAGTTCTACCCGTCATTATCCAGGTTGATTTGAATCCACCCGTACAAGCCCTTGACTAGGGCCAACAAGGCTATACGACTGTCCCAAACCCACGCATCTATCTATGCAGCATATGAACACCCAACAGCTACCAAACACTGTGCCTTGACTATGGCCAACAAGCACAGCTTGAATACTATTGACTACCCATATGAAACGACGGAGGGCTACGAATGGTTTCTGGCGAAAACCTTTAACGTAATGAACTTGATATCGTTGAAGGAACGGATAGCTTTTTGAAAATATAGTGACGAAAACCTTCGCTAAAGAGGTCACTCCCGGTGAAGGGATCTCGGCTCTTTCCCCGTAGAATGGGGTGCAGGATATTCCAACTGAATACCACGGTGCAAAGCAAAAGTAATCGGCTAAAGTGAAGTTAATGCCCTGACGCAAACTTCTGTCCAAGGGGTCACTCCCGGTGAAGGGATCTCGGCCCTTGCCTCGTCGACTGAGGAGCAGGATATTCCAAATGAATACCGCGATGCAAAACAAAAGTGAACGTCCTTGCAATAACAGCTTTTTGAAAAGTGTTCCAACAACATCAGATTAGGTTTGTTTTTTAACTTGCATTGATCCGAATCAACGCAGTCCCATCAATTGATCACACCAAAAAGAACGAAAATATACTGATGTACGTATATGCCATCCGCATTCGCCACTGGGTCCCGTCATTACCCGTTAGGTTAGCTAACTAACGACAGAGCGGGGACTGGACTAGCGCGGATGTAAAACATATACAACATCTACTAATATATATACCAATATATTATATTCGCTCAAGGCGTGAATAAAATGCAACATTACAGAAATGAACAGCATCACAGAAACAATACAGATATCTGGGATCCCCGGGTTTCACAGAGCCACTGCTGAAACCCGACGTTCCCCTGGTCGTGTGGATAGCCTGTGCAATGAAATCCTAGACCCCTACGGGCGCGGCAAGTTACCCGCCAAAACCTGAAGCGAGGCAGCCCCCTTCAGCTCCGTGAATGGACCACCCAGCACTTCACGGAATCCGGTAACTTGGGCACCCCTCCTGGGTCAACCTGTACCCCCTACGAGTGCGGCGAATAGCCCGCCAATCCTAGAGTGAAGCCCCCTCCGTCTCAATGCCATGAGATGCGGGCTTGTTGCCCTCCAGAACCCGGCTATCCGTGCACCCCTCCGCGGGGCAATCCTAGTACAGAAAGTAAAATATACATACAACGGGTACATCGACCGCAACCAGGTCGTGCCCCAAAATAATAATACAAACAGGCAGTGACGGCAGTCCACATGTCGGACGCTCGCCCCGCAATATCAAATGTACATAATACAACAAAACTGTACTAGCATTGCATCCAGGCTATCCCCACGACCGATCCGCAACATCACAGCAAAAACAAAACATCAACGTGAAAGTCACGTTCGCAAATCCGTCTAACCGGGCTATAGCAGTTAGACCGGATTTACCGATCGAGTGACATTCACGGTCGCAGATATAATGTAAATACTGTGAAAAATGTGTTTAAAATTTTCCGATTGACCAAAAATTAACAAGTGGGCCCCCAATCAAAACTGTAGCACTCACAGAAATCCTGGGCCCAATTTTAATATTCCAAAACCCATATTTTAAGCCCAGAAGGCCTCTGTAAAAAATTGGTGAAGTGATCTCCACAGTGTGCGACGGAAGGGCGGCGGGAAGGGGGTTTTCGCGGCGGTTCCGCGCTCCCACTGTGGAGTTACTTCGTCGAATTTTTACAGAGCTCTTAGATTTTCCAGTACACCAATATTTTACAACCTGAAAAATTTTTCGACACCAAAAATTTCCAACAGAAAACTGATGTGGGCAAATACGGGTTTTTGGACATTTCGATCGATCGGAACTAAAAAACACATTACACAAAGCTAGACTAAGTTAATGGCGAGGCTCTGATACCACTGTAAGTGCACGGCGGCGCCCCGGCCGTCAAACCGACGGCCAATTGCGGAAGCGGTGAATAACTTTAATTTTCTTGAATTGGCAAACCGCCGCGCACTAATACCCGGATCGAACCATTAACTAGTCCTAACTATCTACAAGAAAGGGAATAGAGATATACCGACGATCCATGTCCTCCGGTCTTCTCATCATCGTCCCGATCTCTTGCGGAATGCCCCGTCTCCTCCTCGTCGCCGGAAGTGCACCACATCGCCTACTTCTTTTACGGGCTCCCACCTCAATGCCGAGGCAACTCGGGCACGAAGCCGGCTACTCGACGTGCCCAAGGTTCGCTGTAGAATATGTAGCCCTCAAGTCTCACTTTGGGGTTGTGGAATTGCCTTTTTGGTGGAGGAAATGATACAAGGAGTATGTGGAGGAGTTTTTGGATTTTGGAACATGAAATGAACCACACAACCCACACAACAATTTTTGGACAGCCCCCTAATAAGCTTGGCCGGCCATCACAAGAGGAGAAGGAGAGTGAAAATGGAGAGAGGAGTCTCAAAAATAATGGGAGCCATTCTCATATCAAACAAGAGAGAGAGAGGAATGGTTATCATATGAACCAAATGATAACAAAGCAAAACCAACACTCAACTAACAACCATCTCTCATCATCAACAACCATCATCAAAACCATGATGATAAAGAAAGTCAAGCTATCATGAAGCTAGAAGTCAAGGTCAATGAGAGGCTATCATGATACAACAATAAGCAAAGAACCCCTCCACAAACACTTATTTGCAACAATGCAAATAAGCCCTCCTCCACCAATCTTCGGCCAATGAACGATACAAAGGAAATTGGCCGAAACGGAAAGCAAACTGGCAACTCCAGAAAACTGGTCCCGTAATAAATTACAGGAAAACCCCAATACTGTGCATACACACCCGCATCTGTATTTCGACCGAAATACAAATGCAATGAGACATAATCTACACTGTACTATACTAGGATCCGGCTTATACCAAAACCGGCTAGTAATATCTGTTCGATCCTGATCCGTGCAATACCGCACGTATCTGATCAAACCCTGCCATATAACCATACGGCCTATAGTACAGACTGTCCGATCCTGATCCGTGCAATACCGCACGTATCTGATCGGACCTTGCCATATCTCCATACGGCCTCTACAGCCTTTCGCCCGAAAGCTGAGTAACTGAATGTGGGGGACTCTAAAGACTCGTCAACACCTCGGTTGTGGATTTAACCACAAGAACGTCAGAGGTATAAGCCAATACGTAACGGGCTACCAAGTATTGACTAAAAGGGACGTCTGTGAGTGAACTCAGCCTGACAACCCTACTGAGCCTGTCAGTGACAATATCCGTGCAGTCCGGTCCGTTCGTCTATGAGTATCGCATGGCGGGCCTAGGGGGTTGGTAAAAGTCAGACCCCCAAAAGCGGTACAAGTCGTGTCGGAGTGTAGCCCAGAACACCCTGAGATACTACTGGAATACCTACCAGTAAATCTCCTTGCCTTGGCCAAGGACTTTGTGTAATGGCTCTCCTAGACACAGCACGACCTCACCCCCAATACCGGGAGAGACGAACCCCTGAAGATACGCTCACTGCCTCCATGTGGCTCGGGACTGTACCCAACTAAAACCTGTTTGCACGACTCCTTTGAGCCATGGTAGGGTAGTAATCAAAGTACAGTGGGAACTCACACGAGACAAATGACGATCCCCAGGTCGATGAACTAACCTGCACACATGTCACCAGGGAACTGCCATCTGACGTCTGGTATATGACCAACTAGCATGTTCCCGGCGAGTCCTGTCCGGTGTACTCATATCCCAATGAGCACCTGTATACATCTTAGGTGATCCAACTGACACCAGTGGCTTGTGAGACCGGCCACCGCCCCTCGTCGGGGTCTCGACTGTATACACTAGTCTACTAATGGAGTATCGATGCCCAGTCTCGAAACTCCCACGACTAGGGACCTTTTAAGGATAAGCTTATAGACCCCCAGCTCCCACTTATATGATCGCCCTCATACTGCTGGTGGTCAAGCAAGAATCCTAGGGGCTCTATCAACGTATAATAGCGACGTGTCAGGTCACCTAAAGTAGTACACGATGATAAAGGTAAACCAGATAGCATACTATCATCTCGAGTAAGACTGTCCTACCGGGATAGGTCCTCCCTCAATCATTACAATCACGTACCTGTGACCTAATAATTGACTCTGAGGGCACTATCTCTAACAAAACGTAACGGCCACCCGGGTATTGAGTGATCAGAAGATCAACAAGCAAGCCTGCTCACACACCTGTGAATCCAATTAGTAACACTACCGTACAGTCCGGTCTCTTCGTCTGATATGTCGCATATCTCGTCTAGGGGTGGTAAACGTCAGACCCCAATAACTCGATAAGTCGTGTCGATATGAGGCTCATAACGGGTCGAGAAAATACTGGTAACACTTACCAGTAAATCCCTAAAGCAGCCTTGGCCAAGGACTTCCTGTTACAGCCAATCGAGCACAGCGCAACATCAACTCCCTATACCGGGAGAGACGAAACCCCTTCTATCGCTCATTGCCTCCATGTGATTCGGGACTGTACCCAAAAGCCACCTTTTTGCACGCCCTCTTCGACGTGGTATGATGGAAATCAAAGCACAGTGGGAATCACACAAGACTCTATGACGATCTCGGGTCTACAGAATAACCTGTACCAGTGTCACCAGAGAACTGCCATCTGACGTGAGGTATAATACCATCTGGGAGTTCTCGGCGAGTTCGTCCAGTGTACCCAGTCTATATTGAGCACCCGTATATCATCTCTGATGTCAAACACCAATGGATATGGGATCATCCATCGCCCATCTATATGGGTCGAGAAGGTGCACGCTAGTCTACTCTGGTATATCGATGCCCTGTCTCGATACACCCACGACTAGGGCCCTTGAAGGATGTACTTATAGACTACTATGTCCCTACTAGTATGATCCGCATCATAGTCCAGGCAGTCAAGTAAACATCCTAAGGGCTTTACCAACATGTAACAGAGACACAATCAGTGTACACGTTAAGGTAAAGAGTAACCAGATAGCATACTATCATATCGAGCAAGAAAGTCATCCCTATATATGTCCAAGCATCCACTACAATATACATCCTATGTATAGTAATGGCCTTTAGGGCATACATATAACTAACAGTATATGTGCACTAATATGTATATATCAAGGACGGTATGCACTAATGTGAATATACAGTGTACATGTGCGCAAGTAGTGATGTATCAATATATGTGTGCACTGGTATGAATATATAGTGTGCATGTGCGCAAGTATGAAGATATCAATATATGTGTGCAATGGTATGAATATATAGTGTGCATGTGCGCAAGTATGAAGATATCAATATATGTATGCACTGGTACGAATATATAGTGTGCATGTGCGCAAGTATGAAGATATCAATATATGTGTGCACTGGTATGAATATACAGTGTGCATGTGCGCAAGTATGAAGATATCAATATATGTGTGCACTGGTATGAATATACAGTGTGCATGTGCGCAAGTATGACAATCATCAATGATGCAGCAATCAAACGATATGTATAATGCGTAGCAATCCTATAGTGCGAGCGTCATGGCAATCACTAACGGTGTGAGTGTAACATACAAATAGTGCTCGTGCAGCTTGAACCGTTAGTGACAGTACAGTGTTCTATGCTATCATTTCTATGTGCAACAATAAGGTATGCTACTAATCCATATGAACATCTACGACTAAATATCCTAACACGCCCTGACGCTTAACGCCATACGGGCGATTTCCCCGTAGATGTTAAATCTACTCACCTAGTCGTGCGCTACTCGTAGCCGACCACCTGCTTCCCTTTCATTGCTTCGTCCGACGTACCCGCCTGCGAACCTAGAATTCACACAAGGAAAATCCACATAAGAAAATATCTCGCAAAACGCGATATTGAAGTCAAACGATACACTCGCGTCGCGAACTAAACACGCTTGTGTACGATACGCTAAAACGTGTGTAAACGCGTCTAAAACAATCCCGACACGCCGTGACACGCTAGATCACATAACCCACTCACGTATCGCGCGAACTAAACGTACTAGAAAAGCGATATATCATCCCAGATTTTCCTACAGAGTGAAACTTACAACATTGCACATGCCAAAACACTAGAATATGTGGCAAACTCCCACAGCCAAAACCCTAACCCCTAACTCTCCTGTCTGGACGCAATTTGTGGCCAGAATGATTAAAATAGTGGCCAGGGTGGGTTGTCTGGGGTTCGTGCTCTGGTGGTGTGGTCAGGGTCTCCCAAGTAGTCTACTGTTAACCCAGATTTTAGCTGAAGTGCCCGGGTCTATAGCAGATCATAGAAAGGTGAAATCTCACTTAAAAACGCTTAATTTTGCACAAAATGAAACCCTATGGTATTTTGGTGAAATCTGGGGTTTATCTAGGTTTACTTGGCCCTAATAACACTTAATTAGGCTAGGTTAACCAACACTAAATCACTTGGAGAAAATTCCATACAATTCATCAAATCAAGCACTAAATCTCACATTTTACACAAACCGAAGCTAATTCTACACAAGTTAAGAAAATTAGAGAGTTAGGCTCAGAGATTATACCTTACTAGACCCTAGGTGCAAGGAGAAAGGAGGAGGAGAAGAGGGAAAGGAGTTTCTGCTGCTGGGATGCTGCTGCTGCTGCTGCTGTGATGTTGTTGCTGTTGCTTCAGCTGCTGATGCTGCTGCCTCTTCTGCTGCTGCTGTTGTTCTGCTGCTTGCTGCTACTCCTTCATCTCCTTCTGCTGTAATGGATGAGGGTGTGTGTGTGAGAGAGAGAGAGAATGAGAGAAGTGAGAGTGAGAATGAGAGCACAAGTCAAACACTCCCCTCTCTCTCATCATTTAATGAGCATGGTTCATGCCATGAAGCCCATACTCCCTCTCTCTCTCACCAAGTCAACAAGGAACAAATCATTTCCATTTAAAAAAAGAACACATAATTAAAAAAAGAAAAACCCAATTACACTTAATTCAAATTATAAAATTAGCTTAAGGGAAAAGGTTTAACCCACCATGGTTGCTAATTATGGTTTAACCCCAAATTAAAACCCTAGTTTACATGCATAAGTGTGTGCAAGCCTAGGAAAAATCTAATAAAATACTCATTAAATAGGATAAAATATTTGAAAATCGATTTGGTAAACTTTTTATTCAAAACCATATATTAAAATATAATTAGCCACTAAACACATCCTAAGGTGTTACACATAGCCCCGACCAAGTGACTGTAGGAGAACCCCGTCGCCAAAAGCATCCGTTCGGGTGCTCGCGGCAGCGGTGTTCCGCCTTAGTGCACTTCGTCGACGGCATCCGGGGGTGCGGCCGTCTACTAAAGTTTACGACGAGCATTCGATCAGGATGTCGGGAATCTTGTTGAATTGCCTGACTTGATATTGAAAAGAGTTTTCGATAATGAGACTAAAATGCGGGGTTTATAATTGTTAGGCATGAGATGTCTAAGGAATTCATTTGATTAGGCATGCGATGTCTAAGGAGGTTGCGGATTCCAACTGTTGTAGTTTTACAATTTCTTTTCTGCGACCGTAAGTGTAATATGTGGTGTATCGCCGGTTTTGTTGCTATACATCAACGACAATTGGGATACGCATACTTACTTACGTTGATGATATGTGATATTATGTGTTGCTGTGATATGTTATATTGGATCGTCGTGTTTTGAATAGCCGGGGGTTTTATATGAGATGAGAATTTTTCTTTTTCATTCATGTATAATTCATTTGTATGTAATATTCTTTTATTGGGGCACTTCCGGGATGAGGATGATGTCACTATTGTATATTATTTACTTTTCTGCATTAGGTAGATCCAAGATGGGTAGCACGAGTAACCGGGTTCTGGGGTCCAGTGGGAGACCATCTCGAGGAGTCGAGACCGGGTCTCCTAACCCTAGAATTGGCAGTGTTACTTGCCGCTCTTGTAGGGGTCTAGGGATGTGGGTTTGTCTATTCATCGCGACCGTGGAATCCGTGTTTTATGCAGGTTCGTATTAAAACACGGACGTCCTAGTATATCCAATATTTCATATATGTTCTTCTGCTGCAATGTTCTGTGATAAGATCATATTACTGCCTGAGACGAATGTTTATATTATATATATGAGATATATGTTATATTGCAGATTTCGTTTCAAATGTGATGCTTGTGAAGCATAATAAACATGGGACTTCATTAATGAGGTTAATGAAATAAAAGAAACATAAAGATGTTGTAGAAACTTATTTAAAAACTGGCACCTCTAGTTCTTGCTTTGCATAGCGGTATTCCTTGTAGAATATCCAGCACCTTATTCGATAAGGAAATAGCCGAGATCCCTTCACCGGGAGTGACCTCTTTAGCGAAACTAGCAGATGCTACAAACTCGGTTTGTCTTTTGATTTTTTTTTATAGTTTTTGCTTTGCATAGTGATATTTGTGAAATATCCTGCACCTTATTCGATAAGGAAAGAGCTGACGATCCCTTCACTGGGAGTGACCTCTTTAGCAAAACTAGAAAAGGCCTCAAAAACATTCCAATCAAAATCACTCGATTCTACAACGATATCAAGTTCATTATGCAAAGGGTTTTCTTAAAAACCTGTCGTAGCCCTCCGTCATTTCAGATAAGTAATAGTTAGTATTCATACTACGTTTGTTGACCTCTGTCAAGACGTAGTGTGCGGTAGCTGATTAGTGGTTATCTGTATAAACATATGATGTGATTGATTTAAGGTAGTCGTGCGACCTTGTTGACCTCTGTCAACGTTCATGCGAGTGGGTTTACTTCAATCAGGAAATGACGGGTTGAACTTGACTAGCAGCCTATGGTTTGTTGACCTCTGTCAAGTTCATAGGACGCTTGGGGTAAAATATTATTGGTAATTTCAAGAGTTGAAATTTGCAATGAGATTGCATACCTTCTATGAGATAGTTGGATCCCGATACCCGCTGCGAGTAAGAGTTACTCCTGGGAGAGTTTTACACATTACAATTAGCCGATCAAGTAGGTGTCTAGAAAAGTGTTAACGGGGTTAAGCCCCTGGGAAAAGGAGGTTTATTTTAATTAGGTCCATGCGAAAGCACGGGGAACCTCTCTCAAAGTACCAGCACTGGCCTGGCTGAAAGATTGGCGAACTTGTAGGGTGTAATTAATCCCGGCTAGTCTTTTCTTTTAGGGTTTGAAGGAAGATTTGACTAAAACAGTCGGAGCCATCCTGATTAGATAAATTCATAACCAATCTAATCTTGTAAAAGTGCACGTTGAGTGTTTTCTTCTCTCTATCTCCAGGTAGCGACCATATCACGCCTTAATCAAGATAATAATACAGATGTATTGACCGAACCCGCTTGTTATACTGTGCTAGGGAACATTGGTCCCGCTCCAACTTATAATTGTTATAAGACCGAACAGGAAATAGGGGATTACCAGAATTCCCGTGCCGCCCAAACGAAGAAAGTGCATGCTGATGCATCTTCTTCGGGTGTGTTCATTACCGAGAACTGTTTCTCAGTATCCTTTACGTCCAGGGTATGAGATACCGGATCAGGATCCCGCAAATGTAATTTGTTACATAGGCTATAGATATGTAGAGAACTGAGAACGGGTGATAAGTTTCAAGAGTTGGAAATGATGCAAGTGTTGCAGCCATGTTTGTTGGCAGTTATCACCCTGTATTACCAGAATACATTGATTCTGAACGAATGTTATTAGATACCGAACCTGATATACAACATCATATCAATCTCTTTATTAGTAAAGAAGGATATAATTTTGTATTGTTGGATAATGTTTTGAACATTTCCTATATCAAGAGTTGATCGATTCAGGCACGTTATCTAAAAGCATAGACGTGCTAAATCAAACCACAGTTCTTAGTGTAAAGAACACACACACGATGAAGAGTTCAGAAATGAACGAATCCTTCTTGAGGTATTGTAGACTAGGTCATATCAATGTGACCCGACTAGCTGAAGTTACATTTAGATGCATATTTAAATTAGTTTGAATTTACATCTTGTGAAACTTGCCGGTCATGTCACAAAAATAAGATGACCATAGCTCTGTTTATTGGAAACAGAGAAAGAGTTAGTGAACTCTTGGGATTGATACAAGATGATGTATGAATGTCCCCTGCCTACAAATGCCAGGACCGGTTCTTTGTACTTCATTACATTCACTGATGATCTCTCAAGATTCAGACATATGTTCCTGTTGAAACACAAGTCCGAAACTTTTGAGATAATCACAGAATATAAGTTAGAAGTAGAGAACCAAAAATGGGTAAAAGTATTATGTCCTTTGATGAGATCAAGGAGGAGAATACTTAAGCACGGAATTCCTGGACTTTTCTAAAGGAGAATGTCTCTCAGCATTACTCTTCCGTATACACCACAGCACGTCGGTGTATCAGGGCGGAGAAAACACAACCTATTTGATATGGTGTGCTCTATGATGAGTACTACTGAGTTTCCTATTTCCTTTTGGGAGTTATGCACTTGAGAAGCTGCATACCTATTGAATAGGGTTCCAATCAAATCAGTTGCCTAACACTTCATATGTGATATGGAATGGGAAGAGCCCATACCTTAAGTTTGTTAAGATTTGGGGTTGTCCAGCCTATGTCTAAAAGCATAATCCGGACAAGCTCGAGGCAAAGTCAGTTATGTGAAAGATTGTTGGATATCCCAAGCATTCGCAAGGGAATATATTCTACCAAACCGAGGAACAAAAGATGTTTTGTTTCTCAGCATGCCACCTTTATGAAAGGGAATTTCTTGTGAAGAAATTAGTGGTCATGAGGTAGAACTGGAAAGAGTTCCAGCTATACAAACTGCAGCTGATGATTTGGTAAACCCGAAGGATTCAATAGTTTCCAACAAACCTCAGCCTCTCCACCGATCTAGTAGGGTTCCTCACCCACCTGAGAGATACTTCGGTTTCTCTATGACAGTGGGAGCGAGGATTACATCATGAGATGATGACCCAACTAGTTTCGAGTCGGCCATCTGGAGTGTAACCCTTCAAAAATCGTTAGGCAGTTTTTCGGTAATCGGCAAATTTTTCGGCTTTTTCCGTAAAAAGTCAAAATTGATATTTTTCATTGTAGACCTAATTATACAAAATTTAAATAAGATATTACTATAATTTTGTCACTAAAATTTCATTTATAATTTTCTAGTTAAATAAAAAAATTTCGTAATTAATTATTTTTTTTATTATTTTAAGCCTTTTTAAATATATTAAATTAGGGATAAATACAAATTTAATTAGGTAAATTTCTTAATTAGGAGTCTTTATAAGCTAAAATATGGTGTTAATAAAATTGTATCATGTCTTGCAAACTTTTGGTTTAAAGGTGGGAAATTTAATGAAAAATGAAGTAAAAATGGGTTTTTTTGTAAAAAGGTTGACATGAAAGCATTAAATGATAACTTATGATGGTTATAGACCTAGAAACTTCTCCAAAAAACCCCCATTTCCCTTCCCCACCTGCTGGCCGACCCCTCACCTGCAGATTTCCCCACTTCATCACTTCATTTTGCTTCTTTTTCCTTGCTAAAAATCCATTTAAATTCATAAATTTCCATCTCCATTCAAACCCAAACCCTAAACCACTCTCTCTTCTACCCAAATTGGTTCAAAAACTAGATGAAAGGAGGCTTCTTGGTGACTTGATCAAGCTAGGGTTCAAGCTTGAGAGGTGAAAATTCTAATCTTTTTGTTAACTTGTGGTTTAATTATGCTAGAATTGAAATTCTAAATATTAGTTTAAGTGGTAAATGTTGTTTAGGAAAATTCAAGAATAGGATTGGTGTTGTAATTAGGGTTTGAATTATGATAAGTGTGTTTAAGTTAGTGTTGTGGCCATCTAGTGGGTTAGATCGAACGTTTATGCGTTGTTGCGATCGCTAAATCGTTAATTCGCGAGGTTTGCATCGAAATTTGTCCGTGAATGCTTACTAGGTTTTCTACGAAATTAGGAAGCGATATATTTGCGATATCATGATGATATTATTAGCATCTAATATGACTTGTAGGGTGTGCGAATGCGTAGTTTTGTCTAGTCGGGTTGTAGTTTTGTCGATTTCTCCGAAATGACGATTTTAGTTAAAGGATTGCGATTTTCGTGCGTTTTTCCGCGCACTGAGTGCATGCTACGATTAATTTGAGAGCGTGGATAATTGTATGTTGTGACTTGCATTGTGTTAGGTTTTGTAATCTTATGCTTGATATTGTGCAAATATAGGATCGGTCGGGGAAACTTCGGATACGGCGCGAAAAGGCAAGGCGGTGGCCGGATCGGATTAGCGGGGATTTCAGGTGAGTAGATGTATTCATCTATGGGGGAATTGTCTGGATGGCGCGATGCGCCCCCCCTAGTTAGGATTACCCTACTTTGTGCAAGATTCATATTGTTAGCTAGCTTATCCATTCATGTACACTGCATACCCTTATAGCGAACAGTATATTAGATTGCATGGACATTCATCCATACTTATGCAATATCACTTTGTTGGACACGAACACCATTACCATTGGCATCTGTTGCACGCGCACTATTCATGTGACACACACGCCTTTGGTAATTGCCATGCCACGTGCACGATAGAACCTGTTTATCTTAATATCGTCACCTGCATTCATTCTTGATATATGAAACTGCATCGCATGCACATATCTCGCATCATCATCATATTTACATAGAACTCTAGCCAAAATTCACATCATACACATTGATATCATAGACATTCATCATATATATAACATGTGGACATTATGATTTTCTTGAGGATTTCAGTTTTGCTGCGATTTCTGGATTTTTGGGGAAAACCGCAAGAATTTAACAAAAGCTTATATTTATCATTTTTAAAACAAAGTTGCGGTTTTCTCGTGATGTATGTGTCGTCCACCATGAGTTTTCATGTTTTCTGTTGGATTTCGAGACCCGATTCGAGGAGTGGATGAACCGTCTCGGGTACATGGTGGGCCCGGTATGGTACCCCGGGGCAAGAAGATCGAGTTGTAGACGATGAGCCTGGCAGGGGAAGACTACCTACCGGTGATGTCTGGCGCGGCGGATATCCGGAGGATACCGACCGTTGTCGTGAGATTATGATATGGGCCGATCCGGACTGACGGAGCCCGATATTGAGACAGATATGATTCCTATTTGGTGTCGATGCTTGACACGGGTTTTCAGATGATTTCTTGATGATACTCAGCTATTGTACAGATATTCATTTTCTAGAAGTTAAGAATGCAGTAACCTTAACATTTAAAACACTTAAAGAGTTAGAAAAGACATTGCATACATGTTCATGCATACTAGAGATATTATATCACATATGGACACGCATGTTGTGGTGCATTGCGTGCATTCTTACGATTGCCTTAGTAGATGTTATATTTACTCACGAGCTGGCAACTCACCCCCGTTGTGCCACAGTGTCTTGCAGGTCGGACCCGTCAGTCTTGTAGCGGCGGGCTATCTTGTCATCAGTTCCTTTTGCTCAGACTCGCGACATCGCCCGTAGGTGGGTTGCGAGTATACTTTATTTCTTTTTGCTTTATCATTGTATCTAGTATTCTCCATCTACCACTTGTATTGTATATGCGACCTAGTGATGAGAATGAGAGATATGTATATCTGTGGTTTCTTTTGGGTCGAGCTCACTTGAGCCGACGTGTGTTTTCTGGTATTTTGCATTTCTTTTATGCTCTTTTTCTTGATATTACTATTATATTGCATGTGGTTGTGATCCGCCTTGGGCGAAGAGCTAGCTCCCGCTTGGGGATGCCATTTTATGATTACAGGTTTATTATCTTGTTGTACCCATTTTGGGGGGTAGAAAATACAGGGGAGACTCTGCCGAAATTTTCAGAAATTTATGATGTTTTTAAAAAGGGATTCTTTGCAACTTAATTGATTTGAAAATCGTTTTCATTAAAGGTTTCCTTCACTCTCTTTTGATTTTGGTTTAGATTCTTCTGGGCTTTGGCTGACTTAGGTTACGATACGCCTTTAGACGTCTCGTAATCTAAGTGCCAGTCACGTTCCGTACTTTCGGGTCGTGACAAAGTTGGTATCAGAGCTTAGGTTTTACCTTTCTGAGTGTAGGACGACCTTGGTAGATGGAGTAGGTGACTTAAGCAGAATGGCGTAGCGTGGGTATGATCCGCGGCATACTTACGATACGGTACTCCGCCTAAGTGACCTTAGGACATAATTTCTTGTATTTCCTTTCTTGATTCCTTGCATTCCTTGATTCAATTGCAATGATCTTATCAGTCATGTTTCTTATTCCAGTTTCGATGCCGCCAAAGACTACGAGAGCTCAGCGGGCTGCCGCTAGGGATGAGATTCGGGCAGGCTCGTCTGAGGCGAGGATCGAGCGGGATGATACACCTACCCCTCAGGGTCATACTGATCCGCCTTATCCTGACCGTAATGCCAGATTAGAGGCCGGCATGCAAGAGTTGCGGCAGATGATGGGATCTTTAGTTGAGTCCAGCCGGGCACAAAGATCCGAGGACGTTCCTTCCACCGCACAGACCACGATCGTACCTGCTACACAGATGGTCACTCCTGCTGCTACTACGGAGACTATCCCTGTTTCACTACAGGAGTTCATGAGATTAAGACCTCCAGCTTTTACCGGTACAGATGCGACAGAGGACCCACAGGCTTTTCTTGATAGGATGGCTCGGATTTGCCGTTCGTTGAGGTGTTCTGATGATAGATTGGTGGAGTTTGCGAGTTTTCGTCTGGAGGGTCTTGCCCAGACATGGTACGACTCAGTAGAGAGAGGCCGAGCTGCAGGTCTGCCTTCTATGACCTGGGATGAGTTTACATCTGCATTTCTTGCCCGTTTTCTTCCGGAGAGTGTCCGAGATGCTCGAGCCCGTAGTTTTGAGTCTTTGCGCAAGACTCCTGGGATGACAGTGTCGGAGTATGATATACAGTTTATCCAGTTGTCTCGATATGCTCTGTACCTAGTCGACACAGAAGAGAAGAGAATAAAGAGGTTTGTGCGAGGGCTTGATACACAGCTATTCCTTGCCATCGGCACCCAGCACTTTGATACATACGCAGCCGCGATGGATTCAGCCTTACTTTTGGAGGAGCGTATTTCTGAGACTTCGGTCGCTTCTGGGCCGAAGAGGATCCGTACTGATACGCCAGCTCAGCGGCAGATGGGTAGACACCGCGATAGATTATTTCCGGGAGATGGTGGAGGCAGAGGATTGAGACGAGGTCAGTTGTTTGGTTCATATCCACAGACCCAGCAGTCGTCTCCAGGATGTTTTCGGTGTGGGAGTCAGTACCACCGTGTCAGAGACTGTACCATGGGACGCCAGGGCACGGCGATAGTCCCGCATGTGACTTTACCACCCTCACCACCTTCTCAGAGAGCTTTACTTCCTATTCCTGACGATGCTTCATGCCAGCCAGATGCTTCTAGAGGCCGTGGGCGTGGCGGTCCAGTTCAGAGAGGATGAGGCGACAGAGGCAGAGGCAGAGGCCGAGGTAGAGGCAGAGCACAGCCAGCTATTAGTGGTGGACAGGCCCGAGTGTTCGCGTTGACTCCTCAGGATGCACAGGCATCCAATGCCGTCGTGACAGGTACTCTACCAGTATGTTCTTTTGATGCACGGGTATTATTTGATCCAGGCTCCACACATTCCTATGTATCCACGTATTTTGCACCGAGGTTGGGCCGAGAGTCTTCTTCGTTAGATCAGCCGCTTGTCGTTATTACCTCGGTAGGCGAGTCTTTTGTTGCCCGTTTTGTGTATCGATCGTGTTCCGTTCGTATCGGGGAGAGAGATTCTTCAGTTGATTTGATTCTCCTCGATATGCTAGACTTTGACGTTCTTCTTGGTATGGACTGGCTAGCCACCTGTTATGCATCCGTGGACTGCCGTGAGAAAGCAGTTAGATTCAGTTTTCCTGGTGAGCCGGTTCTTGTTATTCAGGGAGATCGTAGCGCTACCCTTCCCAGCTTGATTTCTTCTCTTCGCGCTGGTCAGCTCTTAAGGAAAGGGTGTCAGGGATTCTTAGCCTATATTTATGATACTAGCTCCACAGAGGTTCCGTTGGACCAGGCCCCTGTTGTGAGAGAGTTTCCTGATGTATTCCCTGACGAGCTGCCTGGTCTGCCACCAGAGCGCGAGATTGAGTTCTGTATTGACTTGATCCCCGGAACGGGGCCTATCTCTATACCTCCTTATCGGATGGCCCCGGCGGAGCTGAGAAAGCTAAAGGATCAGTTACAGGACTTGCTGGACAAAGGGCTTATCCGACCGAGTGTGTCACCTTGGGGCGCTCCCGTCTTGTTTGTTAAGAAGAAGGACGGAAGTATGCGTTTATGCATTGATTATCGTCAGCTGAACCGGGTTACTGTGCGGAACAGGTATCCCCTACCCCACATTGATGACTTATTCGATCAGCTCCAGGGTGCAGGGTTCTTCTCGAAGGTTGATTTACGGTCAGGTTATCACCAGTTGCTGGTTCGGAAGGAGGATATTCCGAAGACCGCTTTCCGTACTCGATATGGTCATTATGAGTTCTTGGTGATGTCGTTCGGGCTCACCAATGCCCCGGCAGCATTTATGGATTTGATGAACCGCGTATTCAGGCCGTATCTCGATCAGTTCTTCATTGTGTTCATTGACGACATCTTGGTTTATTCTCGGAGCCGGGAGGAGCATGAGCAGCACTTACGTATCACATTGCAGACTTTGAGGGAGCATCGGCTGTTCGCCAAATTCTCCAAGTGCACATTCTGGTTAGACAGTGTCGACTTCTTGGGTCATGTGGTGACGAGAGATGGTATTTGCGTAGACCCGAAGAAGATCGAGGCAGTTCAGCGTTGGCCTAGACCGGCATCAGTTACAGAGGTTCGTAGCTTTCTAGGTCTGGCCGGCTATTATCGACGTTTCGTCCAGGATTTCTCCCGCATTGCTGCACCGTTGACCGGGTTGACCCAGAAGGGGGGTTCCTTTTGATTGGACCCAGGCATGTGAGGATAGCTTCCAGCAGTTGAAGACTCGTTTGACTACTGCTCCAGTGTTAGCATTGCCTTCAAGATCAGGCGGGTTCGTGGTATATTGTGATGCTTCTAGAGTGGGACTGGGATGTGTGTTGATGCAGCACGACAGAGTTATCGCGTATGCTTCTCGGCAGCTAAGGAAACACGAGCAGAACTACCCCACACATGATTTAGAGATGGCTGCAGTGGTATTTGCACTTAAGATCTGGAGACATTACCTATACGGTGAGTCGTGCCAGATATTTACTGACCACAAGAGTTTGAAGTATATCTTCCAGCAGCGAGACCTGAACCTGAGACAGCGCCGTTGGATGGAGTTGGTGAAGGATTATGACTGCGAGATTTTATACCATCCGGGCAAGGCGAATGTGGTGGCAGATGCTTTGAGTAGGAGGCCCGGAGGTAGCTTATCTTGTTTGACCGCAGTACAGATGCATTCGACGGTGGATTGGCAGGTGTTATGTGATAGCAGAGTGCAGTTCGAGTTCACTCCTACAGGGAGACAGCTGGCCCATTTCAGTGCACGCCCACAGTTACTTGACCGTATCCGCGAGGCACAGTCCGGCGATGCCCGTATCTTAGAGATTATTGAGCAGATTTGGCAGGGCAGAGTTTCTGAGTTCGTGATTGATGATCAGGGGATACTTCAATTTGGGACTCGACTGTGCGTGCCAGATTCAGAGGGACTGAGGCGTGATATTCTCGAGGAGGCACATAGATCAGTATACAGTGTTCACCCAGGTTCCACCAAGATGTACCGTGATTTGAGAGAGGTTTACTGGTGGGACGGGATGAAGAAGGATATTACAGACTTTGTGTCGAGATGCCTGACTTGTCAGCAAGTCAAGGACGAGCACCAGAGGCAAACCGGCGAGTTACAGCCTTTGCCCATCCCTGAGTGGAAGTGGGAGCAGGTCTCCATGGACTTCATTGTCGGTCTACCCAGGACTAGTCGAGGGTATGACTCTATATGGGTGATTGTTGATCGACTGACGAAAGCGGCTCACTTCCTGCCAGTGAAGACCACTTTTGGATTTTCTCAGTACGCCCAGGTTTATATTGATGAGATAGTGCGACTGCATGGTGTTCCGACTTGCATCGTGTCCGACCGTGGCACCCAGTTTACCAGCCGATTGTGGCAGAAACTCCAGGAAGCTTTGGGCACCCGATTGAGTTTTAGCACAGCCTTTCATCCTCAGACTGACGGTCAGTCGGAGCGTATGATTCAGACTCTTGAGGACATGCTCAGAGCTTGTGTTTTAGATTTCGGTGGTAGCTGGGATCGTCATTTGCCTTTGATCGTATTTTCTTACAATAATAGCTTCCAGGAGACGATTCAGATGGCACCTTTCGAGGCTTTATATGGGAGGAGATGTCGATCGCCGGTATGTTGGACAGAGCTCAGGGAGAGCAGTATTTTGGGGCCGCAGATCGTACAGGAGACGACCGAGAAGATACAGCTGATTCGGGACAGGATGAGAGCGGCACAGAGCAGGCAGAAATCATATGCTGACAGGCGCCGTCGCCGACTCGAGTTCGCTGTTGGCGATCATGTTTTCCTGAAGGTCTCTCCGATGAAGGGTGTGATGAGATTTGGGCGGAAAGGGAAACTGAGTCCTAGATATGTTGGTCCTTTCGAGATCCTAGAGCGTGTTGGTCCAGTCGCTTATCGGTTAGCTCTTCCGCCCAGCTTCCCCGATGTTCACCCCGTATTCCATGTCTCGATGCTCCGCAAGTACCTTCATGATCCTTCCCAGGCGATTCAGCACCAGACGATCCAGTTAGAGCGTGTTCTTTCTTTCACCGAGCAGCCGGTTGTCATCTTGGATCGGCAGGTGAAGAAATTGAGGTCGAAGGTCATACCGTCTGTCAAGGTTCTTTGGCGTGGCCCGAACAGCGAGGAGGTCACCTGGGAGACCGAGGTCGAGATGAGGAAGAGATATCCCCATCTTTTTGAAGGTACGCGTAGTTAAATTCTAAATTCGGGGACTGAATTTCTTTAAGGGGGGAAGATTGTAACCCTTCAAAAATCGTTAGGCAGTTTTTCGGTAATCGGCAAATTTTTCGGCTTTTTCCGTAAAAAGTCAAAATTGATATTTTTCATTGTAGACCTAATTATACAAAATTTAAATAAGATATTACTATAATTTTTTCACTAAAATGTCATTTATAATTTTCTAGTTAAATAAAAAAAATTTCGTAATTAATTAATTATTTTATTATTTTAAGCCTTTTTAAATATATTAAATTAGGGATAAATACAAATTTAATTAGATAAATTTCTTAATTAGGAGTCTTTATAAGCTAAAATATGGTGTTAATAAAATTGTATCATGTCTTGCAAACTTTTGGTTTAAAGGTGGGAAATTTAATGAAAAATGAAGTAAAAATGGGTTTTTTTGTAAAAAGGTTGACATGAAAGCATTAAATGATAACTTATGATGGTTATAGACCTAGAAACTTCTCCAAAAAAAAACCCCATTTCCCTTCCCCACCTGCTGGCCGACCCCTCACCTGCAGATTTCCCCACTTCATCACTTCATTTTGCTTCTTTTTCCTTGCTAAAAATCTATTTAAATTCATAAATTTCCATCTCCATTCAAACCCAAACCCTAAACCACTCTCTCTTCTACCCAAATTGGTTTAAAAACTAGATGAAAGGAGGCTTCTTGGTGACTTGATCAAGCTAGGGTTCAAGCTTGAGAGGTGAAAATTCTAATCTTTTTGTTAACTTGTGGTTTAATTATGCTAGAATTGAAATTCTAAATATTAGTTTAAGTGGTAAATGTTGTTTAGGAAAATTCAAGAATAGGATTGGTGTTGTAATTAGGGTTTGAATTATGATAAGTGTGTTTAAGTTAGTGTTGTGTCCATCTAGTGGGTTAGATCGAACGTTTATGCGTTGTTGCGATCGCTAAATCGTTAATTCGCGAGGTTTGCATCGAAATTTGTCCGTGAATGCTTACTAGGTTTTCTACGAAATTAGGAAGCGATTTATTTGCGATATCATGATGATATTATTAGCATCTAATATGACTTGTAGGGTGTGCGAATGCGTAGTTTTGTCTAGTCGGGTTGTAGTTTTGTCGATTTCTCCGAAATGACGATTTTAGTTAAAGGATTGCGATTTTCGTGTGTTTTTCCGCGCACTGAGTGCATGCTACGATTAATTTGAGAGCGTGGATAATTGTATGTTGTGACTTGCATTGTGTTAGGTTTTGTAATTTTATTCTTGATATTGTGCAAATATAGGATCGGTCGGGGAAACTTCGGATACGGCGCGAAAAGGCAAGGCGGTGGCCGGATCGGATTAGCGGGGATTTCAGGTGAGTAGATGTATTCATCTATGGGGGAATTGTCTGGATGGCGCGATGCGCCCCCCCCCCTAGTTAGGATTACCCTACTTTGTGCAAGATTCATATTGTTAGCTAGCTTATCCATTCATGTACACTGCATACCCTTATAGCGAACAGTATATTAGATTGCATGGACATTCATCCATACTTATGCAATATCACTTTGTTGGACACGAACACCATTACCATTGGCATCTGTTGCACGCGCACTATTCATGTGACACACACGCCTTTGGTAATTGCCATGCCACGTGCACGATAGAACCTGTTTATCTTAATATCGTCACCTGCATTCATTCTTGATATATGAAACTGCATCGCATGCACATATCTCGCATCATCATCATATTTACATAGAACTCTAGCCAAAATTCACATCATACACATTGATATCATAGACATTCATCATATATATAACATGTGGACATTATGATTTTCTTGAGGATTTCAGTTTTGCTGCGATTTCTGGATTTTTGGGGAAAACCGCAAGAATTTAACAAAAGCTTATATTTATCATTTTTAAAACAAAGTTGCGGTTTTCTCGTGATGTATGTGTCGTCCACCATGAGTTTTCATGTTTTCTGTTGGATTTCGAGACCCGATTCGAGGAGTGGATGAACCGTCTCGGGTACATGGTGGGCCCGGTATGGTACCCCGGGGCAAGAAGATCGAGTTGTAGACGATGAGCCTGGCAGGGGAAGACTACCTACCGGTGATGTCTGGCGCGGCGGATATCCGGAGGATACCGACCGTTGTCGTGAGATTATGATATGGGCCGATCCGGACTGACGGAGCCCGATATTGAGACAGATATGATTCCTATTTGGTGTCGATGCTTGACACGGGTTTTCAGATGATTTCTTGATGATACTCAGCTATTGTACAGATATTCATTTTCTAGAAGTTAAGAATGCAGTAACCTTAACATTTAAAACACTTAAAGAGTTAGAAAAGACATTGCATACATGTTCATGCATACTAGAGATATTATATCACATATGGACACGCATGTTGTGGTGCATTGCGTGCATTCTTACGATTGCCTTAGTAGATGTTATATTTACTCACGAGCTGGCAACTCACCCCCGTTGTGCCACAGTGTCTTGCAGGTCGGACCCGTCAGTCTTGTAGCGGCGGGCTATCTTGTCATCAGTTCCTTTTGCTCAGACTCGCGACATCGCCCGTAGGTGGGTTGCGAGTATACTTTATTTCTTTTTGCTTTATCATTGTATCTAGTATTCTCCATCTACCACTTGTATTGTATATGCGACCTAGTGATGAGAATGAGAGATATGTATATCTGTGGTTTCTTTTGGGTCGAGCTCACTTGAGCCGACGTGTGTTTTCTGGTATTTTGCATTTCTTTTATGCTCTTTTTCTTGATATTACTATTATATTGCATGTGGTTGTGATCCGCCTTGGGCGAAGAGCTAGCTCCCGCTTGGGGATGCCATTTTATGATTACAGGTTTATTATCTTGTTGTACCCATTTTGGGGGGTAGAAAATACAGGGGAGACTCTGCCGAAATTTTCAGAAATTTATGATGTTTTTAAAAAGGGATTCTTTGCAACTTAATTGATTTGAAAATCGTTTTCATTAAAGGTTTCCTTCACTCTCTTTTGATTTTGGTTTAGATTCTTCTGGGCTTTGGCTGACTTAGGTTACGATACGCCTTTAGACGTCTCGTAATCTAAGTGCCAGTCACGTTCCGTACTTTCGGGTCGTGACATGGAGTGGGACTCTGTAAGAATGGATGGATGCTTAGCGATCTGAGATGGAATCCTTATACACCAACAAAGTATGGACTTTGGTTTCTTTATCTGAAGGGTTAAATCCCCATCAGGAGCAAGTATATCTTGAGAAGATTACTTGGTGTACATGGAAAAGTTGAGACTTTCAAAGCTATGCTTAAGTCTATCCAGATCCTACTTGCCACGGCTACATACCATGACTACGATATCTGGCGGTTGGATGTCATGGCTGCTTTTCTAAATATTGATTTGGAAGAGAGCGTCTATAAGTACACAGCCAGAGGGCTTCGTAAACAGTGAGAGCAGCGAAAACGTGTGCAAGATGTTTTATGTGATAAAGCAGGCATCGCGGAGTTGGAACGTCTGTTTTGATGTGGTAGTCAAAAAGTTTGACTTCATCAAAATGGTAGATGAACCTTGTATATACAAAAAGGTAGTAGGGAGTATGGTGGTGATCCTCATAGAGTATGTGGATGACATACTCTTGATAGGGAAGGAGTTTCCTATGCTACGCTCGGTCAATCTCCTCTTATCACAAAGATTCTCCATATAGGATCAAAATGATACCTCCTAAATCCTGGGTTATGAATCTATGGGATAGATCTAATTGGATATTAGGATTCTCACTAGTTGTAGTGAGATGGTATCAATCGATCCTGGGGAGAATCACTGGAAAGGTTCCAGGGTGATAAGGACAACTGAATGTCAGTCGCAGGCATTGTCTTTACCTTCAGTGGAGGGAAGGTATGTTGGAAGAGATCCAAGCTAGATACCGTGACTTACTAGACGATTAAAGGCAAGATACATCATTACCAAAGATTCTACCAAAGAGACAGTCTGGATATATATAAGTTCATGAGATGAACTTCGTTCCAACCATTGTGTGACAATGGAGTTATGGCTTCGGCCTAGGAACCCCCGTCCCATCAGAAATCCAGATATAATTCTTAGGCAGTATCACCTGATCATGGAGATGGTTGATCTCCAGGGAGATCGAGGTTAGGAGAGTAGACACAGAGGACAACAGCGCGGATCTACTCACAAAGGCCTTTTTCCCAGTAGAGACTTTTATGGGAAGGTTGAGTATGAGATACTTCAACCATAGCTAATTGTTGGGTATGTGATACCACAACAGATGGCCCTAGTGCAAGTGGGAGATTGTTAGTTATATGTATGCCCTAAAGGCCATTACTGTACATATGATGTATATTGTAATGGATACTTGGACATATATAGGGAGGACTTTCTTGCTCGACATGATAGTACACTATCTGGTTACTCTTTATCTTAACATGTACTCTAATTGTCTCTATGTTACATGTTGATAAAGCTCTTAGGATGAGTACTTGACTACCAGGACTATGATGCGGATCATACTAGTGGGGACAGTGTAGTCGCCAAGTACATCCTTCAAATGCTCCTAGTCGTGGGAGTACCGAGACAGGGCATCGATACTCCAGTGTAGACTAGCGTATGCGCTTCTTGACCCATATGATGGGCGATGGATGATCCCATATCCATTGGTGTTTGACATCAGAGAAGGTATACGGGTGCTCAGTGGAGACTGGCTACACTGGAAGAACTCGCCGAGAACTCCCAGATGGTATTATACCTCACATCAAATGGCAGTTCTCTGGTGACACTGGTACAGGTTAGTCTGTAGACCCAAGATCGTCATAGAGTCTTGTGTGATTCCCACTGTGCTTTGATTTCCATCATACCACGTCCAAGAGGGCGTGCAAAAAGGTGGCTTTTGGGTACAGTCCCGAATCACATGGAGGCAATGAGTGATAGGAGGGGATTCGTCTCTCCCGGTATAGGGAGTTGATGTTGCGCTGTGTTCGATTGGCTATAACTGGAAATCCCTGGCCAGGGTTGCTGAGATTTAATGGTTAGTGTTATCAGTAGTTTCTCGAACTGTTATAGACCTCATATCGACACGACTTATCAAGCTACTGGGGTCTGATGTTTAACACCCCTTTGCGAGATATGCGACATATCAGACGAAGAGACCGGACCGTATGGGAATGTTACTGATTGGATTCGCAGGAGAATGTACATGCTTGCTTGTTGATCTTCTGATCGCTCAATATCTGGGTGGCTGTTACGTTTAGTTGACCGCTTGCAGCTTGTAGGTGTTTGATATGATCATCACCTACTGCCGGCGTATTGACGATTCTTTAGAGTCCTACACAGAGGTTTCCTGGCTCAGGCAAAACAGAGTAGGAGCACATATATGATATGTGCGGGACCGAGAACAATACGTGTATGTGATACCGTATTAGATTCTCATGATATGAGATATCGGCCGGGTATATGTGATATAACCGGGTCATCGAATCAAGTGTTGATTCGATGAACTGATACAGATTATATTAGTCGGTTATTTGTGAAATGGCCGGATTATCGGATCAAGTGTTCATTCGATAATTTAATGTATAATTATATATTTGATATATTAAATTACATTAACTAATATTAGCTCACTAAAAGATTCTTTTTCTCACTTGGGTAATACATTGATATATATGCGATATATGTTAATTGTATTATTTTATTTTGTTACAATAAATATTATATATGTGATATATAATATTAACATGTTATGCTTATTAATGCAGCATGATTAGTAGAGATTAAATATGATTAAGGTTTGATTTGGGTTAATTTTTCTAGAAGCTTTTGTTTTGTTTTTGCAAAGATATTTTGTAAAGATATTTTTGTTATGATATTTGTTAACCTAACCCAACCGTTGACTATGGTTCATTCTCTCCATGGGTTAAGTTATCTTACTTAACCCATGGTTGCATTTCTAACCTCACATGGATTCATTATTCATCACAAAAGAGTTAGCTTCTTCTTCTTCCTTCTTGCTTGAAAAGCTTTCTAGCTTTTTGAGAGGTGATGAAAATGAGTGAGATTAAGAAAACAAACGAGAGCTAAAATCCTATTTCATCATCCTAATCTATCCTAGCCATTTAGATTAGGGTGTTCACTTCATTTGTGAGTGAGAGCTTGTGTTAAAGAAACTTCAAGGTAGATCATCTTTGTTATCGAAGATCGGAAGCAAGCTTGCATCTTTCTCTTCGTGGAGCCTCTCAAGAGTCCGGGAACTTGATGATCGCGGCGAAGGGACTTCTACTCGGAGCTTATGAAGCGAAGGACCGGAGTACAAAGGTTTTAATCCCAAACTCTTAGATGTTAAAGTGTTTAACATGCTTTGTATTGCCTAATCTCTAGTCTAAGATCTTGGTTAGGGTTGTTCGGCACGTCTAAATTTTAAATCGGGCATGGTTGATGCATTATAGACCCTTGTGAGAGTGCCTAGTAACCCTACATAGGGTACCACCTTTAGGCCCCCCAACACAAAGTTAATTTCGTGCTCGAACTCTCCGCGAAGGTTCGGGCATGTTTCGTTTTGATTCGAACTTCCGAATTGGCTTAAAACGATCGTTTTTGGAACTTTAGCTCACTGGATTTTTCAAGTTTTGGGAAAATTGGTTAAGTTTGCTAATTCCGTGCGGAATTCTAATGTCGCGGTTACTTTACAAGCTTTGTGATGTGTATATGTTTTTGGAAACGTTGACTAATTATTATACGTCGATTAGTCGGGGTTGCACATATCTGTGATGTGATGTTGGTTTGTGGATATGAACTTGTTGGATCGTCGTAGATGAATAGCCGAGGATGTGAGATGAGAGTTTTCATTCTTTCATTCGATGTAAAATTTGTAAAGTGATGTAATATTATTTTGTGGGGCACATCTGGGTTGAGGTAGTAGACACCGTTGTATTATTTCTTTTACTGTTTTTTCTCCTAGGATAGACCTAAGGTGGGGTACACAAACTACCGGGTACTTTGATGTGCCGAGTGGTCTACTCACTTTTCTGAGGGAGGTTGCTTTACTTCGGGTATTTGGCGGGTAGTTTGCCGCACCCGTAGAAGTCTAGGGTAGGGTTTGGCTATTCATCACGACCGTGGAATCCGTCTTTCGTTACAGGCTCAAACGAAACACGGAATTCCTAGTATATCCAATATGTTCATCTGTGATCTGGAATGCCTATTATTGCGTGAGACGAATTTATATATCTATATATTATATATAGTAGGCGTTTCATATGTTTTGCATCCGCGCTAGTCCAGCCCCCGCTCTGTCGTTAGTTAAGTAACCTAACGGGGGATGACGGGGCCCAGTGGCGAATACGGATGGCATAAGTGGACATGATATTTTTGTCTTTTTCTGTGATGATAGGTGTAAATGATGGGACTTCATTAGATTAATACGAAGCAAACAAACCAAAGCTGGATCGTTGGAACAAAATTTAAAACCACTCGGTTATTTTAAAACAGGAGACTTTTAAATGCGAAGCATAAACCACTCCTTTTAAAAGCTATCAGGTTCCTTCGATTATATCAAATTCACTACGTTCACGGTTTCTCCAAAACCATTCGTAGCCCTCCGTCATTTTAGTTGAATATTCAGTAGTATTCAAGCTATGTATTTTGACCTTCGCCAAGGAATAGTGTTTGGTAGCTGCTGGATATTCATCTGTAGCATAGATAGATTCTTTGGTTTAGTACAGGCGTACTACTAATTTGGCCTTCATCAAGGGTATGCACGGGTGGGTTCAAATTAACCTGGACAATGACGGGTAGAACTTGACATGTGACTTATGATATGTTGGCCTTCGTCAAGGTTATAAGTGTTGGATAAATGTATGCTTTAGAGGCCATTAGATGTAAAGTGGATGCTTGGACATCTATATATGTATATAGATGACTTTCTTGCTCGACATGATAGTATGCTATCTGGTTTACTTTATCTTGACATGTTCATTTGATCATGCATCTTACTCATTTGGTACATGTTGATAAAGCCCATAGGATATTTGCTTGACTACTGTAACTATGATGCAGATCATACTAGTGGGACACGTGTAGTTTATAAGCATATCCTTTAAATGTTCCTAGTCGTGGATGTATCGAGACGGGCATCAATATTCCAGAGTAGACTAGCGTATACCGTTCTTGTCCCATATGATGGGCGATGGATGATCCGATATCCATCTGGTGTGCTGACACCAAAGATTGTATACGGGTGCTCAGTGGAGACTGGGTATACTGAACGGACTCGCTGAGAACTCCTATGTGGTATTATATCTATCGTTGGATAGCAGTTCTCAGGTGACACTAGTACAGGTGAGTCTGTAGACCCAAGATAGTCATTGAGTCTTGTGTGTCCTCCCACTGTACTTTGATCTCCACCCTACCACGGCTCTACTGAGTCGTGCAAACATGTGGATTTTGGGTACAGTCCCGAGGCGCATGGAGGAAATGAGAGATAGGAGGGGTTTCTTCTCTCCTGGTATTGGGGGTTGATGTTGTGCTATGCTCGATTGGCTATAACAGTGTCACGACCCGAAATTAGCACGTGACGGCCCTAATACAACGCAACGTCTACAGGCGTAACGCAGTAAAAGAAAGCCAAAACCCAGAAATCTAAACCATTAAAAGATAACAAACATTGTTTAAAAGTCTTTGAAATCACAACCCAAATTCTTTAAAAGTCCAACTTTATTTCGTTTAAAATTTGAGCAGCACCTCCTTTGTAAAAACTATCCCCAAAAATGGGTACAACATAAATAAAAATAAAGCATCCCAAACGGGAGCAAATACACGCTCAAAGACGGAAAACAACCACCACAACAAATATATGACGCCGAAGCGAAGAAATAAAAGACGATAGAAAGGAAACTGTATAAAAGAAAACAAGTCACAAATAATATACAATATCGTCCTCACCAAGTCTCTAAGTCAACAAGAAAATATAGTAGATGGAGAGTACAAGGATACAACGAATATACAATACAACAATACGGATAACCACAGAACCCACCTAAGAAAAACTGCACACTATGAGCTGAAGCGGTATCCGCAGCAAAAGATGATCAGATAGGTGAATAGCCTGCCTCGACTACTATGGGGAACACCCTGCAAAACAACTGTGGCACAACGGGGGTGAGTTGCCAACTCATGAATAGTAAATAACATATCCGGGTAATCGCAAGTATGCACGTACAGCGTGAATCTAACATATGCAATTAATAGCAATAAAAGGTCATATGAATACAATAATCATGAAAGGTACACTAGCAGGTACAACTAATACATGAAGCAGTGCATAAACAATAAATGTGGAGTATGGAATGAAATATGTCATTTCTACGGAATCCTGACATCGTGGTAGAATCACAATCCATCAAGACAATCCAAATCCCAATTTCCTCAAATCAGCCACCAAATTGGCTCTCATATCATATAAGTCTCACAAATACCGAATGTACAATATCGAATAAATCTCATATATGCTGAATGTACAAAATCAGCAATCTCATATATATCCTGTATCAAATATCAAATGAATCACCTATATCCCAAATTCAATATCAAGTAAATCTCTAGTATCCTAAGTAAAATTGGATGAATAAATATGATGAAAACAATATGTCAAGCATCGACACAGAAATACTCAAATCTATACGGTCCTCGAATTGTAAGTGTCCGGTATCGACACCCGTGATCCACGTATCGGTCTTTCTCACATTTATACGTTCCTCGATCGTAAGTGTCCGGTATCGACACCCTTGATCCACGTATCCATTTAAAACAAATCTCAAGCGGATGCATACAAATATCAAGTAAAGAATAAATACAAATGCATGAATCAATACACATATATTAGCGTCCCATTCCACTAATATTGGTACAAGGGCATATATAACAGCGTCCCATTCCACTGTTATATATACAGGAGTAAAATTATCACAGACATCATATGAAATCCATGAATGTAATATATGCAACATGAAACAGTAATAAGAGCATATAAAGGAAAAAACGCTATTTAACATGAAACAAGTTAATATAAAATATCATGCGGTTCCTAATTTCTCCAATTCTAAATAACATCAAGTAAAGGTAAACATGTAGGTATAACTAATATATGTGTAAACATAAAGATATAGCAAGGTATATGTATTTACCTATAAGTAATGATGTAATATACACCATGGGTATAAGTGAAGTGTGTATGGAAGGTATACCTGTAGCTATGTCATGAAGTGTGTATGTACCTATCGCTAATGGTACAATACTCTATAGGTATACAGGTATGCTATAAGTCATATGCTATAAGAAATATGAATCAATGTCTCAATGTCCCTAACCAAGCAATATCATATCTATAAGTGGGTTGTGCGTGTCATGGCAATTATTGACGGTGTGTATGACATAAAATCAGTGCTCGTGCAACATGAGCCGTCAATAATAGTGCATTGTCCTAAGGATATTAGTCCAAGCACAACAATTAACTAAGTAGTAGGGTAAATGCACAATTCTAAATATGATATAGAATATGCGACAAGTCAAGTCATTTCTAGCCCAGACGCATAACGCCATGAGGGCGATTCCCCTGTAGATGTTAAATCTACTCACCAACGCTCCAAGCTCGGTGAAGTCTACCACCTGTTTCCCATTTTGTAGCAGTGTCCGAAGTCCCCGCCTGCGAACCTGCACCATTAAAACAAGTATATATTAATAACAGACCCAAAATACATACAAACTATATTAGACCGACCCAACAACATAAAACATACTCTCAAGTGTTCGTATTGTGGCTAACGCACATAGCGACACGACGAAACTAACCCAAGAGCAAAACCAAACAAAGTGCTCGATCCGTGTCATATAACGTATCGCGCTTAGACGTAACACAAGAAACTACCTAGGTGATCCCAGATTTCGCATACAGAGAAAACTCAACAACTAAACAAGACCAAAAACACCAAAACCACAGCAGACACCCATCCAGAAAATCCCAAACCCTAACTCCTACCCACGGACGATGTCGCCGGAATCCCCTTCAGACGTCGCCGGCCCTGGCCGGTGGGGTGAGTCTCGTGTCTCAGGTGGGGTCTTAGGTTCACTGGTACAACACAACAACTTTGTTTGTTTTTCTCGTACACTCTTCGGGTCACAGCAGATCCCATATGTCACAAATAGGCACTAAAAATACGATATTTGCACGAAACGACACCAAACGCTATCTAAACTAAAACTAACAAGCTAATCTACACTAAAAACACATAAACAACAGCAAAAGAACATTACCTACACAAAAGAACTCAAAGATCCAAGTTTTGCATGCTCCTAGGCATCCAAGAGGAAAAAACCAAAAAAGGATGTGATTTTTGATGAAATTTGTGAATAAATGAGTTGAATTTGGTGAGGGAATGAGAGTGTTCAGTTTAGGAATGAGGAGGTGAAGAAATATTGCTAAGGGAATAAGTGTGAGGGATAATGAGAGAAGAGAATAAAGAGAAAGAGAGAGGTGAGTGTAGGGTGAGGTGAGAGCTGAGTGTATCATGCATTAATTCTCACATTAATGCATTCAAACACACATTTCCACCTCTTCTCATCCAAACAAATATCTCTTCTTTCTCACCCAAAAGATCTAGAGAAAAGATTATGGAATGGATTAAGAAGAAGGATAAGATAAAGAGTTAAGTGTTAAGGTTTCTAAAAACAAGATTAGCACAAACAAATTCTCACATTTACGTGCACACGTGCGTGTATGCTCATAACAAATAATAATAAATTATTAATTAAATGTTATTAAATTGAGGAACCCGAATTGGTAAACTTTTTACAGTAAACCCGCATTAACGTCTAAACTAACACTAACTGAAATTTAAGGCGTTACAATCTCCCCCCTTATAAAAATTCGTCCCTGAATTTAAAATTCTCACTAAGCGTACCTTCAAAGGAAAGATTACAATGTCTCATATCTCGCTTGCAGCCTCCCAACTGATCGCCTCACTATATGGCTACGTCCAAGAAAACTCTTCACAGATGTCAAGACCCTTGACCGAAATTTCTCCACCTGCCGAGCCATTAACACAATTGGCCGCCGGTGAACGAAATGATCGCGTCCAAGCTAAATGGTCTGGTGCTGAATCATGTGAGAAAGGTCATGAAGGTATTTGCAAAGTATCAACACAAGGAATACGGGGTGAACACTCAATAATCTGGGCGAAAGTGCCAAATTATAGTCAACGAAACTAACTCGCTTGAGGATCTCAAAAGGACCTACAATCTTGGGATAATCTTCCCAAAACTCAACACGTCATTCATCGGAAAAATCCGCAGGAATACATGATCTCCCACTGCGAACTCAAGCATGCGACCACCATGGTCGGCATAAAACCTCTGTCCGCACAGGACTGGCATCATCCTGACCTGAACTAACTGGATCATTTCCGAAGTCTCAAGACTAGCCGGGGTCCAAAAATCCTACTCACGCAGAATCAGAAAGACAGACTGGAGATCGACACGACCTAACAGCTAAAACTAAAGGTTGCCAGTTGGAGTGCCTCCTTGTAACGTTTCAGAAATCGTTTTGCGAATTTTCCTGTTTTAGGGCAAAATTGTCGGTATTTTCTGTTTTAACCCGATTTCGATCAAACGTCCGTATAAACTTACCGGCACTTTTTTTTAGCTAAAATAAAGCTTGTGCGCGAACTTTAGGGGTATTTAGGAGATTTTGGCTCAGATAGAATTTTTCCCAAATAAAATATTATTTTAAGCGGTATTTTGTGCACGTAAATCGGAAATTTTTTCTCTTGTGAATAAATTTATTTTTTTGTCACCAGAATTATTTTAGAAGATTTCTTTTAAAATATCTAGATATTTTTTGGAGTGCAAAAGATTTTATTTTAAAAAGAAAAGAAAATGTGTAAAGGTGGCATATAGCATTTATTAGCATTTATTACTCTTTTTCCTAGCAATTTCTTCACAAAAAATTACAAAAATACCCCCCTCACCTCCTTGGCCGGCCCTTCCCTTCCCCTTGCTGCCCCTTATCATTTCCATCCCTTTTCTTCTCATTTTGCTTCAAAATAATCAAGAAATATCCAAATAAATTCTTAGAAATTCAAATAAAATCCAAAACCTTCATTCTTCTTCACAAAAGTTGCATGGATCTTCATTCAAAACATCATTTTGGAGGAAAAGATGATGAGTTTGGTTTCTTGGTTTTGATGTTTCGTGGAGTTATAAAACCCTAACCCTAATCCTTTTTGTTGTTTCTAAATTTCTAATTAGTATATTAATTGTTTATTTAAGCTTTTAATTTCATGTTTGAAATTCAAGACTTGATTGTTATGATAATATAGTTAGGGTAAAACTTGGTTTATGTGCTTAATGTTCATTTATAGAGTTAATTTGTGTTTTGGAGATGATTAACCTAGTAGGAAATGTTAATTTTTGCTAATGAAAACTTTGTTTAATTATGCAATTAACTTACTAGTTTTTACTAAAACATAATTAGCGAGTGTTAAAAATATAGGAATGGTTTTGATAGCTTAGTTAAGCTATTATAAGGTGTTTGTAATCGCTAGATATGCATTAGCTTGAAACTAGTGCGAAATATTGCGATAGGTTGCTTACTAGATTTCGGGGTTTTTCCGACGTGGGTTCGATTGGTCGTTGCGAGATTATATCTATTGTATTCCTCGTAATTTTTGTGTTGTGTTGCACGATCGGGACGATCGGGGTCCAGACTTGGTGTTTTGTAGTTTAGCGATCCCAATTAGGGTTTTTGGCCGGTATCGTGCGCGATAAATGCGCTAAGCGCGCAGTGTAATTTTCAGGGCGTTATTCTTGCGTTTTGATGTCTTTTCGTCGATGTAGGATTTTTGCTTATGTGATGTGTTTGTGAAATTTTAGGTTCGCAAGCGGGAACTTCGGACGCTACGACAAGGGAAAACAGGTGGTAGGCTTCACTTAGGCAGGAGCGTTGGTGAGTAGATTTAACATCTATAAGGGAATCGCCCACATGGCTTTATGCGTTTGGGCTAGAGATGTTATTTCTGTCGCATATTCTATTTCATATTTAGAATTGCGCATTTACTCTATTACTTAGATATTGTTGTGCTTGGACTAGTATTCTTAGGACACTGCACATATTATTGACGATTCATGTTGCACGAGCACTGATTGTATGCTACACACACCGTCAATAATTGCCATGTCACGCATAACCCACTTATAGATATAATATTGCTTGGTTAGGGACATTGAGGCTTTGATTCATATTTCTTTACGCATTAACATATTGCATACCTATATACCTACATGCTTACACACATGTTCTGACATACTTACATGCTAATTACCTGTATACCTATAGAATATTGTACCATTAGTGATAGGTACATGCACACTTTACGACATAGCTACAGGTATACCTTGCACACCTATTTCGCTTATACCCAGAGGGTATACTACATCATTATTTATAGGTAGATACATATATCTTACTATACCTTTATGTTGCACATATATCTGGTTATAGCGACATGTTTACCTTTACTTGATGTTATTTTAGAATTGGAAAGATTAGGAACCGCATGATTTTATATTAACTTGTTACAGTTAATTGCCGCTTTTCCTTTATATGCTCGCATTTCAGATTTATGATGCGTATATTATATTCATGGATTTTTGCATTGAGATATGGATTTTTCAGGATGTTTTCTGGATTTGGGGACCGTGGGAGTTCATGAAATTATGCATTATTTGAAAAACCCGATTTCCCTTTATATGATATTTCAGCAGCCACCATGAGATTTATCGGTTCGGATATATATAGCCCACGCGAGGAACGGAAGGGTCCGTGTGCGGGTACATGGTGGGGCCCGAAGGTACCCCGGTGCAAGAGTCGTGGAGTAGAAGATGAGTTAGTGGGGGAACCATACCATCCGGTGACATTACCAATGACTCAGCGGTTATCATGGGGATACCGACGGGAGTCATGTACGTATAGATACGTCGAGAGGCGAGGGTCAGAGCTAGGCACTCGAGCTTTCGGGATAGCGTATGATACGTACCTATCAGGGTGCCAGTCGTGGTGACAGCACCTGATAGACCTGCATTTCTGTGTCGATACTTGACACATTGGTTTCATGATATTTCTTTTTACTCCTTTGTATATATAACAGGGGATTAGGCCGCTGTTATATATGCCCTTACACCAATATTAGTGGAATGGGACGCTAATATATATGTATTGACATTAAATTATATACATCATCATATTTATTCATGCAAATATATTTAGGATGTTAGATTTTTACTTGATAATTTGATTTGGGATATAGGTGATTCATTTGATATTGGATACAGGATATTTATGAGATTGCTGATTTGTACATTCAGGATATAAGCGAATTATTCGATATTGTACATTCAGGATTTGTGAGACTTATATGATATGTGAGCCAATTTGGGTACTGATTTGAGGAATTGGGATTTGGATTTGTCTTGATGGATTGTGATCCTACCACGATGTCAGGATTCCGTGGAAATGACATATTTCATTCCATACTCCACATTTATTGTTTATGCACTGCTTCATGTATTAGTAGTACCTGTTAGAGTACCTTTCATGACTGTTGCATTTACATACCTTTATTTATATGCAATGATTCATGTATTAGTTGTACCTGCTAGTGTACCTTTCATGATTATTGCATTCATATGACTTTTTTTTATTTCTATTAATTGCACATGTTAGATTCACGCTGTACCTGCATACTCGCGATTACCTGCATATGTTATTTACTATTCACGAGTTGGCAACTCACCCCCGTTGTGCCACGGTGTTTGCAGGTGTTCCTCAGTATAGTCAGAGGCAGGCTATTATCACACATCTTGTCATCTTTTGCTACGGATACCGCATCATCTCACAGTGTGCAGTTTGCTTAGGTGGGTTTTGTGGTTATTCGTTGTATTGTATATTCGTTGTATCCCTGTACTCTCCATCTACTATTTTCATATTGACTTAGAGACTTGGTGAGGACGATATTGTATATTATTTGTGACTTGTTGTCTTTTATACAATTTCCTTTCTATCGTCTTCTATTTCTTCGCTACGGCGTCGTATATTTGTTGTGGTGGTTGTTTTCCGTCTTTGGACGTGGATTTGCTCCCGTTGGGGATGCTTTACTTTTTATTTATGTTGTACCCACTTTTGGGGTTGGTTTTTATAAAGGAGGTGCTGCCTAAATTTTAAAGGAAATAAAGTTGGACTTTTAAAGAATTTGGGTTGTGATTTCAAAGACTTTTAAACAATGTTTCTTATCGTTTCTTGTCTTTTAATGGTTTAGATTTCTGGGTTTTGGCTTTCTTTTACCGCTTTACGCCTGTAGACGTTGCGTAGTATTAGGGCCGTCACGTGCCAATTTCGGGTCGTGACAAAGTTGGTATCAGAGCGCTAGGTTTTTACCTTGCGGAGTGTAGGATGACCTTGATATGATGGACTATGTAGCTTAAGCAGAGTAACGTAGTGTGTGTATGTCTGCAGCATACTCACGATGCAGTACTCCGCCTAAAGTGACCTAAGTACAATTACTTGAAATTCCTTCCTTGATTATTCATATCCTTGTGATTCGATTTCCGTGTTCTTATCGAATCCTATCCCTATTTATAGCCTTTGCCGCCGACGACTATGGGGACTCAGTGAGGTGCAGCGAGGGCCGAGGTCAGAGTTGACTCGGGTGGGTCAAGGACTGACCAGGATGGCACGCTCGTTGCACAGGTGTAGACGGATCCGCCTTCGACAAATAGTATCGCTAGGCTTGTGGCAGAGATGCAGGACATGCGCCAGACGATGAGTTCATTGGTTGAGGCCATTCGAGCGCAGCGACAGGAGGTTTTCAACCCTGCTACCCAGTTGTTCCTTGCGATCAGCACACAGTATTCCGTCACCTACATAGCACCAGTGGATGCAGCCCTAGTTGACGAGACACGTATTCCTGAGACTTTGGGAGTTCCGGAACAGTGGAGGACTCATACCGGTGTACCAACCCAGAGACAGAGGACTAGTCGTAGAGATAGGTTTCGTGACCGTTGCGGGAGTAGCAGAGGTTTGGGACGAGGGGATTCGTGTTATCTAGATCAGCTGTTTGTTGTGTTAACTTCTGTCAGCGATTCTTTTGTTGCGCGACACGTATTTCAGTCGTATGCCAATCGGTTAGGAGATTCATCCGTCACTTGATCCTTCTAGAGATGTTGGATTTGACGTTCTCCTAGGCACGGACTGGTTAGTTACGTGCTAGGCGTCTGTGGACTACCATGAGAAAACAGTCAGGTTTGTTTTCCCGGCAAGTCAGTTCTTGTTGTGCAGGGGGACAGTGGTGCCGCCTCTCAGAGCTCGAATTCAGCCTTTTTCGCTAGTCAGCTTTTAAGGAGAGGATGTCGAGGATTCTTGGCGTTCATTCATGATACCGGAGCCACAGTGGGTTTGTTGGACCGGGTTATTATCGTGCGAGAGTTATCCAACGTTGTTCCAGATGAGCCGGCGGAGCTTAGGGAGCTTAAGGATCAGCTGTAGAGTTGTTTGTTGAGGGGATTGTGCGTCTGAGCATTTCGTATTGGGGAGCTCCTATTTCTGTACATCAAGGAGGAAGACGACAGTTTGAGGTTGTGTATTGGTGGATCGTCAATTGAGCTGGCTTACGGTGCTGACAGGTATCCTTTACCTCGCATTGACGATTTCTTCGATCAGCTCCTAAGTGCGAGACATTTTTTCTAAGTTTGTTTGGGGATCAGGTCATCATTGTTGCGAGTTCGGAGTGATGACATTCCGAAGACTGCCTTGTGTGTGCTACGGGCTTTGTGTGTGCTGGTGTGTCATTGGACTGACCAATGCCCTAGCATCATTCGTAGATGTGATGAACCGGATTTCTTCAAGCCGTTCCTCGACCAGTTATTGTTGTGTTATTTACGACATTCTGGTCTATTTAATGTGTCTTGAGGGTCAGGAGCAGCACTTGAGGATTTGATTTGCAGATACTGGGAGAGCCCCAGCGGTTTGCTAGATTCTCAGAGTTTTCCTTCAGGCTTGTTGTGTTGACTCCTAGGTCTTGTAGTTGCGGGAGACGGTTTTCGTATGGTTCCGAGGAAGATCGAGGACATACAGCTTTGTCCCAGACTTGTATATGGGACGGAAGTCCGCAGATTTTGGGCTTAGCAGGATTTTACCGCCGTTTCATGCAGGATTGCTAGTGTAGTGCTGCACCGTTGACTGGACTGACCTGAAAGGAGGTTTCTTCTTCTTTGGACTGAGGCATGCGTGCGGATTTTTTCAATAGTTGGAGATTCGGTTAACAACTGCACCAGTTCTTCTTGCTTTTTGGTTCGGGCGACTTTGTTGTTTTAACTGTGATGTTTCGCGAGTGGGGCTCGATTGTGTACTGAGGTGACACTATAGAGTTATCGCTTTTGCTTCCCTACATTTGGAGGAAGTACTAGCAGGATATTCCACTCACGATCTGGAGATAGACGCGGTGGTCTTGCGTTGGAGATTTGGAGACACTACTTGTTCGAGAGTCGTTTCAGATTTTCATGGACTATCAGAGCTTAATGTACACCTTCCTGCAGCGGATTTTGATTGTTGAGATAGTCTTCTGCAGATTCACAGTTCTTGTGCGATCGTGGAGCACAGCTTAAGTTCGTCTCTACTGAGGGGATAACTTGCTCATGTCCGCGCCCGAGCACTTTTCCTTAATCACTTTCGCGAGACACTACCCGCCGATGTTCATTCGTCAGAAATACTTGAGCATACTCGGCTGGGTAATGATTCGGAGTCCTTGATTTGTGACAAGGGTGTGATGAGTTTAGGGATGCGTTTGTGTACCTGATACTATTGGGTAGAGATGTGAAATCCTAGAGCAGGCACATCTGTCAACTCTCTGTACTCATTCAAGTTCCACCAGCATTTGACGTGACTTGTGAGATAGTTACGGGTGGGCAAGGATGTAAAGAGAAGTTTCGGATTTCGTTCCAAGGTGTTGTTTTGTTGTGTGTTTTGGTTGAGCATCTGAGACCGGCTGGAGAGTTGCGACCTTAAACCGTTTCAAAGTGGGAATGTGAGCAGATCTCCATGAATATTCGTTATGGCGTATACCCAGGTTTAGTCATGGTGTGACTCCATTCGGATGCTTGTTGTCCGGTTGTACTCAGTTTGCTCAGTTGTTCTTTATTAAGTTTGTGTGTTGCACGGAGTTCCTTCATGGGTCGTATCCAATGAAGGCACCCCGTTCGCTTGCCGTCTTAGGCAGGAGCTTCAGGAAGCCTTGGGTCCTGGTTGAGCTTTAGCTCCGTCTTTCCATCCGCAGGATGATGGTTTTGTGAGAGCGGGCTATACCGACTCTAGAGGTTATACTCGTGCATACGTACTAATTGTTGTCGGCAGTTGGGATCGTCACTTGCCATTGTTAGGACTCTCCTTCGATAGCAGTTATCAGGAGACATTCCAATTGGCAACCTTTAAGTTTTGTTTGTTAGGTGGTGTTGATCTCCAGTCTGTTTTTCTGACTCTGGGTAGTAGGATTTTTGGACCTCAGCTAGTCTAGAGACTTCGGAAATGATCCAACTGTTTCAGGTGAGGATGATAACAGTCCTGTGCGGACAGATGTCATATGCCGACCATGGTGATCGCAGGCTCGAGTTCGCAGTGGGAGATCATTTATTCCTACAGATTTTTCCGATGAAGGACGTGTTGAGTTTTGTGAAGCTTACCCAGAATTGTAGGTCCTTTCGAGATCCTTAAAGTGAGTTAGTTCCATTGCCTTTAATTTGGCACTTCCGCCCAGATTATTGAGTATTCACCCCGTATTCCTTGTGTCGATACTTTGCAATTACCTTCATGACCTTTCTCACATGATTCAGCACCAGACCATTTAGCTTGGACGCGATCTTTCATTCACCAGCAGCCAATTGTGTTAATAGCTAGGCGGGTGGAGAAACTTCGGTCAAGGGTCTTGCCATCTGTGAAGGGTTTTTCTTGGACGTAGCCCTATAGTGAGGTAATCACTTGGGAGGCTGCGAACGAGATGCGAGAGTTTAGTAATCCTCTCTTTGAAGGTACGCTTAGTAAAAAATTTTAATTCGGGGACGAATTTTTATAAGGGGGGAGATTGTAACGTTTCAGAAATCGTTTTGCGAATTTTCCCGTTTTAGGGCAAAATTGTCGGTATTTTCCGTTTTAACCCGATTTCAATCAAACGTCCGTATAATCTTACCGACACTTTTTTTTATAGCTAAAATAAAGCTTGTGCTCGAACTTTAGGGGTATTTGGGAGGTTTTGGTTCAGATAAAGTTTTTCCCAAATAAAATATTATTTTAAGCGGTATTTTGTGCACGTAAATCGGAAAAATTTTCTCTTATGAATAAATTTATTTTTTTGTCACTAGAATTATTTTAGAAGATCCCTTTTAAAATATATAGATATTTTTTGGAGTGCAAAAGATTTTATTTTAAAAAGAAAAGAAAATGTGTAAAGGTGGCATATAGCATTTATTAGAATTTATTACTCTTTTTCCTAGCAATTTCTTCACAAAAAATCACAAAAATACCCCCCTCACCTCTTTGGCCGGCCCTTCCCTTCCCCTTGCTGCCCCTTATCATTTCCATCCCTTTTCTTCTCATTTTGCTTCAAAATAATCAAGAAATATCCAAATAAATTCATAGAAATTCAAATAAATTCCAAAACCTTCATTCTTCTTCACAAAAGTTGCATGGATTTTCATTCAAAACATCATTTTGGAGGAAAAGATGATGAGTTTGGTTTCTTGGTTTTGATGTTTTGTGGAGGTATAAAACCCTAACCCTAATCCTTTTTGTTGTTTCTAAATTTCTAATTAGTATATTAATTGTTTATTTAAGCTTTTAATTTCATGTTTGAAATTCAAGACTTGATTTTTATGATAATATAGTTAGGGTAAAACTTGATTTATGTGCTTAATGTTCATTTATAGAGTTAATTTGTGTTTTGGAGATGATTAACCTAGTAGGAAATGTTAATTTTTGCTAATGAACACTTTGTTTAATTATGCAATTAACTTACTAGGTTTTTGCTAAAACATATTTAGCGAGTGTTAAAAATATAGGAATGGTTTTGATAGCTTAGTTAAGCTATTATAAGGTGTTTGTAATCGCTAGATATGCATTAGCTTGAAACTAGTGCGAAATATTGCGATAGGTTGCTTACTAGATTTCGGGGTTTTTCCGATGTGGGTTCGATTAGTCGTTGCGAGTTATATCTTTTGTATTCCTTGTAATTTTTGTGTTGTGTTGCGCGATCGGGACGATCGGGACCAGACTTGGTGTTTTGTAGTTTACCGACCCCAATTAGGGTTTTTGGCCGGTATCGTGCACGATAGATGCGCTAAGCGCGTAGTGTAATTTTCAGGGTGTTATTCTTGCGTTTCGATGTCTTTTCGTCGATGTAGGAATTTTGCTTATGTGATGTGTTTGTGAAATTTTAGGTTCGCAAGCGGGGACTTCGGACGCTACGACAAGGGAAAACAGGTGGTAGGCTTCACTTAGCCAGGAGCGTTGGTGTGTAGATTTAACATCTACAGAGGAATCGCCTGCATAGCGTTTTGCGTCTGGGATAGAGATGTTATTTCTGTCGCATATTCTATGTCATATTTAGAATTGCGCATTTACCCTATTACTTTGATATTGTTGTGCTTGGACTAGTATCCTTAGGACACTGCACATATTATTGACGATTCATGTTGCACGAGCACTGATTGTATGCTACAGACACCGTCAATAATTGCCATGTCACGCATAACCCACTTATATATATAATATTGCTTGGTTAGGGACATTGAGACTTTGATTCATATTTCTTTACGCATTGACTTATAGCATACCTGTATACCTACATGCTTACACATATGTTCTGACATACTTACATGCTAATTACCTGTATACCTATAGAGTATTGTACCATTAGTGTTAGGTACATGCACACTTTACGACATAGCTACAGGTATACCTTGCACACCTATTTCGCTTATACCCAGGGAGTATACTACATCATTTACTTATAGGTAAATACATATATCTTGCTAAACCTTTATGTTACACATATATATGGTGATAGCGACATGTTTACCTTTACTTGATGTTATTTTAGAATTGGAGAGATTAGGAACCGCATGATATTATATTAACTTGTTACAGTTAATTGCTGCTTTTCCTTTATATGCTCGCATTTCAGATTTATGATGCGTATATTATATTCATGGATTTTCACATTGAGATATGGATTTTTCATGATATTTTCTGGATTTGGGGACCGTGAGAGTTCATGAAATTATGCATTATTTGAAAAACCCAGTTTCCCTTGATATGATATTTCAGCAGCCACCATGAGATTTATCGGTACGGATATATATACCCCACGCGAGGAACGGAGGGGTCCGTGTGCTGGTACATGGTGGGGCCCGGAGGTACCCCGGGGCAAGAGTCGTGGAGTAGACGATGAGTTAGTGGAGGAACCATACCATCCGGTGGCATTACCAATAACTCAGCGGTTATCATGGGGATACCGATGGGAGTCATGTACGTATAGATACGTCGAGAGGCGAGGGTCAGAGCTAGGCACTCGAGCTTTCGGGATAGTGTATGTTACGTACCTATCAGGGTGCCAGTCTTGGTGATAGCACCTGATAGACCTGCATTTCTGTGTCGATGCTTGACACATTGGTTAAATGATATTTCTTTTTACTCCTTTGTATATATAACGGGGGATTAGGCCGCTGTTATATATGCCCTTACACCAATATTAGTGGAATGGGACGCTAATATATGTGTATTGACATTAAATTACATACATCATCATATTTATTCATGCAAATATATTTAGGATGTTAGATTTTTACTTGATAATTTGATTTGGGATATAGGTGATTCATTTGATATTGGATACAGGATATTTATGAGATTGCTGATTTGTATATTCCGGATATATGCGATTTATTCGATATTGTACATTCAGGATTTGTGAGACTTATATGATATGAGAGCCAATTTGGGGGCTGATTTGAGGAATTGGGATTTGGATTTGTCTTGATGGATTGTGATCCTACCACGATGTCAGGATTCCGTGGAAATGACATATTTCATTCCATACTCCACATTTATTGTTTATGCACTGCTTCATGTATTAGTAGTACCTGTTAGAGTACCTTTCATGACTGTTGCATTTACATACCTTTATTTATATGCAATGCTTCATGTATTAGTTGTACCTGCTAGTGTACCTTTCATGATTATTGCATTCATATGACTTTTTTTTATTGCTATTAATTGCACATGTTAGATTCACGCTGTACGTGCATACTCGTGATTACCTGCATATGTTATTTACTATTCACGAGTTGGCAACTCACCCCTGTTGTGCCACAGTGTTTGCAGGTGTTCCTCAGTATAGTCAGAGGCATGCTATTATCACACATCTTATCATCTTTTGCTACGGATACCGCATCAGCTCACAGTGTGCAGTTTGCTTAGGTTGGTTTTGTGGTTATTCCTTGTATTGTATATACGTTGTATCCCTGTACTCTCCATCTACTATTTTCATATTGACTTAGAGACTTGGTGAGGACGATGTTGTATATTATTTGTGACTTGTTGTCTTTTATACAGTTTCCTTTCTATCGTCTTCTATTTCTTCGCTACGGCGTCGTATATTTGTTGTGGTGGTTGTTTTCCGCCTTTGGGCGTGGATTTGCTCCCGTTAGGGATGCTTTACTTTTAATTTATGTTGTACCCACTTTTGGGGTTGGTTTTTATAAAGGAGGTACTGCCTAAATTTTAAAGGAAATAAAGTTGGACTTCTAAAGAATTTGGGTTGCGATTTCAAAGACTTTTAAACAATGTTTCTTATCTTTTCTTGTCTTTTAAGGGTTTAGATTTCTGGGTTTTGTCTTTCTTTTACCGCGTTACGCCTGTAGACGTTGCGTAGTATTAGGGCCGTCACGTGCCAATTTCGGGTCGTGACACTCCTGATAACTGCTATTGAAGGAGAATCCTAATAATGGCAAGTGACATCCAACTGCCGACAACAATTAACACGTATGCACAAGCATAACCTTCAGAGTCGGTATAGCCCGCTCTCACAAAACCATCATCCTGTGGATGGAAAAGCGGAGCTAAAGCTCAACTAGTACCCAAGGCTTCCTGAAGCTCCTGCCCAAGACGGCAAGTGAACAGGGTGCCTTCATTGGATACGACCCATGAAGGAACTCCGTGCAACGCACAAACTTAACAAAGGACAACTGAGCAAACTGAGCATAACCGGACGACAAACATCCAAATGGAGTCACACCCTGACTAACCCTGGGTAGACACCATAACGAAATTCGTGGAGATCTGCTCCCATTCGCACTTCAGAACGGTTAAAGGTTGCAACTCTCCAGCCGGTCTCAGATGCTCAACCCAAGCACACAACAAGACAGACACCTTGAAACGAAACCCGAAACTTCTCTTTACACCATTGCTCACCCGTAACTATCTCACAAGTCACGTCAAATGTTGGTGAAACTTGAATGAGTACAGAGAGTTGACAGATGTGCCTGCTCTAGGATTTCGCGTCTCTACCCAATAGTATCAGGTACACAAACGCGTCCCTAAACTTAGCACACCCTTGTCATAAATAAAGGACTACGAATCATTACCCAGCCGAGTATGCTCAAGTATCTTAAACGAACAAGCATCGGCGGCCAGTGCCCCGTGAAAGCGATTAAGGAAAAGTGGTCGGGCGTGGACATAAGCAAGCTGTCCCCTCAGTAGAGGCGAACTTAAGCTATACCCAACGATCGCACAAGAACTGTAAATCTGCAGAAGACTATCTCAACAATCACAACCCGCTGGAGGAAGATGTACATTAAGCTCTGGTGGTCCGTGAAAATCTGACACGACTCTCGAACAAGTAGTGTCTCCAAATCTCCAACGCAAGACCACCGCGGCCATCTCCAGATTATGAGTGGGATATCTTGCTTATACTTCCTTCAGATGTAGGGAAGCAAAAGCGATAACTCTTTAGTGTCACCTCAGTACACAATCGAGCCCCACTCACGAAACATCACAGTTAAACAACAAGGTCGCCCGAACCAGAAGCAAAGAAAGAACTGATGCAGTTGTTAACCGAGTCTTCAACTACAGAAAAACTCCGCATGCATGCCTTAGTCCAAAGAAAAGAGACCTCCATTCCGGTCAGTTCAGTCAACGGTGCAGCACTACACTAGCAATCCTGCACGAAACGGCGGTAAAAATCTGCGGACCTCCGTCCGTACCCAAGTCTGGGCCAAAGCTGTATGGCCTCGATATTCCTCGGAACCATACAAAAACCGTCTCCCATAACAACAAGACCTAGGAGCCAACACAAACAAGCCTGAAGGAACACTCCGAGAATCTAGAAAACAGCTGGTGCTCTCCCAGTAGCTGCAAAACAAATCCTCAAGCGCTGCTCCTGTTCCTCAAAACACATTGGATAGACCAGAATATCGTCAATGACACAACAATGACTGGTCGAGGAACGACCTGAAGAAATCTGGTTCATCATATCTTCTAATGCTGCTAGGGCATTGGTGAGTCCAATGACACCACCAAACACACAAAGCCCGTAGCACGCACAAAAGCAGTCTTCGGAATGTCATCACTCCGAACCCGCAACAATGATGACCTGATCCCGAACAAACTTAGAAAAATGTCTCGCACTCAGGAGCTGATCAAGAAATCATCAATGCGAGGTAAAGGATACCTATCTGCACCGTAAGACAGTTCAATTGACGATTAATCAGTACACAACCTCCAACTGCCGTCTCTCTCCTTGACGAACAGAAATAGGAGCTCCCCCAATGCGAAACACTCAGACTCACAAGCCCCCCAACAAACAACTCTGCAGCTGATCCTTAAGCTCCCTAAGCTTCGCCGGCTCATCTGGAACAAAGTCGGAAAACTCTCGCACGAAAGGAAACCGGTCCAACAAACCCACTGTGGCTCCGGTATCACGAATGAACGCCAAGAATCCTCGACATCCTCTCTTCAAAAGACGACTAGCGAAAAAGGCTGAATTCAAGCTGTGATAGGCGGCACCACTGTCCCTCTACACAACAAGAACTGACTCGCTGGGGAAAAAAAACCTGACTATTTTCTCGCGGTAGTCCACAGACGCCTATCACGTAACTAACCAATCCATGCCCAGGAAAACGTCAAATCCAACATCTCTAGAAGGATCAAGTGACGGACGAATCTCCTAACCGATTGGCACACGACTGTAATACGTGTTGCGCAACAAAAGAGTCGCCGACAGAAATTAACACACAAACGGCTGATCTAGCTAACATGACTCTCGTCCCAAACACGGCACAAAGGAGTAAAACAAACAAGTGCATCAAAAGAACATACGAATTAAGAATACCTGAAAACTCTGCATTGGACGCCCGCGCGTCCCGATGAGTAGAAGCAAACTCTCGTGTCTGCCCCCTACCCGCAACTGGCTGAAATCTTCCTCTGCCAACCTGTCCCCTCTGAGCGAACCTTCCGCGTCCACGACCTCTCTGAATATGACCCTGACGCAGTGCTAAGGAACAATCCCTGATGAGGAGATGAAGGCTCCCGTACCAGAAACATCCATGCGTCGACTGCTGACCCTCCTGGGGATGAGAGCTGAACGACTGTCCACGTCCTAAGCCTCTGCTACTCTCGCGATGGTCACGAAATCTGTCTCGATGACTAGGCCTCTGTCTATGGGCTGGTACAACGGTACGAGTCCTCCACTGTCCCGGAACTCCCAAAGTCTCTAGAATACGTGCCTCGTCAACTGGGGCTGCATCCACTGGTGCCATGTAGGTGACGGACTGCTGTGTACAGATCGCAAAGAACAACTGGTTAATAGGGTTGACAACCTCCTGTCACTGCGCTCGAATGGCCTGAACCAAAGAACTCATCGTCTGGCGCATGCCCTGCATCTCTGCCACAAGCCTAGCGATACTATCTGTCGAAGGCGAATCCGTCTGCTCTTGTGCAACGAGTGTACCATCCTGGTCAGTCCTCGTCCCACCCGAGTCAATCCTGACCTCGGTCCTCGCTGCATCACTCTGAGTTCCCATAGTCATCGACGAGAAAGGCTATAAATGGAAAAAGGATTCGATAAGAATATGGAAATCGAATCACAAGATATGAATCATCAAGAAAGGAATTTCAAGCAATTTGTACTTAGGTCACTTTAGGCGGAGTACCGCATCGTGAGTATGCTGCAGACATACACACACTTCGTTACTCTGCTTAAGCTACCTACTCTATCATACCAAAGTCATCCTAAACTCCGAAAGGTAAAACCAAGCGCTCTGATACCAACTTTGTCATGACCCGAAATTGGCACGTGACGGCCCTAATACTACGCAACGTCTACAGGCGTAACGTAGTAAAAGAAAGCCAAAACCCAGAAATCTAAACCATTAAAAGACAAGAAAAGATAAGAAACATTGTTTAAAAGTCTTTGAAATCACAACCCAAATTCTTTAAAAGTCCAACTTTATTTCGTTTAAAATTTTGGCAGCACCTCCTTTGTAAAAACTAGCCCCAAAAATAGGTACAACATAAATAAAAATAAAGCATCCCCAAACGGGAGCAAATACACGCCCAAAGGCGGAAAACAACTATCACAACAAATATACGACGCCGTAGCGAAGAAATTAAAGACGATAGAAAGGAAACTGTATAAAAGACAACAAGTCACAAATAATATACAATATCGTCCTCACCAAGTCTCTAAGTCAATATGAAAATAGTAGATGGAGAGTACAGGGATACAACGTATATACAATACAACGAATAACCACAAAACCAACCTAAGCAAACTGCACACTATGAGCTGAAGCGGTATCCGCAGCAAAAGATGATCAGATAGATGAATAACCTGCCTCGATTACTCTGGGGAACACCCTGCAAAACAACTGTGGCACAACGGGGTTAGTTGCCAACTCGTGAATAGTAAATAACATATGCAGGTAATCGCAAGTATGCACGTACAGCGCGAATCTAACATATGCAATTAATAGCAATAAAAGGTCATATGAATGCAATAATCATGAAAGGTACACTAGCAGGTACAACTAATACATGAAGCAGTGCATAAACAATAAATGTAGAGTATGGAATGAAATATGTCATTTCTACGGAATCCTGACATCGTGGTAGGATCACAATCAATCAAGACAATCCAAATCCCAATTTTCTCAAATCAGCCCCCAAATTGGCTCTCATATCATATAAGTCTCACAAATACCGAATGTACAATATCGAATAAATCTCATATATCCTTAATGTACAAAATCTGCAATTTCATATATATCCTGTATCAAATATCAAATGAATCACCTATATCCCAAATCCAATATCAAGTAAATCTCTAGTATCCTAAGTAAAATTGCATGAATAAATATGATGAAAACAATATGTCAAGTATCGACACAGAAATACTCAAATCTATACGTTCCTTGAATCGTAAGTGTCCGGTATCGACACCCGTGATCCACGTATCGGTCTTTCTCACATTTATACGTTCCTCGAATCTTAAGTGTCCGGTATCGACACCCTTGATCCATGTATCGGTTTAAAATAAATCTCAAGCGGATGCATAGAAATATCAAGTAAAGAATAAATACAAATGCATGAATCATTACACATATATTAGCGTCCCATTCCACTAATATTGGTGTAAGGGCATATATAACAGCGTCTCATTCCACTATTATATATACAGGAGTAAAAATATCAAAGACATCATATGAAATCCATGAATGTAATATATGCAACATAAAACAGTAATAAGAGGATATAAAGGAAAAACCGCTATTTAACATGCAACAAGTTAATATAAAATATCATGAGGTTCCTAATTTCTCCAATTCTAAATAACATCAAGTAAAGGTAAACATGTAGCTATAACTAATATATGTGTAAACATAAAGATATAGCAAGGTATATGTATCTACCTATAAGTAATGATGTAATATACCTCCTGGGTATAAAAGAAGTGTGTATGGAAGGTATACCTGTAGCTATGATATGAAGTGTGTATGTACCTATCGCTAATGGTACAATACTCTATAAGTATACAGGTATGCTATAAGTCATATGCGATAAGAAATATGAATCAATGTCACAATGTCCCTAACCAAGCAATATCATATTTATAAGTGGGTTGTGCGTGTCATGACAATTATTGACGGTGTGTGTGGCATACAATCAGTGCTCGTGCAACATGAGCCGTCAATAATAGTGCAGTGTCCTAAGGATACTAGTCCAAGCACAACAATTAACTAAGCAGTAGGGTAAATGCGCAATTCTAAATATGACATAGAATATGCGACAAGTCAAGTCATTTCTAGCCCAGACGCATAACGCCATGCGGGCGATTCCCCTATAGATGTTAAATCTACTCACCAACGCTCCAAGCTAGGTGAAGTCTACCACCTGTTTCCCCTTTGTAGCAGTTTCCGAAGTCCCCGCCTGCGAACCTGCAACATTAAAATAATAAAACAAGTATATATTAATAACAGACCCAAAATAAATACAAACTATATTAGACCGACGCAACAACATAAAACATACTCTCAAGTGTTCGTATTGTGGCTAACGCGCATAGCGACACGACGAAACTAACCCAAGAGCAAAACCACACAAAGTGCACGATCCGTGTCGTATAACGTATCGCGCTTAGACGTAACACAAGAAACTACCTAGGTGATCCCAGATTTCGCATACAGAGAAAACTCAACAACTAAACAAGACCAAAAACACCAAAACCACAGCAAACACCCACCCAGAAAACCCCAAACCCTAACTCCTACCCACGACCGATGTTGCCGGAATCCCCTTCAGACGTCGCCGGCCCTGGCTGGTAGGGTGTGTCTCGTGTCTTAGGTGGGGTCTTAGGTTCACTGGTACAACACAACAACTTTGTTTGTTTTTCTCGTACACTCTCCGGGTAACAGCAGATCCCATATGTCACAAATAGGCACTAAAAATACGATATTTGCACGAAACGACACCAAACGCTATCTAAACTAAAACTAACTAGCTAATCTACACTAAAAACACATAAACAATAGCAAAAGAACATTACCTACACAAAAGAACTCAAAGATCCAAGCTTTGCATGCTCCTAGACATCCAAGAGGAAAAAACCAAGAAATGATGTGATTTTTGATAAAATTTGTGAATAAATGAGATGAATTTGGTGAGGGAATGAGAGTGTTCAGTTTGAGGAATGAGGCGGTGAAGAAATAATGCTAAGGGAATAAGTGTGAGGGATAATGAGAGAAGAGAATAAAGAGAAAGAGTGAGGTGAGTGTAGGGTGAGGTGAGAGGTGAGTCTATCATACATTAATTCTCACATTAATGTATTCACACACACATTGCCACCTCTTCTCATCCAAACAAATATCTCCTCTTTCTCACCCAAAAGATCTAGAGAAAAGATTAAGGAATGGATTAAGAATAAGGATAAGATAAAGGGTTAAGTATCAAGGTTGCTAAAAACAAGATTAGCACAAAAAAATCCTCACATTTACGTGCACACGTGCGTGCATGCTCATAACAAATAATAATAAATTATTAATTAAATATTATTAAATGTGAGGAACCCGAATTGGTAAACTTTTTACAGTAAACCCGCATTAACGTCTAAACTAACACTAACCGAAATCTAAGACGTTACAAACAGGAAGTCCCTGGCCAGGGCTGCTGAGATTTACTGATAAATGTTATCTGTAGTTTCTCGATCTGTTATGAGCCATATATCGGCATGACTTATTGAGTTATTGGGGTCGACGATTCAATCTCTAGACTCGATATGCAGCATATCTGACGAAGAGACCGGACTGTACGGTAAGTTTTGCCAGTTGGCTTGACGGGAGTTTTGACAACTTCGCTGGTTTTCTTCTGATCGCTCAATACCCGGGTGGCCGTTACGTTTAGCTGACCGCTTTCGGCTTGTGGGCATTTGATATGATCATCACCTACTGCCGGCGTATTGACGAGTGTTAGAGTCCCACAATAGAGTTTCCTAGTGTAATCCCGCGGCGGCGCCCCGGCCGTCGATCCGACGCCGGAAACGCGGAAACAAAAACTTTGCAAAACTTGCAACCGGCACCACCGCGCACTTATCACCCGGATCGGGCCATTAACCTAGCTAACTAGCAAAAAAGAAAAGAGTAGAAAAGTATACCAAGCGATCCGTGTCCTTCGGTCTTCGTCTCCACTCCGATCTCCCGCAGAATCTACGTCCATCATCGTCTCGTCGGAAAGGGCACCACGTAGCCGGAGTCTTTTACGGGCTCCCACCTCTTGACCGAGGCAACTCGGGCGCGAAGTTGGCTAGCCGACGCGTCCAAGGGATGCTGTAGAATAGTGTAGTAAGCAGGTCTCTTTGGGGTTTACGAGGTTGTCATGTTGGAGGAATTTTGCACAAAGATATTCATGGATGCTTGAGGGAATAATGGAGCATCCATGGAAAATGAGCTCGGCCACAAGATGAAATGTGCTCACTGTGAAAAACAATGAAGCAAGCTCTCATATTTGCTCACTTGAAAACAAGTAAGTAGTGTGCATAAATTAATACCATGCAAAAGAAATTCACTCACAAAGCAACAGCACACTCTCACAAAAAGGAGGGGGACCCACGAAATTCATGAATGAATTATTCCACACCAATTAAGCTCAATGCCACCTAATAAAATAACTCAATATAAAACCTCACCCCTCTTCAACAGTGGCCGGCCCCTCTCCGTTTCATGGGTGGGAAAAAGAATTAAAATCTAAAAGGAAAATAAAAGATAATGATCATATACCACATCCACCTCAAATCCTAAGCCAAATCAACAACCATCAAATGAAAAGCAAATGAAATGGACAAGAATGGAATCTCATGATGATGAAGCCACACTCATGCAAAGAAACCCCTCACAAAAATGTTAATTGCAAACTTGCAATTAACACCCTCCAACGAAAAGTCCGACCGGGAAGGAAAAAGAGAAAACCGGCCGGAACGGAATGCAAACTGGCAACCCCAGAAAACCGATCCTGTAATAAATTACAGGAAAACCCCGCTACTACAAATACATGCCCGCATTTGTATTCCCACTGAACACAAATGCAAAGAGACAAAACTACACTATCAAATACTAAAATCCGGCTTAAGCCAAAGCCGGCTAGTAAAAACCGTCCGATCACGATCCGTGCAATACCGCACGTATCTGATCGAACCCTGCCATATCTCCATACGGCCTCTACAGCGTTTCGCCCGAAACTTGAGTAACTATCTGTGTGGTGGACTCTAAAGACTCGTCAATACTATGGCTGTGGATTTAACCACTAGCACGTCAGAGGTATTAGCCATACGTGAAGGGCCACCAGCTATTGACCAAAAGGGACGTCGATGAGTGAACTCATCCTGACACCCTACTGAGCCTGTCAGTGACAATATCCGTACAGTCCGGTCCGTTCGTTTATGAGCATCGCATGGCGGGCCTAGGGGGTTGGTAAAAGTCAGACCCCCAAAAGCGGTACAAGTCGTGTCGGAGTGTAGCCCAGAACACCCTGAGATACTACTGGAATACCTACCAGCAAATCTCCTGCCTTGGCCAAGGACTTTTCATGTTCTGGCTCTCCTAGACACAGCACGACCTTACCCCCAATACCGGGAGAGACGAACCCCTGCAGATCCGCTCACTGCCTCCATATGGCTCGGGACTGTACCCAACTAAAACCTGTTTGCACGACTCCTTTGATCCGTGGTAGGGTAGTAATCAAAGCACAGTGGGAACTCACACGAGACAAATGACGATCTCAGGTCGATGAACTAACCTGTACACATGTCACCAGGGAACTGCTATCTGACGTCTGGTATAATCCCAACTAGCAGGTTCCCGGCGAGTCCTGTCCGGTGTACTCATAACCCAATGAGCACCTGTATACATCTTAGGTGAACCAACTAACACCAATGGCTTGTGAGACCGGCCACCGCCCCTCGTCGGGGTCTCGACTGTATACACTAGTCTACTCCGGAGTATCGATGCCCTATCTCGAAACTCCCATGACTAGGGACCTTTTAAGGATGTGCTTATAGACCCCAGCTCCCACTTATATGATCGTCCTCATACTGGTGGAAGTCAAGCAAGAATCCTAGGGGCTTTATCAACGTGTAATAGCGACTTGAAAGGTCACCTAAAGCAGTACACGATGATAAAGATAAACCAGATAGCATATTATCATCTCGAGTAAGACTGTCCTACTAGGACAGGTCCTCCCCTCAATCATTGCAATCACGTGCCTGTGATCCAATAATTGACTCTGAGGGCACTATCTCCAACAATCTCCCACTTGCACTCGAGGCTAATTATTGCGATGTCGCATACTCACAGCCCGTGTTATACCGAACACCCAACTCCTCTACTAGTCAGTCTCACAAAGCTCGTTTGCGAAACTATTGCGTTCGAGGAATAGCCTCAGTGAGTGGATCCGCTTTGATGTTTCTTTCTATGTCTCTCTATATCTCATGTTCGCAGAGAAAACTATCTCCCGAAATGAGCAATACCTATCCTAGAATGTCTGGATGTCTGATGGGACCTAGCTCATAAGTGAACTCCAAATCCAAACTTCTTAGACTGTATCGTCAACTGAACTTAATCAGTATCCTGCGCCATGCCTTCCCTCAGTATCCACCTGGACCACCTGTCCAAAATACTGCCCCTCGTCAGAGGGAAAACTATAACTCTGATAGCCACTCTGCCATCCAGGTCACCTTGGAAGCCTGGAATGATAACCGTCTCCTAAAGGAGGCTGCCGTTATCAATTCCTTAGAACATCAACTTATGTTCTAAAACTGCTTCCGATTGTTTCTCCAGGATTAGATCAATATCAACTTATTGCACCTACTGCAAGAACAACATCTGGTGTGGTACTTGACATCTCATGATTGACTTAATTGCCTAAGCAAGTGATCTGTCAATCATGCGTATCCCTCTCCCCTTTAGTCTGTAAGACACCTTTAGAGAGGGTGACTCCATTACTTGCAGGTACACTACCGTGCCAGGAGTCGTCCATTCTAAATACTCATAGAATACGGTCAAAGTACCCAGATTGGGAAACCACCCAAATCTAGATCTAAAACCATAGATCTAGTAACCAGAATGTCTGATATTATATCCAAGTCCTATGTGGAGAAACCACTGTGTGACGACCAAAGTATAACCTATCGTAGTATAGGAATATCACTTCCTACTCTGTGTATGTCATCAAATACCAGGACATCACACCCTACTACCTTCTTAACAGATCCATCCCCTATTCTGATGAAGTCAAACCTATGACTGCCACATCAGAAATAGATGATCTATCTCCGCTATATCTGCTCTAGTCTATAAATAGACATAAGCCTAATGTCCACCAATGCTTCCGCTGCTCCCACTGACTATGACAACCCTCTGGCAGAGTCATATACACGTACAGTTCTAAAGCAAGTTTAGAACGACGCTATACTCATCCTCCCGCCGGGTCTCGCAGCCTGGAACAACAGCAATGGCAAGTGTGGGTAAACAAGAACCTCCCTGCCACCGTCCTTGAGCATACCGAAGTACCTCTCGAGTGCCTGAGGTTACCCACCATATCTGCGGAGTGGCCAATGGAATGTCAAACCAGATTGAATCTTTAGGATCTTATGAAATCTTCAGTAATCGTTTGTGGTTCTGGAATCACTTCCAGTTCTACCATACTCCCACTACTGTTTTTCTGAAAAAATCCATTTTTGATAAAACTGTGGCGAGTCAAGAACAATATCACTATTGATCTTCCAGATGGTAGAAAGTCAACCCTCGTCATAGCCCGGGTCAACCCACAAACAGACATTACTGAAACGTGCCTTGAGTTGTCCAGAGTCTGGTTTTAAGCATAAGCCGGACAACTCCCCGTATCTTAACAATATCAAGATATGAACTGTTCTATATCCAAGAAACAGAGGCACTGATTTAATTGAACCAGATTCAAATCATGCAGCTGTCTCCAGTGCATGTCAACTAAATGGAAGAGAGACCGATCAGCGTTACTCAATTTAGGAGTACTTCCAATTATGAGTAACCTGAAAGAAAAGTTAGTTCTCTTAATCATTACTATCAACTGAATATCATTCACAAGTATCTACTCTTCGATCACCTTGAAGAATCCTGATACTTGCAACACCTGGTTCTCTACTTTACTCTTATACCTATAACTCCTCAAAACTTAGACCCTGTGTTTCTACGAAATACATGTCTAAGAACTAGAGAAGTTAAAAGTAAACAGAATATAGTACGAGGACTAACCCCTCTGTCCTAATGGACACTGGACAATATACAATACTCTATATAAGTCCCCTGAGTCTGGTGACTCATTCACTGTGTGTCGTAGGTTGAAAACTATACTTTTGGTTAAGAAGAATTACACCGCTGTTCAATGCTCCTTGCCTAACCATCCACTGGTATAGGTAAATGTCATAGACATAATTTCAAAAAGATATGTCTCACTCTATAAAAATAGACGTACAGATATATCAATTTAAAATTGGTGCACAACAACGGATATTCAAAACCAAATATTTGCCGATCGGCAAATAACCCAGGTGGCTTCCTCAAATATCACCAATTCCAACGAATCCCGATATAATGAGGATGGTCACCTAATTCCTAATAACTTACTCCCCTTCATCATCTGTAAAACCATACAGATGTAAGACTCATACCTGGTAAATACATACCCTGGAGCAAGTGCCTAATTGGGAAATCAGTTTTCATTTAACAGTACACAGTGAAACTGAAACATTGAGATGTTTCGATGGGGTACCCTGGTATTCTTAGTAATGTCTCTTCCATTATCCAGATTCACAACTATAGCTGTATAATTCTTTGCCACCTCTCCAAATCCCTTTATATGTCTTTAGTCATTACCTTCTATACACCCCTTTAGGCCAAATGGTTTTCTTCTTTCCCTACCGTTCGGCACCAGCCTATGGTTTGGAAGAAGACTATCCAATAAGCATAATGGGTGTACTGTCCTAGTCCTAGGAGCACTCGCAATGCGAGAGAAGGTGAGGATAAAAGACAACCGAATGAACTTAATTCATAGGTGATTTAGGATTGACAAAGAAGTACATGGTTAGGTCGTGAATAGCAGTCGCAATTTACTTTGCCCTCTTACTAATCCCTTGCTTTGTCTGAACTTAATACCTTCTGTACACCGTTTAGGCTAATTGGCTTTCTTCATTCCCTACCGGTCGGCACCAGCCTAGGGTCTGGAAGAAGACTATCCAATTTGCGTAATAGGTGTACTACTCCTAAACCAAGGAGTACTCGCAACCTGAGAGAAGGTAAAAGGAAAAGACAACTGAATAGTCCCATTCGTTTTCTCCAGAACCTGAAACCATCCTCAAAGTCCTTCGAGTTCGTATATAACCATACGATGGTTTTGTCCAATGGAAGTGGACGTTCGTAGTAACACGGGGTGTCCCGGAGAAAAGGGTAAAAGTAGGAGTGGCAATGAGGTCTGCAACTCTGACAATCCAAAAGCCAGTGTTAAGAAGGTTCGGTCAACTTGGTCACTGAGTCATAGTCTAGGGTCGGGTCAATGGTCGCTGCCAAAAAGAGAGAGAAGAAACACTCAGCGTGCACTCTAACCTAGATCAGAATGGTTATCACTTTATCTAATCTGGAAACCTCCCACTGTAACGTCAAATTCTTTCCCAAACCTGAAAGAAGAATTAGCCGGGATCACCCGAGGAGTAAACCAACTCATCAGTGGGAATCGGGATCCAACTATCATCGCATGATAACGTGACGGAATCCGCTCACGCTATCAAACTCCAGAAGGTATGCGCATATCTGGCAAGTTTCAGTTCTTTTGAAACTCCCGATGTAGATTTCTACCCCATGCTCTTATGACCTTGACTTTGGCCAACATATCATAAGTCACATGTCAAGTTCTACCCGTCATTTTCCTGGTTAATTTGAACCCACCCGTACCTACCCTTGACTTTGGCCAAAATGGCAGTACGACTGTCCCAAACCAACGCATCTATCTATGCTGCATATGAATACCCAACAGCTACCAAACACTGTGCCTTGACTTTGGCCAACATACACAGCATGAATACTATTGATTATCCATATGAAACGACGGAGGGCTACGAATGGTTTCTGGAGAAAACCTTTAACGTAATGAACTTGATATCGTTGAAGGAACTGATAGCTTTATAAAAATATAGTGATGACAACCTTTGCTAAAGAGGTCACTCCCGGTGAAGGGATCTCGGCTCTTTCCCTGTAGAATGAGGTGCAGGATATTCCAAATGAATACCACGATGCAAAGCAAAAGTAATCGGCTATAGTGAAGTTAATGCCCTGACGCAAACTTTTGTCCAAGGGGTCACTCCCGGTGAAGGGATCTCGGCCCTTGCCTCGTCGACTGAGGAGCAGGATATTCCAAATGAATACCACTGTGCAAAACAAAAGAGAACGCCCTTGCAATAACAGCTTTTTGAAAAGTGTTCCAACAACATCAGATTAGGTTTGTTTAACTTGCATTGATCCGAATCAACGCAGTCCCATCAATTGATCACACCATAAAAGAACGAAAATATACTGATGTATGTATATGCCATCCGCATTCGCCACTGGGTCCCGTCATCACCCGTTAGGTTAGCTAACTAACGACAGAGCGGGGACTGGACTAGCGCGGATGCAAAACATATACAACATCTACTAGTATATATATAATATATAATTTTCGCTCAAGGCGTGATAAACAATGCAGCAGCACAGAAAAGTACAGCAATACAGATCAATACAGATATCTGGGATCCCCGGGTTTCACAGAGCCGCTACTGAAACCCGACGTTCCCCTGGTCGTATGGATAGACTGTGCAATGAAAACCTAGACCCCTACGGGCGCGGCAAGTTACCCGCCAAAACCTGAAGCGAGGCAGCCCCCTTCAGCACCGTGAATGGACCACCCAGCACTTCACGGAATCCGGTAACTTGGGCACCCCTCCTGGGTCAACCCTATACCCCCTACGAGTGCGGCGAATAGCCCGCCAATTCTAGAGTGAAGCCCCTCCGTCTCAACGCCATGAGATGCGGGCTTGTTGCCCTCCAGAACCCGGCTACCCGTGCACCCCTACACGGGGTAATCCTAGTACAGAAAGTAAAATATACATACAACGGGTATATCGACCGCAACCTGGTCGTGCCCCAAAATAATAATACAAACAGGCAGTGACGGCAGTCCACATGTCGGACGCTCGCCCCGCAATATAAAATGTACATAATAAAACAAAACTGTACTAACACTGCAACCAGGCTATCCCCCACGACCATCCGCAACAACACAGCACAATCACAGAACATCAACGTGAATGTCACGTTCGCAAATCCGTCTAACCGGGCTATAGCAGTTAGACGGGATTTACCGATCAAGTGGCATTCACGGTCGCAGATATAAAGTAAATACTGTGAACTGGCATGTTTAAAATATCCGATCGAACAAATTTTATCAAGTGGGACCCAAGCAGTACTGTAGCACTTACAGAAAATCTGGGCCCAAAAATAATGTCCCAAAAGCCCTATTTCCAAGTCTAAAGCCCATCGGGAAATTTTGGTGCAATGATCACCCCTTCCCACCGCGGAACCGCGGCCAAACCAGGGGTTTGGCCGCGTTTCCGCGGCCGTACTAAGAGATCACTGCATCAAATTTTACCAGATGTCTTATAATTTCATGCTTGTGTTTCTGCAGTGACCAGAAAAAATTTTGGAGCTTGAAAAAATTTCGACAGAAACATGAAGTATGAAAAATACGGTTTTTGGGATTTTCGTTCGATCGAGTTCTAAACACACTAGACCATGCTAGGCTAAGTTAATGGCGTGGCTCTGATACCAATGTAAGCCCGCGGCGGCGCCCCGGCCGTCGATCCGACGCCGGAAACGCGGAAACAAAAACTTTGCAAAACTTGGAACCGGCACCACCGCGCACTTTTCACCCGGATCGGGCCATTAACCTAGCTAACTAGCAAAAAAGAAAAGAGTAGAAAAGTATACCAAGCGATCCGTGTCCTTCGGTCTTCGTCTCCACTCCGATCTCCCGCAGAATCTCCGTCCATCATCGTCTCGTCGGAAAGGGCACCACGTAGCCGGAGTCTTTTACGGGCTCCCACCTCTTGACCGAGGCAACTCGGGCGCGAAGTTGGCTAGCCGACGCGTCCAAGGGATGCTGTAGAATAGTGTAGTAAGCAGGTCTCTTTGGGGTTTATGAGGTTGCCATGTTGGAGGAATTTTGCACAAAGATATTCATGGATGCTTGAGGGAATAATGGAGCATCCATGGAAAATGAGCTCGGCCACAAGATGAAATGTGCTCACTGTGAAAAACAATGAAGCAAGCTCTCATATTTGCTCACTTGAAAACAAGTAAGTAGTGTGCATAAATTAATACCATGCAAAAGAAATTCACTCACAAAGCAACAGCACACTCTCACAAAAAGGAGGGGGACCCACGAAATTCATGAATGAATTATTCCACACCAATTAAGCTCAATGCCACCTAATAAAATAACTCAATATAAAACCTCACCCCTCTTCAACAGTGGCCGGCCCCTCTCCGTTTCATGGGTGGGAAAAAGAATTAAAATCTAAAAGGAAAATAAAAGATAATGATCATATACCACATCCACCTCAAATTCTAAGCCAAATCAACAACCATCAAATGAAAAGCAAATGAAATGGACAAGAATGGAATCTCATGATGATGAAGCCACACTCATGCAAAGAAACTCCTCACAAAAATGTTAATTGCAAACTTGCAATTAACACCCTCCAACGAAAAGTCCGACCGGGAAGGAAAAAGAGAAAACCGGTCGGAACGGAATGCAAACTGGCAACCCCAGAAAACCGATCCCGTAATAAATTACAGGAAAACCCCGCTACTGCAAATACATGCCCGCATTTGTATTCCCACTGAACACAAATGCAAAGAGACAAAACTACACTATCAAATACTAGAATCCGGTTTAAGCCAAAGCCGGCTAGTAAAAACCGTCCGATCACGATCCGTGCAATACCGCACGTATCTGATCGAATCCTGCCATATCTCTATACGGCCTCTACAGCGTTTCGCCCGAAACTTGAGTAACTGTCTGTGTGGTGGACTCTAAAGACTCGTCAATACTATGGCTGTGGATTTAACCACTAGCACGTCAGAGGTATTAGCCATACGTGACGGGCCACCAGCTATTGACCAAAAGGGACGTCGATGAGCGAACTCATCCTGACACCCTACTGAGCCTGTCAGTGACAATATCCATACAGTCCGGTCCGTTCGTCTATGAGCATCGCATGGCGGGCCTAGGGGGTTGGTAAAAGTCAGACCCCCAAAAGCGGTACAAGTCGTGTCGGAGTGTAGCCCAGAACACCCTGAGATACTACTGGAATACCTACCAGCAAATCTCCTGCCTTGGCCAAGGACTTTTCATGTTCTGGCTCTCCTAGACACAGCACGACCTCACCCCCAATACCGGGAGAGACGAACCCTTGTAGATCCGCTCACTGCCTCCATGTGGCTCGGGACTGTACCCAACTAAAACCTGTTTGCACGACTCCTTTGAGCCGTGGTAGGGTAGTAATCAAAGCACAGTGGGAACTCACACAAGACAAATGACGATCTCAGGTCGATGAACTAACCTGTACACATGTCACCAGGGAACTGCTATCTGACGTCTGGTATAATCCCAACTAGCAGGTTCCCGGCGAGTCCTGTCCGGTGTACTCATAACCCAATGAGCACCTGTATACATCTTAGGTGAACCAACTAACACCAGTGGCTTGTGAGACCGGCCACCGCCCCTCGTCGGGGTCTCGACTGTATACACTAGTCTACTCCGGAGTATCGATGCCCTGTCTCGAAACACCCATGACTAGGGACCTTTTAAGGATGTGCTTATAGACCCCAGCTCCCACTTATATGATCGCCCTCATACTGCTGGAAGTCAAGCAAGAATCCTAGGGGCTTTATCAACGTGTAATAGCGACTCGAAAGGTCACCTAAAGCAGTACACGATGATAAAGATAAACCAGATAGCATACTATCATCTCGAGTAAGACTGTCCTACTGGGACAGGTCCTCCCCTCAATCATTGCAATCACGTGCCTGTGATCCAATAATTGACTCTGAGGGCACTATCTCCAACACCTAGTTCAGGCGAAAAGATGTGGTGTGCATATGAGATATGCGCGGGGACCCGATTAAATGCGAGTATGGGATTCCGTATATTAATCGGGCGTTTTTCTATTGGTCGGGTCGTATGTGATATGACCGATTTGTTAAATGAATTGTTGATTTAACATTTGACTTTTAGACCTTTTCTTTGTTGATGTATGCATGCATGTATGCACATGATGATGTGCATGGACACATACATACATACATTGTATCATGGTTGTTGATACACATATGGTGGCAATGCAAGACTCACATGGTTATATATATATATATATATATATATATATTTGTGTTAAAGTTAAAGATAATTCACTCATGGTTGATATTTATCTACTTTGACTAAACATGACCTAACTTTTAACCTTGAGTTAATTTTCTTTTGGCTTTTAAACTCAATGATAAATATCTAGATAATAACTAACCATGGTTTGAAGAGATAATGATTTAATATTTATTATTCATTCTCATCTCATATTATTATTCATCACAAAACACTTTGAGCTCAAGCTTTGTCATTTTCTTCTTCTTCCTCTCTCTCTTGAGATTTTCTTTGAGTGAGGTAGTAAAAAAAGAAAGGGTTTTGATTAGAGAATACAAACCACATCATCATTCTACACACATCTAGCCCATTTGTGTACGGTGTTTGCTACACTTCTTAGAAAAATCAAGTAACGCAAGGAGCATTGGGCAAAGGGACTTCGGGTGGATCATCGTGGACGAGGAAGGACTCTAGCGATCCGTTCCAAACTCTCAAATGTCTAAGGAGTCACCAAGGGAGGTCTACAAAGGTTTTAATCTCTACACTTAGTGATAGTTTCTTATTAGTATATGATACTTTGCTTGTTACACTAAATATTCTAGTTAAAGATTCATGGTTAGTTTACTTAGCACCTTTAAAATTCTAATTGTGGCATGTGTGATGCTTCCAAACCCTAGATGAAGTGCTAGGTAACCCCAACAATGGTATCAGAGCCAAGCTAGAGCTTTAGAGTAACCTAAATGACATTAAAAACCTCGAACGAACGAAACGTGTCGCCCGAATCATGCTCTCTGGAAATTTTTCAAAAAGTTGGATTTTTTCACATTAAAAATAATCAGAAAAACGTGCAGGGAATTGTATGGGCCCACAGGAAGAACGAAGACCTAACTTGACCTAACGACCGCGGAACCTGGGCCAAAATGTCATTTTGCGGCGGTTCCGCGGCATCGTTGGTGAGGCGTGGACTGTGCCTTCTTGTGTAGGCCCATATGATCTTATAGCCGTCTCTGGTGTATTTTAATATTGCTTAAGTGTTGAGATTTCTGAGAATATTTTGGGTGATTGATCATTCGATCGAATGTTTTAACTGCGCCTAGTATTTGAGAATGTGATACAATAATTGGAATCTACAAATTTGTTTGTTGCATGTAAATCTAACATTTCGGTCCCGGGTATAATCGGAAATATTATTGAATTATCCGACTTAATTTGAAAAGTGTTTTCATGGATGAGACCTAAATGTGAGCTTTTCTTTGTTGGACATGAAATCTTTAATATGTGATATCTCGGGTTTATGATGTCTAAGGGCAGTTATGATTCCAATTGTTGTAGTTTTTCAATTTCTTTTCTGCGACCGTAAGTGTAGTATGTGGTGTATCGCCGATTTTGTTGCTATACATCGACGACAATCGGGGTATGCATATTTACTTACGTTGATGATATTATGTGTTGCTGAGGTATGATGTGCAGGATTGTCGTGATTGAATAGCCGAGGGTTTATGTGAGATGAGAGTTTTTATTTTCATTCATGTAAATATCAAATGTATGTAATATTCTTTCATTTGGGGCACTTCCGGGTTGAGAATGATGTCGCCATTATTGTATATTATTTACTTTTTCGCATTAGGATAGTCCCAAGGAGGGGAGCACAAGTGACCGGGTTCTAGGGTTCAGAGGGAGGCTATCTCGAGGAGGCAAGACCGGGTCTCCTAAACTCTAGAATTGGTAGGTTCACTTGCCGCTCTCGTAGGGGTCTAAGGGTGTGGGCTTGGCTATTCATCGCGACCGTGGAATCCGTATTTTCTATTGTTGGCTAAATACAAAATACGGACATTCTGAATATCCTTTTATTTTCATATGTGCTTCTGCTGTTGATATTCTGTGATGTGATTACTTAATATCTGAGACGAATGGATTATTATTATATATATGATATATAATAAACGTTGGTTATGTTTTCCACCCATGCTAGTCCCTCCCCGCTATGCCGTTAGTTAAGTAACCTAACGGTGCATAACGGGACACTGTGGCGAATGCGGATGGCATAAGTGTACGTTCTATTTTCATTTCTTTTCTGTGATGGCTTAGGAACTTAAATGATGGGACTACATTAATAAGATTAATGTAAAGAAAAAGAAACCTAAAGATGTTGTAGAATCGGATTTGAAACCAACTCGGCTTTTTTTTTTGAAAAATGCAAGTTTCAAAAGATGCGGAGCTTATGCCACTCCTTTTCTAAACTGTTTTGATTCTACAACAATATCAAGTTCAAAGTGTTAAAGGTTTTCATAAAAAACCTTCCGCAACCTTCCGTCATTTTAGGAAGCAGACTACTTAGTATTCGTGCTACGTATGTTGATCATAGTCAAGACGTAGTGTACGGTAGCTAAGTGATGTGTTCCTACAAAGCATATGATGCGATCAGTTAGGACATTCATGTGATTATGTTGATCATAGTCAAGGGTCATATGTGTGGGTCTAGTTAATCATGAAATGATGGGTAGAACTTGACTAGTGCTTATGATATGTTGACTATAGCCAAGGTCATAAGCAGCTAGGGGTGAAAACCATATCAGGAGTTTCAAGAGTTGAAATTTGTAATGAGATTGCATACCATCTATATGACAGTTGGATCCCGATCCCACTGTGAGTAAGAGTTGCTCCCAGGAGAGTTTTGCACTTTACAATTAGCTAATCCAGTAGGTGTCTAGATAGGTGTTAACGGGGTTTGACCTCTGGGAAAACGAGGTTTATTTTAATTAGGTCCGTGCGAAAGCACGGGGAACCTCCCTCAAAGTACCGATACTGGCCTGGCTGACCGGTTAGCGAAACTGTAGAATGTAATTAATCCTGGCTAGTTTTCTTTTCAGGTTTTGAAAGAAAATTTGATAAAAGCAGTGGGAGACATCAATTAAATAAGATAATAACCAATCTAATCTTTACAAGAGCATTTCGCTGAGTGTGTTCTTTTCTCTCTCCTAATGGCGGATACCGATGAAGGGACTTAAGCTTCTTTTAGAGAAAAATAAACTGACAAGACCAAATTATAAAGAATGGTTGAGGAACTTGAACATTGCATTCACATATGATAAAGTATCATATGTCCTCACTGCCAAAGCCCTACCCGTCCCAAGACCTAAATCATCTGTTTCGGATAGGGAGATCCGAAAAACATGGGATATTGATTGTAACACTGCCAAATGCCTCACACTTGCTTCTATGGACAGTTTCCATCAGAAGCAGCATGAGAAGATGGATATTCAATCCATCTTTCTTCATACAAAGGAGTTGTATGAAGAGCAATCTCGGACTTTACGATACGAGGCATCTCGAAAGTTGTTTCAGATGCGAATGGCCCCCGGTACATCAGTAGGAGAACATGTTCTGAAGATGATTGGTCTTATAGAAGAACTCGAGGAACTGGGATGGACCATGGATAATGAACAATATACAGATATTGTTCTGCAGTCACTCCCCCCTGCCTTTGCTCCGTTCATAGTGAATTTCAATATGAACGATTTGGAGAAATCATTGCCTGAACTTCTCAATATGTTGAGAAGTACAGAGAGCACGCTTAAGACAGTGAAAACTCCCGCTATGCTTGCTGGGCCATCTTCCTCTTTCGTCCCAAAAGCTAAGGCGAAGGGAAAGAAGAAGAAGAAACCCATCAAACCGAAAGGTGGAGTTCAAAAGGCAAAGGGGAAAGACAAATCTGGGGCCGCGGGAAGTGGAAAAGGAGAATGTTTTTACTGCCACAAGTCAAGACATTGGAAACGCAACTGTCCTGTGTATCTTGCTGATCTCAAGAAGAAGAAGAATGATGATGCTTCTGCTTCAGGTGTGTTTGTAACTGAAAACTGTTTTTCAATAAACTCTGCATCTTAGGTATTAGATACCGGTTCTGGTTCTCACATCTGCAATTGTATGCAGGGATTGAGAAACAATAGAGTTTTGAAGACTCGTGACTATACTCTGTGGGTTGGAAATGGTTCCAATGTACATGCTGTATCCGTAGGAGAGTATCATCTGCGGTTGCCTTCAGGTTGTATTATGGTTTTGAACCCATGTTATTATGTAACTAGTATGCTATGTAATATAATATTCGTTTCTTTGTTGGACAATGAAGGATATCATTTTGTGTTGCATAATAATGTTATGAACATTAACTTGAATCAATAGTTGATTGGGTATGGTACACTAAATAACGGTATTTACGTCCTGAACCAACACACAGTCTTCAGTATACAACATACTAATAAAAGAACGTTTTCAGATATAAATGAAGCTTTTCTTTGGCATTGTAGACTTGGTTATATTAATGAAACAAGACTAAAAAAGCTACATAAAGATGGATATTTGAATCCTTTTGAATATAAAACTTATGCGACTTGCCAGTCTTGTATCAAAGGTAAAATAACCAAAACTCCGTATACTGGACACGGAAAAAGAGCTGTGGAACTCTTAAGCCTCATACTTAGTGATGTATGCGGGCCAATGTCTACACATGCAAGAGGCTGTTTTTCATACTTCATTACTTTTACTGATGATTTCTCAAGATTCGGACACGTGTTTTTGTTAAAGCATAAATCCGAAGCTTTCGAGAAATTCAAGGAGTTTAAACTTGAAGTGGAAAAACAAACGGGCTTGAGCATCAAGAAACTTCGATCAGATCGAGGTGGAGAGTATTTGAGCACAGAGTTTTCAGACTTCTTAAAAGAGAATGGGATTCTCTCTCAGCTCACTCCTCCTTACACACCACAGCACAACGGTGTGTCAGAACGGAGGAATCGTACCCTATTAGATATGGTACGGTCCATGATGTGTAATGCTGAGTTACCGCTTTCCTTTTGGGGACATACATTGGAAACAACAATGTATCTGTTAAACATGGTTCCAACCAAGACCGTGTCTACCACTCCATATGAGATATGGTATGAAAAGAGACCATCTCTTAAAAGAGTTAGGATATGGGGTTGTCCGGCTTTTGTCAAAAAGCAGAATCCATACAAACTCGAGACACGATCGGTCATGTGTAAATTTGTGGGATATCCAAAACATTCATATGGATATCTATTCTACCACAAGGAGGAACAGAAAGTGTTTGTTTCTCAGCATGCCGCATTTTTAGAAAATGAGATTTTTACAAATGGTACTGATGACAATGTGGTAGAACTAGAAGAGGTTCCAGAGACACAAATTGCTCAGGACGAATTGGTTGAAACTGATGTTGCAGTAGAATTTCAAGAACCTCAGCCGCTCCGGAGATCTAGTAGAACTTCTTGTTGGATATGTATGCCCTAGAGGCCATTATTGTATAGTACTAGTTTGTATAATACATTTTGGAGGCTTGGGATATATATACGGGTTTACGACAGTCTTGCTCGATATAGTAGTATGCTACTTGGTTTGTTTCTATCTTAATATGTGTATATGTTTCTTTTAACATATCGCTAATACATATTGATGGAGTCCTTAGGATCTTTGCTTGACTACCGGCATTGTGATGGCGATCACACTAGTGGGGGCTGGATAGTCTACAAGAGCATCCTTATTTTGGTCCCTAGTCGTAGGATTATCGAGACAGGGCATCGATACTCCAGAGTAGACGGGTGCATACGCTTCTCGTCCCAGCAGGGGAGATGGTCTGTCCCACAGCCATCAGTACGTCGTACTGGAGATAGTATGCAGGTGCTCGTTAGGTTACGAGTACACTGGACAGGACTCATCGGGAACTGTTGGTTGGTATTATACCAATCGTCAGTTAACAGTTCCCAGGTGACATGAGTACAGCTTAGTCCGTTGACTTGACACTGTCACTTCGCCTCAAGTGTATTCCCACTGTTCTTAGATTACTACCCTACCACGGCTCTATTGTGTCGTACAAACAGGTAGTAGTTGGGTGCAGTCTCGAAGCACTTGGAGGTAGTGACGGTTAGACATGATTCGTCTCACCCGGTATTGGGAGTTGATATCGCGCTGTGTCTAGGAGAGCCATTACACATAGTCGTCCCTGGCCAGGGCAAGCGAGATTTGCTGGTAGTGTTACCAGTAGTTTCTCAGGGTGTTCTGGGCTACACTCCGACATGACTTGTACCACTATTAGGGGTCTGACGTTTGCCACCCCCTAAGCCCGACATGCGATACTTTTAGACGAACCGACCGGACTGTACGGAGATTGTCACATTCAGGCTCAGTAGGAGTTCGGATGGGTTCACCTCGTCAGTTTTCTAATCGGCATCTACCTGGGGACCGTTACGTATAGCTAGTACCGCTTGCAGCCTGTGGTTAAACCCACTGCCAGCGTAGTGTAGAGCCTTTAGAGTCCCACACAGAGGGTTATTCGCCTTTGGGCAAAACAGAGTAGAGGTCGCATGGTTTTGCGACGGGGTTCGTTCACATCCGCGCACTTGTGCACGTTTGGTGTTCGAGCAGTTATTACTAGAAGGCTTTGGTTTAAGCCAGATCCTAGTATTTGTTTTTGGATTGGTTCTGTCTCAGTGTATCCGTGTTCCTCGGAACACGGATGCGGGTGTGTATGCACAGTTGACAGAGGCAGAGGCAAAGACAGAGGATTCTCATTAGTTTCCAAACCATAATGAGAATGAGAAATATGATTAATAATATTAATTAAGGATAATTGTGCCGTGATTAGGTTGACCATTTGACTTTTGTTGACTTGTTGACTTTGGTTGACCGGTTGACTATTGTTGACATGTTGACCATCATCATTTCATTTCAAAGATCCTTCTTGTTTCTTGCAAATGCATTAAATAATGAAATGATAATGGTCATTCATAAACTAACCATCACAATTTCTTAATTATTATTATTATTATCATTATTCTTATTTTGTGAGCATGGTTGTAAAAAAATTCCAAGCTCATTCTCTCTTGTTCTTTCTGTTTCATGTTTGGAGCTCTCCCTCTTCCTCTCAAAGCTTAAGTGTTCCATGTGTTGGAAATCATAATCACTTGAGACAAAACTATCAAGACTCATCTCTACTCTTTCTAGGGTTCTTTGTCTAGCAAACCAAGCACTCTAGTTACCTCTTGGTTGAGGTAGGAGCTCAAGGTAAGGCCCTCGGGTGGATCTATCTTCGGCAAAGGGAAGACGACGAGGAGGAGCCGTCTACGCAACTACAAGGAGCAAGCAAGAAGGAGAGACACAACAAGAAGAGAAGGAGTTCAAGATCTAGGTATAACCATTCTACATAGTAGCTAGAACTTGTAGTTAGTGTGTTAGTTTTTGTTTAGCAAAGATCCTTCATGGATGCTCCATGTTACCTTATGAGAAAATTTTGATTTTTACCTATTCCGCCTCCCCGAAAGAACCGGGGTGGTTAACATGGACCTAACAGTGGTATCAGAGCCTAGCTAAACAACAACTAACTGTTAGCAAAGTGTTTAGAACTTCGATCCGGAATAAATCCCGAAAACATGTCAAAAAAACCCATACATTCTGCCGATTTTTAAAACTGCTCTAAAAATTATTCCACATGCTTGAAAATTACAAGCAGGGTTTTTTAGGAACAGACAAGAAAAACGAGCCGCTGACTCGGTCAAAGCGCCGCAGAAGCGTGGCGAAACCATGCGTTTCGCCGCGGTTCCGCGGCCGAGTTGACTCGGCCGTGACTCGGGTTTCCTGCAGTTCCTTCAGTGTTGTGTTTTGGGATTTTTAAGATGGCTTGTTTCTGCCTAGATTTTTCAGAGAACAATGTTATGTTTGGGGTAGTTACAAATTGGTATTTTGATCGAAGTTCTATAAACTTTAGCTATTTGGTTATATCTGTAATGTGATATATGCACTGAACGTCGACTAATCGCTATACGTCGATTAGTGGGGGTTGTGCATATCTGTGATTTGTAATGTTGTTAGACTGTGTATATGAACTTGTTGGATTGTCGCGGATGAATAGCCGTGGTTTTGTGAGATGAGAGTTTCTTTATCTTTCATTTGATGTAATATGTAAATTGATGTAATATTATTTTTATGGCCGCACATCCGGGATGAGGTTGTAGCCGCCATTGTATATTATTTCTTTTACTATTTTTGCTCCTAGGATAGACCCAAGGTGAGGTGCACAAACTACCGGGTATGTTGAAGTGCTGAGTGGCCTACTCACGTTGTTGAGGGAGGCTACTTCACTTCGGGTATTTGGAGGGTAGTTTGCCGCACCCGTAGGGGTCTAGGGTGGGGTTTGGCTATTCATCGCGACCGTGTAATCCGTCTTTCGTTGCAGGCTCGAACAAAACGCGGATTCCTAGTATATCCAATGTGTTCATCTGTGATCTGGAATGGCTATCATTGCATCTGACGAATGTATATATCTATATATGATATCTAGTAGGCGTTGCTTATGTTTTGCATCCGCGCTAGTACAGCCCCCGCTCTGTCGTTAGTTAAGTAACCTAACGGGTGATGACGGGGCCCCGTGGCGAATGCGGGTGGCATAAGCGTACGTCATATTTTCGTTGTTTTCTGCAATGGTAGGATTAACTGATGGGACACATTATATTAATGCAAAGAAAAATAAACCAAAAAGACATTGTTGGAATAATTTTCAAAAAGCTGTTATTGCAAAGACGTTATCTTTTGTTTTGCATAGAGGTATTCGGTTATGAATGCTCAACACCTCATTCGACGAGGCAAGGGCCGAGATCCCTTCATCGGGAGTGACCCCTTGGACAGAAGTTTGCGTCAGGGTAATAACTTCACTATAGTCGATTATTCTTGCTTTGCATCGAGGTATTCAAATTGGAATATCCTGCACCTCATTCGACGAGGAAAGTGTAGGGTTCCTAGGCACTCCCAAGAGGTCTCACAAGGCATCGACCATGCCAAATTCAAAAAATCTAGGTGCCGAGAGACCCGACTACGGATCGTTTGCTAGAAAACTAGGCGAAAAAGCTAACTAGTTAACAATTAACTAAGAGATACGGAAATACAACCTATGTAGATCCGGTGCTCCACCTCCACGGCTCCGCAACGAGGTCCTCTCCGCTGTCCAAATCAAATCCGGGCTCTAGCATCGGCTTCGTCGGAGAATGGGCAAGCTAGGTCGTCGATGTCCAATGCCGAAGATGATCTACGTCGAAGCATCGCAAGATCAAGCTCTCACTTCACCAAGTCATGAAACTTGTGAAGAAAACACACTCTACTACTTGGCAAGAGGTAGAGGATGAAGAAATAGGAAGTGGGTAGACTTTAGAATTGGATTTCTCACTCATTTCATCAAGTTGCCATTGATGGTCAAGCTTTTCTTCAAAGAAGAAATGAAGAAGAAGAAGAGCAAGAAGAAGATGAAGTATTATGATAAGAATTAATTTAATTAGAAAAGAAACTCATTCTTATCATAACATGACCATGGTTAGTTGTAGAGAGTGAACTAGGGTTAGTGGAGTGGTTAGGGTTAAGCATGAGACAAAATGGTTAACTAAGTCAAAGCTTCATGAAGATTCATGAACAAAACAAAATAGCAACCATTTTCCCCCTTTTTTTTTTTGCTTTTAATTTTCTTTTCCAAATGAATAACTAATAAATAAATAAATGAAAAAGAAAACATAACCCTAACCATTCACAACCATAGTTTAATCTTTACACTTAACCAATTTAGCATGCATCATCAAACATGATACAATCATGTGCACAAAATCATATCGCATATATAATGCGCACACTCGAGTGAGAAAATCCGTTTTAAAGTGAACCGATACTAGTTAATGCAAAGTAATATATCAAATATACAATTATGCATTAAATCATTAAATCAACACTTGATTCAATGATCCGGTCATGTCGCACACAACCGACTAGTATACAATGTATCGGCTTATCGAATCAACGCTTGAATCGATAACTAGGTTATATCGCATACAACCACTCGATACATTCATCGCGAGAATGGAATACGGTATCACATACACGCATTATTCTCGGTCCTGCACATATCTCATATGCGCTCCTATTTCGTTTCGCTTGAGCCAGGAAACCTCTGTGTAGGACTCTAAAGACTCGTCAATACGCCGGCAGCAGATGATGATCATATCAAACACCCACAAGCCGCAAGCGGTCTGCTAAACGTAACGGCCACCCGGGTATTGAGCGATCTGAAGATCGACGAGCAAGCCCGCTCACACTCCAGTGAATCCGACCAGTAACACTACCGTACAGTCCGGTCTGATCGTCTGATATGTCGCATATCTCGCCTAGGGGTGGTAAACGTCAGACCCCAATAGCTCGATAAGTCGTGTCGATATGAGGTCTATAACTGTTCGAGAAACTACTGGTAACACTTACCAGTAAATCTCAGCAACCCTGGCCAGGGATTTCCTGTTATAGCCAATCGAACACAGCGCAACATCAACCCCCTATACCGGGAGAGACAAATCCCCTCCTATCGCTCATTGCCTCCATGTGACTCGGGACTGTACCCAAAAACCACCGTTTTGCACGCCCTCTTGGACGTGGTAAGATGGAAATCAAAGCACAGTGGGAACCACACAAGACTCTATGACGATCTCGGGTCAACAGACTACTCTGTACCAGTGTCACCAGAGAACTGCCATCTGACGTGAGGTATAATACCATCTGGGAGTTCTCGGCGAGTCCGTCCAGTGTACCCAGTCTCTACTGAGCACCCGTATACCATCTCTGATGTCAAACACCAATGGATATGGGATCATCCATCGCCCATCTGTATGGGTCGAGAAGGTACACGCTAGTCTACTCTGGTATATCGATGCCCCGTCTCGATACACCCACGACTAGGGAATTTGAAGGATGTACTTATGGACTACCATGTTCCCACTAGTATGATCCGCATCATAGTCCAGGTAGTCAAGTACAGATCCTAAGGGCTTTACCAACATGTAACAGAGAGACAATCAGTATACACGTTAAGATAAAGTTCAACCAGATAGCATACTATCATGTCGAGCAAGAAACTCCTCCCTATATACGTCCCAGCATCCACTACAATATACATCCTATGTACAGTAATGGCCTCTAGGGCATACATATAACTAACAATCTCCCACTTGCACTAGGGCCATCTGTAGCAGTGGTTGCAGTATCTCATACTCAACCATCCCATAAAAGTCTCTCTCTGGGAAAAGGCCTTTCGTGAGTGGATCCGCTGTGTTGTCCTCTGAGTCTACTCTCCTAACCTCGATCTCCCTGGAGATCAACCATCTCCATGATCAAGTGATACTGCCTTAGAATATGTCTGAATCACTGATGGGATGGGCGTTCTATGGCATAAGCCACAACTCCATTGTCACACAATGGTAGGAACGTAGTTCATCTTATGAACCAATATACACCCAAACAGCCTCTTTGGTAGCATCTTAAGTAGCGATGTATCGTGCCTTTATCGTCTAGTATGTCACGGTATCTAGCTTGGAACTCTTCCAACATACCGTCCCTTTACTGAGGGTACAGACAATGCCTGCGACTTACATTCAGTCGTCTTTATCACCCTGGAACCCTTCCAGTGATTCTCCTCAGGATCGATTGACACCATCTCACTACATCTAGTGAGTATCCTAACATCCATTTAGATCTATCTCATAAATCCAAAATCCAGGATTTAGTAGGTATCATTTTAATCCTATATGGAGAATCTTTGTGATAAGCGGAGATTGATCGAGCGTAGCATAAGAAACTCCTTTCTTATCAAGAGTATGTCAACCACGTACTCTACGAGGATCGTCACCATACTCCCTACTACCTTTTTGTATATACAAGGTTCATCTACCATTTTGATGATGTCAAACTCTTTGACCGCTTCATCAAAACAGATGTTCCAACTCCGCCATGCCTGCTTTATCCTATAAAGCATCTTGCACACGTTTCCGCTGCTCCCACTGTCTACGAAGCCCTCTGGCTGTGTACTTACAGACGCTCTCTTCTAAATCATCATTTAGAAAAGCAGTCAAGACACCCAACCACCAGATATCGCAGTCATGGTATGTAGCCGTGGCAAGTAGGATCTGGATGGACTTAAGCATAGCCACTGGAAAAGGTTTCATCATTATCCACGCCTGGTCGATGACGAAAACCCTTAACAAGTCTAGCTTTGAAAGTCTCAACTTTTCCATGTACACCAAGTAATCTTCTCAAGATATACTTGCTCCTGATGGGGATTTAACCCTTCAGATATAGCAGCTAAAGTCCATACTTTGCTGGTGTATAAGGATTCCATCTCAGATCACTAAGCATCCAGCCATTCTTACAGAGTCTTACTCCTGATGGCCAGCTCGAAACTAGTTGGGTCATCATCTCATGATGCAATCCTCGCTCCCACTGTCATAGAGAAACCGAAGTATCTCTCAGATGGGTGAGGAACCCTACTAGATCGGCGGAGAGGCTGAGGTTCGTTGGTAACTATTGAATCCTTTGGTTGTACCAAATCATCTGCTGTAGTTTGTATAGCTGGAACACTTCCAGTTCTACATAACAGACGTTGCCTCGAGCTCGTCCGGATTTTTCTTTTAAACATAGGCCGGACAACCCCAAATCTTAACTAACTTAAGACATGGGCTTTTCCCTTTCCATATCACATATGAAGTGGTAGGCAACTGATTTGATTGGAACCCTATTCAATAGGTATGCAGCTTCTCAAGTGCATAACTCCCAAAAGGAAATAGGTAACTCAGTAGTACTCATCATAGAGCACACCTTATCAAATAGGGTGTGATTGCTCTGCCCCGATATACCATCGTGCTATGGTGTATACAGAGGAGTAATGCTGAGAGAGAATCTCATTCTCCTTTAGAATTGTCCAGTATTTCCGTGCTCAAGTATTCTCCTCATTGATCTCATCAAAGGACATAATACTTATACCCGTATTTTGGTTCTTTACTTCTAACTTATGTTCTGTGAATATCTCAAAAGGTTCGGACTTGTGTTTCAACAGGAACATAGGTCTGAAACTCGAAAGATCATCAGAGAACGTAATGAAGTATAAAGAACCATTCCTGGCATGTGTAGACAGGGGACCTATATACATCAACATGTATCATCCCAAGAGTTCACTAACTCTTTCTCTGTTTCCAGTAAACGGAGCTATGGTCATCTTATCTTTGTGACATGACTGGCGAGTTTCAGAAGATGTAAGTTCAAACTGATTTAAATATGCATCTATATGTAACTCTAGCTAGTCGGGTCACATTGATCTGACCTTGTCTACAATGCCTCAAGAAGAATTCGTTCAGTTCTGAACTCTTCCTCTTGTGTGTGTTCAGTATACTAAGAACTGTAGTTTGATTTAGAACATTAATGCTTTTAGATAACGTGCCTGAACCGATCAACTTTTGATATAGGAAATGTTCAAAACATTATCCAACAATACAAAATTATATCGTTTCTTTACTAATAAAGAGACGGATACGATTTTGTATATCAGGTTCGGTATCTAATAACATTCGTTCAGAATCAATGTATTGGTAATACAGGGTGACAGTGACCAACAGACTTGGCTGCAACACTTGCCCCGTTTTCTGCCTCATGAAACTTATCACCCGTTCTCAGTTCTCTACCTTTCTGCAGCCCTATGTAACAGATTACATGTCTGGGATCCTGATCTGGTATCACATACCCAGGACGTAAAGGATACTGAGAAACAGTTCTCTGTAATGAACACACCCGAAGATGATGCATCAGCATGCACTCTCTTCGTTTGGGCGGCACGGGAAATCTGGTATTCCCCAATTTCCTGCTCTGTCTTATAACAATTATAAGTTGGAGCGGGACCAACGTTCCCCAGCGCAGTATAACAAGCGGGTTCGGTCAATAATCCGTATTATTATCTTGATTAAGGCATGATATGGTCACTACCTGGAGAGAGAGAGAAGAAAACACTCAGCGTGCGCTCTGTCAAGAATAGATTGGTTATTATTTTATCTAATCAGGATGGCTCCCACTGCTTTTTATCAAATCTTCCTTCAAACCCTAAAAGGAAAGACTAGCCGGGATTAATTACACACTACAAGTTCGCCAATCTTTCAGCCAGGCCAGTGTCGGTACTTTGAGGGAGGTCCCCCGTGCTTTCGCACGAACTTAATTAATGTAAACCTCGTTTTCCCAGAGGCGTAACCCCGTTGACACCTTTCTAGACACCTACTTGATCGGCTAATTGTAATGTATAAAACTCTCCCAGGAGTAACACTTACTTGCAGCGGGTATCGGGATCCAACTATCTCATAGAAGGTATGCAATCTCATTGCAAATTTCAACACTTGAAATTCCCGATAATATTTTGCCCCTAGCTCGCTATGACCTTGACGGAGGCCAAACAACCCATAGTCCGCTAGTCAAGTTCAACCCGTCATTTCCTGATTGAATTAAACCCACCCGCACGACCCTTGACGGAGGCCAAACAACGCCGTACGAATACCCTAATCCAATCGCATCATATGCTAGCAGATAAGCACTAGTTAGCTACCGTACACTACGCCTTGACGGAGGCCAAACAACCGCAGCACGAATACTAACTAGTACGTATCTGAAATGACGGAGGGCTACGACAGGTTTTTCTGAAAACCTATTGCGTAATGAACTTGATATCGTTGTAGGATCGAATGAATTTTGAAATGGAGTGTTTTTGAGGCTTTTCTAGTTTTGCTAAAGGAGTCACTCCCGGTGAAGGGATCGTCGGTCCTTTCCTCGTCGAATGAGGTGCGGGATATATCATATATATCTCTGTGCAAAGCAAAAACACTTAAAAGCAATCAAAAGACAAACCGAATGTGTAGCATCTGCCAGTTATTGCTAAAGGAGTCACTCCCGGTGAAGGGATCTCGGTCCTTTCCTCATCGAATAAGGTGCAGGATATATCTCATATACCGCTATGCAAAGCAAGAACTGTAGCTACCTGTTTTATTTTGAAATTCGATTCTACAACATCTTAGGTTTCTTTTATTTCATTAATCACATTAATGAAGTCCCATCATTTAATTACCTAAACATCACAGATAAATACGACGTACACTTATGCCATCCGCATTCGCCTCGATGTCCCCTCGTGCACCGTTAGGTTAGGTAACTAACGGCAGAGCGGGGCAGGGCTAGCGCGGGTGTAAAACATAAGTAACGTCTATATAATATATCATATATACTATATACTGTATCTATCACAGAACATCACATGATCACATCACAGATATCGCAGCAGAAGAAACATATGAAATATTGGATATACTAGGACGTCCGTGTTTTCAATACGAGCCAGTATAAAACACGGATTCCACGGTCGCGATGAATAGCCAAACCAACACCCCTAGACCCCTACGAGAGCGTCAAACAACCCTACCAATTCTGGAGTTAGGAGACCCGGACTCGACTCCTCGAGTTGGTCTCCCACTGGACTACAGAACCCGGTTACTTGTGCTCCCCTCCTTGGGTCTATCCTAGTGCGGAAAAGTAAATAATATACAAACGGTGACAACTTCCGCAACCTGGAAGCGCCCCAATAAAAGAATATTACATACAAGTTTTTACATGAATGAAAATGAAAAACACTCATCTCACATAAAAAAACCCCGGCTATTCAAACACGACGATCCAATATAACATATCCAGCAACATATAACATCACATGTCATCAACGTAAGTAAATATGCGCATCCCAATTGTCGTTGACATATAGCAACGAAACCGGCGATATCACATATTACACTTACGGTCACAGAAAAGAAAGTGTAAAACTACAACAGTTGGAATCCGCAATCTCTTCAGACATCGCATGCCTGACCAAATGAATTCCTTAGACATCGCATGCCTAACAATTATAAACCCCGCATTTTAGTTTCAAAATCGAAAACTCTTTTCAATATCAAGTCGGGCAATTCAACAAGATTCCCGACATCCTGATCGAATGCTCGTCGCAAACTTCAGTAGGCGGCCGCACCCCCGATACCGTCGACGAAGTGCACCAAGGCGGAACACCGCTACCGGGAGCACCCGAACAGATGCTTTCGGCGACGGGGTTCTCCTACAGTCACTTGGTCGGGGCTATGGAGTGAGGCTGTCTATTAAGTTTACCCGGCGAGTATCCGCATACGCTACGTGATTGCGACGGACTTTTGATCACATCAAAATTCCGTGGCAACCGATCAAGAGAGACTAAACTGCTATGTTTATAACATTCATTTAGTTATCACATAACTACTTGTGAATTCCAATTATTGTATCACATTCCGGATAAATAGAAAATGTTAAACTTTTCGATCAAACAATCGAACACCCAACTTTTCCCGATACAGATCAACACATGAAATAAGTCTAACAACATTCAGTTCGTACCTCAGTACCAACGGTCCAGCCGTAGAAGGGTCAAGCCAACGCCTTACATGTGGCACGCCGTACTGCCCCAAACCCGAAGGTTCAAAGGGCAGTTCAAGACGGTCACATAATCGAGTTAAGGTTTGTTGTCTTCTAGAGGGACCATCGCGTTACTTGCACTACTTAGAACGTCGTTAAACTTCGGAAAAATCCAACACTTGGAAATTTCCCGACAGGGGAAAAATTGGGTATTTATATCCGGTCGAACTTTTTAACATATTCTAAGATTTATCCGGAAAGCCAGACAGACAAAATTTGATACCCCGATCGAAACACCGAATCCCCAAAACAACTGCAGAAATTCAACCCTTGAAAAAATTATTAAAAATTCCCAGGAAAACCAGCATACAAAATTAAGAATTACTGTGCAGAATGATACGCACAAAACGACAAAGCTGCCGCGTTTCCGCCGCACGAGACAGGCTCGTGCCGCGGAAACGCGGCTCAATGATGGAATCAGGAAGTCGAATTTTGCAGTATTCCTTAAAATTTCCTGCTGATTTCACTGAATATTTTTAATATAGAAAAATGCACTGTTTTGGAAAAAGTACAGAGAGCAAGTTTAGTTTGGGGTTCCGGGTTCGTTCGGACTTCAAATTCCGTCTGGACTTCGCCTAAGGCTCTAGCTAGGCTCTGATACCACTGTAGGGTTCCTAGGCACTCCCAAGAGGTCTCACAAGGCATCGACCATGCCAAATTCAAAAAATCTAGGTGCCGAGAGACCCGACTACGGATCGTTTGCTAGAAAACTAGGCGAAAAAGCTAACTAGTTAACAATTAACTAAGAGATACGGAAATACAACCTTTGTAGATCCGGTGCTCCACCTCCACGGCTCCGCAACGAGGTCCTCTCCGCTGTCCAAATCAAATCCGGGCTCTAGCGTCGGCTTCGTCGGAGAATGGGCAAGCTAGGTCGTCGATGTCCATGCCGAAGATGATCTACGTCGAAGCATCGCAAGATCAAGCTCTCACTTCACCAAGTCATGAAACTTGTGAAGAAAACACACTCTACTACTTGGCAAGAGGTAGAGGATGAAGAAATAGGAAGTGGGTAGACTTTAGAATTGGATTTCTCACTCATTTCATCAAGTTGCCATTGATGGTCAAGCTTTTCTTCAAAGAAGAAATGAAGAAGAAGAAGAGCAAGAAGAAGATGAAGTATTATGATAAGAATTAATTTAATTAGAAAAGAAACTCATTCTTATCATAACATGACCATGGTTAGTTGTAGAGAGTGAACTAGGGTTAGTGGAGTGGTTAGGGTTAAGCATGAGACAAAATGGTTAACTAAGTCAAAGCTTCATGAAGATTCATGAACAAAACAAAATAGCAACCATTTTCCCTTTTTTTTTTTGCTTTTAATTTTCTTTTCCAAATGAATAACTAATAAATAAATAAATGAAAAAGAAAACATAACCCTAACCATTCACAACCATAGTTTAATCTTTACACTTAACCAATTTAGCATGCATCATCAAACATGATACAATCATGTGCACAAAATCATATCGCATATATAATGCGCACACTCGAGTGAGAAAATCCATTTTAAAGTGAACCGATACTAGTTAATGCAAAGTAATATATCAAATATACAAGTATGCATTAAATCATTAAATCAACACTTGATTCAATGATCCGGTCATGTCGCACACAACCGACTAGTATACAATGTATCGGCTTATCGAATCAACGCTTGAATCGATAACTAGGTTATATCGCATACAACCACTCGATACATTCATCGCGAGAATGGAATACGGTATCACATACACGCATTATTCTCGGTCCCGCACATATCTCATATGCGCTCCTATTTCGTTTCGCTTGAGCCAGGAAACCTCTGTGTAGGACTCTAAAGACTCGTCAATACGCCGGCAGCAGATGATGATCATATCAAACACCCACAAGCCGCAAGCGGTCTGCTAAACGTAACGGCCACCCGGGTATTGAGCGATCTGAAGATCGACGAGCAAGCCCGCTCACACTCCAGTGAATCCGACCAGTAACACTACCGTACAGTCCGGTCTGATCGTCTGATATGTCGCATATCTCGCCTAGGGGTGGTAAACGTCAGACCCCAATAGCTCGATAAGTCGTGTCGATATGAGGTCTATAACTGTTCGAGAAACTACTGGTAACACTTACCAGTAAATCTCAGCAACCCTGGCCAGGGATTTCCTGTTATAGCCAATCGAACACAGCGCAACATCAACCCCCTATGCCGGGAGAGACGAATCCCCTCCTATCGCTCATTGCCTCCATGTGACTCGGGACTGTACCCAAAAACCACCATTTTGCATGCCCTCTTGGACGTGGTAAGATGGAAATCAAAGCACAGTAGGAACCACACAAGACTCTATGACGATCTCGGGTCAACAGACTACTCTGTACCAGTGTCACCAGAGAACTGCCATCTGACGTGAGGTATAATACCATCTGGGAGTTCTCGGCGAGTCCGTCCAGTGTACCCAGTCTCTACTGAGCACCCGTATATCATCTCTGATGTCAAACACCAATGGATATGGGATCATCCATCGCCCATCTGTATGGGTCGAGAAGGTACACGCTAGTCTACTCTGGTATATCGATGCCCCGTCTCGATACACCCACGACTAGGGACTTTGAAGGATGTACTTATGGACTACCATGTTCCCACTAGTATGATCCGCATCATAGTCCAGGTAGTCAAGTACAGATCCTAAGGGCTTTACCAACATGTAACAGAGAGACAATCAGTATACACGTTAAGGTAAAGTTCAACCAGATAGCATACTATCATGTCGAGCAAGAAAGTCCTCCCTATATACGTCCCAGCATCCATTACAATACACATCCTATGTACAGTAATGGCCTCTAGGGCATACATATAACTAACAGAAGGTGCCGAGATCCCTTCACAGGGAGTGACCTCTTTAGCAAAAGTTTTCGCCACTATATTTTTAAAAAGGGTTATCAGGTCCCTTCAACGATATCAAGTTCATTACGTTAACGGGTTTTCGCCAAAAACCAAGCCGTAGCCCTCCGTCATTTCTTATAGGTTATACTAAGTATTCGTGCTGCGTCTATTGACTGTGTCAAGGCGCAGTGAATGGTAGCTGAGTATTACTTATCTACAGGATACAATGTGATTGGTTAGGACAGTCGTGTAACCTTGTTGGCTGTGTCAAGGGTTATGCGGGTGGGTTTAATGCAATCAAGATAATGACGGGTTGAACTTGACTAGGACTCTTTGATTTGTTGACCGTGTCAAGGTCACTTGGGTCCTAGGGGCAAAAATCCACATCGGGAGTTTCTAAAGAAACTGAAACTTGCAGATTTAGCATACCTTCTGAAGTTTGGTGACTAGAGTGGATTCCATCTAGGTTATCGCACAATGATAGTTGGATCCTGATCCCACTGATGAGTTAGATTACTCTCGGGAGATTATTTCACTTAACAATCAATGCTATAAACCAAGTAGGTGTCTAGAACGGTGTTAGCGGGGCTACGCCTCCAGGGTAAAGAGGTTATTTAATTAAGGAACTTCGCGAAGCGTTGGAAAACCTCCCTCGAAGTACCAACACTAGCCTGGCTGAAAGGTTAAGCAAGTATTGTGACGTGCGATTAATCCAGACTAGTTCTTCTTTTAGGGTTTAAAGAAGAATTTGAGGAAACAGTGGGAGCCATCCTGGTTAGATAAATTAATAAACCAATCTAATCTTGCAAGAGCTCACACTGAGTGTTTCTTTTCTCTCTCTCCAGGTAGCTACCATTTCACGCCCTAATCAAGATAATAAAATGTATCGCTTGACCGATCCGAATTCTTATTCAGGGCTGGGGAACGTTGGTTCGGCTCTAACTTACGACAACAGTCATAAGTATGAGCAAGGGAAAGAGGATTGTTTGGATTCCAAGGATACCCAGTTCAAGAAGAAGCATAGTTTTGCATCTACTTCAGGTGTTCTTGTAATTGAGAACTGCTTTACGGTCAGCCCTACCTCCTGGGTACTTGATACTGGATCAGGATCTCATATCTGTAATCTATTGCAGGGACTGAGAAAAAGTAGGAAAGTTGTACCGGGTGATATGTCGCTCAGGGTAGAGAACGGAGCAGAAGTTAATGCTGCAGCCGTCGGTGAATATCACCTAGTGTTGCCAAATGGCAATACTATGATTTTGAACGAATGCTACTATGTACCTTCCATGGTTTGCAACATCATATCAGTTTCTTTACTCAATAAAGATGGATATAACTTTGTTCTTAATAGAAATATCTTGAACATTTACCTTCATAAGGTACTGGTTGCAGAAGGTACACTGTGTAATGGTATCTACGTTCTAAATCAGAATACAGTTCTCAATGTACAAAACACACGCAAGAGGAAGAGTTCAGATACGAACGAATCCTACTTATGGCATTGTAGACTTGGTCATATCGTAGAGAAAAGACTAAGTAAGTTGCATAAAGATGGACTCTTGGATACGTTCGAGTTTTCATCTTATGAAACTTGTTAGTCTTGTCTCAAAGGAAAGATGACCAAATCTCCGTTCACCGGACATGGAGAAAGGGCAGCAGAGCTCTTGGGACTCATACACAGTGATGTATGTGGTCCAATGTCTATACATGCAACGGTTAGGTTCTCGTACTTCATCACATTCACTGACAATCTCTCTAGGTTCAGATATGTATATCTGATGAAACACAAATCTGATCCTTTTGAGAAATTCAAGGAATTCAAAAAACGAAGTAGAGAACCAGACTGGAAAAAGTATCAAGATCCTCCGATCGGATAGGGGAGGGGAGTACTTAAGCAAGGAATTCCTAGATTACTTAAAAGAGAATGGTATTCTCTCTCAGGTTACTCCTCCTTATACACCACAGCACAACGGTGTATCTGAACGGAGGAATCGTACCCTATTGGATATGGTTCGCTCCATGATGAGTAGTGCTGAGTTGCCTCTTTCATTATGGGGACATGCACTTCAAACAGCAGCACATCTATTGAATCAAGTTCCATCCAAATCCGTGCCTAAGACTCCATATGAAATATAGAGTGGTAAGAACTTGTATCTTAAACTTATTAAGATTTGGGGTTGCCCAGCTTATGTCAAAAAGCAGAACCCAGACAAACTTGAGGCACGGGCAGTTTTGTGTAAGTTTGTGGGATACCCAAATGATTCTAGTAGGTATCTATTCTACTATGCAGAGGAACAGAAGATAATTGTTTCCAGAAACGCCACATTTTTGGAAAAAGAATTTCTTGTTAAAAATATTAGTGGCAGAACGGTAGAACAGGATGAAATTCCAGAGACACAAACTATAACTGAAGATTTGGTGGAACCGCTAGATTCAGTTACACCCAACGAACCTCAGCCACTCCGCAGATCTGGTAGGATTTCTCATCCGCCCGAGAGATACTATGGTTTTCTCATAGACAGGGATCGAGAGGATTGCATCTTGGAAGAAGATGACCCTACCAGTTTCAGGCAGGCCATTATCAGTAGGGACTCTGATAAGTGGCTGGATGCTATGCAATCCGTGATGAAGTCCATGTACACCTATAAAGTGTGAACCTTGGATATTGCTCCAGCTGGGGTGAAACCCGTTGGATGCAAATGGATCTACAAAAGGAAACTTGGTGTAGATGGGGAGGTGGAAACCTATAAGGCTAGACTCGTTGCAAAAGGTTTTGGTCAAAGACCTGGTGTGGACTTCGACGAAACTTTTTCTCCAGTGGCTCTGCTCAAATCCATTCGGATCCTACTTGCCATTGCAGCCTTCCATTACTATGAAATCTGGCAGATTGACGTAAAAACGGCTTTTCTAAACGGCTGTTTAGAAGAGTGCGTTTACATGGATCTGCCAGAGGGTTTTGTAGACAGTGGGAGCAGCGGGAAGGTGTGCAAGTTACTTAAATCCATTTATGGATTAAAACAGGCATCGCGGAGCTGGAACATCTGTTTTAATGAGGCAATCAAGGAATTTGATTTCATCAAGAACGAAGATGAACCTTGTATCTATAAGAAGATTATAGGACGAACTGTCGTGTTCCTAGTCTTGTACGTGGACGACATTCTTTTGATAGGAAATGGCATTCCTATGCTACAATCGGTCAAGCTATTCTTGTCACAACGATTCTCCATGAAGGACCTGGGTGATGCCTCGTACATTCTGGGGATAAAGATCCACAGAGATAGATCCAAGAGACTACTCGGATTTTCGCAGTCCAGGTATATAGAGACCGTACTAAAGAGATTTAGTATGGAAGATTCCAAGCGCGGTAATATACCCGCATTGCACGGAATCACCCTCTCTAAGAAGATGTCTCCTAAGACTGACGAGGAGAGGGTTCGCATGAGCACTATACCTTACGCTTCGGCGGTAGGATCTATAATGTATGCGATGCTATGTACAAGACCAGATGTAGCTTACGCGCTGAGCGTGGTGAGCCGGTATCAGTCAGACCCAGGTGAGGACCACTGGACGGAAGTGAAGAACATTCTCAAGTACCTGAGAAGGACTAAGGAGATGTTCCTGGTTTACGGTAATGGAGACCTCAGGGTCGAGTCCTTTACCGATTCAAGCTTCGAGAGTGACAAAGATGACAGCAAGTCTGTCTCGGGTTTTGTGTTTACCCTCAATGGAGGGGCGGTGTGTCGGAGGAGTTCCAAACAGGATACCGTCGCAGACTCGACGATGAAGGCTGAATACATTGCTGCAAGCGATGCTGCAAAAGAGGCAGTCTGGATGAAGAAGTTCATTAGTGAACTTCAGGTGGTTCCATCCATTATTGACCCAATACCTCTGTATTGCGATAACAATGGGGCTATAGCTTTAGCGAAGGAACCAAGGTCCCATCAGAAATCCAGACACATCTTAAGGCGGTATCACCTGATCAGGGAGATCATTGATCGCCAGGAGATCAAGGTACGGAAAGTGGACACAAAAGACAACACGGCGGATCCATTCACAAAGGCCCTCCCTCAAACACAGTTCGAGCGACTTTTTGAGCTATTGGGTATGCGGTATTCCAGCAGCTGGACTTAGTGCAGACGTTGGGTATGCGGTACTCCAATTACTGGCCTTTAGTGCAAGTAGGAGATTGTTGGATATATATGCCCTAGAGGCCATTATTGTATAGTACTAGTTTGTATAATACATTTTGGAGGCTTGGGATATATATACGAGTTTACGACAGTCTTGCTCGATATAGTAGTATGCTACTTGGTTTGTTTCTATCTTAATATGTGTATATGTTTCTTTTAACATATCTCTAATACATATTGATGGAGCCCTTAGGATCTTTGCTTTGCTTGACTACCGGCATTGTGATGTCGATCACACTAGTGGGGGGCGGGTAGTCTACAAGCACATCCTTATTTTGGTCCCTAGTCATAGGATTATCGAGACAGGGCATCGATACTCCAGAGTAGACTGGTGCATACGCTTCTCGTCCCAGCAGGGGAGATGGTCTGTCCCACAGCCATCAGTATGTCGTACTATAGATAGTATGCAGGTGCTCGTTAGGTTACGAGTACATTGGACAGGACTCGTCGGTAACTATTGGTAGGTATTATACCTATCATCAGTTAACAGTTTCCATGTGACATGAGTACAGCTTAGTCCGTTGACTTGACACTGTCACTTCGCCTCAAGTGTGTTCCCACTGTTCTTAGATTACTACCCTACCACGGCTCTATTGAGTCATGCAAACAGGTAGTAGTAGGGTGCAGTCCCGAAGCACTTGGAGGCAGTGACGGTTAGATAGGATTCGTCTCTCCTGGTATTAGGAGTTGATATCGCGCTATGTCTAGGAGAGCCATTACACATAGTCGTCCCTGGCCAGGGCAAGCGAGATTTGCTGATAGTGTTACCAGTAGTTTCTCAGAGTGTTCTGGGCTACACTTCGACATGACTTGTGCTGCTATTAGGGGTCTGACGCTTGCCACCCCATAGGCCCGACATGCGATACTCTTATACGAACAGACCGGACAGTACGGAGATTGTCACATTCAGGCTCAGTAAGAGTTCGGATAGGTTCACCTTGTCAGTCTTCTTATCGGCATCTACCTGGGGACCGTTACGTACAGCTAGTACCGCTTGCGTCCTGTGGTTAAACCCACTGCCAGCGTTGTGTCGAGCCTTTAGATTCCCACACAGAGGGCTATTTGCCTTTGGGCAAAACAGAGTAGAGGTCGCATGGTTTTGCGACGGGGTTCGTTCACATCCGCGCACTTGTGCACGTTTGGTGTCTGAGCAGTTATTACTAGCAGGCTTTGGTTCAAGCCAGATCCTAGTATTTGTTTTGGGATTGGTTCTGTCTCAGTGTATTCGTGTTCCTCAGAACACGGATGTGGATGTGTATGCACAGTTGACAGAGGTAGAGGCAGAGGATTCTCATTAGTGTTGTTGACCGTTGACTTTTTCCAAACCCTAATGAGAATGAGAAATATGATTAATAATATTAATTAAGGATAATTGTGCCATGGTTAGGTTGACCATTTGACTTTTGTTGACTTGTTGACTTTGGTTGACCGGTTGACTATTGTTGACATGTTGACCATCATCATTTCATTTCAAAGATGCTTCTTGTTTCTTGCAAATGCATTAAATGATGAAATGATAATGATCATTCATAAACTAACCATCACAATTTCTTAATTATTATTATTATTATTATCATTATTCTTATTTTGTGAGCATGGTTGTAAAAAAATTCCAATCTCATTCTCTCTTGCTCTTTCTCTCTCATGTTTGGAGCTTTCCCTCTTCCTCTCAAAGCTTAAGTGTTCCATGTGTTGGAAATCATAAGCTCTTGAGACAAAACCATCAAGACTCATCTCTGCTCTTTCTAGGGTTATTTGTATAGCAAACCAAGCACTCTAGTTACCTCTTGGTTGAGGTAGGAGCTCAAGGTAGAGGCCCTCGGGTGGATCTATCTTCGGCAAAGAGAAGACGACGAGGAGGAGCCGTCTACGCCACTACAAGGAGCAAGCAAGAAGGAGAACCACAACAAGAAGAGAAGGAGTTCAAGATCTAGGTATAACCATTCTACATAGTAGCTAGAACTTGTAGTTAGTGTGTTAGTTTTTGTTTAGCAAAGATCCTTCATGGATGGTCCATGTTACCTTGTGTGAAAATTTTGATTTTTACCTATTCCGCCTTCCCGAAAGAACCGGGGTGGGTAACATGGACCTAACACTTCTCGCCCACCGGAGAGATACTATGGGTTACTCATTGATGGTGATAGAGAAGATTGTATCATGGATGATGATGATCCTACTAGTTTTCAGCAAGCTATCACGAGTAGTGACTCAGTAAAGTGGCTGGAAGTCATAAGATTTGAAATGGAGTCCATGTACACCAACAAAGTATGGACTTTGGACGTTGCATCTCCTGGGATAAAACCCCTAGGGTGAAAATGGATCTTTAAGAAAAAGATTGGTGTAGATGGATAGGAAGAGACCTATAAAGCAAGGCTTGTAGCGAAAGGTTCTCGTCAAAAACCAGGATTGGACTATGATGAAACATTCTCTCCGGTAGCAATGCTTAAATCCATTCGGATCCTACTTACTATTGCTGCTCACTATGACTATGAAATATGGCAGATGGACGTTAAAACTGCATTTCTAAATGGTGATTTAGAAGAATGCATTTATATGGATCAGCCAGAGGGCTTCATTGACAGTGGGAGCAGCGGGAAGGCATATAGGTTGCTTAAATCCATTTATGGATTAAAGCAGGACTCACGGAGCTGGAACATCTGCTTTGATGATACAATCTAAGAGTTTTATTTTATCAAAAATATAGATGACCCATGCATTTATAAGAATATTGTAGGGAGTACTGTCACATTCCTCGTATTGTACGTGGATGACATTCTCTTGATAGGAAATGATATTCCTATGCTACAATCGGTCAAATTATTCTTATCACAAAGGTTCTCCATGAAGGACCTGGGTGATGCCTCGTGCATTTTGGGCATCAGGATCTATAGAGATAGATCCAAGAGGTTGTTGGGATTATCCCAAACAAAGTACATTGACACCATCCTAAAAAGGTTTAGCATGGAAGATTCTAAGCGTGGTGCCTTGCCCGCTTGTCATGGAATCACTCTCTCCAAGGACTTCTGTCCGAAGACAGATGAAGAAAGAGCTCGCATGAGCATTATACCCTACGTTTCAGCCGTAGGATCTATAATGTATGCGATGTTGTGTACTTGCCCTGATGTAGCTTATGCACTAGCTGTAGTAAGCAGGTATCAATCCAACCCAGGGGAGAAACATTGGATAGTAGTGAAGAACATTCTTAAGTACTTGCGAAGGACTAAAGAACCGTTCTTGGTGTATGGTAATGGGGATCTCCAGATGGATGCCTTTACTGATTCCAGCTACCAAAGTGATAAGGATGACAACAAATCTATCTCAGGGTTTGTATTTACCCTCAATGGAGGGGTTGTTAGTTGGAAGAGTTCCAAACAGGACACCGTTGCAGACTCCACGATGGAAGCTGAGTATATTGCTGCAAATGATGCTGCCAAGGAAGCCGTCTGGATGAGGAAGTTCATCGTGGAACTAGGAATAGTTCCAACCATTATTGATCCAATACCATTGTATTGTGATAATAATGGGGATATGGCGTTAGCCAAAGAACCAAGGTCCCATCAGAATTCCAGACACATCATGAGGCGATATCATTTGATCCGGGAGATAGTAGATCGCCGGAAGATCGAGATTTGGTGAGTAGATACAAAGAATAACACCGCTGGTCCACTCATTAAGGCCCTTCCACAGCCGCAGCATGAGCGACTTTTTAAGATGTTGGGTATGAGATACGCCAATAATTGGCCTTAGTGCAAGTGGGAGATTGTTGGATATATGTATGCCCTAGAGGCCATTATATGTATTGTGGATGATTGGACATGTATATATGTATATAGATGACTTTCTTGCTCGACATGATAGTATGTTATCTGGTTTACTTTATCTTGACATGTTCATTTGGTCATGCATCTTACCCATTTGGTATATGTTGATAAAGCCCATAGGATATTTGCTTGACTACTGCGACTATGATGCAGATCAAACTAGTGGGACACATGTAGTTTATAAGCATATCCTTTAAATGTTCCTAGTCATGGATGTATCAAGACGGGGCATCGATATTCCATAGTAGACTAGCGTATACCGTTCGTGTCCCATATGATGGGCGATGGATGATCCCATATCCATCTGGTGTGCTGACACCAAAGATTGTTTACGGGTGCTCAGTAGAGACTAGGTACACTGAACGGACTCGCTGAGAACTCCTATGTGGTATTATATCTATCGTCGGATAGAAGTTCTCAGGTGACACTGGTACAGGTTAGTCTGTAGACCCAAGATCGTCATAGAGTCTTGTGTGTTCTCCCACTGTACTTTGATTTCCACCCTACCACGGCTCTACTGAGTCGTGCAAACAGGTGGATTTTGGGTACAGTCCCGAGGCACATGGAGGAAATGAGCGATAGGAGCGGTTTCGTCTCTTTCGGTATTGGGGGTTGATGTTGTGCTATGCTCGATTGGCTATAACAGGAAGTCCTTGTCCAGGGCTGCTGAGATTTACTATTAAGTGTTATCAGAAGTTTCTCGATCTGTTATGAGCCATATATCGGCATGACTTATTGAGTTATTGGGGTCGACGATTCCATCTTTAGAATCGATATGCAGCATATCTGACGAAGAGACCGGACTGTAAGGTAAGTGTTGCCAGTTGGCTCGACGGGAGTTTTGACAGCTTCGCTGGTTTTCTTCTGATCGGTCAATACCCTGGTGGCCTTTACGTTTAGATGACCGCTTGCGGCTTGTGGGCGTTTGAAATGATCATCACCTACTGCCAGCGTATTGACGAGTCTCAGAGTCCCACAATAGAGTTTCCTAACTCAGGCGAAAAGATGTGGTGTGCATATAGATATGCGTGGGGACCCGATTAAATACGAGTATGCGATACCATATATTAATCGGGTGTTTTTCTATTGGTCGGGTCGTTTGTGATATGACTGGTTTGTTAAATCAAGTGTTGATTTAACATTTGATTTTTAGATTAATTCTTTATTAAACCCTTTTCTTTGTTGATGTATGCATGCATGTATGCACATGATGATGTGCATGGACACATACATACATACATACATACATACATACATACATTGTATCATGGTTGTTGATACACATATGGTGGCAATGCAAGACTCACATGGTTATATATATATATATATATATATATATATATATATATATATATTTGAGTTAAAGTTAAAGATAATTCACTCATGGTTGATATTTATCTACTTTGACTAAACATGACCTAACTTTTAACCTTGAGTTAATTTTCTTTTGGCTTCTAAACTCAATGATAAGTATCTAGATATTAACTAACAATGGTTTGAGGAGAGAATGATTTAATATTGATTATTCATTCTCATCTCATATTATTATTCATCACAAAACACTTTGAGCTCAAGCTTTGCCATTATCTTCTTCTTCCTCTCTCTCTTGAGATTTTCTTTGAGTGAGGTAGTAAAAGAAGAAAGGGTTTTGATTATAGAATACAAACCACCACATCATTCTAAACACATCTAGCCCATTTGTGTAGGGTGTTTGCTACACTTCTTTGAAAGATCAAGTAAAGCAAGGAGTTTTGGGCAAAGTGACTTTGGGTGGATCATCGTGGACGAAAAAGGACTCTAGCGATCCGTTCCAAACTCTCAAAGGTCCAAGGAGTCACCAAGGGAGATCTACAAAGGTTGTAATCTCTACACATAGTGATAGTTTCTTATTAGTATATGATACTTTGTTTGTTACCCTAAATATTCTAGTTAAAGATTCATGGTTTATTTACTTAGCACCTTTAAAATTTTAATTGTGGCATGTGTGATGCTTCCAAACCCTAGATGAGGTGCTAGGTAAACCCAACAATAAGAGCATGGGGAAAAAATCCACATCGGGAGTTTCTAAGGAAACTGAAACTTGCTAGTGTTGCATAACATTTGGAGTGTGATAATGTTGGTAGGATTCCTTCAGGATTATCACACAATGATATTTGGATCCCGATCCTACTGTGAGTAACCGCTACTCCTCAGGAGATTCTTCACTTAACGATCAATGCTATAAACTAAGTAGGTGTCTAGAACAGTGTTAGCGTGGCTACGCCTCCAGAGAAAAGAGGTTATTTAATTAAGGAACTTCACGAAACCATCGTAAAACCTCCCTCGAAGTACCGACACTAGCCTGGCCGAACGGTTAAGCAAGTTTTATACGGTGAGATTAATCCTGACTAATTCTTCTTTTATGGTTTAAGGAAGGATTCGAGAGACAGTGGGAGCCATCCTGTTTGGATATATTAAAAACCAATCTAAACCTGCAAGAGCATCATGCTGAGTGTTTTCTTCTCTATCTCCTAATTGCAGCGACAAGGTGACCAGATTAGGTTACAGATAGATAATAAAATGACTGAGTTATATATATTGACTGGCAAAGGTTTGTCCAGATGTCCATTACCTATGACAAGCTGGACCACCTCATTACTACTCAAAGCCCCCGTCGTCCCAGGTCCAGTTTCCACCGTCGCGGATGTTGATATCCGTAAGACAAGGGAAAAAAACTGTGCGAATGCCAAGTGCCTCGTGTTGGCCTCAGTATACGGTGAATACCAGAGGCAGCACTAGGAGATGGACTTAGTTTCCATCTTCCTCCATAACAAAGTTTTATATGGAGAGCAATTTCGTATCGCAACATATGAGACCTCGAAGGAATTGCTTCAAGCGAGGTTGGCTGTCGGGTCATCTGTAGGGGACCACGTCCTTACAATGATCAGCTGTATTAAATAACTCACGTACCTGGAGACCACGTTGGAGAACGAGTCATATCCTGACTTAATTCTACAGACCCTACCTCTTACATACGCCCAGGGGAAGAAAGTTATACTTCCAGTTGAGGACACCCTGAAGGAAACCAGGGAGACACCCGCTCTACTTATCAGGGAATCTTCCTCTTCTGGATCCAAGGCGGATGCCAAGAGTTAGAAGAAGAAGACCTCCACAAAACCGATAGGTGGTGTCAATAAGGTAGATGGAAAGGGTAGGGCAAAAGTTTCGGGGTTAACAGTATGGTAAGAGGGATGTTCCTATTGTCAGGGGAAATGACATTGGCAGAAGAATGCAGGGCTTAGAAATCTAGAATTCAGGATCCGAAGCATGTTGTGGCTTCGACTTCGGGTGTGTTTGTGATTGAAAATAGTGTGTCAATTAACTCTACTTCCTGGGTACAAGATACCGGATCAGGATCTCATATCTGTAATTCATTACAGGCTTTGAGAAACCGTAGAGTTATCAAGGCAGGTGATATGACTCTCAGGGTTGCTAACAGAATGAGCGTGGACGCTGTATCCGTAGGGTCTATCACCTAGAATTGACAAGTTGGCATATATTGATTCTACGTAACTATTTGTGTGTACCTAGTCTAGTTTGTAAGCGATGTGGCTCACATCCACCTAAATCAAAGTTTGATTGGGTCAGGTACACTAGAGGACAGTATATACGTGTTAAATCAAGCTCAGGTTTTCAATGTCCAGAACACACTTAAAAGAATGTCTCCAGAATTAAATAAGACTTTCTTATGCCATTGTAGATTGGGTCATATCAATGAAACACGGTTGACAAAGTTACATAGAGAGGAATATTTGGATCCGTTCAAATATCAGTCTTATGCAACTTGTCAATCTTGTCTCATAGGAAAGATGACAAAGACTCCGTTCACTGGACACAGAGTAAGAGCGAGCGAGCTCTTTGGACTCATACACAGTGACGTGTGTGGTCCAATATCTACAGATGCGCGAAGTGGTTATTCCTTTTTCACTACTTTTACGAATAATTTCTCTAGGTTAGGACATGTCTTCTTAAAGAAACATAAATCAAATGCCTTTTGAGAAAATTCCGAGAATATAAGAATAAAGTGAAAAAACAAACAGGCAAAAGTATAAAGATACTGAGATCTGATCGACGTGGTGAATACTTAAATTGCTGAGTTCCTGGATTACCTAAAAGAGAATGGAATTCTCTCTCAGCTTACTCCTCCATACACACCACAATACAACGATGTATAGGAAAGGTAGAACAGAACCCTATTGGATATTGTTCGTTGCATGATAAGTAACGCTGAGTTGACGCAATCCTTCTGATGTTATGCACTAGAATCAGCTGCATATCTTTTGAATAAGGTTCCTACCAAGACTGTGCCTACCACACCATATCAGATGTGGAGTGGGAAAAAACCCTATCTTTAGTATCTGAAAATATAGGGATGTCCAGCTTTTGTTGAAAAGCAGTATGCGGACAAGCTCGAGGCACGTTCAGTACTGTATAGGTTTGTGGGATACCCAAAGAACTCCAGGGGGTATCTTTCCTATTACGTAGAGGAACAAAAGGTATTTTGTTCCTCGTCATGCCCACTTTTTAGAAAATCAATTTTTTGTAAAAGGAAATAGTGGGAGCGCAATAGAACTTGAAGAAATTCCAGAACCACTAACTATTACTGAATGTATGGCAGAACCAGAGGTTTCAAAAGAACCAGACATCCCTAGGCCAATCCGCAGGACTAGTAAGCAGTCTCATCCGCCCGAGAGATACTACGGTTATCTTATAGACGGAGATTGAGAGGATTGCATCATTGACAATGAGGAGCCAGCTAGCTTCTAGTAAGCCATTCAGAGCGGCAACTCGGTAAAATGGCTGGATGCAATGCGGACCGAAATGGAGTCCATGTACACCAACAAAGTATGCACTTTGAACATTGCTCCAGAAGGGGTAAAACCCGTAGGCTGCAAATGGATCTTCATAAAGAAGATTGGTGTAGATGGATAGGTTGAAACCTATAAGGCTAGACTTGTTGCAAAAGCTTTTCGTCAAAGACCTGGTTTGGACCATGATGAAACCTTTTCTTCAGTGTCTATGCTCAAATCCATTCGGATCCTTCTTGCCATTGCTGCCTTCCAAGATTTTGAGATCCGGCATATGGACGTAGAGACGGATTTTCTAAATGGTAATTTGGAAGTGTGTGTCTATAAAGATCAGCCAGAGGGTTTCAATCAGAGTAGGAGCAGCGGGACAGTGTGCAAGTTGCTTGAGTCCATTTATGGACTAAAGCAGGCATCGCGGAGTTGGAAAATCTGTTTTTATTGAGACAGTCAAAGAATTCGATTTTATCAAAAATCCAGATGAACCATGCATTTATAGTAAGATTGTAGAAAGAACTGTGGAATTCCTCGTTGAGTACATGGATGACATTCTCTTGATAGTTAATGACATTCCTATGCTACAATCAGTCAAAGGGTTCTTGTCACTAAGGTTCTCCATGAAAGATCTGGGTGATACCAACTACATTCTGGGGATCCAGATCTATCGTAATAGATCAAAAAGGATAGTGGGACTTTTAAAGTCAAGGTAAATCAACACCATGCTAAAAATATTTAGTACGGACGGTTCAAAGCGCGGTAGTCTACCGACTTGTCACGGAATCACCCTCTCCAAAAGGGATGTCTCCCAAGACATATTTAGAAAGGGCTCGCATCACATCTATACCCTACGCTTATGCGGTAGGCTAGATGTTGCTTACGATATTGTGTACCAGACCAGATGTTGCTTACGCACTTAGGGTGGTAAGCCGGTATCAGTCAAACCTAGGGGAGAAACACTGGATAGCAGTAAAGAACATTCTCAAGTTCCTGAGAAGAACTAAGGAAATGTTCTTGGTGTATGGAGGAAAAGACCTTCAGATCAAGGCCATTGCTGACTCCAGCTTCCAGAGTGATAAGAATGACTCCAATTCCATGTTATGTTATGTCTTTACCCTCAATGGAAGGGCGGTCTGTTGGAAGACCTCCAAGCAGGACACCGTTGCAGACTCAACGATGGAAACAGAGTAGTTCGCTGCATGAGACACCGCAAAAGAGGCAGTCTGGATGAGGAAGTTCTTAATTGACCTTCAGGTGGTTTCTTCCATTTGTTGGTCCAATACTTTAGTATTGTGACAACATATGGCGCCATAGATTTAGGGAAGGAACCCAGGTCCCATCAGAGATCCAGACATATCTTTAGGCGGTACCACCTGATCAGGGAGATCGTTGATCCCTAGGAGATCGAGGTGAGGAGAGTGGATACGGAGAAAAACACTGCAGATCCACTCACATAGGCCATCCCACAGACAGTGTTCGAGAGGCTATTCGAGATCTTCGGTCTGTGATATGCCAGTATACGGCCTTAGTGCAAGTGGGAGATTGTTAGTGATATATGCCCTAGAGGATATTAATGTATCATACTGGACTGTATATTACTTAATGGGAGCTTGGGATATACACGGATATAGTAACAGTCTTGCTCGAAATGGTAGTATGCTACCTGGTTTGTTTCTACCTCAATATGTGCACGTGTTTTCTTAGCATATGGCTTATACATATTGGTAGAGCACTTACGATCTTTGCTTGATTACCAGCGTTGTGATAGCAGTCACACTAGTATGGGCTGGGTAGTCTATAAGCACATCCTATACAGGTCCCTAGTCATAGGATTATCGATACGGGGCATCGATACTCCACAGTAGACTAGTGTATAAGCTTCTCATCCCAGCATGGGAGATGGTATGTCCCATAACCATTAGTACGTCGTACTGGAGTTAGTATGCAGGTGCTCATTAGGTTATGAGTATACTGGACAGGACTCATCGGGAACTGTTGGTGAGTATTATACCTATCGTCGGGTAGCAGTTCCCAGGTGACATGAGTACAGCTTAGTCCGTCAACTTGACACTGCTACTTCGCCTCGAGTGTGTTCCTACTGTACTTTGATTACTACCCTACCATGGCTCAAAGAAGTCATGCAAACAGGTAGTAGTTGGGTGCAGTCCCGAAGCACTTGGAGGCAGTGGCGGTTAGATAGGATTCGTCTCTCCCGGTATTGGGGGTTGATATCGCGCTGTGTTCGGAAGGCCATTACACAAAGTCCTTAGCTAAGGCAAGCGAGATTTACTGGTAGGTACTCCAGTAGTTTCACATGGTGTTTTGGGCTACTCTCCGACACGACTTATTGCGCTATTAGGGGTGTGACGATTACCGTCCCCCTAGGCCCGATATGCGATACTCTTAGACGACCAGACCAGACTGTACAGAGATTGTCACATACAGGCTCAGTAGGAGTTCGGATGAGTTAGCTTATCAGCCTTCTTATCAACATATACCTAGGTAGCCGTTATGTGCAGCTAGTATCGCTTGAGGCTTGTGGTTAAACCCACTGCCAGCGTAGTGTCGAGTCTTTAAAGTCCCACATAGAGAGTTTCCCTGCACCGGGCAAAAGGTGTAGAGGCCGTATGGTTTTACGGCAGGGCTTCGATCACTTATGTATACTTGTGCACATGTGATGATCGGGCGGATAATACTAGTGGGCTTTGGTTTAAGCCGGATCCTAGTATTATATTGATGGATTATTTTTGTCTCATTGTATTCGTATTCTTCGGAATACAGATGCGGGTATGTATATACGGATGAGGGGATTCTCGTAATTCACTTAGGAAACTTCTAGAAGGGGACACCTTATTTAGGGTTTTATTTCTTTTATGAATTAAACTTAAATGAGATGAGGAAATGAGGTGGAGATATTTTCTTTGGATGGCTATGACTCATTACTTGACAAAAGATTATGCATGTCTCACCCTTAAGATATTTTCAACCATGGTTGATATTTGTGAGATATTTTCACTTGATTTTTATTTTATCTCTTAAAATATAAGTATGGTTCATTTTTTTTCAAGGAGAGGGCAGCCAAGCTTTTCTTTAGTTCACACTTCACTCTCATTTTCTTCAAGTCTTCTTCTTCTTCCTCTAAACCCTAAAAGCTCTCATGAATCCTAGGGTTCCAAGGGACAAATTAATTCATCTTCTTACTCTACACCCTCTAAGACTTCTAGTTTACCGAACTAGAAGCCATAGTTACCTCGGATTTGAGGTAGGAGCTCGGACTATAGACTCTCGGGTGGATTGTCTTTGACTCGAGGAGGCCGTCGAGGTTGCTTCGATCAATTTCGATCCTCGGAGCCTACGATGACGAGGAGGATAGCAAGAAGACCCGAAGGACACGATACTACAAGGTATGACATTCATCCGAGTAGTTAAACCTCAAGTAGTTTGCTAGCTACGGTTTATGTTCGATCCTTGGTTCTAGTCGGTGGTGCGAAGCCCGTAAGAAACATTTTTTGCAATTTCTGCCTCCCCGCGAACACGTGGGTTGCGCGACATCGACTTACAAATATGAGAATTGGTTTTAATTTAATTCTAAACTTGATTAGCATGTCACTAATTTTGCAGTAATCGTGTTTACGTTTTGTATCATGGATTGCAACAAAAACATGTTGCCACATTTGCTATATTTTGATAACTATGGCTTTTGGTTAACATGTAGCTTTGTTTTATTTTTGGGAAAAAGGGGAAAAGAAAAATAAAAGGAAAAGAGCAGATATTTTGTAGGAGGGGGGAACACATAGGTATGGACATGGAGAGAGAAAGAGAGAGAGGGGGGTTTATCTACCATGGTTCTCTTCTCCACTTCTTATCTTCACTTCACATTTTTCTCCTCCTCCTTCTCCTCTTCCTCCACCTCCTCATCTACCATGCAACACCCCTAAATCCTAACTAAAACACCATACTCCCTTCACAAAATTTGACCATAAGCTCATCACAAACCCTATAAAGGTATCAAGTTGGAACTTTGGATCACTTAGGCAACTCAAGAATTTTCTTCAGTTGCAAATGAGGTATAATCTACACTTCTAGTTATGTTTTCAATTTTTCTAATTTCCTAATGGTTTTGAGTTAAACTAATGAGGATTGGTAATCTTTGAAAATTCCAAGATGAGGTTTAGGGGATTCTATGGGTTGTGATGGTGTAATTGAGGTGTTATTAGTGACTACAACCCCTATAGTGTTAGTATTTTAGACTAATCCCGAGACTAAAACCCCAAATCCCAAGCTTAGAAATCTCCGATATCGTATTTTGTGGAAATTGTGATGACTTTTAGAGATCTGCTATGACTCGGAGACTTGGAAAATTATTTAGCAAACACAGTGATACGTATAGGTGACTAGGAAGCTACCCCCAAGACCCGAGACCTATAACCTAATTTGGGCCACAAATTTACTTGATATGGCCGCAATTTGCGGACATATTTTGGACTTAGGGTGTGATCTTTGGTTTTCAGCTCAATCATCTGGTAATTAGACCTATCCGATATGCAAAATTGGCTAATTTTAGCTCAGGCAAAATCTGGGGGTATTTTCTTGAGTTGCTGATTTCGTTTTATGACTTTTACTAACTTATGTTTTGATATTTGTGTTTTATCTCGATCGATTGGATTCGTACGTCGATGTCGAGAGTTGTTGGTTAATCTTGCATACATAGGCCGTAGGTTCTAACCTATGTGCTCTTCGTATGCCGTTTCGGTTTTCGTACACGATTCTTGTTTACGATATAATGTATTGAAAACTTTAGGTACCCCGTGTTGACTTCGGGACGACGAGGAGAGCGTGGCATATTCGACTCCGGAAAGCGAGGATCGAGGTGAGTAGATGTATATCTACGGGGGAAGTCGGGTGGATGGCATATAGCACCCCCGCAACTGTAAGATATGATATTGCTAGGTTAGTTATACTTGGATGCGATATTTGGATACCTAGCAAATAGGGTACCTTGGAGACCTTAGGTTAGATTAGGTTAATCTAGGAAGATCTATCTCTAGTTTAATTTTCCTTAGTCTAGAACCTTAGGATAGGTGTTGTCACACACACACACACACACGTGTTATGATATAGGTTTACTTGTATATATGTATATATATATATATGGATGCGTTAATATATATATATATAGTATACATATACGTATGAGATGAAGATAGTATATGTTATATGGTTATGAGTCGATATGATCGGGCATGATGTCATGAGGCTATGATATGTGATTTAGTCGATACACCGTATATGATATGATATAATAAAGGATCGTTAGGCGATATTTATGCAAGCATGTGATAACATGTGTTTTGATGATATAATAGATTGTACGAGACCTTAGATCCGTACCACTGATTTATGATATTGATATAGTACGAAAATTGATACCGTGTGAATGATGATTTATAATGATATTTGACCCGTACCCTCGATTTTGGGGATGCCGTTCGATGGATATTACCGTACGAGATGTATATGATGATGGATCCACACTCTTGACTCGAGGATGTAGTACATGCAAGGTTTCCTAGGGTGGCCACTGGGTTTCGGGAGGCATCGACCATGCCTTTTTTAAAAAATTGGCGCACTAAAGAACCCTAACCTAGAATCTTAACTGGAGAATTAGACGAACAAACATGTAAACATCTTTACATCTAAGTGAACAGGGAATACAACCTTTGTAGACCGGTCGTTCACTTCAATAGCTCCGTGTAGTGGTCCCTTCGCTCCAAGTAGTGATCTCCCGGACTCTAATGAGGCTCCATAAGGTGCAATGAACAAGCTTGCTTGAAGTCTTCAAGGCCGAGGATGATCTACGTCGAGGAGACACTAACTCAAGCTACCTCTTCACTAAGTAATGAACTAGTGAAGAAACAACCCAATCTAAATGGCTAGTAAAGAAGAGGTTGATGAAGTAGGAATTTTGCTCACTTTAGAAATATTTTCCTCACTAATTTTCTTCACCTCCTAAAAAGCTAGAGAGCTTGAGGAAGGAGATGAAGAAAGAAACCATGGAATGAAGCAAGTGAAGAATGAATCAAGTGATGACAATAGCAACCATGGGTGAGATAATATCTCATACTAACTCATGTAGAGACATAACCATGGCTTAGGATAATGGTTGGGTTAATAAATATCTAATGTAAAACAAAACTAGTGGACTAAGTCAATGGTTCTACAAGCTTCCACTAAGGTTAACCATGTGACTAATTTCCAACTAATTTGATTTACTTTAAATAAATAAAACCCATCATTATTATAAGCATGGTATGAGTCTCATACACCCATGTAATATGTATCATCTAGCATGACACAATATAATGTACATTAATATATATCACATATATACTAAGTATACACAAGTGAGAAAAAGAAATCTTAAGTGAGCTAATATTAGTTAATGTAAGTTAATATATCAAATATATAATTGTACATTAAATTATTAAATCAACACATGATTTAATAATCCGGCTATATCACATACAACCGACTAGTAACATGTGTATCAACTTATTGAATCAACACTTGATTCGATAACCCGGCTATATCACATATAACCGACCGATAACACAAATGGCGAGAGTAGAATACGGTATTACATACACATATTAATCTTGGTCCCGCACATATCACATATGTACTCCTACTTCATTCCTTTTAAGCCAGGAAACCTCTGTGTAGGACTCTAAAGACACGTCAATACGCCGGCAGTAGGTGGTGATCATATCAGTCACCTACAAGCCGCAAGCGGTCTTCTAAACGTAACGATCACCCTGGTATTGGGCGATCAGAAGATCAACAAGCAAGCCTACTCATACTCCTGTGAATCCAATCAGTAACACTACCGTACAGTCCGGTCTCTTCGTCAGATATGTCGCTTATCACAACCTGGGGGTGGTAAACGTCAGACCCCCATAGCCTGATAAGTCATGTCGATGTGAGGCCCATAACGTTTCGAGAAACAACTGATAACACTTACCAGTATATCTCAGCAACCCTGGACAGGGATTTCCTGTTATGGCCAATCGAGCATAGCGCAACATCAACCCCCAATACCGGGAGAGACGAAATCCCCTCCTATCGCTCATTGCCTTCATGTGACTCGGGACTGTACCAAAAAACCACCATTTTGCACGATCTCTTGAACATGGTAAGGTGGAAACAAAAGCACAGTGGGAATCACACAAGTCTCTATGACGATCTCGGGTCGACAGACTAACCTGTACCAGTGTCACCAGGGAACTGCCATCTGACGTGAGGTATAATACTATCTAGGAGTTCTCGGCGAGTCCGTCCAGTGTACCCAGTCTCCACTGAACACCCGTATACCATCTTTGATGTCAAACACCAATGGATATGGGATCATCCATCGCCCATCACATGAGTCGAGAAGCGTAGACGCTAGTCTACTCTAGAATATCGATGCCCCGTCTACAAGCACGGGACCTAGAATCTGAAGGATGTACTTACCGAATACCTTTGCCCCACTAGTATGATCTGCATCATGCTCCTGGTAGTCAAGTACTCATCCTAAGGGCTTTATCAACATGTAATAGAGAGACAATAAGTATACATGTTAAGATAAAGAGCAACCAGATAGCACACTATCATGTCAAGAAAGAAAGTCCTCCTTATATATGTCCAAGCATCCACTAAAATATACATCATATGTACAATAATGGCCTCTAGGGCATATATATAACAACAATCTCCCACTTTCACTAGGTCCAGTTGTTGTAGTATCTCATACTCAACGTTCGATAGGAGTCTCTTTCTGGAAAGGCCTTTGTGAGTGAATCCGCCGTGTTGTCCTTCGCGTCAACTCTCCTTACCTCGATCTCTTCGAGATCAACCATCTCCCTAATCAGGTGATATATCCTTAGAATATGTCTGGATCGCTGATGGGACCGGCGTTCCTAGGCCAAAGCCACAACTCCATTGTTGTCACAATAACAATTATTGGACGCTCAAAGGTAGGAACCATGTTCATCTTATGAACAAGAATTATCCAGAAATCCACTTTGGTAGCATCGTTGGCAGCGATGTATTCAGCCTTTATCGTCTAGTTTGCCACGGTATATAGCTTGGAACTCTTCCAACTTACCGTCCCTCCACTGAGGGTAAAGATAAAGCCCGAGACTGACTTTCAGTCAATCTTATCACTCTGGGAGCTCGAATTGGTAAGGGACTCCCACTGGAGTTCACCGTTACCTAATCCCAAGAACATTTCTTTAGTGCTTCTCAAGTACTTCAGAATGTCCTACACAGCTATCCAGTGATTCTCCCAAGATCCGATTGATTCCTAATCATTACTCCTAGTGAGTTAGCTACATCTGGTCTGGTACATAACATCACATACACGATAGAGCCTACTGCCGAAGCATAGGATATCCCATGTACGCGAGTTCTTTCCAAATCATTCTCGAGAGACATCTTTTTGGAGAGAGTGATTCCTGAGTAAGTGGGAGAACCACCACGCTTAGAATCTTCCATACTAAACCCCTTTAGTATGGTGTTAGTGTACCTAGATTTTGGACACTGCCAACATCCGCATATATCTATCACCATAGATCATAATCCACAAGATGTTGTAGGTATCATCCAGATCTTCCATGGAGAATCCTCGTGATAAGAGGAGCTTGACCGAGTGTAGCATAGGAAACCATTTCCTATCAAGAGTATATCTTCTACGTACAATACGGGGGAGACAACCTTACTCTCTACAACCTTCTTGTATATACAAGGTTCATCTACATTTTTGATGAAGTCAAACACTTTGACTGCCACATCAAAAAAGATGTTCCAACTCCGCGATGCGTGCATTAATCCTGATGGACTTAAGCATAGCCACTGGAGAAAAAGGTTTCATCATAAACCACACCTGGTTATTGACGAAAACCTTTTAGTACAAGTCTAGCTTTGAAAGTCTCAACTTTTCCTTTTACACCAAGAATCTTCTCAAGATCCATTTGCTCCCAATGGGTTTTACCCCTTCAGGTGCAACATTCAAAGTCATACTTCTTTGGTGTACATGGATTCCATCTCTGATTGCACAGCATCCAGCCATTTCACAGAGTCCCGACTCATGATGGCCTGCCTGAACCTGGTTGGGAAATCATCTACCATGATGCAATCCTCGCTCCCACCGTCACCGAGAAAACCGTAGTATCTCTCAGGTGGATAAGGAATCCTACCAGATTCGCAGAGAGGCTAAGGTTCGTTGGAGACTATTGAATTCTTTGTTTCCACTAAATCATCAGCTGTTAGTTTGTTTAGCTGGAACTCCTTCCAGTTCTACCTTATGACCACTAATTTCTTCATAAGAAATTCCTTTTCTAAAAAGGTGGCATGCTGAGAAACAAAACACCTTTTGCTCCTCAGTGTGGTAGAAGATATGCCCTTGCAAATGTTTAGGATATCCTAACAAACTTATACAGAACTGACCTTGCCTCGAGTTTGTCCGGATTCTGCCTTTCAACATAGGCCAGACAACCCTATATCTTAACTCGTTTAAGACACGGTCTCTTCCCATTCCATATCTCATATGGAGTGGTAGGCACTGATTTGGATGAAACCCCATTCAATAGGTATGCACCTTCTCAACTACATAACTCCAAAAGGAAACAGGCAACTCGGCAGTACTCATCATAGAGCGCACCATATCTCACAGGGTGCGATACCTCCACCATGATACACCGTTGTACTGTGGTGTATACGAAGGAGTAAGCTGAGAGAGAATCCCATTCTCTGTTTAAATAATTCAGAAATTCCCTGCCCAAGTATTTTCCTCCTCGATCATATCGAAGGACTTAATACTTCATCCTGTCTGGTTCTCAACTTCACGCTTATATTCCTTGAATTTCTCAAAAGTTTTAGACTTGTGTTTCAACAAGAACACATGTCCGAATCTTGAGAGATCATCGATGAATGTAATGAAGTACAAAGAACCAACCCTGGCATTTGTAGACATAGGACCGTATACATCATCATGTATCCGTCCCAGAGTTCAATAGCTCTATCTCTGTTTCTAGTAAACGGAGCATTGGTCATTTTGCCTTTGTGACAAGACCGACAAGTATCATAAGATGAAAATTCGAACGGATTCAAATATTCATCCTTATGTAACTTAGCTGGTCGTGTCGCATAGATATGACCGAGTCTACAATGCCTAAACAAGGATTCGTTCATTTCTGAACTACCCCTCTTGTGTGTGATCTATATACTTTGAACTGTAGTTTGATTTAGAACATATATGCTTTTACATAACATGCCTGATCCAATCAACTCTTGATTCAGGAAAATGTTCACAACATTATCCCCCAATACAGAATTATATCCTTTTTTAACTCAATAAAGAATTTGATGTAATGTTGTATATCAGGTTCCGTATCTAATAACATTTGTTCTGAATCAATGTATTTACTACTTGGTAATACAAAGTGATATATGCCAACTGATTTGGCTGCAACCATTGCACCATTCTCTAACACATAGAGACATATCACCCAATCTCAGTTCTCTGCCTATCTGTAGCCCATGTAACAGATTACATATATGGGATCCTGATCCGGTATCTCATATCCAGGACGTAAAGGATACTGAGAAACAGTTCTCAGTAATGAACACACCCGAAGAAGATGCATCAACATGCACATTCCTCGTTTGGGCTGCATGGAAATCTGGATATTCCCCTATTTCCTGCTCAGTCTTATAACAATTATAAGAAAGAACAGAACCAACGTTCCCCATCTCGGTATAAAAAGCAGTTTCGGTCAATACATCCATATTATTACCTTGATTAAGGCGTGACATGATCGCTACCAGGAGAGAGAGAGAAGAAAACACTCAGCGTATGCTCTTGCAAGATCAGATTGGTTATTATTTTATCTAATCAGGATGGCTCCCACTGTTTTTATCAAATCTTCCTTCAAACCCTAAAAGGTAAGACTAGCCGGGATTAATTACACCCTACAAGTTCGCCAATCTTTTAGTCAGGCCAGTGTCGGTACTTTGAGGGAGGTTCCCCGTGCTTTCGCACGGACCTAATTAAAATAAACCTCGTTCTCCCAGGGGCGTAACCCCGTTGACACCTTTCTAGACACCTACTTTGATCGGCTAATTGTAATGTGTAAAATCTCCCAGGAGTAACTCTTACTCGCAGTGGGTATCGGGATCCAACAATCTCATAGAAGGTATGCAATCTCATTGCAAATTTCAACACTTGAAATTCCCGATAATATTTTTGCCCCTAGCAACTTATGACCTTAACAAGGTCAACAAATCATAAGCGCTAGCCAAGTTCAACCCGTATATATCATGATTGAATTAATCCCACCCGTACGACCCTTAACAAGGTCAACAAAGTTGTACGACTGCCCTAATCCAATCGCATCACATGCTTAAGCAGATAAGCACTAATCAGCTACCGCACACTACGCCTTAACATGGTCAACAAACGTAGCACAAATACTAAGTAGCACTTATCTGAAATGACGGAGGGCTACGACAGGTTTTTTATGAAAACCTTTTGCGTAATGAACTTGATATCATTGTAGAATCGAGTGATTTTGAAAATGAGTGTTTTTTAGGCTTTTACTAGTTTTGCTAAAGAGGTCACTCCCAGTGAAGGGATCTCGAATCTTTCCTCAACGAATGAAGTGCTGGATATTTCACAAATACCTCTATCCAAAGCATGAACTAAAAAAGCAATCAAAAGACAAAACCGAGTAGATTGTAGCATCTGCTAGTTTCGCTAAAGAGGTCACTCCCGGTGAAGGGATTGTTAGTTGTATGTATGGCCTAGAGGCCAGTATTGTACAGATGATGTATATTATATTGGATGCTTGGACATATATAGAGATGACTTTCTTGCTCGATATGATAGTATGCTATCCAGTTGCTCTTTATCTTAACATGTATACTAGTCTCTTTAAACTGTCTTATAGTTACATGTTGGTAAAGCCCTTAGGATGTGTACTTGACTACCTGGACTATGATGCAGATCATACTAGTGGGGACATGGTAGTCCATAAGTACATCCTTCAAGGTCCCTAGTCGTAGGTGTATCGAGACGGGGCATCGATATGCTAGTGTAGACTAGCGTATACGCTTCTCGACCCATGAGATGGGCGATGGATGATCCTATATCCATTGATGTTTGACATCAGAGATGGTATACGGGTGCTCAGTGGAGACTGGGTACACTGGACGGACTCGCCGAGAACTCCCAGATGGTATTATACCTCACGTCAGATGGCAGTTCTCAGGTGACACTTGTGCAGGTTAGTCTGTAGACTCGAGATCTTCATAGAGTCTTGTGTGATTCCCACTGTGCTTTGATCTCCACCTTACCACGTCCATGAGGGCATGCAAAACGGTGGTTTTTGGGTACAGTCCCGAGTCACATGGAGGCAATGAGCGATAGGAGGGGTTTCGTCTCCCCGGTATTGGGGGTTGATGCTGCGCTGTGCTCGATTGGCCATAACAGGGATGTCCCTGGTCAGGGCTGATCAGAGATTTGCTGGTAAGTGTTGCCAGTAGTTTCTCGACCCGTTATGAGCCTTACATCGGCACGACTTATCGGTTATTGGGGTCTGACGTTTACCACCCCTAGACTTGATATGCGACATATCAGACGAGGAGACCGGACAGTACGGGAAGTGTTGCCGGTTGGCTCGACGGGAGTTGTAGCAGGTTCGCTTGTTCTCTTCTGATCGCTCAATACCCGGGTGGCCGTTACGTTTAGCTGACCGCTTGCGGCTTAGGGGTGCTTGATATGATCATCACCCACTGCCGGCGTATTGACGAGTCTCAGAGTCCGACAATGGAGTTTCCTAGTCCAGGCGAAACGTTGTGGTGCGCGTATGCGATATGCGCATGGACCAGATTAAAATACGCGTATAGGATACCGTATATTGATCGGGCGGCTTGCTTTTGGTTAGGGTCATATGTGATATGGCCGGATTGATAAATCATGTGTTGATTTATCATTTAACCATTAGATTCTCACTAGAAATCCTTTCTTGTTTTCTATGGATGTATGGATGCATGTATGCATTCCTTATTGTTTCATGTACATATGGATGTGCATGCACACATGCATACATACATCATTGTATCATGGTTGATTATACAAGGAAATGGTGGCAATATAAGACTCACACCATGGGTTTTTATTTGGATTATTATTTGATTTTTGGTTAAAACAAAATGGATAAATGGAAAAGATAATTCATGACTAGTTTCTACATCCTTCTTGACCTAACCATTCTCACCCACCACTTGACCATGGATTACTTTTCCTTTTGTGTTTTTAACTCAAGTTCAATAATATCCTAACCATGCTTTGATATGAGAAGAGGAAAATATATATTGATATATTTTCTTCTTTCTTTCATGAGTCATTCTTATCTTCTTCTCAAATTGCCATCATCTTCTTCTTCCTCTCTCATTTTGCTCTCTAGTTTTTGTAGTGAGCAATATACTCATCAAGATTGGATTTTGAAGTGAGAATAAGAACCACAACATCATTCTACACAAGTTTAGCCAACTTGTTTAGAGTGTTAGCTTCATTTCGTTCACTTGATCGGATAAAGTTGCAAGCTTGGACAAAGCGGACTCCGGGTGGATCATCGGTGACTTCGAGGAGTTCAAGCGGAGCTTTTTCAAACCCCAAGTAGCCGAGGAGTCTAGCGTAGGGAGCTACAAAGGTTGTACTCTCAAAACCCTAGCCTTTCTTTCATATGATGATGTGAAAAATTTAGAAACCCTAATTTTTCTAGGAATGATTCTATGTTCGTTAACTTAGCACCCTAAAGACTCCACCTTTGGTTCATGTGATGCTTCCAAACCCTTGATGAGGTGCTAGGCTAACCCAACATTGGTATCAGAGCCGACCTAGAACATTAGGCGACACTTTAACGAAGTTAAAACTCCGATCGAACCGAAAATACGGTTTTTTGAGTGCTCTCTGGACATTTTTTAAAGACTGCTGTTTTTCAGAATTAAAAATATGTAAAAAATTCAGCAGGAAAATATAAGAATTACGGTATAAAAATTATTCAATGAACAGTATAAAAATTATTCAATGAACAGTTATTCTTGCCGCGGAAACGCGGCCTAAGCTTGCTTAGGCCGCGGTTCCGCGGCCGTACACATCATTCACTGAATAAATTTTGTACAGTAATGCTGGATTCTGCTTGTATATTTTTTAGGATATTTTTAATCTGAATTTAGTGCTGAAAATTCTGGAGATGGTTTTGGACTCGACAGTTCGATTGGAATTTTGATTTTGTGGCTTTTCCGGGTAAATCTTGAAAGTATTGAAGTGTTCGAATGACTATCATTTGCTCACTTTTCACGGGATTTAAATCCTTCGGAGGATCGTGCAAGTTTTGTTGTGGTCCCTCTAGAAGACAACAAACCTTAACTCGATTATGTGACCGTCTTGAACTGCCCTTTGAACCTTAGGGTTTGGGGCAGTACGGCGTGCCGCATGTGAGGCGTTGGCTTGACCCTTCTACGGCTGGACCGTTACTACTGTGTCACATTCCAAGTTTTTGAACTCCACTCAAGTGTTGTGCTTTAGGGAATCTTGGGTATTTGATCGTTCGTTCGAAAACTTTAATACTGTCTAATTATCTGGAATGTGATGCAATGTGTGGAATTCATATTATAAGACATGAAATACGAGGTATGTGATATTTCGCATTTACGATGTCTAAGGAGAATGTGGATTCCAGATATTGCAGTTTTACACATTCTTTTCTGTGACCGTAAGTGTAGTATGTAGTGGCATTGCCGATTGTTGTTGCTATACGTCGACGACAATCGGTGTATGCATACTTACTTACGTTGATGATATGAGATATTATGTGTTGCTAAGATATGATGTACAGGATTGTCGCGATTGAATAGCCGGGTTTTTTTTTATGTGAGATGAGAGTTTTATATTTTCATTCATGTAAATTAAAATGTAATGTAATATTCTTTTATTTGGGGCACTTCCGGGTTGAGTTCGATGCCACCTGTGTTGTATATTATTTACTTTTCCGCATTAGGATGGACCCAAGGAGGGGAGCACGGGTGACCGGGTTCTGGGGTTCAGTGGGAGGCCATCTCGAGGAGTTGAGACCAGGTCTCCTAAACTCCAGAATTGGTAGGGTCGCTTGCCGCTCTCATAGGGGTCCAGGGTGTGGGCTTGGCTATTCATCGCGACCGTGGAATCCGTATTTTCTATTTTGGCTAAATACTAAATACGGACGTCCTAGTATATCCCACATTATATCTATGTTTCTGCTGCGATATCTGTGATGTGATCATTTGATATGTTGTGATGAATACAGTATATAGTATATATGAAATATTATATAGGCGTTACTTATGTTTTACACCCGTACTAGCCCTGCCTTGCTCTGTCGTTAGTTACCTAACCTAACGGTGCACGAGAGGACATCGAGGCGAATGCGGATGGCAAAAGTGTACGTCATATTTATCTGTGATGTTTAGGTGACTTAAATGATAGGACTTTATTAATGTGATTAATGAAAGAAAAGAAACCTAAAAGATGTTGTAGAATCAAATTTTCAAATAAAAAGGGTAGCTACAGTTTTGCTTTGCATAGCGGTATATATGATATACCCTGCACCTTCTTCGATGAGGAAAGGGCCGAGATCCCTTCACCGGGAGTGACCCCTTTAGCAATAACTAGCAGATGCTACACACTCGGTTTGTTTTTGATTGCTTCTATAGTTTCTGCTTTGCACAGTGATATATATGATATATCCCGCACCTCATTCGACGAGGAAAGGGCCGACGATCCCTTCACCGGGAGTGACCCCTTTAGCAAAACTAGAAAAGCCTCAAAATCACTCCATTTCAAAACTTCACTTGATTCTACAACGATATCAAGTTCATTACGCAATAGGTTTTCAGAAAAACCTGTCGTAGCCCTCCGTCATTTCAGATAAATCCTACTTAGTATTCGTGCTACGTTTGTTGGCCTGCGTCAAGGTGTAGTGTGCGGTAGCTAACTAGTATTTATCTGTTAATGCATGTGATGCAGATTGGATTAGGGTAGTCGTGCGACTTTGTTGGCCTGCGTCAAGGGTCGTACGGGTGGGTTTAATTCAATCAAGAAATGACGGGTTGAACTTGACTAGCGCACTATGGTTTGTTGGCCTGCGTCAAGGTCATAGGACGCTAGGGGCAAAATATTATCGGGAATTTCAAGTGTTGAAATTTGCAATGAGATTGCATACCTTCTATGAGATTGTTGGATCCCAATACCCACTGCGAGTAAGAGTTACTCCTGGGAGAGTTTTACACATTACAATTAGCCGATCAAGTAGGTGTCTAGAAAGGTGTCAATGGGGTTACGCCTCTGGGAAAATGAGGTTTACTTTAATTAGGTCCGTGCGAAAGCACGGGGAACCTCCCTCAAAGTACCGACACTGGCCTGGCTAAAAGATTGGCGAAGTTGTAGGGTGTGATTAATCCCGGCTAGTCTTTCCTTTTAGGGTTTGAAGGAAGATTTGATAAAAACCAGTGGGTGCCATCCTGATTAGATAAGATAATAACCAATCTGATCTTGCAAGAGCATACGCTAAAGTGTTTTCTTCTCTCTCTCTCCAGGTAGCGGCCATGTCATGCCCTAATCAAGATAATAATATGGATGTATTGATCGAACCCGCATGTTATACTGTGCTGGGGAACGTTGGTTCCGTTCTTTCTTATAAAAGTTATAGGACTGAACAGGACATAGGAGAATACCAGGATTCCCATGCCACCCGAATGAAGAAAGTACATGATGATGCATTTTCTTTGGGTGTGTTCATTACAGAGAACTGTTTCTCCATTTGCCCTACGTCCTGGGTATTAGATACCGGGTCAGGATCCCATATATGTAATCAGTTACATGGGCTTAGGAAAGGTAGAGAACTTGGAGAAGGTGATAAAGACATAAGAGTTGAAAATGGTGCAATTGTTGCAGCTAAGACTGTCGGGGAATATCACCTTGCATTACCAACTGGCAATACATTGGTTCTGAACGAATGCTATTACATGCCGAACCTGATATGCAACATTATATCGGTTTCTTTATTGAGTAAAGAGGGATATAATTTTGTATTACCGGATAATGTTATGAACATTTTCCGTAACCAAAAGTTGGTTGGATCAGGCACGTTGTGCAATGGCATTTATGTTCTAAATCAATCAACAGTTCTAAGTATAACAAACACACACAAGAGGAAGAGTTCTGAACTGAATGAATGCTTCTTGTGGCATTGTAGACTGGGTCTCATCAATGCGACACGACTAGCTAATTTGCATAAGGATGGATATTTAAATTCGTTTGAATTTTCATCTTATGACACTTGCCAGTCATGTCTAAAAGGCAAGATGACCAAAACTCCGTTTACGGGACACGGAGAAAGAGTTACGGAACTCTTGAGACTAGTGCATAGTGATGTATGTGGTCCAATGTCTACACATGCCATGGATGGTTCTTCGTACTTCATTACATTCACTGACGATCTCTCTAGATTCGGATATGTGTTCCTGATGAAACACAAATCAGAAGCTTTTGAGAAATTTAGAGAATATAAATAAGAAGTCGAGAACCAAACTGGAAAAAGTATTAAAGTCCTTCGATTTGATCGAGGAGGTGAATACTTGAGCAATGAATTCCTGTACTTCCTAAAAGAGAATGGGATTCTCTCTCAGCTGACTCCTCTATATACACCACAGCACAACGGTGTATCAGAACGGAGGAACCGCACCCTATTAGATATGGTACGCTCTATGATGAGCACAGCTGAGTTACCTATTTCCTTCTGGGGATATGCACTGGAAATAGCTGCAGACCTATTGAATATGGTTCCCACCAAATCCGTGCCAACCACTCCATATGAGATATGGAAAGGAAAGAGACCATGTCTTAATTATGTTAAGATATGGGGTTGTCCGGCATATGTAAAAACGCAAAATCCGGACAAACTCGCGGCAAGGTCCATTCTGTGTAAGTTTATTGGATATCCCAAACATTCGCGCGGGTATATCTTCTACCACACCGAGGAACAAAAGGTGTTTGTTTCTCGACATGCCACCTTTTTAGAAAAGGAATTTCTTGAAAAAGAGATTAGTGGCAAGGAGGTAGAACTGGAAGAGGTTCCAGCAATACAGACTACGACAGAAGATTTGGTTGAACCAGAGGATTCAGTAGTTCCCAATGAACCTCAGCCTCTCCGCCGATCTAGTAGGGTTCCTCGCCAACCTGAGAGATACTACGGTTTTCTCATGGATGGTGGCAGCGAGGATTGCATCATGGAGGATGATGACCCAACTAGCTTCGAGCAGGCCATCACGAGTAGGGACTCAGTGAAATGGCTGGATGCTATGCGGTCCGAGATGGAATCCATGTACACAACAAAGTATGGACTTTGGAAGTTGCTCCTGAAGGGGTAAAACCCATTGGGAGCAAGTGGATCTTCAAGAAAAAACTTGGTGTAGATGGGAAAGTGGAGACTTTCAAAGCTAGACTTGTTGCAAAAGGTTTTCGTCAAAGACCAGGTGTGGACTATGAAGAAACCTTTTCTCCAGTGGCTATGCATCCGGATCATGCTTTCCATCGCTGCATACCATGACTATGAAATCTGGCAAATGGATGTTAAGACCGCCTTTCTAAACGGTGATTTAGAAGAGTGCGTGTATATGACTCAGCTAGAAGGCTTCGTAGGCAGTAGGAACAGCGGTAAGGTGTGCAAGCTGCTTAAATCCATTTATGGATTAAAGCAAGCATCGCGGAGTTGGAACATCTGCTTTGACGTCGTTATCAAAGAGTTTGATTTCATCAAAAACCCAGATGAACCTTGTATCTACAAGAAGGTGGCAGAGAGTAAGGTTGTCTTCCTCGTATTGTACGTGGACGACATACTCTTGATAGGAAATGATATTCCTATGCTGCAATCGGTTAAGCTCTTCTTATCATAATGATTCTCAATGAAAGATCTTGGTGATGCCTCCTGCATATTGGGAATTAGGATCTATAGAGATAGATACAAACGGATATTGGGATTGTCCCAATCCAGGTACATTGACACCATACTAAAGAGGTTTAGTATGGAAGAATCCAAGCGTGGGAACTTGCCCACGATCTCTGGAGTCACTCTCTCCAAAGAGTTGTCTCCCAAGACTGATTTGGAGAGAGCTCGCATGCAAGGGATATCCTATGCTTCGGCTGTAGGCTCTATCATGTATGCGATGCTATGCACCAGACCCGATATAGCATACTCACTAAGTGTAGTGAGTAGGTATCAAGCTGATCCTGGAGAGAGTCACTGGACAGCTGTGAAGAGCATTCTCAAGTACTTACGAAGGACTAAAGAGATGCTCTTGGTGTATGGTAACGAAGAACTCCAAGTGGAGTCCTTTACCGATTCGAGCTTCCAGAGTGATAAGGACGACTCTAAGTCGCAGTCGGGATTTGTCTTTACCCTTTACGGAGGGGCGGTTAGCTGGAAGAGTTCCAAGCAAGAAACCGTGGCAGACTCGACGATGGAGGCTGAATACATCGCTGCCAACGATGCTGCCAAAGAGGCTGTCTGGATCAAGAAGTTCATTACTGAACTTGGAGTAGTTCCATCCATTGAGCATCCAATACCTTTGTATTGCGATAACAATGGAGCGGTGGCTTTGGCCAAGGAACCTAGGTCCCATCAGCGATCCAGGCATATTCTGAGGCGGTATCACCTGATCCGGGAGATAGTTGATCGCCGGGAGATCGAGGTCAGGAGGGTTGACACGAAGAACAACACAGCGGATTCACTCACGAAGGACATTCCCCAGATACAGTTTGAGAGACTCATCGGGATGCTCGGTATGCGATACTACAGCAGCTGGCCCTAGTGCAAGTGGGAGATTGTTAGTTGTATGTATGCCCTAGAGGCCAGTATTGTACAGATGATGTATATTATATTGGATGCTTGGACATATATAGAGATGACTTTCTTGCTCGATATGATAGTATGGTATCTGGTTGCTCTTTATCTTAACATGTATACTAGTCTCTTTAAACTGTCTTATAGTTAAATGTTGGTAAAGCCCTTAGGATGTGTACTTGACTACCTGGACTATGATGCAGATCATACTAGTGGGGACATAGTAGTCCATAAGTACATCCTTCAAGGTCCCTAGTCATAGGTGTATCGAGACGGGGCATCGATATACCAGTGTAGACTAGCGTATACGCTTCTCGACCCATGAGATGGGCGATGGATGATCCCATATCTATTGGTGTTTGACATCAGAGATGGTATACGGGTGCTCAGTGGAGACTGGGTATGTAGGGTTGCTAGGCACGCGCACAAGGGTCTATGAGGCATCAACCATGCCCGATTAAAAATTTAGCCGTGCCGAACAACCCGAATACGGAACTTTAAACTAGAGATTAGGCGAAAACAACCATGCTAAACACTTTAACACTAAGTGAGAGAGATTACAACCTTTGTAGATCCGGTCCTTCACTTCATATGCTCTGTGTTGTGGTCCCTTCGCTACGATCATCGGGATCCGGACTCTCGAGAGGTTCTACGAAGAGAAAAGACGCAACCTTTGCTTCCGATCTTCGATACTAAGATGATCTACCTTGAAGTTTCTTTAACACAAGCTAACACTCATGAAATGATGTGAACACCCTCATCTAAATGGCAAGGGAAGATGAGGATGATGAAGTAGGATTTTTGCTCTCTTTATTTATCTTTTTCTCATATTTATCCATCACAAAAATCAAAGCAAGAAACCATTTCAAGCAAAGAAGAAGAAGGAAGACGATGATGAACAATCTTAGAATTATCCTTTTGTGATGAATAGGAAAAGAATAATATGATAGATAATGCAACCATGGTCAAGCAAACTCTTGTAGAGAATTAACTAGGGTTAGAGGTTTGGTTAGGTTAAGGAAATATCTAGCATAATATCTTAACAAAGACAACGAAAGAAAGCTTCTAGAAACTTCTAGAAAACCTTAACCCTAATCAAACCCTAACCATGTTTAATCTCTACAAAACAAGTTGCATTAGTTATCATATCATGTTACAATATTATATATCACATATATAATATTTATCGTAACAAAATAAAATAATACAATTAACATATATCGCATATATATCAATGTATTATCCGAGTGAGAAAAAGAATCTTTTAGTGAGCAAATATTAGTTAATGCAATTTAATATATCATATATATTATAATACATTAAATTATCGAATCAACACTTGATCCGACAATCCGGCTATATCGCATATAACCGACTAATATTTATCCGTACCGATTCATCGAATCAACACTTGATCCGATGACCCGGCTGATATCAAATATCGCGAGAATACAATACGGTATCACATATCGCATTATCCTCGGTCCCACACATATCACATATGTGCTCCTACTCCGTTTTGCCTGAGTCAAGAAACCTCTGTGTAGGACTCTAAAGAATCGTCAATACGCCGGCAGTAGGTGATGATCATATCAAACGCCCACAAGCTGCAAGCGGTCAGCTAAACGTAACAGCTACCCAGGTATTGAGCGCTCAGAAGATCAACAAGCAAGCCTGTACATTCTCCTGCGAATCCAAACAGTAACACTCCCGTACAGTCCGGTCTCGTCGTCTGATATGTTGCATATCTCGCCTAGGGGTGGTAAACGTCAGACCCCAGTAGCTTGATAAGTCGTGTCGATTTGAGGTCTATAACAGTTTGAGAAACTACTGATAACACTTACCAGTAAATCTCAGCAACCCTGGCCAGGGATTTCCGGTTATAGCCAATCGAACACAGCACAACATCAACTCCCTATACCGGGAGAGACGAATCCCCTCCTATCGCTCATTGCCTCCATGTGATTCGGGACTGTACCCAAAAGCCACCTTTTTGCATGCCCTCTTGGACGTGGTATGATGGAAATCAAAGCACAGTGGGAATCACACAAGACTCTATGACGATCTCGGGTCAACAGACTACTCTGTACCAGTGTCACCGGAGAACTGCCATCTGACGTATGGTATAATACCATCTGGGAGTTCTCGGCGAGTCCGTCCAGTGTACCCAGTCTCCACTGAGCACCCGTACACCATCCTTGATGTCAAACACCGATAGATATGGGATCATCCATCGCCCATCATATGGGTCAAGATGCGTATACGCTAGTCTACTCTGGTGCATCGATGCCCTGTCTCGATACACCCTCGACTAGGAACAGTTATAGGATGTACTCGTCGACTACCGTGGCCCCACTAGTATGATCTCATCATAGTCCCAGTAGTCGAGTACATATCCTAAGGGCTTTATCAACATGTAATATAGAGACAATCAGAGTACATGTTAAGATAAAGTACAACCAGATAGCATACTATCATGTCGAGCAAGAAAGTCCTCCCTATATATGTCCTAGCATCCACTACAATATACATCGTATGTACAGTAATGGCCTCTAGGGCATACATATAACTAACAATCTCCCACTTGCACTAGGGCCATCTGTTGTAGTATCGCATACCCAACAATTAGCTGCGGTTGAAGTATCTCATACTCAACCATCCCATAAAAGTCTCTACTGGGAAAAAGGCCTTTGTGAATGGATCCGCGCTGTCGTCTTCTGTGTCTGCTCTCCTAACCTCGATCTCCCTGGAGATCAACCATCTCCATGATCAGGTGATACTGCCTAAGAATTATATCTGGATTTCTGATGGGACGGTAGTTCCTTGGCTGAAGCCACAACTCCATTGTCACACAATGGTAGGAACGAAGTTCATCTTATGAACTTATAAATATCCAGACTGCCTCTTTTGGTAGCATCCTTGGTAACGATGTATCTTGCCTTTAATCGTCTAGTATGTCACGGTATCTAGCTTGGAACTCTTCCAACATACCGTCCCTCCATTGAGGGTATAGACAATGCCTGCGACTGACATTCAGTCGTCCTTATCACCCTGGAACCTTTCCAGTGATTCTCCCTAGGATCGATTGATACCATCTCACTACAACTAGTGAGTATCCTAACATCCATTTAGATCTATCTCATAGATCCAAAACCCAGGATTTAGGAGGTATCTCTTTTATCCTATATGGAGAATCCTTGTGATAAGCGGAGATTGACCGAGCGTAGCATAGGAAACTCCTTCCCTATCAAGAGTATGTCATCCACGTACTCTACGAGGATCACCACCATACTCTCTACTACCTTTTCGTATATACAAGGTTCATCTACCATTTTGATGAAGTCAAACTCTTTGACTACCATATCAAAACAGATGTTCCATCTCCGCGATGCCTGCTTTATCCTATAAAGCATCTTGCACACGTTTCCACTGCTCCCACTGTCTACGAAGCCCTCTGGCTGTGTACTTATAGACGCTATCTTCTAAAACATCATTTAGAAAAGCAGTCGTGACACTCAACCACCAGATATCGTAGTCATGGTATGTAGCCGTGGCAAGTAGGATCTGGATGGACTTAAGCATAGCTTTGAAAGTCTCAACTTTTCCATGTACACCAAGTAACCTTCTCAAGATATACTCGCTCCTGATGGGGTTTTAACCCTTCAGATAAAGCAACCAAAGTCCATACTTTGTTGGTGTATAAGGACTCCATCTCAGATCGATAAGCACCCAGCCATTCTTACAGAGTCCCACTCCTGATGGCCAGCCCGAAACTAGTTGGGTCATCATCTCATGATGCAATCCTCGCTCCCACTGTCATAGAGGAACCGAAGTATCTCTCAGGTGGGTGAGGAACCCTACTAGATCGGCGGAGAGGCTGAGGTTCGTTGGAAACTATTGAATCCTTTGGTTCTACCAAATCATCAGTTGCATTTTGTATAGCTGGAACATTTCCAGTTCTACATAACAGACCTTGCCTCGAGCTTGTCCGGATATTGCTTTTAGACATAGGCCGGACAACCCAAATCTTAACCAACTTAAGATATGGGCTCTTCCCTTTCCGTATCATATATGAAGTGGTAGGCAACTGATTTGATTTGAACCCTATTCAATAGGTATGCAGCTTCTCAAGTGCATAACTCCCAAAAGGAAATAGGAAACTCAGCAGTACTCATCATAGAACACACCATATCATATAGGGTCTGATTGCTCCGCCCCGATACACCGACGTGCTGTGGTGTATACGGAGGAGTAATGCCGAGAGAGAATCTCATTCTCCTTTAGAATAGTCCAGGAATTCCGTGCTAAAGTATTCTCCTCCTTGATCTCATCAAAGGACATAATACTTATACCCGCATTTTGGTTCTCTACTTCTAACTTATATTCTGTGAATATCTCAAAAGGTTCGGACGTGTGTTTCAACAGGAACATATGTCTGAATCTTGAGAGATCATCAGAGAATGTAATGAAGTACAAAGAACCGGTCTTTGTATGTGTAGACAGGGGACCTTTCATACATCAGCATGTATCAATCCCCAAGAGTTCACTAACTCTTTCTCTGTTTCCAATAAACAGAGCTATGGTCATCTTATCTTTGTGACATGACTGGCAAGTTTCACAAGATGTAAATTCAAACAGATTTAAATGTGCATCTAAATGTAACTTGGCTAGTCGGGTCGCATTGATATGACCTAGTCTACAATACCTCAAGAAGGATTCGTTCATATCTGAACTCTTCCTCTCGTATGTGTTCTGTATACTAAGAACTGTGGTTTGATTTAGAACGTCAATGCTTTTAGATAACGTGCCTGAACCAATCAACTCTTGATATAGGAAATGTTCAAAACATTATCCAACAATACAAAATTATATCCTTTCTTTACTAATAAAGAGACTGATATGATTTTGTATATCAGGTTCGGTATCTAATAACATTTGTTCAGAATCAATGTATTCCGGTAATACAGGGTGACAGTGACCAACAGACTTGGCTGCAACACTTGCACCGTTTTCTGTCTCATGAAACTTATCACCCGTTCTCAGTTCTTTACCTATCTGTAGCCCATGTAACAGATTACATATACGGGATCCTGATCCGGTATCACATACCCAGGACGTAAAGGATACTGAGAAACAGTTCTGTGTAATGAACACACCCGAAGATGATGCATCAACATGCACTTTCTTCGTTTGGGCGGCACGGGAAATCTGGTATTCCCCAATTTCTTGCTCTGTCTTATAACAATTATAAGTTGGAGCGGGACCAACGTTCCCCAGCTCAGTATAACAAGCGGGTTCGGTCAATATATCCGTTTTATTATCTTGATTAAGGCGTGATATGGTCGCTACCTGGAGAGAGAGAGAAGAAAACACTCAGCGTATGCTCTTGCAAGAATAGATTGGTTATTAATATATCTAATCAGGATGTCTCCCACTGTTTTAATCAAATCTTCCTTCAAACCCTAAAAGGAAAGACTAGCTGGGATTAATTACACGCTACAAGTTCGCCAATCTTTCAGCCAGGCCAGTGTCGGTACTTTGAGGGAGGTCCCCCGTGCTATCGCACGAACCTAATTAAAGTAAACCTCGTTTTCCCAGAGGCGTAACCCCGTTGACACCTTTCTAGACACCTACTTGATCGGCTAATTGTAATGCGTAAAACTCTCCCAGGAGTAACTCTTACTCGCAGCGGGTATCGGGATCCAACTATCTCATAGAAGGTATGCAATCTCATTGCAAATTTCAACACTTGAAATTCCCGATAATATTTTACCCCTAGCGTCCTATGACCTTGACGAAAGCCAACAAACCATAGGCTACTAGTCAAGTCCAACCCGTCATTTCTTGATTGAAATAAACCCACCCGAACGACCCTTGACGAAAGCCAACAAAGCCGCACGACTACCCTAATCCAATCACATCGTATGCAGCAGATAAGCAGCATATAGCTACCGCACACTACACCTTGACGAAAGCCAACAAATGTAGCACGAATACTATATACAACTTATCTGAAATGACGGAGGGCTACGACGGGTTTTTAAGAAAACCCTTTGCGTAATGAACTTGATATCGTTGTAGAATCGAGTGATTTTAAATGGAGTGTTTTTTAGGCCTTTCTAGTTTTGCTAAAGGGGTCACTCCCGGTGAAGGGATCGTCGGCCCTTTCCTCATCGAATAAGGTGCAGGATATTTCACAAATACCACTATGCAAAGCAGAAACTATAGAAGCAATCAAAAGACAAACCGAGTTTGTATCATCTACCAGTTATTGCTAAAGGAGTCACTCCCGGTGAAGGGATCTCGGTCTTTTCCTTATCGAATAAGGTGCAGGATATATCATATATACCGCTGTGCAAAGCAAGAACTATAGCTACCTATTTTTGAAAATTCGATTCCACAACATCTTAGGTTTCTTTTATTTCATTAATCTCATTAATGAAGTCCCATTTTATTATGCTTCACAAGCATCTCTTTTGAAACGAAATCTGCAATATAACATATATCTCATATATATATAATATAAACATTCGTCTCAGGCAGTAATATGATTTCATCACAGAACATTGCAGCAGAAGAACATATATGAAATATTGGATATACTAGGACGTCCGTGTTTTCAATACGAGCCTGTACAAAACACGGATTCCACGGTCGCGATGAATAGCCAAACCCACATCCCTAGACCCCTACGAGAGCGGCAAGTAACACTGCCAATTCTAGGGTTAGGAGACCCGGTCTCGACTCCTCGAGATGGTCTCCCACTGGACCCTAGAACCCGGTTTCTTGTGCTCCCCGCCTTGGGTCTACCTAATGCGGAAAAGTAAATAATATACAACGGTGACAGCTTCCGCTACCTGGAAGTGCCCCAATAAAATAATATTACATACAAATGAATTTTACATGAATGAAAAAGAAAAGACTCTCATCTCACATAAAACCCCCGGCTATTCAAACGCGACGATCCAATACAACATATCACAGCAACACATAATATCTCATATCATCAACGTAAGCAAGTATGCGTATCCCGATTGTCGTTGATGTATAGCAACGAAGCCGGCGATACACCACATACTACGCTTACGGTCACAAAAAAGAAAGTGTAAAACTACAACAGTTGGAATCCGCAACCTCCTTAGACATCACATGCCTAACCGAATGAATTCCTTATAAACCCCGCATTTTAATCTCATTATCGAAAACTCTTTTCAATATCAAGTCGGGCAATTCAACAAGATTCCCGAAAAACTGATCGAATGCTCGTCGCAAACTTTAGTAGACGGCCGCACCCCCGATACCGTCGATGAAGTGCACCAAGGCGGAACACCGCTACCGCGAGCACTCGAACGGATGCTTTCGGCGACGGGGTTCTCCTACAGTCACTTGGTCGGGGCTATGGGGCATGGCTGTCTATTAAGTTTACCCGGCGAGTATCCGCGTACGCTACGTGATTGCGACGGACTTTTGATCACATCAAAATTCCGTGGCAACCGATCATTTGAGACTAAACTGCTATTTTTATAATATTCAAATCAGTTATCTCATAACTACCTGCGGATTCCAAATATTGTATCACATTCCAGATAAATAGACAAAGTTAAACTTTCCGATCGAATCATCAAACACCCAAGATTTCCCCAATATATCTCAACACTTGAAATTAGTTTAAAAACATCCATCACATGCCTCAGTACCAATGGTCCAGCCGTAGAAGGGTCAAGCCAACGCCTCACATGTGGCACGCCGTACTGCCCCAAACCCTAAAATTCAAAGGGCAGTTCAAGACGGTCACATAATCGAGTTAAGGTTTGTTGTCTTCTAGAGGGTCCACCGAGTTACTTGCACGACTTAGAACATTCTTAAACACGAGAAAAAATCCAACTTTTGAAAAATTTTCCGACAGGGGAAAAAGTGAGTTATTGATATCCGTTCGAACTTTTTAACAGTATCTAAAAGTTATCCGGAAAACTACATAGACAAAATCTGACAATCCGATCGAATAATTGAGTCCCCAAAACAACCCCAGAAAAACTCAACTGTTGAGTAAAAATAAAAATTTCCAGAAGACTCAACACTTCAAGACAAGAATTACTGTGCAAGCCACATGGTGTAACTCAGCCAAATGGCCGCGGAACCGCCGCGAAACCCAGGGTTAGGCCGCGGTTCCGCGCCTCACTTGACGAGTTACAATCACGTGCTTCACAGTATCTCATAGAATTCCCTGCTGAATTTTTTGGCAATTTTTAATTCGCAAAAATCCAAATTTTCAGAAAATTTCCAGAGAAGGGGTTTGTTCGGGTTTTCCGGGTTCGATCGGACTTCAAACTTCGTCTAGACTTCGCCTAAAGCTCTAGCTTGGCTCTGATACCACTGTAGGTCAGGCAGCCACCCCATCCAATGGGGTCGCCGTGGCACCAACGGGTCCCTCAGCCGCTACTTTTTACGCATGCCCCCTCGCGAGGACTACAACCCGCCGGAACACCTTCCGGTCTCGGGACACCCTGGGGGTAAGAGCCTATGCTTCGCCACACTGTCACACAGTGAGAACCCCCCATAGGTCGACATCCAATGCCTAGTAGCTCTGATACCACTGTAGGGTTGCTAGGCACGCGCACAAGGGTCTACGAGGCATCAACCATGCCCGATTAAAAATTTAGCCGTGCCGAACAACCCGAATACGGAACTTTAAACTAGAGATTAGGCGAAAACAACCATGCTAAACACTTTAACACTAAGTGAGAGAGATTACAACCTTTTTAGATCCGGTCCTTCACTTCATATGCTCCGTGTTGTGGTCCCTTCGCTGCAATCATCGGGATCCGGACTCTCGAGAGGTTCCACGAAGAGAAAAGACGCAACCTTTGCTTCCGATCTTCGATACTAAGATGATCTACCTTGAAGTTTCTATAACACAAGCTAACACTCATGAAATGATGTGAACACCCTCATCTAAATAGCAAGGGAAGATGAGGATGATGAAGTAGGATTTTTGCTCTCTTTATTTATCTTTTTCTCATATTTATCCATCACAAAAATCAAAGCAAGAAACCATTTCAAGCAAAGAAGAAGAAGGAAGAAGATGATGAACAATCTTAGAATTATCCTTTTGTGATGAATAGGAAAAGAATAATATGATAGATAATGCAACCATGTTCAAGCAAACTCTTGTAGAGAATTAACTAGGGTTAGAGGTTTGGTTAGGTTAAGGAAATATCTAGCATAATATCTTAACAAAGACAAAGAAAGAAAGCTTCTAGAAACTTCTAGAAAACCTTAACCCTAATCAAACCCTAACCATGTTTAATCTCTACAAAACAAGTTGCATTAGTTATCATATCATGTTACAATATTATATATCACATATATAATATTTATCGTAACAAAATAAAATAATACAATTAACATATATCTCATATATATCAATGTATTATCCGAGTGAGAAAAAGAATCTTTTAGTGAGCAAATATTAGTTAATGCAATTTAATATATCATATATATTATAATACATTAAATTATCGAATCAACACTTGATCCGACAATCCGGCTATATCGCATATAACCGACTAATATTTATCCGTACCGATTCATCGAATCAACACTTGATCCGATGACCCGGCTGATATCAAATATCGCGAGAATACAATACGGTATCACATATCGCATTATCCTCGGTCCCGCACATATCACATATGTGCTCCTACTCCGTTTTGCCTGAGTCAAGAAACCTCTGTGTAGGACTCTAAAGAATCGTCAATACGCCGGCAGTAGGTGATGATCATATCAAACGCCCACAAGCTGCAAGCGGTCAGCTAAACGTAACAGCTACCCAGGTATTGAGCGCTCAGAAGATCAACAAGCAAGCCTGTACATTCTCCTGCGAATCCAAACAGTAACACTCCCGTACAGTCCGGTCTCGTCGTCTGATATGTTGCATATCTCGCCTAGGGGTGGTAAACGTCAGACCCCAGTAGCTTGATAAGTCGTGTCGATTTGAGGTCTATAACAGTTTGAGAAACTACTGATAACACTTACCAGTAAATCTCAGCAACCCTGGCCAGGGATTTCCGGTTATAGCCAATCGAACACAGCACAACATCAACTCCCTATACCGGGAGAGACGAATCCCCTCCTATCGCTCATTGCCTCCATGTGATTCGGGACTGTACCCAAAAGCCACCTTTTTACATGCCCTCTTGGACGTGGTATGATGGAAATCAAAGCACAGTGGGAATCACACAAGACTCTATGACGATCTCGGGTCAACAGACTACTCTGTACCAGTGTCACCGGAGAACTGCCATCTGACGTATGGTATAATACCATCTGGGAGTTCTCGGCGAGTCCGTCCAGTGTACCCAGTCTCCACTGAGCACCCGTACACCATCCTTGATGTCAAACACCGATAAATATGGGATCATCCATCGCCCATCATATGGGTCAAGATGCGTATACGCTAGTCTACTCTGGTGCATCGATGCCCTGTCTCGATACACCCTCGACTAGGAACAGTTATAGGATGTACTCGTCGACTACCGTGGCCCCACTAGTATGATCTCATCATAGTCCCAGTAGTCGAGTACATATCCTAAGGGCTTTATCAACATGTAATATAGAGACAATCAGAGTACATGTTAAGATAAAGTACAACCAGATAGCATACTATCATGTCGAGCAAGAAAGTCCTCCCTATATATGTCCTAGCATCCACTACAATATACATCGTATGTACAGTAATAGCCTCTAGGGCATACATATAACAAACAGGGTACACTGGACGGACTCGTCGAGAACTCCCAGATGGTATTATACCTCACGTCAGATGGCAGTTCTCAGGTGACACTTGTGCAGGTTAGTCTGTAGACCCGAGATCGTCATAGAGTCTTGTGTGATTCCCACTGTGCTTTGATATCCACCTTACCACGTCCATGAGGGCATGCAAAACGGTGGTTTTTGGGTACAGTCCCGAGTCACATGGAGGCAATGAGCGATAGGAGGGGTTTCGTCTCCCCGGTATTGGGGGTTGATGTTGCGCTGTGCTCGATTGGCCATAACAGGGAAGTCCCTGGTCAGGGCTGATCAGAGATTTGCTGGTAAGTGTTGCCAGTAGTTTCTCGACCCGTTATGAGCCTTACATCGGCATGACTTATCGGTTATTGGGGTCTGACGTTTACCACCCCTAGACTTGATATGCGACATATCAGACGAGGAGACCGGACAGTACGGGAAGTGTTGCCGGTTGGCTCGACGGGAGTTGTAGCAGGTTCGCTTGTTCTCTTCTGATCGCTCAATACCCGGGTGGCCGTTACGTTTAGCTGACCGCTTGCGGCTTAGGGGTGCTTGATATGATCATCACCCACTGCCGGCGTATTGACGAGTCTCAGAGTCCGACAATGGAGTTTCCTAGTCCAGGCGAAACATTGTGGTGCGCGTATGCGATAGGCGCATGGACCCGATTAAAATACGCGTATAGGATACCGTATATTGATCGGGCGGCTTGCTTTTGGTTAGGGTCATATGTGATATGGCCGGATTGATAAATCATGTGTTGATTTATCATTTAACCATTAGATTCTCACTAGAAATCCTTTCTTGTTTTCTATGGATGTATGGATGCATGTATGCATTCCTTATTGTTTCATGTACATATGGATGTGCATGCACACATGCATACATACATCATTCTATCATGGTTGATTATACAAGGAAATGGTGGCAATATAAGACTCACACCATGGGTTTTTATTTGGATTATTATTTGATTTTTGGTTAAAACAAAATGGATAAATGGAAAAGATAATTCATGACTAGTTTCTACATCCTTCTTGACCTAACCATTCTCACCCACCACTTGACCATGGATTACTTTCCCTTTTGTGTTTTTAACTCAAGTTCAATAATATCCTAACCATGCTTTGATATGAGAAGAGGAAAATATATATTGATATATTTTCTTCTTTCTTTCATGAGTCATTCTTATCTTCTTCTCAAATTGCCATCATCTTCTTCTTCCTCTCTCATTTTGCTCTCTAGTTTTTGTAGTGAGCAATATACTCATCAAGATTGGATTTTGAAGTGAGAATAAGAACCACAACATCATTCTACACAAGTTTAGCCAACTTGTTTAGAGTGTTAGCTTCATTTCGTTCACTTGATCGGATAAAGTTACAAGCTTGGACAAAGCGGACTCCGGATGGATCATCGGTGACTTCGAGGAGTTCAAGCGGAGCTTTTTCAAACCCCAAGTAGCCGAGGAGTCTAGCGTAGGGAGCTACAAAGGTTGTACTCTCAAAACCCTAGCCTTTCTTTCATATGATGATGTGAAAAATTTAGAAACCCTAATTTTTCTAGGAATGATTCTATGTTCGTTAACTTAGCACCCTAAAGACTCCACCTTTGGTTCATGTGATGCTTCTAAACCCTTGATGAGGTGCTAGGCTAACCCAACAGGGATCTCGGCTCTTTTCTTATCGAATAAGGTGATGGCTATTCTACAAGGAATACCGCTATGCAAAGCAAGAACTAGAGCTACCGGTTTTTAAAAAAAGATTCTACAGCATCATTAGGTTTCTTTTATTTTATTAATCTTATTAATGAAGTCCCATCAATTATGCTTCCTAAGCATCACAGAAGAAACGAAAACTGAAATATTTATTATATATCATATATATAATATAAGCTTTCGTCTCAGAATATCATATGATCACATCACAGAATATCAGCAGCAGAAGATAACGTATGAAATATTGGATATACAAGGAATTCCGTGTTTTAAATTAAGCCATTAAAAACACGGATTCCACGCGCGATGAATAGCCAAACCCACATCCCTAGACCCCTCCGAGAGCGGCAAGCAACCTTACAAATTCTAGAGTTAGGAGACCCGGTCTCGACTTCTCGAGATGGTCTCCCATTGGACTCTAAAACCCGGTTACTTGTTGTAACATTTCAGAAATATAAAATATTATATTTTGAATTTAATATTAAAATAATTTATTTCGCGAAAACTACCGATTTGCGAATTTAGGGTTTCCGTAAAATGGTATAAATATATACGAATATTTGTGAAATAATTTGGAGATTTAAAATGATTTATTCATTTAAATAAAAAATTATGGTGTGAAATGTGTGAGTATTTATTTTGTTTGCATGGATTTATTTTGGGCTGCCATATTTTCATGACTTGATTTTGTGTGCATTAATTGGGCATGGCTATTTCGAAAGTCAATGTTAGGTGTGGGATGTTGATGGGCATGGTGCTTGCACTGTTGGTGTCTTGGTGTCACTTTGGCATTAAATGGGTTTTGTTTGAGTGTTGATATTTTGTGAGGGCTAGAGATATTTGTTGCTGTGGTTTTCTTGAGGAGAGATGATTCATGTGTTGTTTAATTCATTAACACCCACCACTACACTATTCAACAGAGAATACTTCTCTTCATGGCCGAGCCCATTTTTAGCAAGGATTTTTCTTAACCAAAAATTACATGCTCACTTCTTCACATCTACATGGAAACTTCATCCACCTCCACCCAAATCATTGGGTGCCTTGAGACAAAGTATTCACACACTATCTCTACTTCATCTTAGGTATCTAGGCTAGCAAACTGGATGCCCGAGTTGCTTCGGTTTAGAAGTGGGAGCCCGTATAAAGAATCCTCGACGTGTGTCCTCTTCGACGAGAGTGACTGGAGAGCGAACTTCGTCGAGGCAGCCGCAACATGCTAAGGACTGAGATTGAAGACCGAAGGACACGGATCGATCGGTACCTTCGCGTGGATTCTGAGAGGACGAAGTACATCGACTACGTCTGAACAAGGAGTTCCACAGGTGAGTAGATTTATATCTGTTAGTGTATATGCCCTAGGGGCCATTATTGTATCATACTTGTATGTATATTACTTAATGGAAGCTTGGGATATTCACAGTTGTATATACAGTCTTGCTAAAAATGGTAGTATGCTACTTGGTTTGTGTATACTTTAATATGTGCATATGTTTCTTGTAACGTATCACTTATACATATTAGTAGAGCCCATAGGATCTTTGCTTGATTACCAGCGTTGTGATGGCAGTCACACTAGTGGGGGCTGGGTAGTCTGTAAGCAACATCCTATACAGGTCCCTGGTCGTTGGATTATCGAGATAGGGCATCGATATTCCGGAGTAGACTAAGTGTGTACACTTCTCATCCCAGTTGGGGAGATGGTCTGTCCCACAGCCATCTGTACGTCGTACTGGAGATAGTATACAGGTGCTCGTTAGGTTTCGGGTACACCGGACAGGACTCGCGGGGGAACTGATTGGTTGGTATTATACCCGTCGTCAGTTAACAGTTCCCAGGTGACATGAGTACAGCATAGTCCGCAGACTTGACACTGCTACTTCGCCTCAAGTGTGTCCCACTGTTCTTAGATTGCTACCCTACCACGGCCCAAAGGAGTCGTGCAAACAGGTAGCAGTTGGGTGCAGTCCCGAGCACTTGGAGGCAGTGGCGGTTAGACAGGATTCGTCTCTCCCGGTATTGGGAGTTGATATCGCGCTATGTCAGAGAGCCATTACGCAAAGTCCCTGGCCATGGCAAGCGAGATTTACTGGTAGGTTCCAGTAGTTTTCTCAGGGTGTAATGGGCTACGCTCCGACACGACTTATACCGCTATTAGGGGACAGACGCTTGCCGCCCCTAGGCTCGATATGCGATAGTCTTAGACGAACGGACCAGACTGTACGGAGATTGTCACATCAGGCTCAGTAGGAGTTCGGATGGGTTTCCTCATCGGCCTTCTTATCCACATCTACTTGGGGACCATTACGTACAGCTAGTGCTGCTTGCGGTCTGTGGTTAAACCCACTGCCAGCGTAGTGTCGAGTCTTTAGAGTCCCACACAGAGGGTTTCCCTGCTCCAGGCGAAACGATATAGAGGTCGTATGGTTTTACGACATGGGTTTGGACGCATACGTGTTTAAACGCACGTACGACGTTCGGACAGTTTTTTACTAGTCGACTTTGGTTTAAGCCAGATTCTAGTATCATGTTATTGGATTTATACAGTCTAAAATTTTTCCGTGTTTTCACGGATTTGAGGGGCGTTCTCGTAATTTTCAGGGAAGCTTCTAGAAGCATGGTGACTTGGGGGTTAAGGTGGCATATGCATTAATTGGATTAATGAGTCATGTAGTGATTCATACATTGAGTTAATGATTCATTTAATGTTTTGTATGACTCATGTGATGATTCACTTAGTGTATTAATGAAACATGGTGATAATTCATTATTTATTATTTACTTAATATTATCATATGTTTCATATATACACAAATGATTTCATTCATCCAAAAGAATTCACATTCTCACCTTCTCTCTCCTCAAGCTCTCCCTCTTCAAACCCTAACCCTAACCTCTCATGTGTTGAGATCAAGGGTTAGCTAGACTAATACATCCTTAACCTCACTCTATATCCCCTAGGTAGCTTAGATTAGCACTTTGAGCAACCTAGTTATCTCAAGTTAGAGATCAAGCTTGGCGTAGGAGCTCTAGGGTGGATCGTCTTGGACTCGAAGAGGCCATTGAGGTGCCGATGTTCCAAGGAGTCTACGAGGAGTGGAGGACACCGATGAAGACCCGAAGGACAAGTAACGTGAGGTATAACTTCGAATCCGAGTAGTTAAACCTCTCGTAGTTTGCTAGTAACGGTTTAGATACGATTCATGCGCTCAAGTCCGTGTTACGAAGCTTTGATGATCGTTTTTCATATATTCCGCCTCCCCGCAAGTTCGTGGGGTGCATGACATGGACTTACAGTGGTATCAGAGCCAACTAAACCATTACTAGCTTATTAGCAACTAATTAGAAGTTCGAACGACGGAAAACACGAAAACAAAACCCTAACCCCCTAACAGTTTCTGTTAATTTTAAACATGTCTAAAAAATTATTTGATATGCCTTAAAATTCACAGCAGGGAAATATAAGAATACTGGGAAAATACGAGCCCCTAACTCGGCAAGACGGCCGCGGATCCGCGGCAAGAAGGTGCTTTTGGCCGTGGATCCGCCGCCGAGTCAACGCCGAGTTGACTCGGATTTGCTCTGTTATTCATATTTTTTGGTATTTTAGTTTCCTGTATGTTCTGTTTCTACCCAGGTTACTTCTGTGCTGGCTTGCTATTTGGGTAGACATGGAAAATGGTTGTCGATCGATGTTCTAAGATATTTGCTAATTGGGTTTTTATCTGTAATGTTTAATGTGTTCGTAAACCTCCCCTAACTGCTAGTATGTCGGTTGGCAGGGGGTTGCACATTTCTGTAATGTTTACTATTTATGTATATGGACTTGATTGGAGTGTTGTGATGATTATCCAGGGTTTAAGATGGGTTTAATATTCATTCATTCGATGTAAATGTAATATGATGTAATATTCTTTTGCGGGGCGCATCCAGGTTGCGGTTGTAGCCACCGTTGTATTATTTCTTTTTACTGTTTTTGCTCCTAGGATAGACCTAAGGCGGGGTACACAAACTACCGGGTACGTTGAAGTGTTTAGTGGCCTACTCACGTTGTTGAGGGAAACCGCTTCACTTCGGGTACTTGGCGGGTAGTTTGCCGTACCCGTAGGGGTCTAGGGTTGGGGTAATGGCTATTCATCACAACTGTGTAATCCTTCTTTTATTGCAGGCTCAAAGCAAATGCGGATTGCTAGTATATCCAATAAAGTTCATCTGTGATCTGGAATGCTTATTATTGCGTCTGACGAATGTACAATATCTATATATGATAGCTATTAGACGTCACTTATGTTTTACACCCGCGCTAGCCCAGCCCCGCTCTGTCGTTAGTTAAGTAACCTAACGGGTGATGACGGGACCCCGTGGCAAATGCGGATGGCATAAGAGGACGTGGTATTTTCGTTGCTTTCTGCAATGATAGGATAAATGATGGGACACATTATTATAATGCAAAGAAAATAAACCAAAGTTTAATCGTTGAAACAAATTTAAAAGAAACCACTCGGTTATTTTAAAAGATAAGAATTTTTAATTGCGGAGCTTTAACCACTCCTTTTAAAAAGGTATCAGGTTCCTTCGATTATATCAAGTTCACTACGTTCATGGTTTTTGCCAAAACCAGTCGTAACCCTCCGTCATTTCAGTTAAATATTCAGTAGTATTCAAGTTATGTATTTTGACCTTCGCCAAGGCATAGTGATTGGTAGCTACTGAATATTTATCTGTAGCATAGATAGATGCGTTGGTTTGGGACAGTCGTACTACTATTTTGGCCTTCGTCAAGGGTATGTACGGGTGGGTTCAAATTAACCTGGACAATGACGGGTAGAACTTGACATGTTACTTATGATATGTTGGCCTTCGTCAAGGTCATAAGAGCATGGGGCAAAAATTTATATCGGGAATTTCTAAAGAAACTGAAATTTGCAGTGAGAGCATACCATTTTGGAGTTTGATGAATGTTGGTATGATTCCTTCAACATTATCATACGATGATATTTTGGATCCCGATGCTACTGTGAGTATATACCACTTATCAGGAGATTCGTCACTTAACGATCAATGCTATAAACCAAGTAGGTGTCAAGAAAGGTGTCAGCGGGGCTACGCCCCCAGAGAAAAGAGGTTATTTAATTAAGGAACTTCGCGAAAGCGTTGGAAAACCTCCCTCGAAGTATCGACAATGACCTGGCTGCACGGTTAAGCTAGAATTGTACGGTGAGAATAGTCCTGGCTAATTCTTCTTTTATGGTTTGAGGAAGGATTCGAGAAACAGAGGGAGCCATCCTGTTTAGATAAATTAAAAACCACTTTAAACTTGCAAGAGCATCATGCTAAAATGTTTTCTTTTCTCTCTCTCATTGCAGCGACCTTGTGACCACACATAGGTTACATCTAGATAACAAATTGACTGAATCTGACTTATATGACTGGCAAAGGTCTGTCCAGATGTCTATTGCCTATGACAAGATGGACCACCCTATTACTACTCAAGATCCCGCCGTCCCAGGTCCAGTTTCCACCGTCACGGATATGGATATCCACCAGAAAAGGGAAAAAGATATAGCAAAAGCCAAGTGCCTCCTGTTAGCTTCAGTTGATGATGTATACCAGAAGCAGCACGAGAAGATGGACTCAGTTTCCATCTTTCTCCAAAACAAAGATTTATATGGAGAGCAATCTCATATCACAAGATATAAGACCACAACCGGATTAATTCAAGCGAGGTTGGCCGTCGGGTCATCTGTAGAGGACAACGTCCTTACAATGACTAGCTGTATTGATCAGCTCAAGTACCTGAAGACCACGTTGGAGAACGAGTCAGATACTGACTTGATTCTTCAGTCTCTACCTTCTACCCTGAAGGAAACCAGGAAAGTAGAAGGAAAGAGAAGGGCAAAAGTTTCGGGACTGGATATAGTAAATGATGGATGTTCCTATTGTTATGGGATTGGGCATTGGAAGAAAGATTGCAGGGCTTTAGAAGCCAGTAGCCAGGATACGAAGCATGTTGTGGCTTCAGCCTCAAATGTGTTTGTAATTGAGAACTGTTTGCCAATAAACTCTACTTCCTGGGTACTAGATACCGGAGCAGGATCTCATATCTGTAATTCATTACATGCTTTGAGAAACCGTAGAGTTATAAAGGTAGGTGATTGGTCTCTCAGAGTTGCAAATGGAATGAGCGTGGACGCTGAATCCGTGGGAGAATATCGTCCAGGTTTGACAAGTGGGCAGATATTGATTCTACGTAACTGTCTGTATGTACCTAGTATGACTTGCAATATCATATCAGTGTCCTCACTTTCGAGAGAGGGATATGATTTTACATTCGTAAGCGATGTAGTTAACATCCACCTAAATCAAGTTTTGATTGGGTCCGGTACATTAGATAACGGGATATACGTATTATGTCAAGCTCAGGTTTTCAAGGTCCAGAACACACTTAAAAGAAAGTCTCCAGAAATAAATCAGGCTTTCTTATGGCATTGTAGACTAGGTCACATCAATGAGAGAAGGTTGACTAAGTTACATAGAGAAGGATATTTGAATCCGTACGAATATCAATCTTATGCTACTTGTGAATCTTGTCTCATAGGAAAGATGACAAAGACTCCGTTCACTGGACACGGAGTAAGAGCAAGCAAGCTCTTGGGACTCGTACACAGTGACGTGTGCGGTCCAATGTCTACACATGCGTGAGGTGGTTATTCCTACTTCATTATTTTTACGGATGATTTCTCTAGGTATGGATATGTCTTCTTAACGAAGCATAAATCCGAGGCTTTTGAGAAATTCCAAGAATACAAGAATGAAGTGGAAAAACAAACAGGCAAGAGTATAAAGATACTGAGATCTGATCGAGGTGGTGAATACTTAAGTGCCGAGTTCCTGGGTTACTTAAAAGAGAATGGTATTCTCTCTCAGCTTACTTCTCCATACACACCACAACACAACGGTGTATCAGAAAGGAGGAATCGAACCCTATTGGATATGGTTCGTTCCATGATGAGTAAGGCTGTGTTACCACGATTTTTCTGGGGATATGCGCTAGAATCAGCTGCATATCTTTTGAACAAGATTCCAACCAAAACTGTGCCTACCACACTATATCAGATGTGGAGTGGGAAGAAATCCTGTCTTCAGTACCTGAAGGCATGGGGATGTTCAACTTTTGTTAAAAAGCAGCATGTGGACAAGCTCGAGGCACGCTCAGTACTGTGTAAGTTTGTGGGATACCCAAAGAACTCCAGGGGGTATTTTTTCTATTACGCAGAGGAACAAATGGTTTTTGTTTCTCGTAATGCCCATTTTCTAGAACATCAGTTTTTAGAAAAGGAAACAAGTGGGAGCGAAATAGAACTGGAAGAAATTCCAGAACCACAAACTACTACTGAAAGTATGGTAGAACCTGAGGCTTCAGAAGAAAAGGACTTCCCGACGTCACTCCGCAGGAGTAGTAGGCAGTCTTATCTGCCCGAGAGATACTACGGTTTTCTCATAGACGGGGATAGAGAGGATTGCACTATGGACTATGATGAGCCTACTAGCTTCCAGCAAGCCATTCAGAGCGGTGACTCAGTAAAATGGATGGATGCAATGCGGACCGAAATGGAGTCTATGTACACTAACAAAGTATGGACTTTGGACATTGCTCCAGATGGGGTAAAACCCATAGGATGCAAATGGATCTTCAAAAAGAAGATTGGTGTAGATAGACAGGTTTCAACCTACAAGGCTAGACTTGTTGCAAATGGTTTCCGTCATAGACCTGGTTTGGACTATGACGAAACATTTTCTCCAGTAGCTATGCTTAAATCCATTCGGGTCCTTCTTACTATTGCTGCCTTCCACGATTATGAAATCTGGCAGATGGACGTAAACACGGCCTTTCTAAATGGTAATTTAGAAGAGAGCGTCTATATGGATCAGCCAGAGGGATTCATTCAGAGTGGGAGCAGTGGTAAAGTATGCAAGTTGATTGAATCCATTTATGGACTAAAGCAGGCATCGCAGAGCTGGAACATCTGTTTTGATGATGCTGTCAAAGAATTTGAATTTATCAAAAATCCAGATGAACCATGCATATACAGTAAGATTGTAGGGAGAGCTGTAGTATTCCTCGTCTTATACATGGATGACATTCTCCTAACAGGAAATGATATTCCTATGTTACAGTCAGTCAAAAGATTCTTGTCACATAAATTCTCCATGAAAGACCTGGGTGATGCCACCTACATTCTGGGGATCCGGATCTATCGTGATAAATCAAAGAGGATATTGGGACTTTCGCAGTCCAGGTACATAGACACCATAGTGAAGAGATTCAGTATGGATGATTCTAAGCGCGGTAACCTACCGGCTTGTCACGGAATCACCCTCTCCAAAGAGATGTCTCCCAAGACTGATTTGGAAAGGGATCGCATGTCGATTATACCCTACGCTTCTGCGGTAGGCTCTATAATGTATGTGATGTTATGTACCAGACCAGATATAGCATACGCATTGAGCGTTGTAAGCCGGTATCAGGCAAACCCAGGGGAGAAGCACTGGATAGCAGTAAAGAACAGCCTCAAGTACCTAAGAAGGACTAAGGAGATGTTCTTGGTGTATGGTGGAAAAGACCTCCAGATGGAGGCCTTTGTCGACTCCGGCTTCCAGAGTGACAAGGATGACTCCAAGTCCATGTCAGGTTATGTCTTTACCCTCAATAGAGGGACGGTCTGTTGGAAGAGTTCCAAGCAGGAGACCGTTGCTGACTCAACGATGGAAGCGGAGTACATAGCTGCTTGCGATGCCGCAAAAGAAGCTGTCTGGATGAAGAAGTTCCTCACAGAACTTCAGGTGGTTCCTACCAGTGTTGATCCAATAGCTCTGTATTGTAACAACAACGGCGCTATAGCTTTAGCGAAGAAACCCAGGTCCCATCAGAAATCCATACACATCTTAAGGCGGTACCACCTGATCAGGGAGATCGTAGATCGCCGGGAGATCGAGGTGAAAATAAGTAGAGACAGAGAATAACATTGCTGATCCATTCATAAAGGCCCTTCCTCAGATGCAGTTCGAGAGGCTATTCGAGATGATAGGTCTACGATATGCCAGCTCATGGCCCTAGATCAAGTGGGAGATTGTTAGTGTATATGCCCTAGGGGCCATTATTGTATCATACTTGTATGAATATTACTTAACGGAAGCTTGGGATATTCACAGTTGTATATACAGTCTTGCTAAAAATGGTAGTATGCTACTTGGTTTGTGTCTACTTTAATATGTGCATATGTTTCTTGTAACGTATCACTTATACATATTAGTAGAGCCCATAGGATCTTTGCTTGATTACCAGCGTTGTGATGGCAGTCACATTAGTGGGGGCTGGGTAGTCTGTAAGCAACATCCTATAAAGGTCCCTGGTCATTGGATTATCGAGATAGGGCATCGACATTCCTGAGTAGACTAAGTGTGTACGCTTCTCATCCCAATTGGGGAGATGGTCTGTCCCACAGCCATCAGTACGTCGTACTAGAGATAGTATACAGGTGCTCGTTAGGTTACGGGTACACCGGACAGGACTCGCAGGGGAACTGATTGGTTGGTATTATACCCGTCGTCAGTTAACAGTTCTCAGGTGACATGAGTACAGCATAGTACGCAGACTTGACACTGCTACTTTGCCTCGAGTGTGTCCCACTGTTCTTAGATTGCTACCCTACCACGGCTCAAAGGAGTCGTGCAAACAGGTAGCAGTTGGGTGCAGTCCCAAGCACTTGGAGGCAGTTGCGGTTATACAGGATTCGTCTCTCCCGGTATTGGGAGTTGATATCGCGCTGTGTCAGAGAGCCATTACGCAAAGTCCCTGGCCAGGGAAAGCGAGATTTACTGGTAGGTTCCAGTAGTTTTCTCAGGGTGTAATGGGCTACGCTCCGACACGACTTATACCGCTATTAGGGGACTGACGCTTGCCGCCCCTTAGGCTCGATAGGCGATAGTCTTAGACGAACAGACCGGACTGTACGGAGATTGTCACATCAGGCTTAGTAGAAGTTCGGATGGGTTTCCTCATTCGCCTTCTTATCGACATCTACCTGGGGACCGTTACGTACAGCTAGTGCAGCTTGCGGTCTGTAGTTAAACCCACTGCCAGCATAGTGTCAAGTCTTTAGAGTCCCACACAGAGAGTTTCCCTGCTCCAGGAGAAACGATATAGAGGTCGTATGGTTTTACGACAAGGGTTTGGACGCATACGTGTTTAAACGCACGTACGACGTTCGGACAGTTTTTTACTAGTCGGCTTTGGTTTAAGCCAGATTCTAGTATCAGGTTATTGGATTTATACAGTCTAAAGTTTTTCCGTGTTTTCACGGATTGGAGAGGCGTTCTCGTAATTTTCTGGGAAGCTTCTAGAAGCATGGTGACTTGGGGGTTAAGGTGGCATATGCATTAATTGGCTTAATGAGTCATGTAGTGATTCATACATTGAGTTAATGATTCATTTAATGTTTTGTATGACTCATGTGATTAATCACTTAGTGTATTATTGAAACATGGTGATAATTCATTATTTTTTATTTACTTAATATTATCATATGTTTCATATATACACAAATGATTTCATTCATCCAAAAGAATTCACATTCTCACCTTCTCTCTCCTCAAGCTCTCCCTCTTCAAACCCTAACCCTAACCTCTCATGTGTTGAGATCAAGGGTTAGCTAGACTAATACATCCTTAACCTCACTCTATATCCCCTAGGTAGCTTAGATTAGCACTTTGAGCAACCTAGTTATCTCAAGTTAGAGATCAAGCTTGGCGTAGGAGCTCTCGGGTGGATCTTCTTTGACTCGAGGAGGCCGTTGAGGTGCCGATGTTCTAAGGAGTCTACGAGGAGTGGAGGACAGCGATGAAGAACCGAAGGACAAGTAACGTGAGGTATAACTTCAAATCCGAGTAGTTAAACCTCTCGTAGTTTTCTAGTAACGGTTTAGATACGATTCATGTGCTCAAGTCCGTGTTACGAAGCTTTGATGATCGTTTTTCATATATTCCGCCTCCCCTCAAGTTCGTGGGGTGCGTGATATGGATTTACAATATCTATGGGGGAAGTCGAGTGGATGGTGTATAGCACCCCCACAAATTTAGAATGGAAACCGATGTATATATATATATAATACAGTAGGAGAAACCTACATAAGAAAACTATAGATGCGGTTAAAAAGATAGTTAGAGGTGATATTAATGATTGAGTATATATCGAGATATGAGATGAAAGCTATAGGGACATAACTCTTGGACCTGATATGATAGAAATAATGTCCCGAATTGATATAAGGATATGAAAAGTGAATGTGAATCACAATATATAGATATGTAATTGCACGAGATTAAGTATGAGAGAGTAGCGTGACATGAGATTCATATGATAGAATGTATATGTAAAATGACTTGATGTGAGAGATAGATGCGATGAAAAGAGTATACGATGAGATATGATGACTTGGTTGATATGTCGTTATATGGATGCAAGTCGATACGAGATAGTTGATACCTTTCCAGTCCCCTGATACGAGATTGATACGGATGTGACCTGAGATATAGGTATATATATATATATATATGGATAATAATGTGCATAATGAGTGATATGCCGTACGAGACATAGATCCGTACCCCCGTTGTTGTATAGGTTGATAAAATCCCTAATTGTTTAATACCGTCGTACAATGGATTACCGTATGTGATGAGTTTTAACTGTTGATTGATCCATACCCTTGATTAGAGAATGACGTACGATGGATTGTACCGTACGTGATGTTGTGAGTCTGAATGCCGATTAATAGATTTACCTACTCGGATATATTGTAGACACGTATACCGTGTAGCGTTTCTCTTACGATGTACCTTATGCTACGCTCATGATATTCGCATTGCATTACATATACCTGTGCTAGTACACCTACACCGTTATCGATGATGCGTATGTTACACCTACACAGATTGGCCGGCTCACACACCTTCATCAACGATAATTGCTATGTCACTACACAGTAGAATTGCTACATCATGCCATGATATACTTTCTATGCTCACATCACTATGCTATGTTGCATGATATACTTTCTATGCTCACATCACTATGCTATGTTGCATGATATACTTGCTATGTTCATATCATTGTTCCACGTTGCATGATATACGGATATGATTACATTATGTTATATGTCGCATACCTATATGCTTACACATATACCTTGCTATAGCTACATGTTCAGCGTCATATGATGTTGCGATGGATTTTGGATAAATTAGGAACCGCATGATGTATTTAATAACTTGATGCATTTAAATATCGATTTTCCTTTTATATGCTCACATTACTGTTCTATGTTGCATATATTATGTTTCATGGATTTATGCATTGAGATACGGATTTCATGTGATTTATGGATATGTGGGCCGATCCGGACTGACGGAGCCCGATATGATATGTGGATTGCGAGTGTCGATATTGGACACTCAGGTACCGTGAGATGTATGGATATGTGGATTGTGAGTGTCGGAGTTGGACACTCAGGTTCCGTGAATTGCGGGTGTCGGAGTTGGACACTCAGGTTCCGTGAGATGTACAGATACTATATGTGGATTTACGTGTCGATGTTGGACATGAGTATTTCTTGATGTTTTCGAGTGCCGATGTTGGACACTCAGGTTCCATGATTTTGCTGTGTCGTTGATAGACATATGAGGTAGATATCCTTATATATATATATATAAATACACACACACACACATACACAGGCATTGTTTTCATGATGTTTCGGGTGTCGATGTTAGACACTCAGGTTCCATGACTTTGATGTGTTGCGAGGGACACACGTTGATTTATATCCTCATATGCTTTTATGATATTTACATGCATGAGTTGTTGTGTCAGTGGTTGACACGGGGATGAGATCCACATGCATACAGGTATTTGATTATATGGTTGGATGATATCCACTTGCTGACAGGCATTGATTATTGTTGGCACATATGCAGATACGGTCACCTTAGATATCATAATATTACCTTTATGATATAGTTGACCTAAGAATCGTTGTTTATTTCGATTTCTACCTGATGATATTTTCTACTCACGAGTTGGCAACTCACCCCCGTTGTGCCACAGTTCTTGCAGGTTGACCGCATGGATCAGTAGCGGCATCGCTGGCACACAGCTTGCATTTGGGTCATTTGCTTTGTTAGGTGGTACATGTTGGATTGTGCCCCTCTTGTATTATTATTCTTATTGTATCTAGTCAACTCCATCAATCAGAAACTAGAATTTGTATAAGCAGTAAGACTTAGCAAGACTTGTAGTTGCGAGACTTTGAGCGATGGGTTATATGTTCGCATGGTGGGTTTGATGTCTTGCTTTTCATTTTCCTTTGTGTTGATCTTCGCCGTTGGGCATCGTATACATATTTATGCTTGTGGTGGTTGTTTCCGTCATTGGGCGTGATTTGCTCCCGTTTAGGGATGCTTATTTATTTTCTATGTTGTACCCGTTTCGGGGCTAGTTTTTACAAAGGGGGCGCTGCCGAAATTTTTAAGAAAGTAAATTTAAGTTTAAAGATTTTTACTTGAGTTTTCCAAAGGTTTTTAACAATGTTTCTTCACTTATTCCTTTTGGTGGTTTAGATTGCTGGGCTTCGGCTTACTTAAGTTACGTTACACCTGTAGACGTTGCGTGATTTAAGTACCGGTCATGAGCTAATATTTCGGGTCGTGACACTTGTTCTCCCTGCCTTGGGTCTATCCTAAGGCGGAAAAGTAAATAATATACATCAATGGTGACATCATCCTCAACCCGGAAGTTCCCCAATAAAAGAATATTACATACAAGTTTTTACATGAATGAAAATGAAAAACTCTTATCTCACATAAAAAAACCGGCTATTCAAAACACGACGATCCAATATAACATATCCCAGCAACACATAATATCACATGTCATCAACGTAAGTAAATATGCGTATCCCAATTGTTGTTGACATATAGCAACGAAACCAGCGATACACCACAAATTACACTTACGGTCGCAAAAAAGAATGTGAAAAGCTATAACAATTGGAATCCGCAACCACCTTAGACATCATACACCCAATGTATCACATACTTTGGATTTCATGCCTAACAATATGAATTCCTTAGACATCACATGCCTAACAATTATAAACCCCACATTTTAGTCTCATTATTGAAAACACGTTTCAATAACTAGTCGGGTAATTCAACAAGATTCCCGACAACCTGATCGAATGCTCGTCGGAAACTATAGTAGACGGTCACACCCCTGATGCCGTCAACGAAGTGCACTCAGGCGGAACACCGCGGCCGCGAGCACCCGAACGGATGCTTTTGGCAACGGGGTTCTCCTGCAGTCACTTGGTCGGGGCTATGAAGCGTGGCTATCTTGTAAGGTTACCCGGCGAGTATCCGCGTACGCTACGTGATTGCGACGGTCTTTTGATCCACATCAAAATCACGTGGCAACCGATCACATGAGACTAAATTGCTAGATTTATAAAATTCAAATTAGTTTTCATAAAACTAAATATTGTGAATTCCAAGTTTTGTATCACAATTACATATAGCTAGACGATGTTAAACTTTTCGATCGAATCAACAAACACCCAAAATTTCCTAAAGAGCTCAACACTTGAGCGGAGTTTAAAAAATACCCAGAAAATGCCACAGCACCTATGGACCAACCGTAGAAGGGTCAACCCTTGCCTCACTTATGGCGTCGCGGACCTACCGCAAACCCTATGGTTTGGTGGCGGTTCCGACGGTCACAGAATCGAGTTTGGGTTTCGTTCTTCTAGAGGGTCCATAGAAAACACCTGCATGATTTTCTGAAGATTTTAAACTTAGAAAAATCCAATTCTTGGAAAATTTCCAGCGAGGGAAAAAATGGGTTATTGAAATCCGTTCGAACTTTTTAACGTCGTCTAAATAACCCGAAAAGATGTTAGAATTATGACTACGAAGCACTCCGAATTGCCTTTACACAAAGATAACATCACATGCAATCTTAGCAAAAACAAGCAACACCTGAAACACCAAAACCCAGAGACTCGAACACCAGAAAAATAGTAAGCTCAAACACTTGAACAGGGCCGGCCAGGCCGGTTTTTTAGCTCATTTCGCCGGGTCAAATCTGGTGAAATGGGTTCAGTTTGGTCTCGTGTTCATGTTACATCTCATGCAGCATTCTGCAGTTGCTTAAAAAATTTTAGACAGCTTAAAAATTTCGACAGAAACATGGTTTTTGTTTCGAGTGTTTCAGAGTTGTTTCGGTTCCGTAATTCTACAAATATCATCTAATTCTCTAGCATGGCTTTGATGCCACTGCAGGGTTCCCTAGGACGGCCGCAGGGTTTCGGGAGGCATCGACCATGCCATTTTTAAAAAATTGGCGCGGTAAAGAACCCTAACCTAGAATCTTAACTAGAGAATTAGACGAACAAGCATGTAAACATCTTTACATCTAAGTGAACAAGGAATACAACCTTTGTAGACCGATCATTCACTTCAATAGCTCCATGTAGTAGTCCCTTCGCTCCAAGTAGTTATCTCCCGGACTCTAGTGAGGCTCCACAAGGTGAAATGAACAAGCTTGCTTGAAGTCTTCGAGGCCGAAGATGATCTACGTCGAGGAGACACTAACTCAAGCTACCTCTTCACTAAGTGATGAACTAGTGAAGAAACAACCCAATCTAAATGGCTAGTAGAGAAGAGGTTGATGACGTAGGAATTTTGCTCAATTTAGAAATAATTTTCTCACTAATTTTCCTCACCTCCTAAAAAGCTAGAAAGCTTGAGGAAGGAGATGAAGAAAGCAACCATGGAATGAAGCAAGTGAAGAATGAATCAAGTGATGAGAATAGCAAAAATGGGTGAGATAATATCTCATACTAACACATGTAGAGACTTAACCATGGCTTAGGATAATGGTTGGGTTAATAAATATCTAATGTAAAACAAAACTAGTGGACTAAGTCAATGGTTCTACAAGCTTCCACTAAGCTTAACCATGTGACTAATTTCCAACTAATTAGATTTACTTTAAATAAATAAAAACCCATCATTATTATAAGCATGGTGTGAGTCTCATACACCCATGTAACATGTATCATCTAGCATGACACAAAATAATGTACATTAATATATATCACATATATACTAAGTGTGCACAAGTGAGAAAAAGAAATCTTAAGTAAGCTAATATTAGTTAATGTAAGTTAATATATCAAATATATAATTCTACATTAAATTATTAAATCAACACTTGATTTAATAATTCGGCTATATCACATACAATAGACTAATAACATGTGTATCAACTTATTGAATCAACACTTGATTCGATAACCCGGCTATATCACATATAACCGACCGATAACACAATTCGCGAGAATAGAATACGGTATCACATACACGTATAAATTTCGGTCCCGCACATATCACATATGTGCTCCTATTTCGTTCCTGTCACGACCCGAAATGGCACGTGACTGGCCCTTGAATCATATGAAGCTTATAGGACCTCATCTAATTCAAGTAAACCAAAAGCCCAGAAATCTAAAACCATTTTAAATAATAAATGAAGGAAAACTATTTTTAAATAAGTGAAGAAAACTTGTTTTAAAACAAGGTTTTTAAATAAGTAAGCCGAATATGCATTTTTAAAACCTCAAGTCTTTTCTGGAAATTTCGGCAGAGTTTCCATTGTAAAAACTGGCCCCAAATGGGGTACAACATGAATAATATATGCACAATGATAAAAGGCATACCCAAGCGGGAGCTAGCTCTTCGTCAATTGACGGTCACAACCACGCAAGTAATACAATATACAACGCCCAAGGGCGATGATCAAAACTCAAAAGAAACTCGAAATCATCAAGAAAACCATAATACTACAACGCGCGACTCTAAGGTCGAAAGAATATACAACTCTGGTCTCTAAGTCTGAAATAAATATACATGTCTGGTTGATGGAGTTTCTAGATACAACAATGAAAATAAAATACAAGAGTGGTCACGATGCGAGTGAACCCACCTACCAAAGCAATCACCCAGAATGGAAGCAGTGTTCCAGAAAGCCGCAATGAAACCTGTACGGCAAAAACCTGCAAGAACTGTGGCACAACGGGGGTGAGTTGCCAACTCGTGAGTAGAAAACATCACAGAGCAGAAATCGTATGCATGACACAATCCTAGGTTAAACGATAAGTAATAATATATATCCTCAAAATGATAAAGTCTGAAGCATGATAAAGTGGCAAGGGTAAATATCTATACATCAGTGTAACACCAAGTGCTCATGTCAGTGCCTCAGGTAACAACATATCATAAATATGAGGTAGGATCAATGTAATCAGTGCCAATAATAGCATAAAGTCTATAAGTATGTGGGTATCAACCACATGTCAACCAATGACACAAAACATCATGCATGTAAATATCATAAAGCATATGCATGGAAGTATGAGGATATAAATCAACGTGTGTCCCTCGCGACACATCGAAATCATGGAACCTAAGTGTCCATCATCGACACTCGAAAACATCATCAAACCTGTGCCCAGCATCGGCACGTAAATCCTCATATATATATAAGGCTTCGTCTGTCCGGAACGGCCCACGAGCTCCGTCAGTCCGTATTGGCCCGTATCATCTCTTAACTCCGGTCGGTATCCTCCGGATATCCCCCGATCTCAAATACAATCACCGGTAGGTAGTAGTCCCTCTGCCAGGCTCACCGTCTGCAGCACAACAATCTGTTCTCGCCCCGAGATACCTTACCGGGTCCACCATGTACCCGCAATCGGCCTCATCCAGCTCCTCGAATTTGGTTTCACATGTCATACGTCTCAGAACCGAGAAAACACATGGTGGACGCACTTAAAATATCATATCTAGAGAAACCGGGTTTTTAAAATAGTACATACTTTCTCTTGAAATAGCTACGGTTCTCAAATCCAGAAATCTCATGAAAACAGCATATCTCAATGCGTAAAAGCGCAATGCATGATGTATGCTACGAATAACAGAAATGTAAGCATATACGTATATCATGCAACATGGAATAGTAATATGCACATATCAAGGGAAAACCTCTCTTTCAAATGAATCCAGTTTTAAAATATATCTTGTGGTTCCTAAATCTCCGAAATCAAGCCAGAATCATCTATGTCTGAGCAAATATGTATGTATGCAAGTATGGGTGTACAATATGTGTGTATGCAAGTATGTCATTCAAGGAGTCATATACTGATGCAACAATCCTACGGTATAGTGGCATGGCAATTATCGATGATGAAGTGTGTGTGCCGGCAAGCAAGTTTACATGGAACATTTGCATCATCGATAATGGTGCCGGTGTCCTGACAGCATGGGTTTAATATAACAATACCACATTTAAACATGCGATGCAATACGAATAGCAAGAATATGCGGAAAATGAATAATAACACAACAGTGAAGAATCTATATCAATATATATATGTTATATAGTTTTTCCATTTAAAATAACACGAATCGTGGTGTTTAGAAAAATAAGGGCTACGGTGTTTTTAGGAAAAGATGCGTCTTTTGAAAATATCCGTAGAATCCCTTAACTTGTCTTTTAAAATACTCATGATTCGTTAGTTTTGAAATAAGTATGACTCGGGTCTAGTCTAACATCTACTAAGTACTACAGAACCAAACGAACAGTCTAACCGAAAGGGTAAGGGAAACCACCTAAATCTGAGTCGATATACATATAAATATAATAGTCGGTGATCCCGCCTCAATAGTATCACATATGATACAATATATAATATGACATTCTCGAGTCAAGAGTGCAGATCTATCATCAATTTATAGCTCATACGTAAATCCGTCGTACGGCATCCCAATCAGGGTACAGGTCAAATATCACATTCATCTCATCATTTATCTGGTATCCTTACCATCATATCTCATGAACTGGGGTACTGATCTAAGTCTAGTACAAACTGATACCATCTGCATATATATATGCGTGTATGAAAACACACGCCTAAAGGCCTGCTAAAATCTCATGTCGTATCTCCTAATACAAACCACATCATATCACCGATCTCGTGGCACCATGCCCAAACTCATCGACTCATCTCCAAATATCATCCACTATCCTCATCATTCAAGTGTAGGTATACGTGTATATATATACATCGTCCCATACTTATGTGTGTGTGTGTGTGTGTGTGTGTGTGTGTATGTATCCCCAAATACGCACAAGTATAACAAGTAAGCATGTGTGTGCGTGTGGGTGTAAACCTATTCTAGGGTTCGCGACTAAGAAGCTATACTAGTTCACTTCTAACTACACTAAACTAAACCATGAACACAAAATCATATCTTGATAAACATCCACGTAACATAGAACACATATATAACTATATATATAAGCTATACTACGAACTGCGGGAGTGCTATACGCCATCTACCCGACTTCCACCGTACATATAATCTACTCACCTGATCTTGCTTGCCGATGTCGATGCCGCCATCATCTTTTTCATCGTCTCGAATCATCGTGGGGGTACCTACATGTCATACGTATCGCATCGCATTAAAACCAAATCGAAACCAAAACGACATGCGGAACTCACATAGATCAAAACCTATGGTCTACTCCCGCAAATCAACCCGATATCACTCGATATAGACCTAGAAACATCACGTGATCGAGATAAAGCACAAATACAAAAATCCAGAATTTAAAATACGTAAAACCATAACTCGAATCAAAACAGCAACTTGAGAAAGTGGTTCCAGATTTTGATCAAGGTGAAAACAATGTGAGCAAACAACACTAGGGTGATATATAGGGTGTATGTGACCTACTGAAGCAACCGGACCCTAACCCTCACCAAGTGGCCGAGCCCCTCCCGTAGAATTCCGAGCTCGCCGGCCCTGGGGGCTCCTCTGGGGTTCGTCTTGGTTGGGTGGCCTCCTAGTAGTCTAAAAGAGTCTCTGGTATTGTTTGTTAGTCTCGTAATTAACCCAGGTCATCCCAGATTTCCCTGCACGCTCCAATACCTCACAAACCGACACAAAAAGTTACTGTTTTACAGAAATTTAGGTTTCAGGTTTAATCTAGTGTAACTTCTGGGTTTGTAACACCATGGGGGGTTTATGGTCACTCAAAATACTCAAGTTCACCACACAATCTCAACTTAAACCCTAACCCCCTCTAGAAATGTCCAAAGTGCACAAAACTACACGAAATTGAATTCAAACTTGATTAGAGGCTAAGGCAAATGAAATACTACACTTAAAGTGAAATACTTACCTTAATTGGCACTCATGAATCCCCTAGTGTACCAAAATGCAAACTTTCTTGGTCCATTGTGTAGCTTGTGAGCTTGTGCACGAAATTTGTGAAGAGGAGATGGGGTTTTCTGTTGTTTTTCATGGTTTTTTGAGGAGGTGAAGAAGGGGAGGGAGTGAGGGCAGCAGCAGCAAATGTGAGAGGGAGAGGAGGGAAAATGCGTGAATGATTGAAGAGGGAATGGCTCAAGACCAAGGTTTGACCCCTCACCCTCTCTTTCTCTCTCTTGCCTATACCGCTATTTTCTATTCTTTTCTTTTTCCTTTTCTTTTCTTTTGTTCACTCAAGATAACCCCAAACCATGCATGATAAAATTGAAAGTATGTAGGAAAATGTAACAAAAGTGTAAAAATGACATGGTGCAATGTTTTACACAAAACAAGCTTAATGCGTGATTAACGATATTTAATCGCGATTAGCAATAAAAGTGAATATAATAAATCATAAAAATTCATAATTTGCTTAAATCACATAAAGCACGCTCTTTTTAGTAATTTCCAAAAAAATTCAAATTTTTTCCTAATTTATCGGTATTTAATTATACCGCCTTATTAAAATAGTCAATATTTTATTATTAAATTATAAAAATTCCCAAAAATAATATTTTATTTTTTTGAAATGTTACAATCTTCCCTCCTTAAAGAAATTCGGTCCCCGAATTTAAATCTAAATCTCTCAAATACTAAAACATTTCAGTAGAAAGTCCAAGTCGTCGGGGTTCCGAAATCATCAATACATAAAACGCATCATAGCGCAATGCATGCGCATGAACAATGAGAAGATAATTCAAAATCAAAACTCCGTCAAGCATCTCCCAATCATCGGAGTCATGGTGAAGACACAAATGTCAAATCCAATACGAAAATCAATATGATATAAATCAGAACTATACATGTAAACATCAAATTTATACATGTAGATATCTGAACGAAATGCATGCCAAACCTTTTTAATTCATTATGCGATGAGCATAACACTGCACAGTAGCGGACTTCTATTGTAAGAAAACAACCATATATGTATATATCTTTTGTTTAATATGTACGTTCCGCCGTTTTTAACAATTTAGAAAGGTTTCCTTATTTTAAACGTTTCGTGTCATATCAGACACGTAGGTAAATACTGAGACTATAGCTCCCATTTTGGAAGTCCCTTCGATAACTATCAATGCATGCAAAAATATTTCCAGTTACTGTCCTCTGACTAGTCCTGCTCGGTACGAAAACAAATGGAAAATATCATAAAAATGTACTGCTCCATAAGAAATCAATCCCAAAATGTGCATAAGAATGTTGCGTGCGTCTGGTGCGCACGGAAATCAAAATCCATGAATGTGCCATACATGTGCACAGAAACAACATCTAAGTGCAACGGGTGTACACGAAACACCTGTCAGAGGCAACGGTGTGCCTGACAGCAAATCAGGTGCATCTGACTTGCACAAAGAATCTCGATTTAGTGCATCTGGCGTGCACCCAAATCGTATCTCATAACATTCGCCCAACATGCATGAAAATCCAAATCAGGTGCATCCATCATGCACGAATAAAATCTAAATCATGTGCATCCAACATGCACGAAATCACGAAATCCAATATCAAGCGCTGAACATGCGCAAAATCCAATCCAAGCGCGCCAAATATGCGCAAAAATCCAAATCAAATGCACAGAGTGCACGAAATCAACATCAATATCAGAATCGAAATCGACGGTATACAATAAAGCTCAATCCAAATTAGGTATACCGCGGTATAAAATCTCACAGCCATGTGCATCAGCGTGCACAAATCAAATCAAAACACTAAAAGTGCATGAAACTATGCCGAAAGCACAAGTCAAATCATATGCATATCATATGCATGAAATCAAAATCAATCTCTCGAATGACATCAAATTGAAGTCAGGTGCAACTGTGGTGCACAAATACGTATCAATGCACTACAAGCATATATGAACTATACCGAGTCCAAAAACCAAATCGTGTGCATACCATATGCACAAAATCAACCCCACTGTATGAAATCTATGAAATCATAAACATGTGCGGCCAAGGCACAAAAACGATATTAAGTGCAATAACTGTGCATAAATCATAAATCAACACAACGGTGTATAAAGAATATCTCAATGTAATAGCTATGCACAAAATATAAATACCCAGTGGGTGCAACCATGGTGTACGGAAACGAATATCATGAAACTCGGTCATCAAAACTCAATCATGCGAATAGATCGCCCAAAATACCGAAATCCAAGGTGACGGATACATGATAATCGAATCACCAAATCACAAATCATAAATACCGTCGTCGATATTTCCTCCTTCAAAGTCGAGAAGGTGTCGGTGCATCCAATGCTAGCAGAGCAAGATATTTACTTGCCTACTGTTCATGGCCTGTCGTCTGGTGCCCTTAGGCTCTTGTCTTTCACTGTGCATTGCTAGATATATAGCTCCCCGGCTCAACGGCCCAATAAGGAATGATGACGGAAACAGTCCCGCTCTGGCACATCCTCTACAGATCTCTGGCCAACTATCTCGTCGACGGTGCCGAACTCTTGGCTGCTTAGTGTGCACAATATGACCGCTCATGGGTCCAAGTCTTCTCGTATAGTATTCCAGAAAGGTCTTATCGAGGTCTCTCTCAAATCTCGTTTCTTCCGAACTGCCCGGAAGCCATCATCATTTACTAAATCAATTCCTTGTTCCAGAACGGCTGCATACTCATCGCGACTCCTTCTGGAAGATATATCCATATACAACGCCTCTGCATGCGTGTCACATCTCTGATGTTGGCGGAGTGGAACGTCATCTCATCAAGATCTCGTACGAACCTCTTACTCAACTTTTCTCTGTTGTCGACTGCTTCGGGCTCATCTCATCGTGGCTGTATGGACTGCGCTCCAACGGCTATACTCGTATCTGGGGTCTCCCAAGCAATGTATCCCATCACATGATATCCGAATGATGTCGAACTTTTCGATCAATTTGTCAAGGTTCCATATTTCCCCTAAGAGCTAAGCATCCTGGGTACAGTTTAATAGTACTCCAGTACATGCCACAGCACCTGTGGACCAACCGTAGAAGGGCAAACCCAAACCTCACAAATTGCACCGCTGAACTGCCGCAAACCCTAAGGTTCAAAGGCGTTCCATGGTCATTATGTCGAGCTAGGGTTTCATTCTTCTAAAGGGTCCATAGCATTACTTGCATTTGTCTTTGAATACTTTAAACTTGGAAAATGGGTTCCTGACATTTGATCGTCTCCATCGACTCTCAACATACCTGCGTGAAGTCGTCTCTAGCTGGAATCAATCTATCTGATGACCTCGCATCGGGGTAAACGAACGAACCACATGTCCTAGTCCTTCCTCCATGGGTGACTAGCGATCTTCTATCATGTCTCTAAGTATATACTCATTCTGCAGTAGCTCCAACATCTGGGCGATATCTCGTCGTTCGCAGCAACAACTGGCTCATTCGTCCGCATGCTAAACAGTGCCTCAATCATCAGGAATAATCTGTGCATTGACGGTCATCAAAAATCTGGCTGGCCTCTATCAGTGGCTCAATCCTTTGGTGCTGATCTGCACGTCCGAGAAATCTCGGAAAAGCGATCCGTCAAACGCTCATGGCGCGAAAATACAATAAAACGACGCCTCTATTCAATCGTATGTCTTTGTAATCACGCCCTGGTCAGTCCTCGTTCGTGACGAGTTCATGCTGACGCAACTCTAGCCGTAGCTCTCTCTGCCCGTGTAATCGTGGCAGCAAAATCATAACCAATATCGATGAAGATAGATCATAGGAATGAATATAATACTGTGCAAGGAAATGTACATCCTAAGGCTCCTTAAGCGGAGGGGCGTATCATAAGTATGCCACGAAACATACACACGGTACGTCACTCTCCTTAAGTCACCTACTCCATCAACCAAAGTCAACCTACGCGACGAAATTTCAGGTGTAATACCCCCTCGACTAAGTCTAAGTTCCGTAAGGTCAAGCCTAAGTTCCAAATATATACAAACGCTCTAGGCTCCGCATAGTCAAACTTAAACTCGAACAAGGGTTAACCTAGCGCTCTGATACCAACTTTGTCACGACCCGAAATGGCACGTGACTGGCCCTTGAATCATATGAAGCCTATAGGACCTTATCTAATTCAAGTAAGCCAAAAGCCCAGAAATCTAAAACCATTTTAAATAATAAATGAAGGAAAACTAGTTTTAAAGAAGTGAAGAACACGTGTTTTAAAACAAGGTTTTTAAATATGTAAACCGAATATGCATTTTTAAAACCTCAAGTCTTTTCTGGAAATTTCAGCAGAGTTTCCTTAGTAAAAACTGGCCCCAAACGGGGTACAACATGAATAATATATGCACAATGATAAAAGGCATCCCCAAGCGGGAGCTAGCTCTTCGTCAATCGACGGTCACAACCACGCAAGCAATACAATATACAACGCCGAAGGGCGAGGATCAAAACTCAAAAGAAACTCGAAATCATCAAGAAAACCATAATACTACAACGCGCGACTCTAAGGTCGAAAGAATATACAACTCTGGTCTCTAAGTCTGAAATAAATATACATGTCTGGTTGATGGATTTTCTAGATACAACAATGAAAATAATATACAAGAGTGGTCACGATGCGAGTGAACCCACCTACCAAAGAAATCACCCAGAATGGAAGCAGTGTGCCAGAAAGCCGCAATGAAACCTGTACGGCAAAAACCTGCAAGAATTGTGGCACAACGGGGGGTGAGTTGCCAACTCATGAGTAGAAAACATCACAGAGAAGAAATCGTATGCATGACTCAATCCTAGGTCAAACGATCAGTAATAACATATATCCTCAAAATGATAAAGTCTGAAGCATGATAAAATGGCAAGGGTAAACATCTATACAACAGTGTAACACCAAGTGCTCGTGTCAGTGCCTCAGGTAACAACATATCATAAATATGAGGTAGGATCAATGTAATCAGAGCCAACAATAGCATAAAGTCTATAAGTATGTGGGTATCAACCACGTGTCAACCAATGACACAAAACATCATGCATGTAAATATCATAAAGCATATGCATGAAAGTATGAGGATATAAATCAACGTGTGTCCCTCACGACACATCGAAATCATGGAACCTGAGTGTCCATCATCGACACTCGAAAACATCATGAAACCTGTGCCCAGCATCGGCACAAAAATCAGCATATATATAGGGCTTCGTCAGTCCGGAACGGCCCATGAGCTCCGTCAGTCCGGATCGGCCCGTATCATCTCTCAACTCCGATCGGTATCCTCCGGATATCCGTCGATCTCAAATACAATCACCGGTAGGTAGTAGCCCCTCTGCCAGGCTCACCGTCTGCAGCACAGCAATCCGTTCTCGCTCCAGGGTACCATACCGGGTCCGCCATGTACCCGCAATCGGCCTCATCCAGCTCCTCGAATTGGGTCTCACATGTCATACGTCTCAGAACTGAGAAAACACATGGTGGACGCATTGAAATATCATATCAAGAGAAACCGGGTTTTTAAAACAGTACATACTTTCTTTTGAAATAGCCACGGTTCTCAAATCCAGAAATCTCATGAAAACAGCAAATCTCAATGCATAAAAGCGTAAAGCATGATGTATGCGACGTACAACAGAAATGTAAGCATATACGTATATCATGCAACATGGAATAATAATATGCACATATCAAGGGAAAACCGCTCTTTCAAATGAATCCAGTTATAAAATATATCTTGCGGTTCCCAAATCTCCGAAATCAAGCCAGAATCTTCTATGTTTGTGCAAATATGTATGTAGGCAAGTATGGGTGTACAATATGTGTGTACGCAAGTATGTCATACAAGAAGTCATATCATGATGCAACAATCCTATGGTGTAGTGGCATGGCAATTATCGATGATGAAGTGTGTGAGCCGGCAAGCAGGTGTACGTGGAACATACGCATCATCGATAATGGTGCCAGTGTCCTGACAGCATGGGTTTAATATAACAATAACACATTTACACATGCGATGCAATGCGAATAGAAAGAATATACGGAAAATGAATAATAACACAACAGTGAAGAATCTATATCAATATATATATGTTATATAGTTTTGCCATTTAAAATAACACGAATCGTGGTGTTTAGAAAAATAAGGGCTACGGTGTTTTAAGGAAAAGATGCGTCTTTTGAAAATATACGTAGAATCTCTTAGCCTGTCTTTTAAAATACTCACAATTCGTTAGTTTTGAAATAGGTATGAGTCGGGTCTAGTCTAACAGCTACTAAGTACTACAGAACCAAACGAACAGTCTAACCGAAAGGGTAAGGGAAACCAACTAAATCTGAGTCGATATACATATAAATGTAATAATCGGTGATCCCGCCTCAATAGTATCACATACGATACAATTTATAGCTCGTACGTAAATCCTCGAGTCAAGAGTGCGGATTCATCATCAATTTATAGCTCGTACGTAAATCCGTCGTACGACATCCCAATCAGGGTACGGGTCAAATATCACATTCATCTCATCATTTATCCGGTATCCTTACCATCATATCTCATGAACTGGGGTACTGATCTAAGTCTAGTACAAACTGATACCATCTGCATATATATATGCGTGTATGAAAACACACGCCTAAAGGCCCGCTAAAATGTCATGTCGTATCTCCTAATACGAACCACGTCATATCACCGATCTCGTGGCACCATGTCCAAACTCATCGAATCATCTCCAAATATCATCCACTATCCTCATCATTCAATTGTAGGTATATGTGTGTGTATATATACATCGTCCCATGCTTATGTGTGTGTATATATATACGTATCCCTAAATACGCACAAGTATAACAAGGAAGCATGTGTGTGTGTGGGGGTGTAAACCTATTCTAGGGTTCACGACTAAGAAGCTATACTAGTTCACTTCTAACTACCCTAAACTAAACCATGAACACAAGATCATATCTTGATAAACATCCACGTAACATAGAACACATATATAACTATATATATATACGCTATACTACGAACTACGGGGGTGTTATACGCCATCCACCCGACTTCCCCCGTAGATATAATCTATTCACCCGATCTTGCTTGTCGATGTCGATGCCGCCATCATCTTTTTCATCGTCTCGAATCATCGTGGGGGTACCTAAATGTCACACGTATCGCATCGCATTAAAACCAAATCGAAACCAAAACGACACTCAGAACTCACAAAGGTCAAAACCTATGGTCTATTCCCGCAAATCAACCCGATATCACTCGATATAGATCTACAAACGTCACGTGATCGAGATAAAGCACAAATACAAAAATCCAGAATTTAAAATACATAAAACCATAACTCGAATCAAAACATCAACTTGAGAAAGTGGTCCCAGATTTTGATCAAGGTGAAAACGCTGTGAGCAAACAACACTAGGGTGATATATAGGGTGTATGTGACGTGCGGAAGCAACCTGTGTTAGTGTATATGCCCTAGAGGCCATTACTGTATCATACTAGTTTGTATATTACTTAATGGAAGCTTGGGATATTCACAGTTGTATATACAATCTTGCTCGAAATGGTAGTATGCTACTTGGTTTGTCTCTGCTTTAATATGTGCATGTGTTTCTTTTAGCATATTGCTGGTATACATATTAGTAGAGCCCTTAGGATCTTTGCTTGATTACCAGCATTGTGATGGCGCTCGCACTCGTGGGAGCTGGGTAATCTATAAGCACATCCTTATACAGGTCCCTGGTCGTTGGACTATCGAGACAGGGCATCGATACTCCGGAGTAGACTAGCGTATGCGCTTCTCATCCCAGTGTGGGAGACGGTCTGTCCCACAGCCGTTAGTACGTCGTACTTGGGATAGTATGCGGGTGCTCGTTAGGTTACGAGTACACTGGACAGGACTCGTCGGGAACTGTTGGTTGGTAATATACCTATCGTCAGTTATCAGTTCCCAGGTGACATGAGTACAGCTTAGTCCGCTGACTTGACACTGTCACTTCGCCTCGAGTGTGTTCCCACTGCACTTTGATTACTACCCTACCACGGCTCAAAGGAGCTGTGCAAACAGGTAGTTTTTGGGTGCAGTCCCGAAGCACTTGGAGGCAGTGACGGTTAGACAGGATTCGTCTCTCCCGGTATTGGGGGTTGACATCGCGCTGTGTCCAGGAGAGCCATTACACGAGTAGTCCCTGGCCAGGGCAAGCGAGATATACTGGTAGGTTTCCAGTGTTATCTCAGGGTGTTCTGGGCTACACTCCGACACGACTTGTACCGCTATTAGGGGACTGACGTTCACCGCCCCCCTAGGCCCGCCATGCGATGTATCAGACGAACAGACCGGACTGTACGGAGATTGTCACATACAGGCTCAGTAGGAGTGCAGATGGGGTTCACCTCGTCAGTCTTCTTATCGACATCTACCTGGGGACCGTTACGTACAGCTAGTGCCGCTTGCGGTCTGTGGTTAAACCCACTGCCAGCGTAGTGTCGAGTCTTTAGAGTCCCACACAGAGAGCTATTCGCCTTTAGGCAAAATGAGTAGAGGTCGCATGGTTTTGCGACAGGGTTCGTTCGCATCCGCGCACTTGTGCACGTTTGCTGTCCGGACAGTTTATACTAGCGGGCTTTGGTTTAAGCCGGATCCTAGTATATGATTAGAGATTGGTTTTTCTCATTGTGTTCGTGTTCCTCGGATCACGAATGCGGGTGCGTATGCACAGTTGCTTGAGATTGAGGGAGAGGACCTTGATTAGGGTTAATGGCTATTGTCATTTTATTAACCCTAATATTTATGTGTGTGTTATTGTTAATTAGTAATTAGTTTGATAATTATCCATGGTTGTGGTTATTGACCTTTTGACTTCTTTGACTTGTTGACCAAGGTTGACACTTTGACCATCATAATTTCTTTTGGAAGATGCTTTTTGATCTTTGCAATTTGAAATGATAATGGTCATGTCATGATTTACCATGATAATTATCTAGCTAATTATTCAATTAAATTAATTCACACATATTAGTGAGAAGAGCTCTATTATTTTCTCATTCTCTCATATCATTTCTCTCTCTTGTTCATCCTCTCCCTCAAGCTCTCTCCCTCTCATGTGTTGAGAAACAAAAAGCTTGAGAAAAACCTTCACTTGATCCTCTCTACTCTCTTCTAGGGTTCAAGTCTTAGCATTTCTTGCACTCTAGTTACTCCTAGCTTGGAGTTGAAGCTAAAGGTGGTGGCTTTCAAGTGGATCTTTCTTTGACGGGAGAAGACAAGCAAGGTGAACTCTTTCTACCATTCCTAGGAGCAAGGAGAGAAGGACTAAAGACCAAAGGTATAACCTTTCATCACTTAGCTACTTTGTAGTTAGGGTTAGCAAGTTTTCGTTTAGCAAAGATCCTCACAAGCAAAGTCCATGTTGCCTAAGTCATTAAAAATCCGTTTTTTATTATGTTTTCCGCCTCCCGTAAGCACCGGGATGGGCAACACGGACTTACAGTGGTATCAGAGCCTAACTAAACCTAAACTAGCTAAGTAGTTAAGTGTAACGAAGTTTCGAAACCGGGAAAATCGAAAAACCAAACTCGAAAAACCCTAGTTTCTGTTAATTTTTTTTCTGGTCAAAATAAAAAACTTTATACTTCAAAAATTATCTCAGGGTTTTGTGTGAAATACCACCAAAGACGAACCAGAGAGGAGTCTAGAGGACCGCGCTTCCGCGGCATAAGGAAGCTCTTGCCGCGGAAGCGCGGCCGTCTTGTCACCTCTCTGCATCGTTTTTGGTGCAGTATGTTTCTGTGTTGGTTTTGGGATTTTTAGGATATATTATATGTGCCCAGATTTTCCAGAACTAAAATTTACTTTTGGGGGCCTATAAATCCGTATTTTTCGGAACTTCACTACACTTTAACTACATCGGTTATATCTGTAATGCTTGCATGTATTGAACGTCGGCTAATCGCTATAAGACGATTAGTCGGGGTTATACATGATCTGTGATTGTTATTGGTTTGTGGATATGAATGGATTGGATTGTCGCGGGTGAATGGCCGGGGTGGATGTGAGATGAGCGTTGTTTTTCTTTCATTCATTTGTAACATGTAAATTGATGTAATAATATTCTTTGTATGGCCGCACAACCGGGTCGGGGTTGTAGCCGTCATTGTATAATTCTTTTTACTGTTTTTGCTCCTAGGATAGACCCATGGAGGGGGTGCACAAACTACCGGGTATCTCGAAGTGCCGAGTGGCCTACTCACGGTGGTGAGGGAGGTTGCTTCGCTTCGGGTGCTTGGCGGGTAGTTTGCCGCACCCGTAGGGGTCTTGGGTGGGGTATTGGCTATTCACCGCGACCGTGTAATCCGCTTTGCGTTGCAGGCTCGAACGCATTGCGGATTCCTAGTATATCCAATGTATTCATCTGTGATCTGTAATGTCTATCATTGCTATATATTTATATATAATAACTATTTAGGCGTTGCTTATGTTTTACAGCCGCGCTAGCCCAGCCCCCGCTCTGTCGTTAGTTAAGTAACCTAACGGGTGATGACGGGGCCCCGTGGCGAATGCGAATGGCATAAGCGTACGTCATATTTTGGTTGTTTTCTGCAATGGTAGGATTAAATGATGGGACGCATTAAAAGAACTAATGCAAGAAATAAACCAAGTAAAAGTCGATTGGAACACTTTGAAAACCACTCGGTTCTTTTCAAAACTATACATTTAAACGCGGAGCTTGAACCACTCCTTTTAAAAGCTATCTCGTTCCATCGATTATATCAAGTTCACTACGTTCACGGTTTCGCCAAAACCATCCGTAGCCCTCCATCATTTCGGTTAAATATTCGGTAGTATTCAAGCTATGTATTTTGACCTCACGCCAAGGCATAGTGATTGGTAGCTACCGGATATTTATCCGTTGCATAGATAGAATGCGTTGATTTGAGACAGTCGTACTGCCGTTTTGGCCTACGTCAAGGGTAGGTACGGGTGGGTTCAAATTAACCAGGATAATGATGGGAAGAACTTGACATGTGACTTATGACATTTTGACCTCACGCCAAGGTCATAAGAGCATGGGGCAAAAATCCATATCGGGAGTTTCATAAGTACTGAAACTTGCTAGCGTTGCATACCATTTGGAGTGTGATAATTCTGGTAGGATTCCTTCGGCTTTATCACGCGATGATATTTGGATCCCGATCCTACTGTGAGTATATGCTACTCCTCGGGAAAACTCTCACTTAACGATCAATGCTATAAACCTAGTAGGTGCCTAGAAAGGTGTTAGCGGGGCTACGCCCACAGGGAAAAGAGGTTACTTAATTAAGGAACTTCGCGAAAGCGTTGGAAAACCTCCCTCGAAGTACCGACACTGGCCTGGCTGAACGGTTAAGCAAGTATTGTACGGTGAGAATGATCCCGGCTAATCCTTTTCTTTACGGTTTGAGAAGGGATTCGAGAGACAGTGGGAGCCATCCAGTTTAGACAAACTAAAAACCACTCTAAACTTGCAAGAGCATCATGCTAAAGTGTTTCTTTTCTCTCTCCTAATTGCAGCGACCATTCAAGATGACCGGACTTAAGTTACTATTAGATAAAAACATATTGACAGGGCCAAACTACAAAGATTGGCTCAGGAATGTCAAGATGGCTATCACTTATGACAAGCTGGGGTATATACTTACCACCAAAGCTCCCCCTGTCCCAGGTCCCACCTCCAGCGTCGCGGATGTTGAAATCCGTAAGACATGGGAGATAGATTGCGCGAGGGCCAGATGCCTCGTACTAGCCTCGATGGACAACGACCATCAGAGGAGGCACGAGAATATGGACCTAGAGTCCATATTTCTCCATACAAAAGAACTGTATGGAGAGCAGTCTCGTATCGCTAGATACGAAGTGTCGAAGAAGCTCTTTTCGGCAAGGTTGGCCGTCGGATCATCGGTAGCGGACCACGTGCTTAAGATGATCGGCTACATAGAGGAGCTCGCGGACCTTGGGACCACGTTGGAGAATGAACTCTATACCGATTTGATTCTCCAGTCCCTTCCTTCCACTTACGCCCAGTTCATTCTTAACTTCAACATGCAAGGAAAGGAGGTTGAACTTGCCGAACTTCTGAACATGTTGAGGACTGCTGAGGGCACCCTACAGAAGGGTAGGGAGACATCCACTTTGTTTGTAGGAGGATCTTCCTCTTCTAGGTCCAGGGCGAAAGCCAAGGGCAAGAAGAAGAAAGCCCCCGCCAAACCAAGAGGCGGTGTCGGTAAAGTGGATACGAAGGGAAAGGGTAAAGCAACAAAGGTAGCGGGGAAGCTGGTGGGGAAGGAAGAATGCTTCTATTGTCACAAAAGTGGTCACTGGAAACAAGATTGCAAGGCTTGGAAAGCCAGAACACAGGATTTGAAGCGAGTTGCAGCTTCAGCTTCAGGTGTGTATGTTATTGAAAATTGTCTATCAATAAACTCTAATTCCTGGGTATTGGATACCGGATCAGGATCTCATATCTGTAATTCTTTGCAGGCGTTGAGAAAGCGTAGAGTTTTGAAGGCAGGTGACATGACCCTCAGAGTTGCGAACGGTGCTAGCATGGATGCTGAGGCCGTGGGGGACTATCACCTGGGATTATCAGATGGACACTTTTTGGTTTTGCGTAGTTGTTATTATGTACCAAATGCAACCTGTAATATCATTTCTGTATCTTTATTATCTAAAGAAGGTTATGAATTTGCATTTGTAAGTAATGTAGTGAACATTCACCTTAATCAAGTGTTGATTGGGTCAGGTACATTGAACAACGGTATATACGTTTTAAACCAACCACAGATTTTCAATATCCAGAATACACACAAAAGAAAGTCTCCAGAAATTAATAAAACTTTCTTATGGCATTGTAGACTGGGTCACATCAACGAGAGAAGATTGACTAAGTTACATACTGAAGGATATTTAGATTCGTTCGAATATCAATCGTATGCAACTTGTCAATCCTGTCTCAAAGGAAAGATGACAAAGGCTCCGTTTTCTGGACACGGAGAAAGAGCGAGCGAGCTCTTGGGACTCGTACACAGCGACGTGTGCGGTCCAATGTCTACACATGCGCGAAGCGGTTTTTCTTACTTCATAACTTTTACGGATGATTTCTCAAGATTCGGACATGTCTTCTTAATGAAGCATAAATCCGAAGCTTTTGATAAGTTCCAGGAATATAAGAATGAAGTAGAAAAACAAACAGGCAAAAGTATCAAGATCCTAAGATCGGATCGAGGAGGAGAATACTTAAGTGCCGAATTCCTGAATTACTTAAAAGAGAATGGAATTCTCTCTCAGCATACTCCTCCATACACTCCGCAACATAACGGTGTATCGGAGAGACGGAACCGAACCCTATTGGATATGGTACGGTCCATGATGAGTAACGCTGAGTTACCGCGATCATTCTGGGGATATGCGCTAGAAACAGCTGCATATCTTTTGAACCGTGTTCCCACTAAGACTGTGCCTACCACACCATATGAGTTATGGAGTGGGAAGAAACCCTATCTTCAATACTTGAAGATTTGGGGATGTCCAGCTTATGTCAAAAAGCAGCATGTGGACAAGCTCGAGGCACGCTCAGTACTGTGCAAGTTTGTAGGATACCCAAAGAACTCCAGGGGGTATCTTTTCTATTACGCAGAGGAACAAAAAGTCCTTGTTTCTCGCAATGCCCACTTTCTAGAACATCAGTTCATAGAAAAAGAAATAAGTGGGAGCGCAATAGAACTGGAAGAAATTCCAGAACCACAAACTACTACTGAAAGTTTAGTGGAACCAGAAGGTTCAAAAGAACAGGACATTCCTATGCCACTCCGCAGGAGTAGTAGGCAGTCTCATCCGCCCGAGAGATACTACGGTTTTCTCATTGACGGGGATAGAGAAGACTGCATCCTGGATTGTGATGAGCCTACTAGCTTCCAGCAAGCCATTCAGAGCGTCGACTCGGTAAAATGGCTGGATGCAATGCGGACCGAGATGGAGTCCATGTACACCAACAAGGTATGGACGTTGGACATTGCTCCAGACGGGGTAAAACCCGTAGGATGCAAGTGGATCTTCAAAAGGAAGATTGGTGTAGATGGACAGGTTGAGACCTATAAAGCTAGACTGGTAGCAAAGGGTTTTCGTCAGCGACCTGGTTTGGACTATGACGAAACCTTTTCTCCAGTAGCTATGCTGAAATCCATTCGGATCCTTCTTGCCATCGCTGCTTTCCACGATTATGAGATTTGGCAGATGGACGTAAAGACAGCTTTTCTAAATGGTCATTTAGAGGAGTGTGTCTATATGGACCAGCCAGAGGGTTTCTTTCAGGGTGGGAGCAGCGGAAAGGTGTGCAAGTTGCTCAAGTCCATTTATGGACTCAAGCAGGCATCGCGGAGTTGGAACATCTGTTTTGATGAGACGGTCAAAGAATTTGGCTTTATCAAAAATCCAGATGAACCATGCATCTATTGTAGATTTGTAGCGAGAACTGTAGTATTCCTCGTTTTATACGTGGATGACATTCTCTTAATAGGAAATGACATTCCTATGCTACAATCTGTCAAGGGGTTCTTGTCACACAGGTTCTCCATGAAAGACCTGGGTGATGCCTCCTACATTCTGGGTATCCGGATCTACCGTGACAGATCCAAGAGGGTATTAGGACTCTCGCAGTCCAGGTACATCGACACCATACTGAAGAGATTCAGAATGGAAGATTCCAAGCGCGGTAATCTACCGGCTTGTCACGGGATCACCCTCTCCAAAGAGATGTCTCCCAAGACTGATTTGGAGAGGGATCGCATGTCTATTATACCCTACGCTTCTGCGGTAGGCTCTATAATGTATGCGATGTTGTGTACCAGACCGGATGTGGCTTATGCACTGAGTGTGGTAAGCAGGTATCAGTCAAACCCTGGGGAGAAACATTGGATAGCAGTAAAGAACATTCTCAAGTACCTGAGAAGGACTAAGGAGATGTTCTTGGTGTATGGCGGAAAAGACCTGCAGGTTGAGGCCTTTGCTGACTCCAGCTTCCAGAGTGACAAGGATGATTCCAAGTCCATGTCGGGTTTTGTCTTTACCCTCAATGGAGGGGCGGTGTGTTGGAAGAGCTCCAAACAGGAAACCGTTGCTGACTCGACTATGGAAGCGGAATACATCGCTGCATCTGATGCCGCAAAAGAAGCTGTCTGGATGAGGAAGTTCTTGAAAGAACTTCAGGTGGTTCCGTCCATTGTTGACCCAATACCTCTGTATTGCGACAACAACGGGGCTATAGCTTTAGCGAAGGAACCCAGGTCCCATCCGAAATCCAGACACATCTTAAGGCGGTATCACCTGATCAGGGAGATCGTAGATTGCCAGGAGATCGAGGTCCGGAGAGTTGCATCAGAGGATAACACAGCAGATCCATTCATGAAGGCCCTACCCCAGACTCAGTTCGAGCGGCTGATCGAGATGATAGGTCTTCGATACGCCAGTACATGGCCTTAGTGCAAGTGGGAGATTGTTAGTGTATATGCCCTAGAGGCCATTACTGTATCATACTAGTTTGTATATTACTTAATGGAAGCTTGGGATATTCACAGTTGTATATACAATCTTGCTCGAAATGGTAGTATGCTACTTGGTTTGTCTCTGCTTTAATATGTGCATGTGTTTCTTTTAGCATATTGCTGGTATACATATTAGTAGAGCCCTTAGGATCTTAGCTTGATTACCAGCGTTGTGATGGCGCTCGCACTCGTGGGAGCTGGGTAATCTATAAGCACATCCTTATACAGGTCCCTGGTCGTTGGACTATCGATACAGGGCATCGATACTCCGGAGTAGACTAGCGTATGCGCTTCTCATCCCAGTGTGGGAGACGGTCTGTCCCACAGCCGTTAGTACGTCGTACTTGGGATAGTATGCGGGTGCTCGTTAGGTTACGAGTACACTGGACAGGACTCGTCGGGAACTGTTGGTTGGTAATATACCTATCGTCAGTTATCAGTTCCCAGGTGACATGAGTACAGCTTAGTCCGCTGACTTGACACTGTCACTTCGCCTCGAGTGTGTTCCCACTGCACTTTGATTACTATCCTACCACGGCTCAAAGGAGCTGTGCAAACAGGTAGTTTTTGGGTGCAGTCCCGAAGCACTTGGAGGCAGTGACGGTTAGACAGGATTCGTCTCTCCCGGTATTGGGGGTTGACATCGCGCTGTGTCCAGGAGAGCCATTACACGAGTAGTCCCTGGCCAGGGCAAGCGAGATATACTGGTAGGTTTCCAGTGTTATCTCAGGGTGTTCTGGGCTACACTCCGACACGACTTGTACCGCTATTAGGGGACTGACGTTCACCGCCCCCCTAGGCCCGCCATGCGATGTATCAGACGAACAGACCGGACTGTACGGAGATTGTCACATACAGGCTCAGTAGGAGTGCAGATGGGGTTCACCTCGTCAGTCTTCTTATCGACATCTACCTGGGGACCGTTACGTACAGCTAGTGCCGCTTGCGGTCTGTGGTTAAACCCACTGCCAGCGTAGTGTCGAGTCTTTAGAGTCCCACACAGAGAGCTATTCGCCTTTAGGCAAAATGAGTAGAGGTCGCATGGTTTTGCGACAGGGTTCGTTCGCATCCGCGCACTTGTGCACGTTTGCTGTCCGGACAGTTTATACTAGCGGGCTTTGGTTTAAGCCGGATCCTAGTATATGATTAGAGATTGGTTTTTCTCATTGTGTTCGTGTTCCTCGGATCACGAATGCGGGTGCGTATGCACAGTTGCTTGAGATTGAGGGAGAGGACCTTGATTAGGGTTAATGGCTATTGTCATTTTATTAACCCTAATATTTATGTGTGTGTTATTGTTAATTAGTAATTAGTTTGATAATTATCCATGGTTGTGGTTATTGACCTTTTGACTTCTTTGACTTGTTGACCAAGGTTGACACTTTGACCATCATAATTTCTTTTGGAAGATGCTTTTTGATCTTTGCAATTTGAAATGATAATGGTCATGTCATGATTTACCATGATAATTATCTAGCTAATTATTCAATTAAATTAATTCACACATATTAGTGAGAAGAGCTCTATTATTTTCTCATTCTCTCATATCATTTCTCTCTCTTGTTCATCCTCTCCCTCAAGCTCTCTCCCTCTCATGTGTTGAGAAACAAAAAGCTTGAGAAAAACCTTCACTTGATCCTCTCTACTCTCTTCTAGGGTTCAAGTCTTAGCATTTCTTGCACTCTAGTTACTCCTAGCTTGGAGTTGAAGCTAAAGGTGGTGGCTTTCAAGTGGATCTTTCTTTGACGGGAGAAGACAAGCAAGGTGAACTCTTTCTACCATTCCTAGGAGCAAGGAGAGAAGGACTAAAGACCAAAGGTATAACCTTTCATCACTTAGCTACTTTGTAGTTAGGGTTAGCAAGTTTTCGTTTAGCAAAGATCCTCACAAGCAAAGTCCATGTTGCCTAAGTCATTAAAAATCCGTTTTTTATTATGTTTTCCGCCTCCCGTAAGCACCGGGATGGGCAACACGGACTTACAACCTGGACCCTACCCCTCACCAAGTGGCCGAGCCCCTCCCCTAGAATTCCAAGCTCGCCGGCCCTGGGGGCTCCTCTAGGGTTCGTCTTGGTTGGGTGGCCTCCTAGTAGTCTAAAAGAGTTTCTGGTATTGTTTGTTAGTCTCGTAATTAACCCAGGTCATTCCAGATTTCCCTGCACGCTCCAATACCTCACAAACCGACACGAAAAGTTTCTGTTTTACAAAAATTTAGGTTTTAGGTTTAATCTAGTGTAAGTTCTGGGTTTGTAACACCATGGGGGGTTTATGGTCACACAAAACACTCAAGTTCACCACACAATCTCAACTTAAACCCTAACCCTCTCTAGAAATGTCCAAAGTGCACAAAACGACACGAAATTGAATTCAAACTTGATTAGTGGCTAAGGAAAATGAAATACTACACTTAAAGTGAAAGACTTACCTTAATTGGCACTCATGAATCCCCTAGAGTACCAAAATGCAAACTTTCTTGGTCCATTGTGTAGCTTGTGAGCGTATGCACAAATTTTGTGAAGAGGAGATGGGGTTTTGGGTTTTTTTAATGGTGTTTTGAGGAGGTGAAGAGGGGGAGGGAGTGAGGGCAGCAGCAGCAGCAAATGTGAGAGGGAGAGGAGGGAAAATGAGTGAATGATTGAAGAGGGAATGGCTCAAGACCAAGGTTTGACCTCTCACCCTCTCTTTCTCTCTCTTGTCCATACCTCTATTTTCTATTCTTTTCTTTTCTTTTCTTCTCTCAAGATATACCCAAACCATGCATGATAAAAGAGAAAGCATGTAGGAAAATGTAACACAAGTGTAAAAATGACATGGTGCAATATTTTGCACAGAACAAGCTTAATGCGTGATTAGCGATATTTAATCGCGATTAGCACTAAAAGTGAATATAATAAATCATAAAAATTCATAATTTGATTAAATCACATAAAGCACCCTCTTTTTAGTAATTTCCAAAAATTTTCAAATTTTTTCCCAATTTATCAGTATTTAATTATACCGCCTTATTAAAATATTCAATATTTTATTATTTAATTATAAAAATTCCCAAAAATAATATTTTATTTTTTTGAAATGTTACAGTTCAGCTTGAGCTAGGAAACCTCTGTGTAGGACTCAAAAGACTCGTCAATACGCCGGCAGTAGGTGGTGATCATATCAGTCACCCACAAGCCGCAAGCGGTCTTCTAAACGTAGCGGCCACCCGGGTATTGAGCGATCAGAAGATAAACAAGCAAGCCTGCTCATACTCCTGCGAATCCAATCAGTAACACTACCGTAAAGTCCGATCTCTTCATCAGATATGTCGCATATCACAGCTTGGGGGGTGGTCAACGTCAGACCCCAATAGCCTGATAAGTCATGCCGATGTGAGACCCATAACGGTTCGAGAAAGTACTGATAATACATACCAGTAGATCTCAGCAATTCTGGCCAGGGATTTCCTGTTATGGCCAATCGAGCATAGCGCAACATCAACCCCCAATACCGGGAGAGACGAAATCCCTTCCTATCGCTCATTGCCTCCATGTGACTCGGGACTGTACCCAAAAACCACCGTTTTGCATGATCACTTGAATGTGGTAAGGTAGAAATCAAAGCACAGTGGGAATCACACAAGACTCTATGACGATCTCGGGTCGACAAACTAACCTGTACCAGTGTCACCAGAAATCTGTCATCTGACGTGAGGTATAATACCATCTAGGAGTTCTCGGCGTGTCCTTCCAGTGTACCCAGTGTCCACTAAGCACCCGTATACCATCTTTGATGTCAAACACCAATAGATATGGGATCATCCATCGCCCATCACATGGGTCGAGAAGCGTATACGCTAGTCTACTCAAGACTATCGATGTCGCGTCTCGATACTCCTACAACTAGGAATATTTGAAGGATGTACTTACCGACTAACTTTGCCCTACTAGTATGATCTGCATCATAATCCATGTAGTTAAGTACTCATCCTAAGGGTTTTATCAATATGTAATAGAGAGACAATAAGTGTACATGTTAAGATAAAGAGCAACCAGATTGCACACTATCATGTCGAGCTAGAAAGTCCTCCTTATATATGTCCAAGCATCCACTATAATATACATCATATGTACAATAATGGCCTCTAGGGCATACATATAACTAACAGTACAATGTATTATTACCGTACGTGATGATATGAGGCTGGATCGCCGACTATTAGATATATCGGCTCGGGATATTATAGATTTCTTATCACCTTCGACTAGGTTCTTAGTTTAGTCTTTAATTGCGTAGATATAGGTCAACTTAGGTTCGAGTCATACCTATTTTCAAAACCGACGAATCGTAGGCTTTTCAAAGTATAAACGAGGGATGCTACGGATTTCCAAAAGACATCTATTTTCTCAATACACCGTAGTCCCTACTTTTCAAAAACACAACGATTCATGCTATTTAAACATGATAAACGGTATGGCTCGTATGTTGATATTCCTCATTGTTGCTTTGTTGTTTACTTTCTGTTATGATCTCGTCAGCTAGGACACCTGCACCATTACTGATGATGCGTATACTCCACATACACTTGCTTGCCGGCTCACACAAATCATTATCGGTAATTGCCATGTCACGAATACTGTAGTAATCGTTATTACATTGTATGATCTGATAGTCTGTAGAAGTAGTATTGTTTTACGTTCACGATCTTAAATGCAAGTGTAGACATTGTATTTCTTACTTAGATGCGACATACATTTTCATCCATACATTCTAGTTAAGCACTGATCATTGGCTTTATGTCGGTATTTATTATCTCATTGTATACTCATAGATTGTGATTCTTTTGGAGATTTCCGTATCCATGTGAATTCTGGATTTAGGGAAACCGCAAGCGATATTTATAAACTCATTTCTTTTAATTTTTGAAAAGAAAATTGCGGTTTCTCGTGATATGATGTGTGTGGCGTCCCTAATGAGTTTTCTCAGTTTGAGCCACGTATGTACACATACCCGATTCGAGGAGGGGGATGCACCATCTGCGGGTACATGGTGGGCCCGGTAAGGTACCCCAGGGAAAGATGGACGTATTGAGAAGGTGTTGAGCCCGGCAGGAGAGCATTACCTACCGGTGATTATTGACCCGGCAGTCATCCGGAGGATACCGACCGGAGTCATGTGATTTGATAAATTTGAGGGCCGGTCTGAGAGACAGCTATCGAGATATTGATATATATATATATATATATAAGTCGATGCCACGCACCCCACGTGTTCGTGGGGAGGCGATGTTTGCAAAAACCGATTTTTATAAGCTTCGTAACATCGACTAAACTCCAGGATCGATACTAAACCCTAACTAACAATCTAGCAAAAAGGTTTAACTACTATGTGTAAGTGTTATATCTCAAGTTCTCTCTGTCCTTCTCCAAGTCGTGAGCTCCTCGAGGTGAGAGCGGATTGCACCTCCTCGTCGTCTTCTCCAAATCGTAGAAGATCCACCCGAGAGATCCGACTTTGAGCTTAACCTCTAACTTGAGGCAACTAGGTCACTTGGTGTGCTAAACTAAGTAGCCTAGGATGTGTAAAGAGTGATGAGGGATCAAGTTGTCTCACTAAAACCCTAGGATTCTCAACTCATGAGATGGTTAGGGTTTGAGAGGAGTTGGAGAAAGCTTGAGGAAATCAGAGAGGAAAAAAGTATCGGTTGTTTTCTTTTTAGTGAAAAGATTAAGTGAAATGGCTAGAGTTTTGGCTTTTAAACCATAGGAAAATATCTCACAAATATCTAACAAATATCTAAGTCAACAAATGACAAATGAGTCCCAGAAAGTCAATGTGAAAACCCTAATCCATTTCACTAAAATACCACAAAGTTTCCTCTCATATTTCCTCCACCTCACAAAAGAATTAATCAAAAAGAAAAACCCTAATTGAGGTTTCTCACTCCAAGTTGTAATCATGATCAAATTACAAGAATACCCCTCTTATCCGTATATACATACCCGCATCCGTATCCCGAGAAACACGAATACAATGAGACGAAACTAATCCAATAATCAAATACCAGGATGCGGCTTAAACCAAAGTCCACTGGTATTGTCCGCCCGAACATCATATGCGCACAAGTACACGTATGTGATCGAACCCTGTCGTAAAACCATATGACCTCTACACGTTTTGCCCGAAGCTGGGAAACCCTCTGTGTGGGACTTTAAAGACTCGACAGTACGCTGGCAGTGGGTTTAACCACAAGCGCGTCAGCGGTACTAGCTGCACGTACCGTCTACCCAGGTATCTGTCGACAAGAAGGTCGATGAGCAAACTCATCTGTACCCCTACTAAGCCTGTCTGTGGCAATCTCCGTACAGTCCGGTCTGTTTGTCTAAGAGTGTCGCATATCAGTCCTAGGGGATGGCAAGCGTTAGACCCTAAATAATGCAATAAGTCGTGTCGGAGTGCGGCCAGAAACACCCTGAGAAATTACTGGAATATCTACCAGCAAATCTCGCTTGCCCTGGCCAGGGACTTTGTGTAATGGCTTTCCGAACACAGCGCGACATCAACCCCCAATACCGGGAGAGACGAATCCTATCTAACTGCCACTGCTTCCAAGTGCTTCGAGAATGCACCCAACTACAACCTGTTTGCACGACTCAGCAGAGCCATGGTAGGGTAGTAATCTAAGAACAGTGGGAACACACTTGAGGTGAAGTGGCAGTATCAATTCGACGGACCAAGCTGTACTCATGTCACCTGGGAACGGCTTCCTGACGATAGGTATAGTACCAACCAGTACTTCCCCACGAGTCCGTCCAGTGTAACTCATAACCCAATGAGCACCTGCATACTATCTCCAGTACGACGTACTGATGGCTGTGGGACATACCATCTCCCCTGCTGGGAAGAAAAGCGTATACACTAGTCCACTTTAGAGTATCGATGCCCTGTCTCGATAATCCTGCGACTAGGGACCTGTATAAGGATGTGCTTGTAGACTACCTAGCCCCCACTAGTGTGACTGCCATCACAACGCTGGTAGTCAAGCAAAGATCCTAAGGGCTATATCAATATGTATTAGCTATACTTTAAAAGAAACATATACACATATTAAGATAGATACAAACCAAGTAGTATACTACTATATCGAGCAAGACTGTCATAAATCCTTGTATATATCCCAAGCTTCCAAAATGTAATATACAAACTAGTACTATACAATAATGGCCTCTATGACATATTACACTAACAATCTCCCACTTGCACTAAGGCCATGTGCTGGCATATCGTAGACCTATAATCTCGAATAGCCTCTCGAACTGCGTCTGAGAGATGGCCTTTATGAATGGATCTGCAGTGTTGTCCTCAGTAGAAACTCTGCGTACCTCGATCTCCCGGGGATCCACGATATCCCGGCGATCCACGATCTCCCTGATCAGGTGATACCGCCTCAGGATGTGTTTGGACTTCTGATGTGACCTGGGTTCCATTGCTAAATCTATAGCCCCATTGATGTCACAATACAGAGGTATTGGATTAACAATGGACGGAACCACCTGAAGTTCTGTTAAGAACTTCCTTATCCAGACTGCTTCTTTTGCGGCATCTGAAGCTGCGATATACTCCGCTTCCATCGTCGATTCAGCAACGGTGTCTTGCTTGGAACTCTTCCAACAGACCGCCCCTCCATTGAGGGTAAAGACATAACCCGACATGGACTTGGAGTGATCCTTGTCACTCTGGAAGCTGGAGTCAGCAAAGGCCTCGATCTGGAGGTCTTTTCCGCCGTAAACAAAGAACAGTTCCTTAGTCCTTCTCAGGTACTTAAGAATGTTCTTTACTGCTATCCAGTGTTTCTCCCTAGGGTTTGACTGATACCAGCTTACTACGCTTAGTGCATAAGCTACATCTGGTCTGGTACACAACATCGCATACATTATAGAGCCTACCGCAGAAGCGTAGGGTATAATAGACATGCGATCCTTTTCCAAATCAGTCTTGGGAGACAACTCTTTGGAGAGGGTGATTCCGTGACAAGTCGGTAAATTACCGCGCTTTGAATCTTCTATACTGAATCTTTTCAGTATGGTGTCAATGTACCTGGACTGTGAAAGTCCCAACATCATCTTAGATCTATCACGATATATCTGGATTCCCAGAATGTAAGATGCATCACCCAGGTCTTTCATGGAGAACCTTTGTGATAAGAACCCTTTGACAGATTGTAGCATAGGAATGTCATTTCCTATCAAGAGAATGTCATCCACGTACAAGACGAGGAATACAACAGTTCGTGCTACAATCTTACTATAAATGCATGGCTCATCTGGATTTTTGATAAAGTCAAATTCTTTGACTGTCTCATCAAAATAGATGTTCCAACTCCGCGATGCCTGCTTTAGTCCATAGATGGAATTAAGCAACTTGCACACTTTCCCGCTGCTCCCACTCTGAATGAAACTCTCTGGCTGGTCCATATAGACGCACTCTTCCAAATTTCCATTTAGAAAAGCGGTTTTACGTCCATCTGCCAAATCTCATAATCGTGGAAGGCGGCAATGGCAAGAAGGATCCGAATGGATTTGAGCATAGCCACTGGAGAAAAGGTTTCATCATAGTCCAAACCAGGTCTTTGACGAAATCCTTTTGCAACAAGTCTAGCCTTATAGGTTTCAACCTGTCCATCTATACCAATCTTCTTTCTGAAGATCCATTTGCAGCCTATGGGTTTTACCCCTTCTGGAGCAATGTCCAAAGTCCATACTTTGTTGGTGCACATGGACTCCATCTCGGTCCGCATTGCATCCAGTCATTTTACCGAGTCAGTGCTCTGAATGGCTTGCTGGAAGTTAGTCGGCTCATCATTATCAATGATGCAATCATCTCTATCCCCGTCTACGAGAAAACCGTAGTATCTCTCGGGCGGATGAGACAGCCTACTACTCTTGTGGAGTGGCGCGGGAATGCCCTGTTCTTCTGAAATTTCTGGTTCCACCAATCTTTCAGTAATAGCTTGTGGTTCTGGAATTTCTTCAAGTTCTATTGCGATCCCACTAGTTTCTTTTTCTAAAAATTGATGTTCCAAAAAGTGGGCATGACGAGAAACAAAAACCTTTTGTTCCTCTGCGTAATAGAAAAGATACCCCCTGGAGTTTTTTGGGTATCCCACAAACTTACACAGTACTGAGCGTGCCTCGAGTTTGTCCGCATGCTGCTTTTTAACAAAAGCTGGACATCCCCCTATCTTCAGTTACTGAAAATAGGGTTTCTTACCACTCCACATCTGATATGGTGTGGTAGGCACAGTCTTGGTAGGAACCTTGTTCAAAAGATATGCAGCTGATTCTATTGCATAACCCCAGAATGATCGCGGTAACTCTACGCTACTCAATATGGAACGTACCATATCCAATAGGGTTCGGTTCCTATAACACCTTAGAATGCGATTAGTGTTAATTAAGCGTTAATGCGGGTTTTTAGGGAAAAGTTTACCAAATCGGTTACCTCACAATTTATAACAATTAATTAATAATTTATTTTTAATTGTTTTGGCTTGCACACATTTGTGCAGGTTAATGTGAGGGTTATTTAGTGTCAACCTTGTTTAGTAGCCATGACACCTTAATTAACCCATGCCTTGATTTAACCTTGCTTTAACCCTGCCTTAGATATTTGTGTGAGAAATATCTACTTTGTTTTGGATTGAGAGAGAGAGATGGCTAGGTGAGTCATGGAGGCTTTAATGAAGCATTAATGGTTGCATTAATGGAGGTGAGGGAGAGAGTAAGATTAAGGGATAAGTTCACCCTACACTCACCCTCTAACCCATTTCTCTCCTCACTCTCTTTCTCTCCTCACTTTCTCACACTCAATTATCCTTCATCTCCTCAACTCCCAAACTGAAACCCTCACTACCCCATCACCAAAACCTTGCAAACTTCACAAAAATCCCATTAAAACACTTCAAATGTCTTGATTTAGCCACTGGGTTGCTTTAGAGCTTTGAAAGCTAGGATTTTTGAGCAAGAGTGGCTAGGTAATGACCTTTAACTATTAATTAGGAGTTTATTTTGTTGTGTTTGTAAGTCTACGGTAGCGCCCCGGCCTTCAATTCGAGGCTAAACGTGGAACAAAATATTTTATAAAACCGGCGCTAACGTAGGCTTTCATCCGGACCGTACCATTAACTCTAAACTAGCTAACTACAAAGATGATAGAATGGCTATACCGATGGATCCTTGTCCTTCGGTCTTTAGCCACCATCCTTAGCTCGTCGCGGCATCTCCGATCTCGCTCGATCTCCGGTCTCCTCTTCGAAGTTGCACCACGTCAAGGAATCTTTTTATGGGCTCCCGCTTCAAACCAAAGCAACTCGGACATGAAGTTTGCTAGCCGACATGTCCAAGGTGAAGTAGAGAATGTGTGTGATCACTTTGTCTCAAAACACCCATGGATTCTCAACTCATGAGAGGGATGGGTGGAGGTTGAAGAAGAAGAATCCATTAGAGGAAGTTGTGAGCTCAAGAGAAGAAGAAGTGAAATGGCTTATGTTGTTTGTGATATTTTTGAGAGAGAGAGAGAGATATCTCAATAATGCAACCCCAAACCAATACTTGGCTGCCCCCCTCTCCAAAATATCCCCACTCATCATAATTAGCCCCTAAATCAATCCATGTCACAATAATGGTCACATAAACCAAGACCATGAGTCACCATGTGTATGTGGCATGAATTGATGCATATGGACAAAACTTGCACTCACATTTTCCTCCACTAAACATTTAAACTAAATTTTTAATCCAACAAAAAGATATGGCATCAACTATAGTAAACTCATGACGGATCGCAAGAATACCCCTCATCTGTATATACATACCTGCATCCGCATTCCGAATGAATACGAATGCAATGAGACTAAAGTAATCCAACAAATCTAATACTAGGATCCGGCTTAAACCAAAGCCCAATAGTATGATCCGTCCGATCAATGATCCGTGCACAAGTGCACGTAAATGATCGAACCCTGCCATAAAACCATACGGCCTCTACAACGTTTCGCCCGAACTTGGGAAAATTTCTGTGGGGGACTCTAAAGACTCGTCAATACGCTGGCAGTGGGTTTAACCACAAGCACGTCAGTGGTGCTAGCTGTACATAACAACTACCCATGTATTGACCAAAATGGAGGCCGATGAGCGAACTCATCCTGAAACCCTACTGAGCCTGTCAGTGACAATATCCGTACAGTCCAGTCCGTTCGTTTATGAGTATTGCATATCGGGCTTAGGGGCTGCTAAACGTCAGACCCCTGATAGCGGTATAAGTCGTGTCGGAGTGTAGCCCAGAACACCCTGAGAAACTACTGGAATACCTACCAGTAAATCTCACTTGCCTTAGCCAAGGACTTCATGTAATGGCTCTCCTAAACACAGCGCGATTTCACCCCCAATACCGGGAGAGACGAATCCCCTACCGATCCGCTCACTGCCTCCATGTGGCTCGGGACTGTACCCAACTAAAACCTGTTTGCACGACTCCTTTGAGCCGTGGTAGGGTAGTAATCAAAGCATAGTGGGAACTCACACTAGACAAATAATGATCTCAGGTCGATGGACTAACCTGTACACATGTCACCAGGGAACTGCTATCTGATGACAGGTATAATACCAACTAGCATGTTCCTAGCGAGTCTTGTCCGGTGTACTCATAATCCAATGAGCACCTGTATACGTCTTAGGTGAACCAACCGACACCAGTGGCTTGTGAGACCGGCCATCACGCTTCATTGGGGTCTCGATCCGTATACACTAATCTACTCATGGAGTATCGATGCCCAGTCTCGAAACTCCCACGACTAGGGACCTTTTAAGGATGTGCTTATAGACTACCCAACTCTCACGTATATGATCTCCATCATACTACTGGTAGTCAAGCAAGAATCCTAAGGGCTCTATCAACGTGTAATAGTGATCTGTAATGTCACCTAAAGCATGTACACGATGATAAAGAAAAAGCAAATAGCATACTATCATCTCGAGTAAGACTGTCCTACCTATATAGGTCCTCCCTCAATCATTGCAATCACGTGCCTGCGATCAAATAATTGACTTTGAGGGCACTATATCCAACAATCTCCCACTTGCACTTAAGGCTAATTATTGCGATGTCACATACTCACAGCCCGTGTGATACCGAACACCCAACTCCTCTTCTAATCAGTTTCACAAAGCTCGTTTGCGAAACTATTGCGTTCGAGAAATAGCCCCAGTGAGTGGATCCGCCCTGATGTTTCTTTCTATGTCTCTCTTAATCTCAAGTTCGCGGAGAAAGCCATCTCCCGAATTGAGTAATACTTGTCTTAGAATATGTCTGGATATCTGATGGGACCCAGTTCACAAATGAACTCTAAATCCAAACTTCTTAGACTGGATCGTCAACTGAACTTAATCAGTATCCTGCATCATGCCTCCCTCAGTATCCACTTGGACCACCCGTCTAAATTACTACCCCTCGTCTGAGGGAAAACTATAACTTTGACAGTCACTCTGTCATCCAGGTCACCTTGGAAGCCTGGAATGATAACCTTCTCCCGAAGAAGGCTGCCGTTATCAAATCCCTAGAACATCAACTTATGTTCTAAAACTGCTTCCGAATATTTCTCCAGGATTGGATTAATATCAACTTATTCCAGCTAGTGCAAAAACAACATCTGGTGCGGTACTTGACATCTCACAATAAACACAATTTCCTAAGCGAATGATATGCCAATCATGCACATCCCGCTCCCCTTTAGTCTGTAAGACACCTTCAGAGAGGGTGGCTCCATCACATACGGGTACACCACCATGCCAGGAGTCGACCATTCTAAAACGCCTTTAGAATGCTGCCTAAGTACCCAGATTAGGACACTACCCAAATCTAGATCTAAAACCATAGATCTAGTGACCAGAATGCTTAATATTATATCCATATCCTATGTGGTGAAACCACTGTGTGACAACCACAGTATAACCGATCGTAGTATAGGAATTTCACTTCCTACTATGTGTATGTCATCCAAATACCAAGACATCGCACCCTACTACCTTCTTAACAGATCCATCCCATATTCTGATGAAGTCAAAACCTATGACTATCACATAAAAAATAGATGATCTATATGCGCTATATCTGCTTTAGTCTATAAATAGACACAAGCTACTTTTCCACTACGCTTCCGCTGCTCCTACTGACCACAACAACCCTTTGGCAGAGTTATATACACGTACACTTCTAAAGCTAGTTTAGAACGACGCTATACTCATCCTCCTGCTGGGCCTCATAATCTGGAACAGCAGCAATGGCAAGTTTGGGTAAACAAGAATGTAACAATTCAAAAAAATAAAATATTATTTCGGGAAAATTCTGGACAAAAAATTATGGAAATTCTAAAATATGTTATTTAGTGGTAATTATGTTTAATGTAGGGTTTTTGGTAAAAAGTTTACCAAAATTGGTTTCTGATGATTTATCTGGTTTTATGAATATTTTATCGGAATTTTATTTGCACAGCACACACTTGTACATGTTAACTTGGGTGAAGTCTAGAGTTACCATGTTGAGATGACCATGGTGGCTTAAACCTTTTGGTTAAGTTAAGTGGGTTAATTAAGGGTTTAGCTTTGTTAAAAATTGGTTAAGGTTAGGGTGGACTTGTGTAGGAGAGAGGGAGAGCCATGATGGTTGTGCATTAATTTGGAGAGAGAGGGAGCTGGCTAGGGTGTGCCATGATCCATTCCATTTCATAATCCCTTGTGTTCTTTCACTCCCTCTCACACATCAGCCCCAATTGTCTAACTCCAGCCAACCCTACACCAGCCCCTAACACCATAGCCCAACACCTACACACTCATATCAGCACAACTTCAGCCCCCATATCAACACTTCAGCTGCTGCTCAAACATCAGCAACTTAGCATCAGCTGCATCAGCAGCCCAAACCCATCCTAACAACAGCCCCCAATATCAACAACATCAACACACACATACCAATACCTCAACTGTTGCAGCAGCAGCTGATGTAACACATCAACCACCTACAACAGCTACATCAGCTGCTGTAACCATACATCAGCCCAACACTTCAGCCACCATCAACACATTTCAGCCGCAATTGCAAGCAGCAGATGCAGCATCAGCAACTGCAACAAGGAAAGAGAACAGCCACAAGCAGGAGTCCAGCAGCAGCACAACACCCCTCCTTCCTCCTTCCTCTCTTCTCCTACATTCTAGGATTTCCTTGAGGTATAATCTCGCAACCCAACTCCTTTCTTGCTTGACTATGGTCGTAAAACTGAAATTTAGTGTTATATTTGTGGTTTAGTGCTAGTTTAGTAAATTTGAGCGAGATTTGGCCAAGGGAAGGTTGTGATGGCTGGTATAGCCCTATTAGGTGTATTTGAGACCAGTTTAACCAAGATTACCCCAGATTCCCAGTTAGTTACCTGAAAGTTCGACTTGGCGTATTTTATCGATTTTGTCGATTTTGTGACCTTTATTGAATCTGCTACAACTCGAGATACCCTAAAATAATTTTAACTTGGCAATAGGATGTGCAGGCAGATAGGAACCAACACCCAAAACTTTATCTCCAACCCCCATTTTCAGGCCGCCATTTAATTCCTTCTGGCCGCAATTTGCGGCCAGGCCAGGGTGAAACTGCCTCGTTTTTTGTGCATGGCTCTTTTACCTGTAAACTTGACCCCTGGTATGTCTAGTTTTGTCTGATTCCGATTAAGCTAGAATCTGGGTTGATTTTCTTGAGTTAGCGCATGAATTACGACTTGTTTTCGTATGGATTTTGGTATTCGATGATTCGTTTCTGTCGGGTGGTGTTTGAACGCCAACGGCAGAGGGTTATTGGTTGTGTTTGCACGCGAGGCTACAGGTTTTTACCTATAGGCGTAGCGTGCACCATTTTGGTTTCCGACATAGTTTTCATGTGTTTTAGCGTGTGATATCCTTGTAGGTACCCCACGTGGCGTCGAGGCGTTGGAGATGCAAATGGCGACATCGGCACCGGCACACATAAAGCTAGGTGAGTAGATTTATATCTAGGGGAGAAGTCGGGTGGATGTCGTCTAGCAACCCCGCAGTTCGTGGTGATGTATACGGATGTGTATACACACTAACAATTATTATATGTTGTTTAGGATTAATGATAATGTTAAGATGGATATTGGTGTGTTGGATTGGTGAAAGGTTACGAAACCCTAGTGGGTGCACTACACATACATATACACACATTCATACTTGCATACATCCTTTTTTCATATGTGGTTATGGGATTCTATATAGATATGTGTTCACGTGGGTATGAGACTATGTGTTCACATACGGATTTGAGGATGATACTTAGGTTTGAGATGAGTCGATGATATTTGATCCGAGATTATGATATCGGTGATATGGTAAAATTCATATTTGAGATACGTCTTGATGGTTTAGCGGATTTTGGGATGATGATGCCTTAGGAATAGTGATATATATATAAATGGTCGACATGTGATATGACATGATATGATATGACAAGATTAGTATGATAGGCCGCCTTGGGCGAGGTATACTCCTTAAGATGATATGTGTTGATGATATCGGTTCATACGAGACTGTTGATCAGTAGTCAGATCATGATGATAATGATGATGTTAGCTTTGTACTAGACGTAGGTCAGTACCCAAATTATGATATTTGATATAAAGAATACCAGATGAATGATATGACGAATGTGATATTGACCCGTACCCAGATTTGGGGATGCCGTACGACGGATTTACGTACGAGCTATAATTTGATGTTTGATCCGCACTCTTGATTTGGGAACTACTGATTATAGAGATATGGTATCGAATGTGATATTATCGAGGCGGGATCACCGACTATAAATGTTTGTATATGTATCGACTCAGAGGTTAGGCGGTTTCCCTTACCTGCAGTTTGCCTATTAGACCAGCCCTATAGGTTGTGTAGCTGTATGACTCTTATGACATTAGATACAGTCTAGCTACCATTGTGTTTAGTATTCAGCTCCCGCACATTATTGTTGTTACTCTGCATCGCATACTGTTGTGATTCATATTCCATTATTGATATCCTGCTGTAGGACACCAGCACCACTACCGATGATGTATATGTACCACGTACACTTATTTACCGGTTCATACACATCTTCATCGGTAATTGCCATGTCACGTACACTTAGAGAATATTATTGCTTGATTTAGCTTGTTAGCTAGTATTGACATGATATTAGTGTACTTGCCATATATGCCAGCTTGACATTGTAGTTATTACTTGTCACTTCATGCACACTGTTATTCATTATATGCTGCATTCCTGGATTCTCATGCTTACATTCATGATTTTACATGCTATTGATGATTCGGATCTCCATGATATTTTATGGATTTGGGGGAAAAACCGCAAAACTTATATAAACTGCTTTCTCTCTTTTTAATAAAAAGTGTGGTTTTCCCATGATGTATGAGTCTTCCACCATGAGTTTGCTGATGGATTTCGAGACCCGATTCGAGGAGGCGGATGAACCGTTTCGGGTACATGGTGGGCTCGGTGCGGTACCCCAGGGAAAGAGGATCGCAGATGATGGCGTTGAGCCTGGCAGGGGAGCACTACCGACCGGTGATATTACCCGACGCGTCGGATATCCGGAGGATACCGTCGTGGTCTTGAGATGGATGGTAGGGGCCGGTCTGGACTGACGGCGCCCTAGATATTGTGATTGAGACATTGAGATTTTGAGATATTGAGGTACAGAGATTGTGACACAGAGATATCGAGATATTTGGACACTTGTTTTGTGTCGATGCTGGGCACTGTTTTATGCTGATTTCAATTATGATACCTCACTTTCAAAATACAGAAATCTCACTGATTTATGAAAGCAATTTTCTTCAGTACATGCATTCTGTTTCATGCATTCATACATTATCCCTATTATACATTGCTACCTAAGGCACTGACACGGGCACATGGGATTACACTTGGGTTAGATATTTACCCTAGTCTTGTTGCAGGCTGCTGGTTATATATTTGAGGATTATATATTATGATCGTATGACCTAGGATTGTGTCATACATGCGATTTTCTGTTCGTAGATGTTTCTCTATTCACGAGTTGGCAACTCACCCCCGTTGTGCCCCAGTTTCTTGCAGGTTTGCCGTACAGGTTTCATTACGGCTTTGCGGGCACTACTTCTTTCGGGTGACTTGCTAGTAGGTGGGTTATTTGTATCGTACCCATCATTATACATTGTATATTATATTTTAGTTGTATCTAGAAGTTCCATCAACCAAACATGTACTTATTTGAGATAGAGACCAGTGATGTTTATTCTTTCGACCTTAGAGTCGCACGTTATATTTCTCTGGGTTTCATGCAGTTGAGTTCTCTTTTCTGTTGTGATCCTCGCCTGTAAGCGATGTATAGTATGTTGCAAACTGGTTGATTTACTTTTGGTTTTTCCTTCACTCCACTACTTTCTTGGTTTGGATTTCTAGGCTCGGCGTACTTAGAGCACGTACGCCTTGAGACGTTCGTAGCCTAAGTGCCGGTCATGTTCCATACTTTCGGGTCGTGACAAAGTTGGTATCAGAGCGTTAGGTTTAAAGTATTCGGGAAAACATGCAGGCAATTCTATGGTCCCTCTAGAAGAATGAAATCCTAACTCGACTTAATGACCGTGTGAAAGCCGTTGAACCTTACGGTTTACGACAGTTCTGCGGCGCCATTAGTGAGCCTTGGGTTTTCCCTTCTACCACCGGACCACCGATGCTGTAGTATGTACTCGATACTATTATACGGTAACCAAGATGTTGAGCTCTTGGGCGATTATGAGGTCTTGACAAATCGATCGAATGGCTCGACATAATTCGGATGCTAGATGGTGAGATGCACTTCTTGGGAGACTCCAGATACAAGGATAGTCGTTGGAGCTCAGTCCTTGCAGCCATGACGAGACGAGTCCGAAGCTGTTGACATTAGAGAAAGTGGAGTAAGAGGCTCGTGCAAGATCTGGATATGATGACGTTCCACTCCGCCGACATCAGAGATGCGATGCGCATGCCGAGGCATAGTACTGGATATACCTTCCAGAAGGAGTCGCCATGAGTATGCAGCCGCTCCGGAAACAAGAAGCAGATATAGTAAAGGATGAGGGCTTCCGGACAGTTAGGTAGAGACGAGATTTGGAAGAGACCTTGAGCAGGATTCCTTCCAGGACACTGCTGCAATGATACTCGCACCCAGGATCAGATGTGTCACGCACATTCAGAGAGCCAGAGGCCGACGCCAGGGATATGCTGCCTTACGAGTGGTCGTGAGGATTGACCGAGAGATGACGAGAGAAGTGCCAGAACGGAATCGTCCCCGTTAGCACACCTGACAGGGCCGATGAGCTGATGGATCGTGAGATTGGTAATCCACAGAGAAGACTTGGATCCAGGAGTGGTCATGTTACGCACAGCAGCAGGCCAGAGTTCAGGATCGTCGATGAGATATGCTATGAGTGACCACGACAGTTGGCCAGAGATTCTTAGTGGATGTGCGTGAGCGGAACTATTCCACCATTGTTGATTTCGATGTTTTGGGTTATCTATTCGCATGACTGATTTTGATGATTGAGTTTCATGATATTTGTTTTCATGCACCTTGGTTGCACCTATTGAGTATTTACAATTTTGCACAGTTGTTGCACTTGATATCGTTTTCGTGCCTTGGTTTCGCATGTTATGATTTTATGGGTTTCATACGGTTGAGTTGATTTTGTGTGTATGCACGCACACGATTTGGTTTTTGCACTCTGTATAGTTTACATATACTTGTAGTGCAGTGACATGTATTTTGTGTACTAGGATGCACTGGATTTCGATTTCGATGGTAATGCTCGATATTTGTCTTGAGCACTTTATGCACCTGATTGGATTTCGCACATGTTCGGCGCTTGATATTGGATTACATGCTTTCGTGCTTGATGGATGCACCGGATTTGGATTTTTAGCGCATGTTATGAGATGCGATTTTGGAGCACACCAGATACACTAAATCGAGATTCTTCGTGCATGTCAGATGCACCTGTTTTTGCTGTCAGGCACACACGTTGTGTAACGTTTCAAAATAATAAAATATTATTTTTGGGAATTTTTATAATTTAAGATTATTTTAATGAATATTTTAATATTCCGGTATAATTAAATAAAAATAAAAGGGAAAAATTATTGAAAATTCTAAAATAGGGTATTTTATGGAATTATGCTATTTTAAAGTTTTTATGATTAGTTTGACACTAATTTAGTGCTAATCGCGATTAAAAATCGCTAATCGGATTTTTGACATTTTTTGTGCAAAACATGCACATATCATTTTGGACTTGTGTTACATTATTCTTACCATGGCTTTTACTTTGTGTCTACTATTTGAATGAGAAGGTTTTTGAAAAGAAAAGAAAAGGTTTTTGAATAAAGAAATAGGTATGGTGAGAGAGAGGGTAGGTGAGGGTGTTGACCTAGCCATTTCCTCTCATTTCTTCATCACATTTCTCTCTCCCTCCTCTCTAGAGCTGCTGCTGCTCCTGCTCTTCCCTTTCCCTCCATCACCTTCAATCCCCCAAAACACTACAAAAAATCATCTCAAAACCCCATTCCCTCTTCACAAAACATGCTCACAAGCTCGAGAGGAACGCATTGGACTAAGGATAAGTGGATCTAGAGGACTTTGAGCAACTCAAGAAAATTCTTGAGTTGCCAAAAGAGGTAAATTCTGCAACCTTAGAGTAGTATTTCATTTCTTGTGCATCATTACTAGTTTCATATCGATATGGTGTCGTTTGTGGACTTTGGAGAATTCTAGTTAGGGTTTAGGGTTAGACCTGAAATCAAAAAGTGAAATTGAGGCTTGTGGTGACCCTAGAACCCCTGGTGTGATGATAGATTGAACCAAAGCTGAAGCTAAAACACAGAATACGGATTTATTAGACGATGTCGGGGAAAAACAGTGAATCTGTGATCGTATTTAGGAATCTGCTATCACCCCGAGACCCCTAAAATAAAATTGAGTTGACAGTGAGATGTGCAGGCACCCTTGAACCACCACACCAAACCCTAGCCCCTACCTCCTTCCCCAGGCCACAGATTTAATCCTTCTGGCCGCAATTTGCGGCCAGAGCAGGAGGGATTTGTCTCGTTTTTGGTGCATGGCCCTATTTCTAGTAGTCTTGACCCATGGAATGTGCAATTTTGTCTGGTTCCAATCAGGGTAAAATCTGTATTGATTTTCCTATGTTGGCGCATGGTTTACGACTTGCTTTAGCATGGATTTTGGTATTTGGTGATTCGTTTCTGTCGGGTGGCGTTTGGACGTCAACGACAAGTGGATATTGATCGTGTTTACATGCGAGACGATAGGTTTTTACCTATGCGAGTAGCGTGTGCTGTTTTGGTTTTCCGATATGATTTTCATGTGCTTTAGCGTTTTTGATATACTTGTAGGTACCCTATGTGATGTTGAGGCGAAGAAGATGAAAATGGCAACATCGGCATCGGCACACGAGAAGCAAGGTGAGTAGATTTATATCTACGGGGAGAAGTCGGGTGGATGGCGTAGAGCACCCCGGCAGTCCGTGGTGATGTATACGAATACGTATACAAACGAATATTTATTATGTGTTGTTTAAGTTTATTGATGGTAATAATGGAAGTATTGATGATAAGGATGTATTGGTTTAGTATAGTGCGAAACCCTAGAGTAGTGGTTGCACCAACACATACACATACACATATACTTGCAAATATCCTTTCTTTTATCTGTGTGCATTTGGAGGTGTGTATATCTACATATGGGTATGGGACTATGTGTTCATATACGGGATTTGAGGATGATACGTGGGATTATGATGAGTCGATGAGATTTGATCTGAGGACGTGAGATTCGGCGATATGACAGAGTTCGTATTTGAGATGCGACATGATGGTTTTAGCGGGCCTTTGGGCATGTGTTTTACCCCGCATTCATATTTATATAGATGGTATCGATGGTACTAGACTTAGACTTGTACCCTAGATTATGTGATATGATGGTAGTGATACCTGATATGTGATGAGATGAATGTGATATTGACCCGTACCCAGCTATTGGGATGCCGTACGACGATTTACCGTACGAGCTTTATATTGATGTTAGATCCGCACTCATGACTCGAGGATGTTATACGATATACTGTATCGTACGTGATACTTTGAGGCGAGATCACCGACTATTGTGTATATATGTATATCGACTCAGATTTAGGTGGTTTCCATACCCCAGCCGATTGACTTGATAGTTGGGTCCGTAGTTCTTATAGTAGGCGTTAGACTAGACCCGAGTCATACCTATTTCAAAACAAACGAATTGGGGATATTTTAAAGATAGGAAAAAAGGGATTCTACGGATATTTTCAAACGACACATCTTTACTTAAAACACCGTAGCCCTTATTTTACCAAAAACCCTGATTCGTCTTATTTCAAAAGGCAAGGCTGCATGATATAGTTTTTGAGATAGATTCTTTACTGTTGCGTTGATTATTCGATTCTGCATATTCATGCTATTTGCATTGCATTGCTTGTGTTTATTGATATATTACAGTCATGCTGCTAGGACACCAGCACCATTATCGATGATGCGTATGTTCCACGTACACTTGTTTGCCGGCTCACACACTTCAACATCGATAATTGCCATGTCACTACACTGTAGTATTGTTGCATTCTGGATATGATTCTTGCATGACAGACTGATATGCTTACATTTCTTTTACATGTCACATACATCATGCTTTCTGATCATACACATTGAGAGTTGTTGTTTCCATGATATTTTTGGATTTTGGGAACCGTGGGTATTTCAAAAGAGAATATGTCATTGCTTTAAAAACCCGGTTACCCTTGATATGAAATTTCAGTGCGTCCACCATGTGTTTTATTGGTGCTAAGAGCGACATGTGAGACCCGATTCGAGGAGTGGACGAGGCGATTGCGGGTACATGGTGGACCCGGTATGGTTCCCCTCGGAAAGATGATCGAAGGACTTTGCCGATTGAGCCTGGAGGTGGGCGAGTACCTACTGGTGATTGGTTGGACCTGGCGGTCATCCGGAGGATACCGACCAGAGTCGATAGATGGATATGGGCGTACTGCTGAGGCCGAGGGCCGATTCCGCAGACGGAGCCCGATATATGAGGATTTACGTGCCGAGGCTGGGCACAGTTTTCATGATGTTTTCGAGTGTCGATGCTGGACACTCTGGTTCCATGATCTTGACGTGTCGCGATGGGCACAGGTGGTTTATATCCTCATATTTCCATGCATATGCTGATGATATTTACATGCATGATGGTTATTTTCATTGGGTGACGAGTGGACGGGAACCACGTACATGCAGATTTGATTACATTGATCATACCTCACATTTATGTTATGTTATTACCTGAGGCACTGGCACGAGCACTTGGCACTACACTCATGTATAGAGATTACATTGCCAGTTTAGCATGCTTCAGACTTATTCATATTGAGGTTTATTTATATCTGTTTGTATTGACCTAGGATGGTTCATACATTCGATCTCTGCTTGCAGATATTTTCTATTCACAAGTTGGCAACTCACCCCCGTTGTGCCACAGTTCTTGTCGGTTTTTGCCGTACATATTCCATAGCGGCTTTTCTGGCACACTGCTTCCATACGGGTGACTTGCTTTTGTAGGTGGGTTCTTTTGCATCAGAACCACCCTTGTACATATACCCTTCAGTTGTGTCTAGAAATTCCATCAACCAAAACTTGTATATTGTTTCAGACTTAGACACAGTGATGTATTATGTTGACCTTAGAGTCGCCCTTGTAGTATTATGGTTTTCTGGCTGTTTGAGTTTCTTTTGGGTTTTGATCTTCGCCCTTTGGCGTTGTATACTATTATTGCTTGCGTGGTTGTGACCGTCGATTGACGAAGAGCTAGCTCCCGCTTGAGGATGCCTTTTATCATTTCTTATATATTATTCTTGTTGTACCCCGTTCGGGGCCAGTTTTTACAAAGGAAACTCTGCCGAAATTTCCAGAAAAGACTACACATTTTAAAAATGCATTTTCGGCTTAGTTATTTGAAAAACTTTGATTTCAAACATGCTTTCTTTACTTATTAAAAACCAGTTCCTTTATTTACTCCTTAAAATGGTTTTAGATTTCCGGCTTTTTGGCTTACTTGGATCAGATGGGGTCCTATAGACTTCATATGGTTCAAGGGCCAATCACGTGCTCTTTCGGGTCGTGACAAAGTTGGTATCAAAGCGCTAGGTTAACCTTGGTTCGAGTCTAAGTTTGACTATGTGGAGCCTAGGGCGTTTATATATTCGGAACTTAGGCTTGACCTTACGGAACTTAAACTTAGTCGAGAGGGTATTATACCCGAACTTTCGTCGCATAGGATGACCCTTGGTTGATGGAGTAGGTAGCTTGAGTAGAGGGACCTACCGTACATATGTTCCGCGGCATACTTACGACACGCCACTCCGCTTAAGAAACCTTAGGATGTACATTTCCTTGCACCGTATTATATTCCTTCCTATGATCTATCCTTATCGATACTGGTTATGGTTTTGCTGCCACGATTGCACGGGCAGAGTGAGCTACAGCTCGAGTTGCGTCTGCATGAACTCGTCGTGGATGAGGACTGACCAGGGCGTGATTCCAGAGACATACGATTGCATATAGAGGCGTCGTCTTATTGTGTTTTCGCGCCATGAGCGTTGGACTGATCGCTTTTACGAGATTTCTCGAGCATACCGATCGGTACCAGAGGATTGAGCCACTGATAGAGGCCAGCCAGGATGTAATGGCCATTGATATATCGCTTATTCATGATGATTGAGGCGCTATTCAGCGTACGGACGAATGAGCCAGTTTCTACTGCGAATGATGAGATATCGCCCAGATGATTGGAGCCACCGCAGCTTGAGCATATCTTAGAGATATGATGGTGAGTCTCTAGTCACCGAGGATGAATGACTAGGACATTTGGTTCGTTCGCTTACCCCGATGTGTGGTCATCAGATAGATTGATTCCAGCTAGAGGCGAATTCACACAGATTCGTTGAGAGTCGATTGAGACGATCGAATGTCAGGAACCCATTTTCCAAGTTTAAAGTATTCGGAAAGACATGCAAGAGATTCTATGGACCCTCTAGAAGAATGAAACCCTAACTCGACATAATGACCGTGTGAAAGCCTTTGAACCTTAGGGTTTGCGGCAGTTTCGCTGCGCCATTAGTGAGGCTTGGGTTTGCCCTTCTACGGCTGGACTACCGATGCTGTGGTATGTACTCAATAATATTAAACTGTACCCAAGGTGTAGAGATCTTGGAGGATTATGAGGTTCTTACTAGTCGATCGGATTGTTCTACATCTTACGGATATTGTGATTGGACACTGCTTGGGAGACTCCAGATACGAGCATAGCCGTTGGAGTGTAGTCCATGCAGCCACGAGTAGACGAGTTCGAATTAGTCGACATTGGAGCAGGTGGAGCAAAGAGTTCGCACGAGATTTTGACGAGATGACGTTCTACTCCGCTGACATCAGAGACGCGATATGCACGCTGCGGACGTGTTTGGCTAGATTTCTTCTACTGAGTGATGAAGATACCGAGTTCGTGATTTCGAGTCCGTGTGAGGGACTTCAGATGGACCGTAGCCGAGGACATTGCAGTGCGCAGATAGAGACGCGACGTCGAAATGGACGATTATACAGACAAGCGGGACAAGAAGTTCATGCGAGATGCAGACGAGCTGTTACTACTCCCCATCAAGATTACAGGTTGGATATGCATACAGAGGCGCAGGGATGCGACTAGATTCCGAATAGATGTTGTACTAAGGACGCAGATGTCCAGAGAGCGAGAAAAGATTACGCCAGAGTACCAGCCTCCGTACAGTTTGGCTTAGGCGAGATCGGAAGAGACCTTGAGCAGGATTCCTTCCAGTACACTGCTGCAATAAGATTTGCACCAGGAGCAGTTGTGTGATGTGCATTCAGAAGACCAGACGTCGGCGCCAGAGATATGCTGCCTAACGAGTGGTCGTGAGAATTGACCGAGAGATGACCAGAGAAGTGCTGATCAGTCGAAAATATTGTATATTTTAGCCGGCAATTTCCCCATCTTTTGCATACATTTAGAAGTGTTCGGCATTTATATTCTACATATTAGCAAATCAGTCGTAAAATACCAGATTGCATGTATTAGACTTTTAAACCGACACTTTAAGGGAAATTAACCGCATTTCATGGCATCGCATCATTTCTGTATTTGCGCAACACTTGTCTTGAGTCTGTGCAGGAAATACGGAAGAAAAGAAAAAGAGCTGATCAAAATACGCCAACTAAATCATTTCAGATCTGGTAGCATTTCAGAAGGAGATATTAAATTCCACATATACAATAAAGGCCCAACAATCATCCCAAAACATTACCAGAAAAGTTGGAAGCCCAAGGCCCACAAGGAGCCGCGGATCCGCGGCAGGAGCATGCTTGGGCCGCGGATCTGCGGCTGTTACAAAGATTCAGCTCCCCATTTCTGCTGCAAAATTCATCTCTGAGGGCCCACATTCATTTAAGATATGTCAAATTCCAGAATTCTCTCGAAGCTACTGCCAGATCAGCAAAGAAGATTAAGCAAGGCTAATCCTAATTAAGCTCCTAACTAATCACATCTAGAAGCTTCTCCCCTAACTAACTTTTGGAGGGAAATTTGAATTTCTTCAACAAACTTTTGGAGGGAAACTTAGAATTTGAAATCCTAGATCTAGGGTTTAGTTATCTATAAATAGGAACCTAGACCTAGGGTTAAAGGCTAATCAATCTTTAGGTAATCTTCATTAGTTAAATAATCTCTCATTCCCTCTTTCATCATCTTCTTCCACAAGTCTAGTGACAAGGCTTGTGCGAAACCCTAACCCTAATTCCACTCCAAATCCAAGATCTTGAGTACCAAATCAAGCGAGAAGCCTTCAACCTTTTAGGAGCCGAGCCGATCTTCAATCGGGCAAGTGATCCAAGCCGATCCGCGATCCACGGAGACGAGCGAAGCCAAATCGACGATCAAGTTCTTCCTCTTGTAGTTCTTGAGCGAATGTAATAAAATTGTCGATATAAATAAAATGTGAAATTCTTTAATCTTGCTTTCTTTTAATTCTTGCATCATGATTAGATCTCAATTTGCAATTGTTGCTCTTGTTGTGATGTGTGAGTGAAACTCCGCTCGTTAAGGAGTCGAGACGATAAATAGAATGATGATGTAACAAATCTTTAAACGATTTTTAAGTCCTACGAGTTTTGTAAACCCTAGCAAGTTCAAGAATCGATAACCTAGTTTCGTTGCGATGCTTTCTTGATTGTGATCGCTCGAAATTAGGGATCTACGATCGTTTCTTGAATTTACTAGAGGCTAGAATGTGAATGATATCGACGAAGGAACAAGGGATGAGATGAAACCCTAGTTTCACAAGAAATCCCTAATTCTCGTAGATCATCATCGATCTAGTATCAAATCATCGAAGGATAAGAATACGTCATCGTAAGATTACATCACATCTATAGATCCGATCGATTCCTACGAGCCTCATTTCGATTCTTGATATTTGGTTTGGAAAAATCATCAAACGATCAATTCTTGATTCTATCTTTCACTTTTCTTAGATCTAGATATTTTCTTTTTCTTGAAATAAAAAATTTAAATCATGAATTGTTTTCGTTTCTTTTCTTTAAAGTTTCAATTCATCTAACTCGAAAGACGAACGATTACACTTTCCCTGTGGACGATCCGCACTCACTTACAATCTACAATCCGACACCGTAGTTGATTGCGGTCAAATAATTTTTGGTTGTGATTTCTATACAATTTTCTACATACACAACGAAAAATCGTACCAATCAAATGGCGCCGTTGCCGGGGATAGTGCGCTAATAGTTCTTATTTTGAAATTTGAGTTGAACAATTTATTCCATCACAATTTTTAGATCTAAACTCGTGCAAACACTAACACGAGTGTTGTGATTTGATTGCGAGGGAATCTGGAATCATTGGAGCTGTGGAAAAATTTTCTGTATAATCCAGAGAGCGCCTGAGGTGAACAGAAACCAATGCTAAAAATTTGGTGCAGTGATTCCTTGATCGGACCGCGCTTCCGCGGCAAAAGACCCTCATCCGCGGCGGATCCGCCGCAGTTCTAACTCCTCTCGGCATCAAGTTTGCTCTGTGAGTCCCTCACTTTCTTATCCCTTACATCATCTGCTCCAATAACAATTTTGCTGCAGGTTTCTTTGCAAACAAATCGCAGCGCCGCAAAGCAAAATAAAATTTGTGCGTGTTTTTGATTTTTGGTTGTTTGCATATTAATACGGAAATTAAGGGGCACGACCAAATCCAGATTAGGTGGGGATTTCATTACCCTTCCTAGGCCCCGAAAATCACAAACTTGCATCCGCATTTACCCTCATTAATTAAAAGAAATCTAGAGATGACTCTAAGGACCGTCGCGCTCAATTAGGACAAGAGAAGGCCGTGGGTAATTCATTGCTTATCCGCGTTTTCTTGTGGTGTCTAAGGCGAGTGTGTCTAAGGCTAGTGGTTTTTAATTAGGCCCACTACTTACGTAGTGGAGTACCTTTCCACTTACCTGGCACTTATCCGGCCACAGGGGGACAAAGAGGCAGTGGAGGATTCTATCCTGCGACTTGTCTTTTGGCAGTTAGGAGCGGTCTAGAGCCGGACCTAGGTGACCACTAGAAATTAGGTTTTTGTGTGTTGCATTTGTTGTGTTGCATCATATTTTCAAAAATCCGTATCTTTTCAAAGCAAACACCGCATTCATATCATTTTCCCTAATTATAAATTCACGCTGCCACTTGTACTAACCCTTTTTAGTACAAGATAGGCTGGACAATGGGATTCTAGTGTCTGTTTGTCCGCGTCCCCCGATCGACCCAAAAGTCGATATTTCTACATTTACCTTTTCTTTACCCACCACCACACCCACATCGATGGATCCGTCTCCATCGAACTTCTTTTCCACTACTCTGCCGCCGTCCGTTGGTGCGCAGAATCCACCTCGCATCTCTCTCCAAGAGAGATGCTATCCTACACGAGGCCCACTTTCCACCTGTCTTTCCATTCCACCAGCCAACGGGGAAAATTTTCAAATAAAACCCCAATACATCAACCTTCTACCAAAATTTCACGGTCTCGAGTCTGAAGACGCATACGTGTTTATCACGAAATTTGAAAATGTATGCGCAATGATGGGTACCTCACAGCTTTCTGTGGATGCTTTCCGTCTTCGTCTTCTCCCATTCACTTTGTACGATTTAGCCGAGAAGTGGCTATATAACACTACCGCACATTCCATTTTAAATTGGGACGAATTCGTCAAAGCATTCCTTAAGAAATTTTACCCACATCACAAAACAGCTCGAGTCCGTAGCGAAATCTATCAATTCACCCAGCTTCCAAATGAAACATTTTCAAAATGTCTTGACCGCTTCAAGGATCTGTTAATCCAATGTCCACATCACGGCATCCCTAGATGGGATCTTTGCCGAATCATTTATAAGGGCATTACTTCTTACACAAGACAAACCCTTGAATCTATGTGTCAAGGCAACTTTATGACCAAGGATGATGGGGAAGCCTGGAAATTTCTAGAAGATTTCGCTGAAAAATCTTTACAGTGGGAGGGTGTGAGTCAATCGTCTAAGGATGGCAATGATATTTCCATAGGAATTAGAGCTGAAATTTCAGCTTTACACAAGAAATTTGACGCTATGGAAAACAAATTTTTAGCCGCCGCCCTAAGTCAAATATCACTCTCCAAAACTGTATGTGGATGCTGTTCTGATCCGTCTCACTTGACGGAAGAATGTCCGTTTCAAGGTCATGAGCATACCAATGCCGCATTTCAAAGACCTAGAAACGATCCATCTTCCTCCACATATGATAAGGGTTGGAGGAATCACCCAAATTTTGCTTGGAACCAATCACAATTTCAAAACACGGTTCCAACCCAACACAATTTCTAAAGGGCTCCTCCACCACAACAGCAACCACAATTGAGTCAGCACCCCTTTCAAGCACAAAATTTCCAAAATCCGGTCAACACACCCACACCATCTAGTCCTTTGCAGTTGACCGGGACTGATGAATCCTATTCATTTGCACAATGCATGAATTTGGTCTTAACAAATATCATGCAAGTTTCGGCTGAAATGAAATCTTCCGTCGATAAAATTGAGAAAAACTCAGCATCCCAAGCTGAGAATATCAAATCAATGGAAGCAGAAATTTCACGATTAAGAGCCGAAATGAGTGCAAGAGAGAAAGGGAAACTTCCAGCTCAACCTTTACCCAATCCTGGCTATTCACAGCATGTGGATGCAATCACGTTGAGATCTGGAAGAGTGCTTGACAATCATGTTGGGGAAGAGTTTGATGATACTGATAAATCAATCAATAACACCCCGGCTGAGACCTTTCCTCACACACACACTTCTGACCCCAGTTCTTCTACCCCACCATCTTCTTCCGGGCCTATTCTTCGTTTCCCAAAAGGCTCGCCACTTCAGCCCACCTCTTTTTCTCCTCCACGGACGATCCCCACTTCTATTCTGGGATCGATTCCACAACCACTTTCTTCTCCTATGATGGACCCAGCGCTTATTGCTAAAGCACCTTATCCTAATCGGTTAAGGGCTAACACACCGAGTCCACATATGGAGAAGATTATGAACATTTTTAAGCAAGTAAACACCAACATCCCTCTCCTAGATGCCATCCAACAAGTTCCGTCTTATGCGAAAACTCTTAAGAACTTGTGCACTAGAAAGAGGAAGACTCAAGCACCCAAGAAGATATTCATGGAAAAAACAATAGACACGGCTTTCCCCCAACAATTACCGAGGAAACGTAAGGATCCTGGATATCCTACGATTTCCATTTCTATCGGGGAAAAACACATTAACCGTGCTCTACTAGACCTTGGCGCTAGTGTTAACTTGCTTCCATATTCAGTTTATGAGCAATTAGGGATCGGAGAGTTGAAGCCAACCAATTGCACTCTCCAGATGGCTGACCGATCTATCACCAAACCTAGGGGTGAACTGGAGGATGTGTTAATAAAAATCGGAGAATTTATATTCCCGGTAGATTTTATTGTAATTGATACACAGCCTGTAGCGAACCCACGGAATCAAATTCCGGTGATTTTAGGTTGCCCATTTTTGGCCACTTCCAATGCTATTATCAACTGTCGTAACGGTTCTATGACCCTATCTTTCGGGAATAGGTCAATAGAACTAAACATTTATAAGTTGGGAAGTGTACCCTCCGAACTTACTGCTCAGGTATGTACTGTCGACTTAATGGATGTCGACAGCAGCGAATTTGATGATCCTCCTGATATCGATCTTGACTCTTTTCATACGTTATTGTTTGACCCAACTATGTATCATACACATACGGACTCTTCCACTGAGATGTCCGGGTCAACAATTAACACTGATTATGAAATGTTCTTAGAGTCTGAAGATCACCCCGCACTTTGTGACGATATTATTCATCGGGGTATAGATGGAACTTTTGAGGAGATCTTTGCTGATGAACTCGCATTTTTGAATAACACGGGTGTTGAGATGAATCATCTTCCAATCACTAAAATTGAACCTCCACCCCTTCTTCTGAACTGTAAAAAGAATGCGAGCAATCCATCACATTCACTGCATCGTCTCTCCAAAACGAGACGCACACACATTCTATTCCATCACTTGACCTTTCTACACTTCTTCTTCCACCAACCAAAGCACTGCATTGATAAAATTTTTGAATGGTTGGTGTTGACATTCGGTCTTTGCAAAGCTTGGCATCGACCACTGATTTTTTGACCCCCTCATATGATTTTCAAAGATTAACATTGCATAACTCAAGTTTGGGGGGGGGGTATATTTTCGGGCTCCCAAAAAGAAAATTTTTATAAAATAATGAGCCAAAAATAAGTTTGGGGGAGGTTCTTCACTTAAATATTTTGCCCCCACTAATAAATTCCTCCCAAGCTTACAGGTTTTTCGAGATCTAGCAGATGGCAACAGTGAGGACACTGTTGAAAATAAGTTTGGGAGAGGTTTGTGCTTATTTTTCGCATCATTTGCATATCATTAGCATAAGCACAAAACATTTTTGAAAACCGATAAAAATTTAAAAATTTTCAAAAAGATAAAAATATTTTTTGTACATAAATAAGATAATAAAAGTTTAGATAGTGAAAAATTACATCCATAAGATTAGAAAAATTTAAGAAAACTAAGAAAATTAGAAGTTTTCTTATACGAACTAGTAATAAGTAGTTATGAGCCGTTGTCCCAAGGGTTAGTAAGATGAAGGACGTCACTAATCTGAGGATAAAAATAAGTCTGAAAAATAGTTTCTATTCTGGAAGCCAAACATTTTGAACGTTGATACCCTGCTATTCGCACTTACACACGTCTTGAAGCCTGGGATAGTAGAGGATACCTTGAAATGCTCTTGTCTTAAAGCCAAAAGTATGAAGGAAATAAAAAAGAAAAGTGAATAAAAAATATAAAATGGTGAGAAAAATGGACACTGGTTTTGTTATCACCGAGGGCAATAAAAAAATTTATAGCGAGGGTGCTTCTTCACCTAGTGCCCTAAGGCCAACTGGTCTGGGAGTCATTGCTATGCCTGAGGTGGTGCAAGACGAGGAAAATACACCAAATAAGCAAGCACATAAGTAATCGGTCGGTTAGTACCTCAAGAAGTATTAACGGTCGCATGAAAGTGTGTGAGCAAATTCAGCTAAATATTCATTAATTAAAAAGTACTAAGGCTGATGGGCAAGAGTATGATAGCTTGAATTGAATTCTCCGGGTGTAGGGATGTCCTTTACACACACGCAGGGTTATATGATCGATGTTTGGAAGAAAGATAGGAATGAAGAATAAGACGATGTTTTATTGAGGGAGGACGTGATTTCCAACATCTTTTCATGACCATTAAAATAGGGCTTATGACAACCGAAAAGCTAGCTTAGTTGGAAACCCTAATTTTCAAAGCTTTTCTTCTACAATTCTTTTCTTTAAATGTAATATTCATGATCTTTCTTTTATTATTGGATTTTGTGGGTGCAATCCGCAGAAAACCCTCAGGAGACAACACTCCTCCTACTAGGGACACCTAGAGGTTTAAAGGCTTGTTGCACGTGCTCAGTGCAATCGTGTTGCCTACGAAAGTGTGCTAGTTAGTTTTTCTCTTTCTTTATTTTCTCCTTCTCTTTTTAATAAAACATTCGCTCGAGACGATCGAAATTAAGTTTGGGGTATTTGATCAGTCGAAAATATTGTATATTTTAGCCGGCAATTTCCCCATCTTTTGCATACATTTAGAAGTGTTCGGCATTCATATTCTACATATTAGCAAATCAGTCGTAAAATACCAGATTGCATGTATTAGACTTTTAAATCGACACTTTAAGGGAAATTAACCGCATTTCATGGCATCGCATCATTTCTGTATTTGCACAACACTTGTCTTGAGTCTGTGCAGGAAATACGGAAGAAAAGCAAAAGAGCTGATCAAAATACGCCAAATAAATCATTTCAGATCTGGTAGCATTTCAGAAGGAGATATTAAATTCCACATATACAATAAAGGCCCAACAATCATCCCAAAACATTACCAGAAAAGTTGGAAGCCCAAGGCCCATAAGGAGCCGCGGATCCGCGGCAGGAGCATGCTTGGGCCGCGGATCCGCGGCTGTTACAAAGATTCAGCTCCCCATTTCTGCTGCAAAATTCATCTCTGAAGGCCCACATTCATTTAAGATATGTCAAATTCCAGAATTCTCTCGAAGCTACTGCCAGATCAGAGAAGATTAAGCAAGGCTAATCCTAATTAAGCTCCTAACTAATCACATCTAGAAGCTTCTCCCCTAACTAACTTTTGGAGGGAAATTTGAATTTCTTCAACAAACTTTAGGAGGGAAACTTAGAATTTGAAATCCTAGATCTAGGGTTTAGTTATCTATAAATAGGAACCTAGACCTAGGGTTAAAGGCTAATCAATCTTTAGGTAATCTTCATTAGTTAAATAATCTCTCATTCCCTCTTTCATCATCTTCTTCCACAAGTCTAGTGACAAGGCTTGTGCGAAACCCTAACCCTAATTCCACTCCAAATCCAAGATCTTGAGTACCAAATCAAGCGAGAAGCCTTCAACCTTTTAGGAGCCGAGCCGATCTTCAATCGGGCAAGTGATCCAAGCCGATCCGCGATCCACGGAGACGAGCGAAGCCAAATCGACGATCAAGTTCTTCCTCTTGTAGTTCTTGAGCGAATGTAATAAAATTGTCGATATAAATAAAAGGTGAAATTCTTTAATCTTGCTTTCTTTTAATTCTTGCATCATGATTAGATCTCAATTTGTAATTGTTGCTCTTGTTGTGATGTGTGAGTGAAACTCCGCTCGTTAAGGAGTCGAGACGATAAATAGAATGATGATGTAACAAATCTTTAAACGATTTTTAAGTCCTACGAGTTTTGTAAACCCTAGCAAGTTCAAGAATCGATAACCTAGTTTCGTTGCGATGCTTTCTTAATTGTGATCGCTCGAAATTAGGGATCTACGATCGTTTCTTGAATTTACTAGAGGCTAGAATGTGAATGATATCGACGAAGGAACAAGGGATGAGATGAAACCCTAGTTTCACAAGAAATCCCTAATTCTCGTAGATCATCATCGATCTAGTATCAAATCATCGAAGGATAAGAATACGTCATCGTAAGATTACATCACATCTATAGATCCGATCGATTCCTACGAGCCTCATTTCGATTCTTGATATTTGGTTTGGAAAAATCATCAAACGATCAATTCTTGATTCTATCTTTTACTTTTCTTAGATCTAGATATTTTCTTTTTCTTGAAATAAAAAATTTAAATCATGAATTGTTTTCGTTTCTTTTCTTTAAAGTTTCAATTCATCTAACTCGAAAGACGAACGATTACACTTTCCCTGTGGACGATCCGCACTCACTTACAATCTACAATCTGACACCGTAGTTGATTGCGGTCAAATAATTTTTGGTTGTGATTTCTATACTATTTTCTACATACACAACGAAAAATCGTACCAATCAAGTGCCAGAACGGAATCGTTTCCGTTAGCACACCTGACAGGGCTGATGAGCCGATGGATTGCGAGATTGGTAATCCACATGGAAGATAAGGAACCAAAGGCAGAAGACGCCAGCCGCGAGCAAGAGACAAGTAGATATCTTGTGCTGCTAGCATTGGAAGTACAGGCACCTTCTCGACTTTGAAGGAGGATATACCAACGGCGGTATTTATTGATTGTGATTTTATGCCTATTTTATGCCGGTGATTTGATTTACGCTTCCAGCATAGTTTTCATGCACTTTTAGTGTTTTGATTTGATTTGTGCACGCTGATGCACACGGTTGTGAGATTTTCGATCGTGCTACACCGGATTTTGTTTGAGCCGCATTATATCGTTGATTTTGACCCTGATATTGATGATTGATTCTTGCACTCCGTGCTCTTGATTGGACTTACGCATGTTCGGCGTTTGCTATTGGATTTCGTGATTTCGTGCATGTTGAGTGCGCAGGGTTTAGATTTTCATTCATGCACGATGGATGCACCGATTTGGATTTTCGCGCATGTTGGGCGCATGTTTTGAGATACGATTTTGGTGCACACCAGATGCAATAAATCGAGATTCTTCGTGCATGTCAGATGCACCTGATTTGGCTGTCAGGCACACACGTTGCCTATGACAGATACTTCGTGCACACCCGTTGCACCTAGATGTTGTTTTGTGCACCTGTATGGCACATATATGGATTTTGATTTCCGAGCGCACCAGACGCACAGGGTGGTGTTATGTGCATTTTTGGGATTTATTCCTTATGGAGCAGTACATTTTTATGATATTTGATATTCGTTTTGTACTGAGCAGGACTAGTCAGAGGACAGTACTTGGATATATTTTTGCATGCATTGATAGTTATCGAAGGCATTTCAAAAAAAAAGCGAGATATAGTCTCAGCATATATATCTACGTGTCCGATATGACACGAAACGTTTTAAAAACAAGGAAACCCTTCTAAATTGTTTTCAAAACGGCGGAACGTACATAGTAAACAAAAGATATATACATATATGGTTATTTTCTTATGAAAAAAGTCCGCCACTGTGCAGTGTTATGCGCATCGCACATCGACTTGAAAAGATTTGGCATGCATTTACATCAGCTATTCACATGTATAGATTGGGTGTCTACATGTATAGTTTTGATCTATATCATATTGGTTTTGTATTGGATTTGACATTTGTGTCTTTACCATGACTCCGATGATTGCGGGATGCTTGACAGAGTTTTTCTTTTGAATTATCTTCTCATTACTCATGTGCATGCATTGCGCTATGATACGTTTTATGTATTGATGATTTCGGAGCCCGACGACTTGGAATTTGTATCGAAATATTTTAGTATTTGGGGGTTTAAATTTAAATTCAGGGACAGAATTTCTTTAAGGCGGGTAGATTGTAACATTTCAAAATAATAAAATATTATTTTTGGGAATTTTTATTATTTAATATTATTTTAATGAATATTTTAATATTCCGGAATAATTAAATACAAATAAATGGGAAAAATTATGGAAAATTCTAAAATAGGGTATTTTATGGAATTATGCCATTTTAAAGTTTTTAAGATTAGTTTGACACTAATTTAGTACTGATCGCAATTAAAAATCGCTAATCGGATTTTTGGCATTTTTTGTGCAAAACATGCACATATCATTTTGGACTTGTGTTACATTATTCATACCATGGCTTTTACTTTGTGTCTACTATTTGAATGAGAAGGTTTTGGAAAAGAAAAGAAAAGGTTTTTGAATAAAGAAATAGGTATGGTGAGAGAGAGGGTAGGTGAGGGTGTTGACCTAGCCATTTCCTCTCATTTCTTCAGCTCATTTCTCTCTCCCAACTCTCTAGAGCTGCTGCAGCTCCTGCTCTTCCCTTTCCCTCCATCACCTTCAATCCCCTAAAACACTACAAAAAATCATCTCAAAACCCCATTCCCTCTTCACAAAACATGCTAACAAGCTCGAGAGGAACGCATTGGACTAAAGAAGAGTGGATCTAGAGGACTTTGAGCAACTCAAGAAAATTCTTGAGTTTCCAAAGGAGGTAAATTCTGCAACCTTAGAGTAGTATTTCATTTCTTTTGCATCAATACTAGTTTCATATCGATATGGTGTCGTTTGTGGACTTTGGAGAATTCTAGTTAGGGTTTAGGGTTAGACCTGAAATCAAAAAGTGAAATTGAGGCTTGTGGTGACCCTAGAACCCCTGGTGTGATGATAGATTGAACCAAACCTGAAGCTAAAACACAGAATACGGATTTATGAGACGATGTCGGGGAAAAACAGTGACTCTGTGATCGTATTTAGGAATCTGCTATCACCCCGAGACCCCAAAAATAAAATTGAGTCGACAGTGAGATGTGCAGGCAACCTTGAACCACCACACCAAACCCTAGCCCCTACCTCCTTCCCCAGGCCGCAGATTTAATCCTTCTGGCCACAATTTGCAGCCAAAGCAGGAGGGATTTGTCTCCTTTTTGGTGCATGGCCCTATTTCTAGCAGTCTTGACCCATGGCATGTGCAATTTTGTCTGGTTCCAATCAGGGTAAAATCTGGGTTGATTTTCCTATGTTGGCGCATGGTTTACGACTTGTTTTAGCATGGATTTTGGTATTTGGTGATTCGTTTCTGTCGGGTGGCGCTTGGACGTCAACGACAAGTGGATATTGATCGTGTTTACATGCGAGACAATAGGTTTTTACCTATGCGAGTAGCGTGTGCTGTTTTGGTTTTCCGATGTGATTTTCATGTGCTTTAGCGTTTGTGATATACTTGTAGGTACCCTACGTGATGTTGAGGCGAAGAAGATGAAAATGGCAACATCGGCATCGGCACACGAGAAGCAAGGTGAGTAGATTTATATCTACGGGGAGAAGTCGGGTGGATGGCGTATAACATCCCCGCAGTCCGTGGTGATGTATACGAATACGTATACACACGTATATTTATTATGTGTTGTTTAAGTTTATTGATGGTAATAATGGAAGTATTGATGATAAGGTTGTATTGGTTTAGTATAGTGCGAAACCCTAGAGTAGTGGTTGCACCCACACATACACGTACACATATACTTGCATACATCCTTTCTTTTATCTGTGCGCATTTGGAGGTGTGTATATCTACACATGGGTATGGGACTATGTGTTCATATACGGGATTTGAGGATGATACGTGGGATTACGATGAGTCGATGAGATTTGATCTGAGGCCGTGAGATTCGGCGATATGACAGAGTTCGTATTTGAGATGCGACATGGTAGTTTTAGCGGGCCTTTGGGCATGTGTTTTACCCCGCATTCATATTTATATAGATGGTATCGATGGTACTAGACTTAGACTTGTACCCTAGATTATGTGATATGATGGTAGTGATACCTGGTATGTGATGAGATGAATGTGATATTGACCCGTACCCAGCTATTGGGATGTCGTACGACGATTTACCGTACGAGCTTTATATTGATGTTAGATCCGCACTCATGACTCGAGGATGTTATACGATATACTGTATAGTACGTGATACTATTGAGGCGAGATCACCGACTATTGTGTATATATATGTATATCGACTCAGATTAAGGTGGTTTCCATACACCTGCCGATTGACTTGATAGTTGGGTCCGTAGTTCACATAATAGGCGTTAAACTAGACCCGAGTCATACCTATTTCAAAACTAACGAATTGGGGATATTTTAAAGATAGACAAAAGGGGATTCTACGGATATTTTCAAACGACACATCTTTACTTAAAACACCATAGCCCTTATTTTACCAAAAACCCTGATTCGTCTTATTTCAAAAGGCAAGGTTGCATGATATAGTTTTTGAGATAGATTCTTTACTGTTGCGTTGATTATTCGATTCCGCATATTCATGCTATTTGCATTGCATTGCTTATGTTTATTGATATATTACAGTCATGCTGCTAGGACACCAGCACCATTATCGATGATGCATATGTTCCACGTACACTTGTTTGCCGGCTCACACACTTCATCATCGATAATTGCTATGTCACTACACTATAGTACTATTGCATTCAGGATATGATTCTTGCATGACAGACTGATATGCTTACATTTCTTTTACATGTCACATACATCATGCTTTCTAATTATACGCATTGAGAGTTGTTGTTTTCATGATATTTCTGGATTTTGGGAACCGTGGGTATTTCAAAAGAGAATATGTTATTGCTTTAAAAACCCGGTTACCCTTGATATGATATTTCAGTGCGTCCACCATGTGTTTTCTCGGTGCTGAGAGCGACATGTGAAACCCGATTCGAGGAGTGGACGAGCCGATTGCGGGTACATGGTGGACACGCTATGGTTCCCCACGGCAAGATGATCGAAGGACTTTGCCGATTGAGCCTGGAGGTGGCAGAGTACCTACCGGTGCTTGGTTGGACTTAGCGGTCATCCGGAGAATACCGACCAGAGTCGATAGATTGATATGGGCGTACTGCTGGGGGTGAGGGTCGATTCCGCAGACGGACCCCCATATATGAGGATTTACGTGCCGATGTTGGGTACAGTTTTCATGATGTTTTCGAGTGTCGATGCTGGACACTCTGGTTCCATGATTTTGACGTGTCGCGATGGGCAAAGGTGGTTTATATCCTCATATTTCCATGCATATGCTGATGATATTTACATACATGATGGTTATTGTCATTGGGTGACTAGTGGACGGGATCCACGTACATGCAGATTTGATTACATTGATCATACCTCATATTTATGTTATGTTATTACCTGAGGCACTGGCACGAGCACTTGGCACTACACTCATGTATAAAGATTACATTGCCAGTTTACCATGGTCCAGACTTATTCATATTGAGGTTTATTTATATCTATTTGTATTGACCTAGGATGGGTCATACATTTGATCTCTGCTTGTAGATATTTTCTATTCACGAGTTGGCAACTCACCCCCGTTGTGCCACAGTTCTTGCAGGTTTTTGCCGTACATATTCCATAGCGGCTTTTCTGGCACACTGCTTCCATACGGGTGACTTGCTTTGGTAGGTGGGTTCTTTTGCATCAGAACCACCCTTGTACATATACTTTTCAGTTGTATCTAGAAATTCCATCAACCAAAACTTGTATATTGTTTCAGACATAGACACAGTGATGTATTATGTTGACCTTAGAGTCGCGCTTGTAGTATTATGGTTTTCTGGCTGTTTGAGTTTCTTTTGGGTTTTGATCCTCGCCCTTTGGCGTTGTATACTATTATTTCTTGCGTGGTTGTGACCGTCGATTGACGAGGAGCTAGCTCCCGCTTGGGGATGCCTTTTATCATTTCATATATATTATTCTTGTTGTACCCTGTTCGGGGCCAGTTTTTACAATGGAAACTCTGCCAAAATTTCCAGAAAAGACTACACATTTTAAAAATGCATTTTCGGCTTAGTTATTTAAAAAACTTTGATTTCAAACATGCTTTCTTTACTTTTTAAAATCCAGTTCCTTTATTTACTCTTTAAAATGGTTTTAGATTTCCGGGCTTTTGGCTTACTTGGATCATATGGGGTCCTATAGACTTCATATGGTTCAAGAGCCCGGCACGTGCTCTTTCGGGTCGTGACAAAATTGGTATCAAAGCGCTAGTTTAAGCTTGGTTCAAGTCTAAGTTTGACTATGTGGAGCCTAGGGCGTTTATATATACGGAACTTAGGCTTGACCTTACGGAACTTAGACTTAGTCGAGGGGGTATTATACCCGAACTTTCGTCGCATGGGATGACCCTTGGTTGATGGAGTAGGTAGCTTGAGTAGAGGGACCTACCGTACGTATGTTCCGCGGCATACTTACGACACGCCACTCCGCTTATGAAACCTTAGGATGTACATTTCCTTGCACCGTATTATATTCCTTCCTAGATCTATCCTTATCGATACTGGTTATGGTTTTGCTGCCACGATTGCACGGGAAGAGTGAGCTACGGCTCGAGTTGCGTCAGCATGAGCTCGTCGTGGACGAGGACTGACCAGGGCATGATTCCAGAGACATACGATTGCATATAGAGGCGTCGTCTTATTGTTTTTTCGCGCCATGAGCGTTGGACTGATCGCTTTTACGAGATTTCTCGGGCGTACCGATTGGTACCAGAGGATTGAGCCACTGATAGAGGCCATCCAGGATGTGATGGCCATTGATATATCGCTTATTCATGATGATTGAGGCGCTATTCAGCGTACGGACGAATGAGCCAGTTGCTGCTGCGAATGATGAGATATCGCCCAGATCATTGGAGCTACTGCAGCTTGAGCATATTCTTAGAGATATGATGGTGAGTCGCTAGTCACCGAGGATGAATGACTAGGACATGTGGTTCGTTCGCTTACCCCGATGCGTGGTCATCAGATAGATTGATTCCAGCTAGAGGCGACTTCACGCAGATTCGTTGAGAGTCGATTGAGACGATCGAATGTCAGGAACCCATTTTCCAAGTTTAAAGTATTCGGAAAGACATGCAAGAGATTTTATGGACCCTCTCGAAGAACGAAACCCTAACACGACATAATGACCGTATGAAAGCCTTTGAACCTTAGGGTTTGCGGCAGTTCCGCGGCGCTATTAGTGAGGCTTGGGTTTGCCCTTCTACGGCTGGACCACCGATGCTGTGGTTTGTACTCGATACTATTAAACTGTACCCAAGGTGTTGAGCTCTTGGGGGATTATGAGGTTCTGACGAGTCAATCGGATGGTTCTATATCTTTCGGATATTGTAATGGGACACTGCTTGGGAGACTCCAGATACGAGCTTAGCCGTTGGAGCGTAGTCCACACAGCTACGAGTAGACGAGTCCGAATCAGTCGACATTGGAGCAGGTAGAGCAAAGAGTTCGCATAGGATTTTGACGAGATGACGTTCTACTCCGCTGACGTCAGAGACGCGATATGCATGCTGAGGACGTGTTTGGCTAGATATCTTCTACTGAGTGATGAAGATACCGAGTTCGTGATTTCGAGTTCATGTGAGGGACTTCGGATGGACCGTAGCCGAGGACATTGCAGTGCACAGATAGAGACGCGACGTCGAAATGGACGATGATACAGACAAGCGGGACAAGAAGTTCGTGCGAGATGCAGACGAGCTGTTACTACTCCCCGTCAAGATTAAAGGTCGGATATGCATACAGAGGCGCAAGGATGCGACCATCTTCCGAGTAGATGTTGTACTAAGGACGCAGATGTCCAGAGAGCGAGAAAAGATTACGCCAGAGTACCAGCCTCCGTACAGTTTGGCTTAGGCGAGATCAGAAGAGACCTTGAGCAGGATTCCTTCCAGTACACTGCTGCAATAAGATTTGCACCAGGAGCAGATGTGTGATGTGCATTCAGAGGACCAGAGGTCGGCGCTTGAGATATGCTGCCTTACGAGTGGTCGTGAGAATTGACCGAGAGATGACCAGAGAAGTGCCAGAACGGAATCGTTTCCGTTAGCACACCTGACACGGCTGATGAACCGATGGATTGCGAGATTGGTAATCCACAGGGAAGATAAGGAACCAGAGGCAGTGGACGCCAGCTGTGAGCAAGAGACAAGTAGATATCTTGCGCCGCTAGCATTGGAAGTACCGGCACCTTCTCGACTTTGAAGGAGGATATACCAACGGCGGTATTTATTGATTGTGATTTTATGCCTATTTTATGCCGGTGATTTGATTTACGCTTCCAGCATAGTTTTCATGCACTTTTAGTGTTTTGATTTGATTTGTGCACGCTGATGCACATGGTTGTGAGATTTTCCATCGCGCTACACCTGATTTTGTTTGAGCCGCATTATATCATCGATTTTGACCCTGATATTGATGATTGATTCTTGCACTCCGTGCTCTTGATTGGACTTACGCATGTTCGGCGTTTGCTATTGGATTTCGTGATTCCGTGCATGTTGAGTGCGCAGGGTTTAGATTTTCATTCGTGCACGATGGATGCACCGATTTGGATTTTCGCGCATGTTGGGCGCATGTTTTGAGATACGATTTTGGTGCACACCAGATACACTAAATCGAGATTCTTTATGCATGTTAGATGCACCTGATTTGGCTGTCAGGCACACACGTTGCCTATGACAGATACTTCGTGCACACCCGTTGCACCTAGATGTTGTTTTTTGTACCTATATGGAACATATATGGATTTTGATTTCCGTGCGCACCAGACGCACAGGGTGGTGTTATGTGCATTTTTGGGATTTATTCCTTATGGAGCAGTACATTTTTATGATATTTGATATTCGTTTTGTACTGAGAAGGACTAGTCAGAGGACAGTACCTGGAAATATTTTTGCATGCATTGATAGTTATCGAAGGCATTTAAAAAAAAAAAGCGAGCTATAGTCTCAGCATATATACCTACGTGTCCGATATGACACGAAACGTTTTAAAAACAAGGAAACCCATCTAAATTGTTTTCAAAACGGCGGAACGTACATAGTAAACAAAAGATATATACATATATGGTTTTTTTCTTATGAAAAACGTCCGCCACTGTGCAGTGTTATGCGCATTGCACAGCGACTTAAAAAGATTTGGCATGCATTTACATCAACTATTCACATGTATAGATTGGGTGTCTACATGTATAGTTCTGATCTATATCATATTGGTTTTGTATTGGATTTGACATTTATGTCTTTACCATGACTCCGATGATTGCGGGATGCTTGACGGAGTTTTTCTTTTGAGTTATCTGCTCATTACTCATGCGCATGCATTGTGCTATGATACGTTCTATGTATTGATGATTTCGGAGCCCGACGACTTGGAATTTGTATCGAAATATTTTAGTATTTGGGGGTTTAAATTTAAATTCGGGGACCGAATTTCTTTAAGTGGGGTAGATTGTAACGTTTCAAAATAATAAAATATTATTTTTATGAATTTTTAAAATTTAATATTATTTTAATGAATATTTTAATATTCCGGTATAATTAAATACAAATAAATGGGAAAAATTATGGAAAATTCTAAAATAGGGTATTTTATGGAATTATTCCATTTTAAAGTTTTTATGATTAGTTTGAAACTAATTTAGTGCTAATCGCGATTAAAAATCACTAATCGGATTTTTGGCATTTTTTTTGCAAAACATGCACATATCATTTTGGACTTGTGTTACATTATTCTTACCATGGCTTTTACTTTGTGTCTACTATTTGAATGAGAAGGTTTTGGAAAAGAAAAGAAAATGTTTTTGAATAAAGAAATAGGTATGGTGAGAGAGAGGGTTGGTGAGGTTGTTGACCTAGCCATTTCCTCTCATTTCTTCATCACATTTCTCTCTCCCTCCTCTCTAGAGCTGCTGCTGCTGTTCCCTTTCCCTCTATCACCTTCAATCCCCCAAAACACTACAAAAAATCATCTCAAAACCTCATTCCCTCTTCACAAAACATGCTCACAAGCTCGAGAGGAACGCATTGGACTAAGGAAGAGCGGATCTAGAGGACTTTGAGCAACTCAAGAAAATTCTTGAGTTGCCAAAGGAGGTAAATTCTGCAACCTTAGAGTAGTATTTCATTTCTTGCGCATCAATACTAGTTTCATATTGATATGGTGTCGTTTGTGGACTTTGGAGAATTCTAGTTAGGGTTTAGGGTTAGACCTGAAATCAAAAAGTGAAATTGAGGCTTGTGGTGACCCTAGAACCCCTGGTGTGATGACCGATTGAACCAAACCTGAAGCTAAAACACAGATTACGAATTTATGAGATGATGTCAGGGAAAAACAGTGAATCTGTGATCGTATTTAGGAATCTGCTATCACCCCGAGACCCCTAAAATAAAATTGAGTTGACAGTGAGATGTGCAGGCAACCTTGAACTACCATACCAAACCCTAGCCCCTACCTCCATCCCCAGGCCGCAGATTTAATCCTTCTGTCCGCAATTTACGGCCAGAGCAGAAGGGATTTGTTTCGTTTTTGGTGCATGGCCCTATTTCTAGTAGTCTTGACCCATGGCATGTGCAATTTTGTCTGGTTCCAATCAAGGTAAAATCTGGGTTGATTTTCCTATGTTGGCACATTGTTTATGACTTGTTTTAGCATGTATTTTGGTATTTGGTGATTCGTTTATGTCGGGTGGCGTTTGGACGTTAACGAAAAGTGGATATTGATCGTGTTTACATGCGAGACGATAGGTTTTTACCTATGCGAGTAGCGTGTGCTGTTTTGGTTTTCCGATGTGATTTTCATGTGCTTTAGCATTTGTGATATACTTGTAGGTACCCTACATGATGTTGAGGCAAAGAAGATGAAAATGGAGACATCGGCATCGGCACAGGAGAAGCAAGGTGAGCAGATTTAAATCTACGGGGAGAAGTCGGGTGGATGGCGTATAGCACCCCCGCAGTCCGTGGTGATGTATACGAATACGTATACACACGTATATTTATTATGTGTTGTTTAAGTTTATTGATGGCAACAATGGAAGTATTGATGATAAGGATGTATTGGTTTAGTATAGTGCGAAACCCTAGAGTAGTGGTTGCACCCACACATACACGTACACATATACTTGCATACATCCTTTCATTTATCTGTGCGCATTTGGAGGTGTGTATATCTACACATGGGTATGGGAGTATGTGTTCATATACGGGATTTGATGATGATACGTGGTATTACGATGAGTCGATGAGATTTGATCTGAGGCCGTGAGATTCGGCGATATGACAGAGTTCGTATTTGAGATGCGACATGATGGTTTTAGCGGGCCTTTGGGCATGTGTTTTACCCCGCATTCATATTTATATAGATGGTATCGATGGTACTAGACTTAGACTTGTACCCTAGATTATGTGATATGATGGTAGTGATACCTGATATGTGATGAGATGAATGTGATATTGACCGGTACCCAGCTATTGGGATGCCGTACGACAATTTACCGTACGAGCTTTATATTGATGTTAGATCCGCACTCATGACTCGAGGATGTTATACGATATACTGTATCGTACGTGATACTATTGAGGCGAGATCACCGACTATTGTGTATATATATGTATATCGACTCAGATTTTGGTGGTTTCCAAACCCCAGCCGATTGACTTGATAGTTGGGTCCGTAGTTCACATAGTAGGCGTTAGACTAGACCCGAGTCATACCTATTTCAAAACTAACGAATTGGGGATATTTTAAAGATAGGCAAAAAGGGATTCTACGGATATTTTCAAACGACACATCTTTACTTAAAACACTGTAGCCCTTATTTTACCATAAACCCTGATTCTTCTTATTTCAAAAGGCAAGGCTGCATGATATAGTTTTTGAGATAGATTCTTTTCTGTTGCGTTGATTATTCGATTTCGCATATTCATGTTATTTGCATTGCATTGCTTGTGTTTATTGATATATTACAATCATGCTGCTAAGACACCAACACCATTATCGATGATGCGTATGTTCCACGTACACTTGTTTGCCGCCTCACACACTTCATCATCGATAATTGCCATATCACTACATTGTAGAACTATTGCATTCAGGATATGATTCTTGCATGACAGACTGATATGCTTACATTTCTTTTACATGTCATATACATCATGCTTTCTAATTATACGCATTGAGAGTTGTTGTCCATGATATTTCTGGATTTTGGGAACCGTGGGTATTTCAAAAGAGAATATGTCATTTCTTTAAAAACCCGGTTACCCTTGATATGATATTTCAGTGCGTCCACCATGTGTTTTCTCGGTGCTGAGAGCGACATGTGAAACCTGATTCGAAGAGTGGACGAGCCGATTGCGGGTACATGGTGGACCCGGTATGGTTCCCCTCGGCAAGATTATCGAAGGACTTTGCCGATTGAGCCTGGAGGAGGGCGAGTTCCTACCGGTGATTGGTTGGACCTGGCGGTCATCCGGAGGATACCGACCAGAGTCGATAGATGGATATGGGCGTACTGCTGGGGCCGAGGGCCGATTCCGCAGACGGAGCCCGATATATGAGGATTTACGTGCCGATGCTGGGCACAGTTTTCATGATGTTTTCGAGTGTCGATGCTGGACACCCTGATTCCATGATTTTGACGTGTCGCGATGGGCACAGGTGGTTTATATTCTCATATTTCCATGCATATGCTGATGATATTTACATGCATGATGGTTATTGTCTTTGGGTGACGAGTGGACGGGATCCACGTACATGCAGATTTGATTACATTGATCATACCACACATTTATGTTATGTTATTACCTGAGGCACTAGCATGAGCACTTGGCACTACACTTATGTATAGAGATTACATTGCCAGTTTAGCATGCTTCAGACTTATTCATATTGAGATTTATTTATATCTGTTTGTATTGACCTAGGATGGGTCATACATTCGATCTCTGCTTGTAGATATTTTCTATTCACGAGTTGGTAACTCACCCCTCTGTGCCACAGTTCTTGCAGGTTTTTGCCGTACAGATTCCATAGCGGCTTTTCTGGCACACTGCTTCCATACGGGTGACTTGCTTTGGTAGGTAGGTTCTTTTGCATCAGAACCACCCTTGTACATATACTTTTCAGTTGTATCTAGAAATTTCATCAACCAAAACTTGTATATTGTTTCAGACTTAGAAACAGTGATGTATTATTTTGACCTTAGAGTCGCACTTGTAGTATTATGGTTTCTGGCTGTTTGAGTTTCTTTTGGGTTTTGATCCTCGTCCTTTGGCGTTGTATACTATTATTGCTTGCGTGGTTGTGACCGTCGATTGACGAAGAGCTAGCTCCCGCTTGGGGATGCCTTTTATCATTTCATATATATTATTCTTGTTGTACCCCGTTCGGAGCTAGTTTTTACAATGGAAACTCTGCCGAAATTTCCAGAAAAGACTACACATTTTAAAAATGCATTTTCGGCTTAGTTATTTGAAAAACTTTGATTTCAAACATGCTTTATTTACTTATTAAAAACCAGTTCCTTTATTTACTCCTTAGAATGGTTTTAGATTTCCGGGCTTTTGGCTTACTTGGATCAGATAGGGTCCTATAGACTCATATGGTTGAAGGGCCAGTCACGTGCTCTTTCGGGTCGTGACACGTTGCCTATGACAGATGCTTCGTGCACACCCGTTGCACCTAGATGTTGTTTCTGTGCACATGTATGGCAAATGTAGGGATTTTGATTTCCGTGCGCACCGGACACACAGGGTTTTCATATGCACTTTTGGATTGATTTCTATGGAGCAGTACGTTTTTATGATATTTGCTATGTGTTTTCGTACTGAGCAGGACTAGTCAGAGCACAGTGCCTGGATATATATTTTGCATGCATTGATAGATTTCAAAGGGATTTCCAAAAGCGAGCTATAGTCTCATTATTTACATACGTGTCCGATATGACACGAAACGTTCTAAAACGAGGAAACCCTTCTAAATTGTTTTCAAAACGGCGGATCGTGCATATTAAACGAAAGATATATACATATTTGACTATTTTCTTATAGAGACGTCCGCCACTGTGCAGTGTTATGCGCATTGCACATCGACTTTAAAGAATTGGGCATGCACTTCCTTCAAGATATTTACATGTACAGATTTGATATTTACATAAATAGTTCCGATTTATAGCATATCGTGTTTGCTTTGGAATTGGCATTCGTGTTTTTGCCTTGACTCCGATGATTGCGGGATGCTTGACGGAGTTTTGATTTCAAGTTATCTGCTCGTTACGCATGCACATGTATTGCGCTACGATGCGTTTTATGTATTGATGATTTCGGAGCCCCGTTGACTTGGACATTTTATTGAATTGTTTTAGAATTTGGGGGTTTAAATTTAAATTCGGGGATGAATTTTCTTTAAGGGGGGAAGACTGTAACATTTCAAAAAAATAAATATTATTTTGGGAAAATTCTGGACAAAAAATTTTGGAAATTCTAAAATATGTTATTTAGTGGTAATTGTGTTTAATGTAGGGGTTTTATTAAAAAGTTTACCAAAATTGTTTTCTGATGATTTATCTTGTTTTAGGAATATTTTATCGGAATTTTATCTGGACTGCACACACTTGTGCATGTTAACTTGGGTGAAGTCTAGGGTTACCATGTTGAGATGACCATGGTGGCTTAAACCTTTTGGTTAAGTTAAGTGGGTTAATTAAGGGTTTAGCTTTGTTAAAAATTGGTTAAGGTTAGGGTTGACTTGTGTAGGAGAGAGGGAGAGCCATGATGGTTGTGCATTAATTTGGAGAGAGAGGGAGGTGGCTAGGGTGTGCCATGATCCATTCCATTTCATAATCCCTTGTATTCTTTCACTCCCTCTCACACATCAGCCCCAATTGTCCAACTCCAGCCAACCCTACACCAGCCCCTAACACCATAGCCCAACACCTACACACTCACATCAGCACAACTTCAGCCCCCATATCAACACTTCAGCTGCTGCTCAAACATCAGCAACTTAGCATCAGCAGCCCAAACCCATCCTAACAACAGCCCCCAATATCAACAACATCAACACACACATACCAATACCTCAACTGCTGCAGCAGCAGCTGATGTAACACATCAGCCACCTACAACAGCTACATCAGCTGCTGAAACCATACATCGGCCCAACACTTCAGCCACCATCAACACATTTCAGCCCCAATTGCAAGCAGCAGATGCAGCGTCAGCAACTGCAACAAGGAAAGAGAACAGCCACAAGCAGGAGTCCAGCAGCAGCAAAACACCCCTCCTTCCTCTATTCTCATACATTCTAGGATTTCCTTGAGGTATAATCTCACAACCCAACTCTTTTCTTGCTTGACTATGGTCGTAAAACTGAAATTTTGTGTTATATTTGTGGTTTAGTGCTAGTTTAGGTAAATTTGAGTGAGATTTGGCCAAGGGAAGGTTGTGATGGTTGGTATAGCCCTATTAGGTGTATTTGAGACCAGTTTAACCAAGATTACCCCAGATTCCCAGTTAGTTACCTGAAAGTTCGACTTGGTGTATTTTATCGATTTTGTCGATTTTGTGACCTTTATGGAATCTGCTACAACCCGAGATACCCTAAAATAATTTTGAATTGGCAGTAGGATGTGCAGGCAGATAGGAACCAACACCCAAAACCCTAGCTCCAACCCCCATTTTCAGGCCGCCATTTAATTCCTTCTGGCCGCAATTTGCGGCCAGACCAGGGTGAAACTGCCTCGTTTTTTGTGCACGGCTCTTTTACCTGTAAACTTGACCTCTGGTATGTCTAGTTTTGTCTGATTCCGGTTAGGGAAGAATCTGGGTTGATTTTCTTGAGTTAGCGCATGATTTACGACTAGTTTTCGTATGGATATTGGTATTCGATGATTCATTTCTGTCGGGTGGCATTTGAACGCCAACAGCAGAGGGTTATTGGCTGTGTTTGCACGCGAGGCTACAGGTTTTTACCTATGGGCGTAGCGTGCACCATTTTGGTTTCCGACATAGTTTTCATGTGTTTTAGCATGTGATATCCTTGTAGGTACCCCACGTGGCGTCGAGGCGTTGGAGATGCAAATGGCGACATCGGTACCGGCACGCATAAAGCTAGGTGAGTAGATTTATATCTACGGGAAGAAGTCGGGTGGATGGCATATAGCACCCCCGCAGTTCGTGGTGATGTATACGGATGCGTATACACACTAACAATTATTATATGTTGTTTGGGATTAATGATAATGTAAAGATGGATATTGGTGTGTTGGATTGGTGAAAGGTTACGAACCCCTAGAGTAGTGGGTGCACTACACATACATATACACATATTCATACTTGCATACATCCTTATTTTATATGTGGTTATGGGATTCTATATAGATATGTGTTCACATGGGTATGGACTATGTGTTCACATACGGATTTGAGGATGATACTTGGGTTTGAGATGAGTCGATGATATTTGATCCGAGATTATGATATCGGTGATATGGTAAAAATTCATATTTGAGATACGTCTTGATGCTTTAGCGGATTTTTGGATGATGATGCCTTAGGAATAGTGATATATATATATATAAATGGTCGACATGTGATATGACATGATATGATATGACAAGATTAGTATGATAGGCCGCCTTGGGCGAGGTATACTCCTTGAGATGATATGTGTTGATGATATCGGTTCATACGAGACTGTTGATCAGCAGTCAGTTCATGATGATAGTGATGATGTTAGCTTTGTACTAGACGTAGGTCAGTACCCAGATTATGATATTTGATATAGAGAATACCAGATGAATGATATGACGAATGTGATATTGACCCGTACCCAGATTTGGGGATACCGTGCAACGGATTTACGTACGAGCTATAATTTGATGTTTGATCCGCACTCTTGATTTGGGAACTACTGATTATAGAGATATGGTATCGGATGTGATATTATCGAGGCGGGATCACCGACTATAAATGTTTGTATATGTATCGACTCAGAGGTTAGGCGGTTTCCCTTACCTGCAGTTAGCCTATTAGATCAGCCCTATAGGCGGTGTAGCTGTATGACTCTTATAACATTAGATACAGTCTAGCAACCATCGTGTTTAGTATTCAGCTCCCGCACATTATTGCTGTTACTCTTCATCGCATACTGTTGTGATTCATATTCCATTATTGATATCCTGTTGTAGGACACCAGCACCATTACCGATGATGCGTATGTACCACGTACACTTATTTGCCGGTTCACACACATCTTCATCGGTAATTGCCATGTCATGTACACTTAGAGAATATTATTGCTTGATTTAGCTTGTTAGCTAGTAGTGACATGATATTAGTGTACTTGCCATATATGCCAGCTTGACATTGTAGTTATTACTTGTCACTTCATGCACACTGTTATTCATTATATGCTGCATTCATGGATTCTCAAGCTTACATTCATGATTTTACATGCTATTGATGATTCGGATCTCCATGATATTTTTTGGATTTGGGGGAAAAACGCAAAACTTATATAAACTGCTTTCTCTCTTTTTAATAAAAAGTGCGGTTTTCCCATGATGTATGAGTCGTCCACCATGAGTTTGCTGATGGATTTCGAGACCCGATTCGAGGAGGCGGATGAACTGTTTCGGGTACATGGTGGGCCCGGTGCGGTATCCCGGGGCAAGAGGATCACAGATGATGGCGTTGAGCCTGGCAAGGGAGCACTGCCGACCGGTGATATTACCCGACGCGTCGGATATCCGGAGGATACCGTCATGGCTTGAGATGGATGGTAGGGGCCGGTCTGGACTGACGGCGCCCTAGATATTGTGATTGAGACATTGAGATTTTGAGATATTGAGGTACAGAGATTGTGACACAGAGATATCGAGATATTTGGACACTTGTTTTGTGTCGATACTGGGCACTGTTTTATGCTGATTTCATTTATGATACCTCATTTTTAAAATACAGAAATCTCACTGATTTATGAAAGCACTTTTCTTCAGTACATGCATTCTGTTTCATGCATTCATACATTATCCCTGTGATACATTGCTACCTAAGGCACTGACACGGGCACATGGGATTACACTTGGGTTAGATATTTACCCTAGTCTTGTTACAGGCTGCTGGTTATATATTTGAGGATTATATATTATGATCATATGACCTAGGATTGCGTCATACATGCGATTTTCTGTTCGTAGATGTTTCCCTATTCACGAGTTGGCAACTCACCCCCGTTGTGCCCCAGTTTCTTACAGGTTTGCCGTACAGGTTTCATTACGACTTTGCGGGCACTACTTCTTTCGGGTGACTTGCTAGTAGGTGGGTTATTTGTATCGTACCCATCTTTATACATTGTATATTATATTTCAGTTGTATCTAGAAGTTCCATCAACCAAACATGTACTTATTTGAGATAGAGACCAGTGATGTTTATTCTTTCGACCTTAGAGTCGCACGTTATATTTCTCTGGGTTTCATGCTGTTGAGTTCACTTTTCTGTTGTGATCCTCGCCTTTAGGTGTTGTATAGTATGTTGCAAACTCGTTGATTTACATATTGTTTTTCCTTCACTCCACTACTTTTCTTGGTTTGGATTTCTGTTCTCGGCTTACATAGAGCACATACGCCTTGAGACGTTCGTAGCCTAAGTGTCGGTCATGTTCCGTACTTTCGGGTCGTGACAAAGAACCTCCCTGTCACCGTCCTTGAGGATACTGGAGTACCTCTCGGGCGCCTGAGGTTACCCACCATATCTGCGGAGTGGCTAATGAAATGTAAAACCTGATTGAATCTTTAGGTCCTATTAAATTTCCAGTAATCATTTGCGGTTCTGGAATCACTTCCAGTTCTACCATACTCCCACTACTGTTTTCTGAAAAAATCCATTTTGCTAAAACTGTGGCGAATCAAGAACAATATCACTATTGATCTTCCAGATGGTAGAAAGTTAACCCTCGTCATAGCCCGGGTTAACCCACAAACTGCCATTACAGAAACGTGCCTTGAATTATCCAGAGTCTGGTTTCAAGTATAAGCCGGACAACTCCATATACCTTAACATTGTTAAGATATTAACTGTTCTATATCCGATATAAAAACAGAGCCACTGATTTAATTGGAACCAGATTCAAATCATGCAGCTGTCTCCAGTGCATGTCAACTAAATGGAGAGAGGCCGATCAGCATTACTCAACTTAGGAGTGCATCCAATTATGAGTAACCTGAAAGAGAAACAAGTTTCTCAAAACCATTACTATCAACTCAATACCTCACACAAGTATCTACATCTTTGATCACCTAGAAGAATCCCGATACTTGCATCACGTGGTTCTCTACTTTATTCTTGTACCTATAACTTCTCAAAACTTGGACCTTGTATTTCTACGAAACACCTGTCTAAAACTTGAGAAGTCACAAGTAAATAGAATATAGTACGAGGACCAACCCCTCTGTCCTAATGGACACTGGACAACATACAATACTCTGTATAAGTCCCCTGAGTTGAATAACTCAAACCCTGTGCGTCGTAGGTTGAAAACTGTACTATGGATATGAAGAATTACACCGCTGTTGAATGCTCCTTACCTAACCATCAACTGATATAGGTAAATGTCATGGACATAATTTCAAAAATTTATATCTCACTTTATAAAAATAAATGTACAGATATATCAGTTTGAAATTGGTGCATAATAACGGATATTCAAAACCAAATATTTGTCGTCCGTAAAAAATCCAGGAGATTTCCTCAAATATCACCAATTACAACGAATTCCGATATAATGAGGATGATCACCTAATTCCCAATAACTTACTGCCACTCATCATCTGTAAAACCATACAGATGTGAGAATCGAACCCGGTAAATACATACCCTGGAGTAAGGATCTAATTGGGAAATCAGTTTTCCTTTAACAACGCATAGTGAAACTGAAACATGTAAAATGTTTCGAAGGGGTATCCGGGTAGTCCTAGTAATGCCTTTTCCATTATCATATTCTCGACTGTAACCGTATATTTCTTTGCCATCTCTCCAAATCCCTTTATATGTCTTTAGTCATTACCTTCTGTACACCTCCTTTAGGCTAAATGGTTTTCTTCCTTCCCTACCGTTCGGCTCCAGCCTATGGTATGGAAGAAGACTATCCAATGAGCGTAACAGGTGTACTCTCCTAATCCTAGGAGTACTCGCAACCTAAGAGAAGGTAAAGATAAAAGACAACTGAATAAACCTTATTCCTATTTCTCCTGAACCAAAATCCATCCTCGAACTGGAACAAGTTCCTTCAAGTTCGTATATAACCATACGATGGATTATCCAATAACTGTGGATCTTCGTAGTGATACGGGGTGTTCTGGAGAAATACAAAGGTGAAGTAGGAGTGGCGATGAGAACTTGGTTTGGTCGTGAATGATAGCAGTCGCAGTTTACTTTGCCCTCTTTCTAATCCCTTTATTCGTCTTTACTTATTACCTTCTATACACCACACTTAGGCTAATTGGTTTTCTTCATTCCCTACCTTTTGGCACCTGCCTATGGTTTGGAAGAAGACTATCCAATAAGCGCAATAGGTGTACCCTCTCCTAATCCTAGGAGCCCTGACAACCTGAAAGTAGGTAAAAGGAAAAGACAACTGAATAGTCCTATTCAATCTCTCCAGAACCATAATCCATCCTCGAATCTGGAACAAGTTCCTTCGAGTCCGTATATAACCATACGATGGATTTATCCAATGGAAGTGGATGTTCGTAGTGATACGGGGTGTTCTGAAGAAATGCAAAGGGTAAAAGAAGGAGTGGCAATGAAGTATGCAACTCAGACAATCCAAAAGCCAGTATTTTAAGAAAGTTCGATTAACTTGGTCACTGAGTCATAGTCTAGGGTCAGGGCCATGGTCGCTGCCAAAGAGAGAGAGAAAAGAAACACCTTGCGTGCTTTCTAATCTAGATCAGAATGGTTAATCACTTTATCTAATCAGGATATCTCCCACTGTAACCTCAAATTCTTCTCCAAACCTGAAAGAAGAATTAGTCGGGATCACCCGACGAGTAAACCAACTCATCAGTGGGAATCGGGATCCAACTATCATCGCATGATAACGTGATGGAATCCACTCACGTTATCACACTCCAGATGGTATGCGGATGCCTGGCAAGTTTTCTGTATGTCTGAAACTCCCGATGTGATTTTTACCCCATGCTCTTATGACCTTGATGAAGTTCAACAAATCATAAGCCACATGTCAAGTTCTACCCGTCATTGTCCAGGTTAGTTTGAACCTACCCATACTCGCCCTTGATGAAGGTCAACAAGGTTGTACGACTGTCCAAAACCAATGCATCTATCTATGCAACAGAAAGGTAACAAGCAGCTACCATACACTATGCCTTGACGAAGGTCAACAAACATAGCATGAATACTATGTGCTACCCGTCTGAAATGACGGAGGGCTACGAATGGTTTTTGGTGAAAAACCGTTAACGTAATGAATTTGATATTGTTGAAGGAACCGGATAGCTTTTTACAGAAATATAGTAGCGAAAACCTTTGATAAAGAGGTCATTCCCGGTGAAGGGATCTCGGATCTATCCCCGTAGAATGAGGTGCGGGATATTCTAAACTGAACACCGCGATGCAAAGAAAAAAGTAATCGACGATAGTGAAGTTATTACCCTGACGCAAACTTCTGCCCAAGGGGTTACTCCCGATAAAGGGATCTCGACCCTTGCCTCGTCGAATGAGGTGCTGGATATTCATAACCGAATACCACTGTGCAGAACAAAAGAGAACGTCCTTGTAATAACAGCTTTTTAAAAAATGTTCCAACAACATCGAATAGGTTTGTTTTCCTTGCATTGATCAAAATCAATGTAGTCCCATCAATTAATCACACCAGAAAAAAATGAAAATAAAATGTACGTATATGCCATCTGCATTCGCCACTGGGTCCCGTCATCACCCGTTAGGTTACTTAACTAACGACAGAGCGGGGACTGGACTAGCATGAGTGTAAAACATATACAACATCTACTAGTATATATATCAATATACAATAATCGCTCCAGGCGTGATAAATGCAATATCACAAAAAAGTAATAAGCATCACAGAACAATACAGATAATCTGGGAGCCCCGGGTTTCCTTTGAGCCGCAAGCGAAACACGACGTTCCCCTTGTCGTGTGGATAGCCTGTGCAATGAAACCTATACCCCTACGAGTGCGGCAAGTTACCCGCCAAAACCTGAAGCGAGGCATCCCCCTTCAGCAAAGTGAATGGACCACCCAGAACTTCACGGAATCCGGTAACTTGAGCACCCCACCTTGGGTCAACCTGTACCCCTTACGAGGGCGGCGAATAGCCCGCCAATTCTAGAGTGAAGCCCCCTCCGTCTCCAAGTCATGAGATGCGGGCCCGTTGCCCTCTAGAACCCGGCTATCCGTGCACTCCACCATGGGGTAATCCTAGTACAGAAAAGAAAATATGTACAACGAGTACATCGACCTCAACCTGGTCGTGCCCCAAAAGAATAATATACAAACAGGCAGTGACGGCAGTCCAAATATCTGACGCTCGTCCCGCGATATCAAATGTACAAATATATCCAAACTGCACTAATATTGCACACAAGCTATCCATGTAACATTTCAGAAAATATAAAATACTATTTTTGGAATTTAATATTAAAATAATATATTTCCGGAAAACTGCCCGATTTGCGAAATTGGGGTTTTCGAAAAAGGGTATAAATATATATATACCAATAATTATGAAATAAATGGAAATTAAAATGATTTATTCATTTAAAAATATATTTCAAGGATTTGGCATTTTTAAAATTTATTATATGTAGTTTGGATAAATAATCTGATTAGTGCACTACTAATCGCGATTAAGCCAAATCTGTGTTTCTACAGTTTTCATGGTTAGTGCACCATGACATGTTTCTTTTGGTTACATGTTCATTTGTATTGTTTTAGGTTATGGTTTTATTGTGGTGAGAAAAGAATTGAGAGGAATGATTGAGGAGTGAGAGGGGGGGGGGACATAATGATGAGGGTAAGCATGCTTGGAGAGAAAGAGAGAGAGAGGGATTAGGTAAGAGAGAGGGGGCTGCTATATTCTCTTTCCCCCACCATTTTTCACCTCCTTCTTCATCTTCCTCAAGCTCACCTCCCTCCACCTTCTACCCCAATTATCATCTCCAAACCTTCCTCAAAACCCTATACCCCTTTCACAAAAAATGATCACCTCTTTATCCTCTACACCATGGACCAAGCAAAGTAGGATTTTGATAACATTGGGAAGCTAGGGTTCTCTTGAGTTTCATCTATGAGGTATAATCCCTTCCATTTAGTTAGTTTTGAGTTTTCTTGTATTTTAGATAGTTTAGAAGTTGAATTGGTTTGGTGGTTGTGAAGATAGAAATCCCTAGAGAGGGTTTAGGTTTAAAAGTGGATTTGGTGAATTCTTGTGGCTGTTACAAGATCTGGAATTTAGTATAGAAACCAAAATACGGATTTAGGATTTTAGCCGTATTGGTTTTGTGAGGAATTATGAGCCTACAGTGAATCTGGAGCAACCCGGGGACTTTCTGAGTTTAGCAAATAACTCTAGAGACCTAATTAAGACCATAGGAGACTACCATGACCAGACGAACCCAAACGGAGACCATGGGGCCGAGGAGGCCAGAATTTGGAGGTTTCTGGCCGACCACTTGGTGGATTCTGCTGCCTAGGTTGCTTCTATAGGTCATATACCCTTTATACATCATCCCAGTATTGTTTGTTCATCCTAATTTCAACTGAGTCAAAATCTAGGAGCACTTCGGTGTAGTTTTTAGTTATGTTTTCCGTATTTTTGAATGCTAAGTTTTGCTATTTGGTAGTTGGATGTTTGTACATCAACATCAAGGGTTGTTTGATTATTTTGCACGCGTAGGCCATAGGTTCTAACCTATAGGCGATCCGTGTGCCTTTTTGGTTTTTCCGGACTCGATTTTAATAGCATTTGCGATTATGTTGATATTGTAGGTACCTTCACGTAGATCCTGAGGCGAGGGAGCGTGGCGTCATCGACTTCGGCAAGTAAGGATCTGGTGAGTAGATCTATATCTACGGGGGAAGTCGGGTAGATGGCGTATAGCACTCCCGCAAGTTCTTGATGGAAACTGATTCTTAGAATTTAGTTAAGGAAACCTAGATTAGGAAACTAGGGATATGGTTTAAAAGATAGTTAGAAATGATATTAGTGATTGAATATATATTTTGAGGTATAAGAAGGATTTAGGGATATGAAAAGTGAATGTGAACTACGACTTATAGACATGTAGTTGCACTAGAATAGGTATGAGTTTTAGAGTAGTGTGATATTTGATGTTTAAAGTAGATGTATATATAAAATGACTTGTTGTAAGATGACTTAATGAGATATCGATGTGATGAAAGAGATATACGATGTGATATGATGATTTGATTGATATGTCGGTATACGGATGCGAGTGGATTGTGGTGATTGATACCTTTGCCGGTCCCCTGATATAATATTGCTATGGATGTGACTTGGGACATAGGTATATGGATATATATATGGGTATTTATGTTGTGAATCACGAATGATAGGCCGTACGAGACGTTAGGTCCGTACCCCTCATTGTCATATAGGAGGATAGGATCCTCGATGGTTTATTGCCGCCGTACGATAATTTTCCGTACGTGATTGTAACGTTTGAGAAATCGTTTTGCGAATTTTTCCGTTTCAGGGCAAAATTGTCGGTATTTTCCGTTTTAACCCGATTTCGATCAAACGTCCGTAGAAACTTTCCGGCACCTATTTTAGCAAAAATAAAGCTTGTGCGCGAACTTTGGGGGTATTTGGAAGGTTTTTGTTCAGATAGAATTTTTCCCAAATAAAATATTATTTTAGCCGGTAAAATATGCACGTAAATCGGGAAATTTCTTCTAAATGAAAATTCTTGAAAATCATCACTACAATTATTTTAGAACCTTCTTTTTAAATATCTAGATATTTTTTTTAATGCAAAAGGTTTTGAATTAAAAAAGAAAAGAAAATGAAAGAAAGGTGGCATTTTGTATTTAATGTGCATTAATTGAATTTTTCTAGATCTTTCTTCAATTTTTTTCACAACCCCCCCCCCGTCTCACCTCCTTGGCCGGCCCCTCCCTCATTCCTTGCTGCCCTCATTTTTCCAACTCCATTTTCATCTCATTTTACTTGAAAAATTCATGAAAAATCCAAATAAAATAACAAAAATTCAAATACAATCATTTTCCTTCATTTCCTTAACCCTAAACCATGCTTTGTTCTTCCTGAAGTCTTGATTTTTGGAGGCTAATCTTGGTTTTCTTGTTGCAAGTTTTTGAATCATTTGAGATATAAAATCCTAACCCTAATCCTTAATTGTTAAGTTTAAATCTTTATGCTAGCTTAATTAGATGTTAATTTAAGTTTTTAATTTCATTTTTAATTCATTATTCATAATTTTTTTAAGAGATTCAAGTTAAGGTTAAAACTTGATTTAAGTGTTCAATGTTTAATTGAAGTGTTAAATTGTGATTAGGAAAAGCTTAACCTAGTAGAAAATACTAATTATTGTTAATGAATATTTTGTTTAATTAAGGATTTTTGCTTACTAGGTTTTTGCTAAAACTTAATTAGCAAGTGTTAAAAATATAGAAATGGTTTAGATAGATTAGTTAAGCTATTTTAAGGTGTTTGTAATCGCTAGATATGCGTTAGCTTGAAACTAGTGTGAAATATTGCGGTAGGTTGTTTACTAGGTTTCGGGGTTTTTCCGACGTGGATTCTGTTTGTCGTTGCGAGGTTATATCTATTATATTCCTCCCATTTTAATTTGTTGTGTTGCGCGATCGGGACGATCGGAGTCTAGACTTGGTGTTTCGTAGTTTAGCGACCCCAGTTAGGGTTTTTGACCGATGTCGTGCGCGTTAGATGCGCTAAGTGCGCAGTGTAATTTTCTCGCCGTTTTCTTTGCGTTTCGTTGTCTTTTCGTCGATATAGGATATTTAGCTTATGTGATGTGTTTATGAAATTTTAGGTTCGAAGGCGGGGAGTTCAGACGCTACGACAAAGGGAAAACAGGTGGTAGGCTTCACTTAGCCAGGAGCGTTGGTGAGTAGATTTAACATCTACAGGGGAATCGCCTGCATTGCGTTATGCGTCTGGGCTAGAAATGACTTGACTGGTCGCATATTCTATTTCATATTTAGAATTTGCGACTACACTTTATTGCTTAGATATTTTTGTGCTTGGACTAGTACCTTTAGGACACTACCGATATTATTGACGATTTATGTTGCACGAGCACTGATTGTATGCCACACATACCGTCAATAATTGCCATGTCACGCACAACCCACTTATAGATATGATATTGTTTGGTTAGGGACATTGAGACATTGATTCATATTTCTTTACGCATATGACATATAGCATACCTGTATACCCACATGCTTACACATATGCCTTGACATGCTTACATGCTAGTTACCTGTATACCTATAGGGTATTGTACCATTACTGATAGGTACATACACACATAATGACATAGCTACATGTATACCTTGCATACATACTTCACTTATACCCGGAGGGTATATTACATCATTACTGATAGGTAGATACATATACCTTGCTATACCTTCATGTTTACACACATATCTGGTTATAGCTACATATTTATCTTTACTTGATGTTATTTAGAATTGGAGAAATTAGGAACCGCATATATTTATATTTAACTTGTTGCAGTTAAATTGCGGCTTTTCCTTTATATGCTTACATTACAGTTTTCTGTTGCATATATTATATTCATGGATTTTCGCATTAAGATATGGATTTTTCATGATATTTTCTGGATTTGGGGACCGTGGTAGTTCATGAAATTATACATTATTTGAAAAACCCGGTTTCCCTTGATGATATGATATTACAGCATCCACCATGAGATTTTTCGGTTCTGATTATATACCCGATTCGAGGAGCGGGAGGCACCGTCTGCGGGTACATGGTGGGGCCCGGGAGGTACCCCGGGGCAAGAATCGTGGAGTAGACGATGAGTTAGTGGGGGAACCATACCATCCGGTGACATTACCAATGACTCGGCGGATATCTTGGGGATACCGACGGGAGTCATATACGTATGGATACGTGGAAAAGACGAGAGTTAGAGCTAGGCACTCGGGCTTTCCGGATAGCGTGTGATACATACCTATCAGGGTGCCAGTCATGGTGACAACACCTGATAGATCAGTATTTATGTGTCGATGCTTGGCACAGGTTTTTATGATATTTCTTTTACTCCTATATATATATATTAGTGGAGTGGGACGCTAATATATATGTATACATCATCATATTCATTCATGCAATTATACATAGGATGTAAGAGATTCACTTGATATTGGATTTAGGACATTTGAGATTACTTGATATTGTACATAAAGGATATATGAGACTTACTTGATTTTGTACATTCAGGATATATGAGATTTACTTGATGTTGTACATTCAGGATTTGTGAGACTTACATGATATGCGAGCCAATTTGGGGGCTGATTTGAGGAATTGGGATTTGGATTGTCTTGATGGATTGTAATCCTACCACGATGTCAGGATTCCGTGGAAATGACATGTTTCATTCCATACTCCACATTTATTATTTATGCACTGTTTCATGTATTAGTTGTACCTGATAGAGTACCTTTCATGACTGTTACATTTACATACCTTTATTTATATGCATTTCTTCATGTGTTAGTTGTACCTGCTAGTGTACCTTTCATGACTGTTGCATATATACATTGTCATATCTTTACTTCATGTATTAGTAGTACCTGATTTAGTACCTTACATGATTGTTGCATACAGATTGTCATATTATTGCTTCATGTATTAGTTGTACCTGCTAGTGTAACTTTCATGATTATCGCATTCATATGACCTTTTACTGCTTTTAGCTTACATATGTTAGATTCACGCTGTACGTGCATACTTGCGATTACCTGCATATGTTATTTACTATTCACGAGTTGGCAACTCACCCCCGTTGTGCCACAGGATTTTGCAGGTTGTTTCCTCAGAGTAGTCGAGGCAGGCTATTCATCTATCTTATCATCTTTTGCTGCAGATACCGCATCAGCTCACATTGTGCAGTTTGCTTAGGTGGGTTTTGTGGTTATTCGTTGTTTTATTGTATATTCGTTGTATCCATGTACTCTCCATCTACCATTATCTTGTATGACTTAGAGACTTGATGTAAGGACGATACTTGTATATTTTGGGGACTTGGATGTCTTTTATGCAGTTTTACTTATATCGTCTTTTATTTCTTCGCTACGGTGTCGTATATCTGTTGTGGTGGTTGTTTTCCGCCGTTGGGCATGGATTTGCTCCCATTGGGGTTGCTTTACTTTATATTTATATTGTACCCATTTTTTGGGGTTGGTTTTTACAAAGGAGGTGCTGCCGAAATTTTCAAGAAAGTAAATTGGACTTAAAGAATTTTTACTTGAGATTTTCAAAAGATTAAACAATGTTTCTTATCTTTTCTTCTCTTTTAATGGTTTAGATTTCTGGGTTTTGTCTTTCTTTTACTGCGTTACGCCTGTAGACGTTGCGTAGTATTAAGGCCGTCACGTGCCAATTTCGGGTCGTGACAAAGTTGGTATCAGAGCACTAGGTTTTACCTTTCGGAGTGTAGGATGACCTTGGTATGATGGAGTAGGTAACTTAAGCAGAGTAACGTAGTGTGTGTATGTCCGCGGCATACTCATGATGCGGTACTCCGCCTAAAGTGACCTAAGTACAAATTGCTTGAAATTCCTTCTTTGATGACATATCCTTGAGATTCGATTTCCGTATTCATTTCGAATCCTATCTCTATTTTTAGCCTTTGCCGCCGACGACTATGGGGACTCAGAGTGATGCAGCGAGGACCGAGGTCAGAGTTGACTCGGGTGGGTCAAGGACTGACCAGAATGGCGCGCTCGTTGCACAGGAGCAGACGGGGCCGCCTTCGACAGATAGTATCGCTAGGCTTGTGGCAGAGATGCAGGACTTGCGCCAGACGATGAGTTCTTTGGTTGAGGTCGTTCGAACGCAGCGACAGGAGGTTGTCACCCCTGTTACCCAGTTGTTCCTTGCAATCAGCATGCAGCATTCCGTCACTTACATAGCACTAGTAGATGCGGCCCTAGTTGACGAAGCATGCCTTCCAGAAACTTTGGGATTTCCGGAACAGTGGAGGACTAGTATCGTGTACCAGCCCAGAGACAGAAGCCTAGTCGTCGAGACAGCTTTCGTGACCGTCGCGGGAGTAGCAGAGGTTTAGGACGAGTAAAGTCGTGTTAGCTGGATCAGCCGTTTGTGGTGTTAATTTCTGTCAGCGATTCTTTTGTTGCGCAACACGTATTTCAGTCGTGTGCCAATCGGTTTGGAGATTCATCCGTCGTTGTGATCCTTCTAGAGATGTTGGATTTGACGTCCTCCTAGGCAAGGACTGGTTACCTACGTGTTAGGCGTCTGTGGACTGCCGCGAGAAAACAATCAGGTTTTGTTTTCCCGGCGAGTCAGTTCTTGTTGTGCGGGAGGACTGTAGTGCCGCCTCTTACAGCTTGAATTTAGCCTTTTCCTTTAGTCGGCTTTTGAGGAGAGGATGTCGAGATTCTTGAAGTTCATTCGTAATACCGGAGCCACAGTGGGTTTGTTGTACCGAGTTCCTTCGTGTGAGAGTTTTCCGACGTTGTTCCAGATAAGCCGGCGAAACTTATGGAGCTTAAGGATCAGCTGCAGAGTTGTTTGTTGGGGGGCTTGTGTGTCTGAGTGTTTCGCATTGGGGAGCTCCTATTTCTATTCGTCAAGGAGAAAGACGGCAGTTTAAGGTTTTGTATTGATTGATCGTCAATTCAACCGGCTTACGGTGCGGATAGGTATCCGTTACCTCGCATTGACGATTTCTTCGATCAGCTCCAGAGTGCGAGACATTTTTCTAGTTTGTTCGGGATCAGGTCATCATTGTTGCGGGTTCGGAGTGATGACATTCCGAAGACTGCCTTGTGCATGCTACGGGCTTTGTGTGTTTTGGTGGTGTCATTGGACTCACCAATTCCCTAGCAGCATTCGTAGAGGTGATGAACCAGATTTCTTCAGGCCGTTCCTCGATCAGTTATTGTTGTGTTATTGACGACATTCTGGTCTATTCAATGTGTCGTGAGGGACAGGAGCAGCACTTGAGGATTTGCTTTGCAGACATTGGGAGAGCCCCAGCTGTTTGCTAAATTCTCAGAGTGTTCCTTCATGTTTGTTTGCGTTGACTCCTAGGTCTTGTAGTTACGGGAGACGGTTTTCATATGGTTCCGAGGAAGATCAAGGCTATACAGTTTTGGCCCAGACTTGGGTACGGACGGAGGTCCGCAGATTTTTGGGCTTAGTAGGTTTTTACCGCCATTTCGTGCAGGATTGCTAGTGTAGTGCTGCACCGTTGACTGAACTGACCGGAAGGGAGGTTTCTTTTCTTTGGACTGAGGCATGCGTGTGGAGTTTTTCTGCAGTTGAAGACTGGGTTAACAACTGCATCAGTTCTTTCTTTGCTTTCTGGTTCGGGCGACTTTGTTGTTTAACTGTAATGTTTCGCGAGTAGAGATCGATTGTGTACTGAGGTGACACTATAGAGTTATCGCTTTTGCTTTCTTACATCTGGAGGAAGTACGAGCAGGAGGGACTACTACCTACCGGTGATACTATTTAGGCTCGACGGATATTCGGTGGATACCGACCGGAGTCGAGAGATGATATGGGCCGATCCGGACTGACGGAGCCTGAGGGCCGATCCGGACTGACGGAGCCCGAGATATGAGGATTTACATGTCGATGCTGGACACGGGTTTCATGATGTTTCGAGTGTCGATGCTAGGCACTCATGTTCCATGATTTTGATGTGTCGAGAGGGACACACGTTGATTTATATCCTCATACTTTCATGGATCTTCTTTTATGATATTTACATTCATGATGTTGTTGTGTCATTGGTTGACACGTGGACGGGATCCATATGCATACATACACTGATGATATGGTTGGACGAGACCCACATGCATACAGATATTGATCACATGGTTGGATGATATCTTCATACATAGATGTTGATTACATTGTTGGCACATATATAGATACGGTCACCCTAAATATCATAGTTTTTCCTTCATGATATAGTTGACCTAAGAGTCGTTGTTTATTCGATTTCTACTTGTAGATGTTTTTCTACTCACGAGTTGGCAACTCACCCCCGTTGTGCCACAGTTCTTGCAGGTTGACCGCATGGATCAGTAGTGCTATCGCTGGCACACAGTTGCATTCGGGTGTTTTTCTTTGGTAGGTGGGACATTTGTATCGTGCCCCCTCTTGTATTTATATTTCATATTGTATCTACTCAACTCTATCAAATCAAAAATTGTAATTGTTTAAGTAATGAGACTTAGTGAGACTTGTGGTTGCGAGACTTAGAGCGAGGGGTTTTCCTCTACTTTTGGTTTGATGTCTTGCTTATTTCTTTATCTTTTGTGGTGAACTTCGCCGTTGGGCGTCGTATACTTATATTTACTGCTTTGCGTGGTTGTGATCCGCCGGTTGGCGAAGAGCTAACTCCCGCTTAGGGATGCCTTTATATTATCATGTATTGTGGTTTTGGATCAAAATATACAAAGGAGGTACTGCCCAATTTTTTTTTAAAGGACTAAACATGTTTTCAAACTAATAAATTCCACTTGCATTTTTCTCATGTTCCTTCTTCTCTATGCATTTAAGAAAACTTGATTTTCATTATACCTTTATTTCAAAACTTTACCTCCTTGATTTTTGTTTAAAAGTTTTAGATTCCTTGGTTTCAGCTTGCTTGAATTACGTTACGCCTTTAGACGTTACGTGATTTTAGTGTTAGTCACGAGCTAATATTTTGGGTCGTGACAAAGTTGGTATCAGAGCGCTAGGTTTAACCTTGGTTCGAGTCTATATTTGACTATGCGGAGTCTAGGGCGTATATATATTTCGGAACCTCGGCTTGACCTTACGGAACTTAGACTTGAACGGGAGGGTATTAGACCCGAACATTTGTTTCATAGGTTGACCCTGATTGATGGAGTAGGTAGCTTGAGTAGAGTAACGTACCGTACGTATGTTCCGCGGCATATTTACGTACGATACTCCACTTAAGAAACCTTAGGATGTGCATATTTTGAGATCCTTGATTCTGTTCGTTCCATGATCATACTTCATTGATGCTGTTTCTTCTTATGATCATGTATCCATTCTGGATCTGTCGCTTCCTTTCATGCCCTTGATCTATTTTCATCGATACACGCTTGTGGTTCCTGTCACCATGGTTTGAGCGCAGATTGAGCTGCTGCTAGTGTTGCGTTCAGAGCGAGCTCGTCATGGGCGAAGACTGACCATTGTGTTTTCCGGTGACACGAGAACGTCTCGATGTAGTGTTTGAGTTGTGACCTCTTGTTGAGGTGAGTGTTTGGTTTTACACCGGATGATCGGGCCATTGACAGAGGCTGCCAGTTGTGAGAGGGCTGTTGATGTACATCATACCTCAGAGATTGTGATGTCGTCTACCGTGCAGACAGATGACCCAGCTGTAGCTGAGATTGATGAGATGTCGCCTCCAGACTTTACGAGCTGAGATCGCTGGAGCTTCCAGGAAGAGATGCGACAGGTGATAGCTAGTCTATTCCGAGTTGAGAGACAAAGATGATTCGTCAGATTGATGCGCCGACGCAGGCCTAGTTAAGTTGAAAATTTCTAGTGTGGAGAGTTTTACTCAGGTATAGAGATGACCGATCCAGAGATGACCGTGATGCACCGTCTTTCCTGGAAGATAGAGGCATTCTTTAGCATGCGGACGAAGGGTATTCGCGTGTGGTCTAGGCAGAGTTAAAAAGTTCGTACGAATGTCAGGAACCCATTTTTCCAAGTTTAAAGTATTCGAAGGAACATGCAAGTAATTCTGTGGACCCTCTAGAAGAATGAAACCCTAACTCGACATGATGATCATGGAACCGCTTCTGAACCTTAGGGTTTGCAGCAGTTCAGCGGTGCCATCAGTGAGGCTTGGGTTTGCCCTTCTACGGTTGGTCTATAGGTACTGTGGCATGTACTGGATATTATTAGACTGTGCTCAGGTGTTGAGCTTTCGGGAAATTTTGGGACTTTGATGACTCGATCGAAAAATTCAGCGTCGTCCGGATATCATGTGATAAGAGATCAGCAAGCTGACCAGCTTCAGATAGAGGACCTCACTCATATGCATTGTGAGTTGACAGAGAGCGGACGAGTATTGAGTATTCCTCTGATGGTATGGACGAGTTCCCGAGGACGTGTTTGGCTAGAGATCTTCTACAGAGTGATGAGGATACCGAGTTCATGATTTCGAGTCCATGTCTGAGAACATTTGCAGTACGCAGATAGCGTGACGTGACGTTGAAGTGGATGATGATACAGACGAGTAGGACTAGAGTTCGTGCGAGATGCTGACGAGCTGTTGTTACATCCCGTTGAGATTAGAGATCTGATGTGTATACAGAGGCGTTGGGATATGACCAGTTCCCGAGGGAATGCTGTGCTAAGAACGCAGATGTCCGGAAAATGAGAAAAGATTATGCAAGAGTACCAGCCTCCGTACAATTCGGCATAGGCAAGATCGGAAGAGACCCTGAGTAGGTACCTTCCAGGACACTGCTGCGATGAGATTTGCACCGAGGACCAGTTGTGTCACGAGTATTCAGAGGGCCAGAGGCCGACGCCAGTGACGTGCTGCTTTACTAGTGGTCGTGATAATTGGCCGGGAGATGACCAGAGAAGTGCCAGAGCAGAATCATTCCCGTTAGTACACCTGACCGGGCCAACGAGCCGATGGATTGCGAGATTGGAAATCCACAGAGAAAATGAGGACCCAGAGACAGAAGACGCCAGACCGTGAGCAGGAGGCAAGCGGGTATTCTTGCTCTACCAGATTTGGGCACACCGACATTTTCGACATTGTAGGAGGTGTACCTCAATGTCATTTGTTGCGATTTGCGTTTATGATTCGAGTATCACGCTTATATCGCTTGGATTTGAGTATTGATGATGAGTTTCATGGTATTGATTTCGTGCACCATGGCTGCACCTACTGGGTATTTACATTTTTGTGCATAGTTATTGCACTTGATATATATTTTTTACACCGTTGTGTTGATTTGCGATTTGTGCGGATCGGATGCACTTGATTTCGATTTTCATTCGTGCATATTGGATGCACTTGGTTTAGATTTTATTCGTGCATGTAGGATGCACTTGATTTCGATTTTCATTCATGCATGACGGATACACTTGATTTGGATTTTCGCGCATGTTGGGCGCATGATATGAGATGTGATTTTGTGCACACCGGATGCACTCGATTGGGATTTTCATTTGTGCATGTTAGTTGCACCGGATTGAGATTTTCGTGCACTGTAGATGCACTAGATGTTATTGTCGTGCACACCCGTTGCACTGGACAGATGCTTTCGTGCACATCCGTTGCACTTTGTTTTGGCTGTTGTGCATGTTGTGGCACTTGTATTTGGATTTGATTTCCGTGAGCACCAGACGCACGTGATTATTGGATATGCCTTTTGAGGCTGATTTTGCTTTGAGGCACTTGTTCTCATGACGGGTACTATCTTTTGTAGTAGCCGAACAGGACTGATCTGAGGACAGTACCTGAGTACTTTGCATGCATTAAAAGTTTAACAAGAGGTTTTCAAAAATGAGCTATAGTCTCGCTATTTCCTACGTGTCCGTGAGCGACATGAACGTTAAAAAGGAAAACATATATTTATTACTTTACAATGAGCGTCCGTCATTGTGCCATGAGTTACGCATCACACGGCGATTCAGAAAAGATTTTGCATGTATTTTATTCAGTTTTTGTAGAATTTTCAAGGATGCGTACTATATACATACTATGGTATTTGACTTGTGTATATTGGATTTCAGCATTGGATTTCGAGATCTGTATCACCATTGTAACTCCGATGATATGCGTACAAATTTGATGTTTTGCGTGACGCTTGACAGAGTTCGATTTTGAGTTTTGTACTCGTTTTCCGGCGTATGCGATGCGTTGTAGTATTTCCGTATCTTCCGTGATTTCGGAGCCGCATTGATTTGAGCTGATTATTGAAATGTTTTAGAAATTGGGGGTTTAAATTTAAATTCGGGAACCGAATTTATTTAAGGGGGGAAGATTGTAACATTACAGAAAATATAAAATACTATTTTTGGAATTTAATATTAAAATAATATATTTCCCGAAAACTACCCGATTTGCGAAATTGGGGTTTTCGAAAAAGGGTATAAATATATATACCAATAAATGGAAATTAAAATGATTTATTCATTTAAAAATATATTTAAAGGATTTGGCATTTTTAAAATTTATTGTAGTTTGGATAAAAAAAATCCGATTAGTGCATTATTAATCGCGATTAAGCCAAATCCGTGTTTCTACAGTTTTCATGGTTAGTGCACCATGACATGTTTCATTTGGTTACATGTTCATTTGTGTTGTTTTATGTTATGGTTTTATTGCTGTGAGAAAAGAATTGAGAGGAATGATTGAGGAGAGAGAGAGGGGGACATAATGATGAGGGTAAGCATGCTGGGAGAGAGAAAGAGAGAGATTAGGTAAGAGAGAGAGGGGGATGCCTCTATTCTCTTTCCCCCACCATTTTTCACCTCCTTCTTCATCTTCCTCAAGCTCACCTCCCTCCACCTTCAACACCAATTATCATCTTCAAACCTTCCTCAAAACCCTATACCCCTTTCACAAAAAATGATCACCTCTTCATCCTCTACACTATGCACTAAGCAAAGTGGGATTTTGATAACATTGGGAAGCTAGGGTTCTCTTGAGTTTCATCTATGAGGTATAATCCCTTCCATTTAGTTAGTTTTGAGTTTTCTTGTATTTTAGATAGTTTAGAAGTTGAATTGGTTTGGTGGTTGTGAAGATAGAAATCCCTAGAGAGGGTTTAGGTTTAAAAGTGGATTTGGTGAACTTTTGTAGCTGTTACAAGATCTGGAATTTAGTATAGAAACCAAAATACGCATTTAGGATTTTAGTCGTATCGGTTTTGTGAGGAATTGTGAGCCAACAGTGAATCTAGAGCAACCCGGGGACTTTCTGAGTTTAGCAAACAACTCTAGAGACCTAATTAAGACCATAGGATACCACCATGACCAAACGAGCCCAAACGGAGACCATGGGGCCGAGGATGCTGGAATTTGGAGGGTTCTAGCCGGCCACTTGGTGGATTCTGCTGCCTAGGTTGCTTCTGTAGGTCATATACCCTATATACATCATCCCAGTATTGTTTGTTCATCCTAATTTCACCTGAGTAAAAATCTGGGAGCACTTTAGTGTGGTTTTTGGTTATGTTTTCCGTATTTTGAATGCTAAGTTTTGCTATTTGGATTTGTATTTGGTTGTTGGATATTTGTACATCAACATCAAGGGTTGTTTGATTGTTTTGCACGCGTAGGCCATATGTTCTAACCTATAGGAGATCCGTGTGCCGTTTTGGTTTTTTCTGACTCGATTTTAATAGCATTTGCGATTGTGTTGATATTGTAGCTACCTTCGCGTGGATCCCGAGGCGACGGAGCATGGCGTCATCGATTTCGGCAAGTAAGGATCAGGTGAGTAGATCTATATCTATGAGGGATGTCGGGTGGATGGCGTTGTAACACGTTAGAATGTGATTAGTGACTAATTATACTTTAATGTGGTGTTTTTAGTTAATAGTTTACCAAAACGGGTTTCAAATATTTTATCAAAATTAATGAATATTTTATTAGAATTTAATTGGGCTTGCACACACATGTGCATGTAAACTAGGGCTAAGTTTTGGGTTAAGCCATATTTTGGTAGACATGGTAAACTAAATCATTTCATTAGGTTAATATGAAGTAATTAGGTGTATTAGTTTTCTTTTTTTAAAAATATAATTAGCTTGTGTGAGGGCTTGACTTGAGTTGGAGAGAGAGAGAGAGAGCATGATGGGCTTGAGCCATGCTTGGTAATCAATGAGGAGAGAGAAAGGGGGGTTGAATCTCATATCTCTCATTTCTTTTTTTTCAAACACTCAAACACTCACACATCATCACATCTCTCCCTCTCATTCTTTCCCAACACACACACACAGTAGCAGCAGCACACACAGCAGCAACAGCAACACACACAGCAGCAGCAGCAAGCAACAGCAAGAGCAAGTAGCAGCTCACACTTCTTCTTCTTCTTCTTCTTCTTCTTCTTCTTCTTCTTCTTTTCCTCCTCCTCTTCTTCTTCTTCTTGCATCCAAGCTAAATTCTTCACCAAAGTCCATTTTCTTCACAAAATCCCTTGCAAACACTTCCTTGTGGCAAAGTCATCAAGTTGAACCACCACTAACTCACTTTGAGGTATAAAACTCACCCCAACTTCCTTGTTGCTAAACTTATAGTTATTTAGCTTTAGTTAGTGTTTAATTTGGATTTTTAGTGCTAGTTGTGGATTAAGTGGGGTTTAAGCTAAGTTGGGATTATTATGGCTTAATTAACTTAATTTGGTGTTATTTGTGCTGTGTAAACCTAGTTGTATCACTGGATTTTTGCTAAAACACCTTAAAGTCTCAAATTAGAATTTTAAATACGGTTTTGAATCAAGCTTTAGGATACGAGAGAGCTGCTTTATCTGTGATCTTTTTCTTTCTTAGCAAACATATGCAAAATGGTGTACAGGGTAGCTAGAGTTTTGGGTTGAAATTCGAGCCCGTTCCACCCCCTAAAATCCGGCGACGTCCCTAGTTTTTCCGGCCTCGCCGGCCCCCCTGTGCTTTTGGGTGTGGGTGTTTTGCAGGGTGGTGTCTGTGTTGGTTTTCCAGTGTTTGGTTTTGTTTGCTTTCTGGGTTTTCTTCCAGATAAAAATCTGGGACCAATTACCCCTTTTAGTGTGTTTTGTGACTCGCGCGACACGTACGCTTCGAGTCTTAGTTTAGTGGGTTCTGTGCATCGCAGTGCATCACAGTACATCGGGGTAATTCTGGTCTTTGCACACACGCGTGTTAGTGTATCGATCTCACGCGTTTAGCTTCCGACACGAGTTTTTCTAATAATCTTGATATCGCGTTTTTAACAAGATTTTAGCCTTATGTGTGCTTGTGTGTTTCTAGGTTCGCAGGCGGGGACTTCGGACGCCGTGAAGAAGGGGAAGGAGGTGGTTGGGTAGACCTAGCATGAGATCATGGGTGAGTAGATGTAACATCTACGAGGGAAATCATTTGGATGGCGCATGACGTCCGGTAATTTAGATAACTTAAAAACTTCTAGTAGTACTAGTATTTATGAGTATAGTTCCTAGTTAATCATCTTGCTGCATTCGTGATCATATATATATATATATACATACATGTGTGAATTCATCTTATAGGACACTTTCACCATTACCATGGTTTTATGCAGCACGAGCACTATTCATGCGGACACACACGCTATGGTAATTGCTATGCCACGAACACTTAATTAGTTAAATCCAAATCTTATCATTTGCGCCATTATGTTTAATAACCTGCAATTGATATATTAAATTCTTTAATATGGATATATAGGATTGCTAGGTACATGCATACATCCTATTGCATCGCTGTTCATGCATAACTTCCCAATTTCCGCATTGCATTTCATATTACTGATATCATAGACATTCATGTATCATGATTCGCTCGTGGATTTCCGTATTTATGATATTTATGGATTTGGAGGAACTGCAAGGATCTGAAAACATATTACCATTTTAAAAATTGTAATTTTGCGGTTTTCTCATGATATGTTATATGTGTCGTCCACCATGATGTTTTCTCGGTTATGAGATGGATTTCGAGACCCGATTCGAGGTGCCGGATGAACCGTCTGCGGGTACATGGTGGGCCCGGTGAGGTACCCCGAGGCGAGAGTGATTTCATGGAGGATGATGAGCTTGGCAGGGGACACTACCTACCGGTGATATTATTGGGACTCGTCGGTTATCCGGAGGATACCGACCGAATTCATGAGATGGATACAGGCTGATCTGTTCTGCCAGAGCCCGCGGGCCGATCCCGCAGATGATACGGATGCCTGAGATATGAGGATTTGAGATATTGATATATTGATTTCATTGATAAAACTACAATCAAAATTTCAGAAATTTATTTAAGATAAAACACAATTTTCATGTTATTTATTTCCATATCTTGCATTTTTATTACATTCAAGCTGCATGCATTTTATCGTATCGCATCATATTAGTATATATAGGTTGTGGCATCATTGTGTACATGCTTACTGTTGGATATAGTGCCCTCAAAGTCAATTATTGGATCGCAGGTACGTGATTGCAATGATTGAGGGAGGACCTATACCGATATGACAGTCTTGCTCGAGATGATAGTATGCTATCTGGTTTGTCTTTATCATCGTATATATGCTTTAGTTCACTATTGTATGATGATAGAGCCCATAGGATTCTTGCTTGACTGCCAGCAGTATGATGGCGATTATATACGTGGGAGCTGGGGTCTATAAGCATATCCTTAAAGTGTCCCTAGTCATGGGAGTTTCGAGACAGGGCATCGATACTCCAGAGTAGACTAGTGTATACAGTCGAGACCCCGACGAGGGGCGGTGGCCGGTCTCACAAGCCACTGGTGTCAGTTGGATCACCTAAGATGTATAAAGGTGCTCTTTGGGTTATGAGTACACCGGACAGGACTCGCCGGGAACATGCTAGCTGGTATTATACATATCGTCAGATAGCAGTTCTCTGGTGACATGTGTATAGGTTAGTTTGTCGACCTGAGATCGTCATTTGTCTCGTGTGAGTTCCCACTGTGCTTTGATTACTACCCTACCACGCACAAAGGAGACATGCAAACAGGTTTTAGTTGGGTACAGTCCCGAGCCACATGGAGGCAGTGAGCGGATCGTCGGGGATTCGTCTCTCCCGGTATTGGGGGTTGATGTCGCACAGTGCACGGGTGGCCATCAGTAGAAATTCTCGGCCGGGGTAGTGAAGAATTACTGATTTGGATCAGTAGTTTATCAAGACGATGATGGGCTTCATACCGACACGAATTATCGCGTTATTAGGGGTCTGACTTTATCCACCCCCCTAGACTCGATATGAGATATTCTTAGACGAACGGACCGGACTGTACGGATATTGTCACTGTCAGGCTCAGTAAGGTTTCTGGATGAATTCTCTCGTCAGCTTCCCTTCCAATCAATACATAGGCAACCGTTACGTACAGCTTGTACCTCTGACGTGCTAGTGGTTATACCCAGTGCCAGTGTGTTGATGAGTCATTAGAGTCCCCCACAGACAGTTTCCCAAGTTCGGGAGAAACGTTGTAGAGGCTGTATGGTTTTATGGCAGGGTTCGGAAAATGTACGTGCGTTTAAGCACGTGTCATATTTCGGGCAGATAATACTGGTGGGCTTTGGTTTAAGCCGGATCCGAGTATTATACTGTGTAGATATAATATCTTTGTCTCAGTTGCATTTGTATTCGGTCATAATACAAATTCGGGTATGTTTATACTGTTACGGGGTTATCCTGAAATTCATTTCGGGATCACTTTTGGAAGTTGCCAGTTTCCTGTTTTCTATCACCCGTATTTAACATTCGGTTAAATGCGGATTTATGTTTTCGTCACTACGGTGAGTCATGAGGTTGAGTCGTGGTTCTAGAAGCTTCTAGATGGTGACTAGGATGATGAGGTGTTCTTGATTCATTGGTTGCATTAATTATTCATTTAATGATAGCATGACTGGGTTAGATGATTCATTAGTGCATTAATGATAATGCAAGGTGTCTAAATGACTCATTCTCATTCATTAATGTTGTGGTCGCCTCCTTTGTTCCTACACTCACCTCCCCCCTCATCAAAAGTGGCCGGCCCATTCTAGTGAGAGAGGATGGTTGTTCATTTGGGAAAAATATATAGTTATGGTCTATGGAAATTTCATAGTTCTTTTTATTCCATCAACGATTCCAAAAGGCAACTTCATTAACCGTTCATCCATAGCTTTGGATGTAACGAGAAAAAGTGTTCTACTCATTCTCTACATCAATCTTGGTTATCTCTTTTAGCAAACTTGATGATCGAGTTGCCTCGGTTCAGAGGCGGGAGCCCGTTTAAAGATCCGTCGACGAGGTGCCACCTGGACGAGAAGACTGGAGATTCAGGAGATCGGAGCAGCCGCAACAAAGTGTGGGATGATGGTTGAAGACCGAAGGACTCAGATCGTTCGGTATAACATTTCTACCCACTTTGTAGTTTGTTAGTTTAGCTTTAATGGCAGATCTGGGTTATAGTATACGATAGCGCCAGTTAAAAAGTTTTTGTTCCGCATTTGGCGTCTGTTTGACGGCTGGGACGCTACCGTGTACTTACAGTGGTATTAGAGCCTCGCCATTAAGCTTTACTAACTTGTGCTAACGCGTTTAAAATATCAATCGAACGGAATTTCGAAAACTGCAATTTTGTGGGTTAAAGTTTCTGTCGATTTTTAAAAGGGTCTAAAAATTATTTTGCATATACCAGAAAACAGAGCAAGCCTTTTTAAGCAAACAATGAAAATTTGGTCACGTGATCCCACAGTACCACTGCGGATCCGCGGTCAAAGCTAGGGTTTGACCGCGGAACCGCGGCCAGTATGTGGGAACAGCGCACCAAATTTTCCAGTGAGCTTTCCATGGTAAATTGTGGTTTTTGGTATATTTCTTTTGGACCCAGATTTTATTACTGTACACCAGATGTACGTGGGGCCCACTTCGGGAAGTTTTGTCGATCGAAATTTTAAACTTGTTAGTATGCAGTAATTACATTATATCTCCGACCGTGAATGTCATTCGAGCGGTAAATTGCGTCTAATTTCTATAGTTCTTTTAGACGGGTTTGCGAACGTGACTTTCGCGTTGATGTTCTGTATTGTGCTGTGTTGTTGCGGATATGTCGTGGTGGATAGCAGTGTGCAATGGTGGTGCTGTTTGGATTTATTTGTACATTTGATATTGCGGGACGAGCGTCCAACATGTGGACTGCCGTCACTGCCTGATTGTATAATATTCTTTTGGGGCATGACCGGGGTGAGGTCGATGTACCCGTTGTATATATTTTCTTTTCTGTACTAGGTTTATCCCGCGATGAAGTGCACGGATAGCCGGGTTCTGGAGGGCAACGGGTCCGTATCTCATGCCTTTGAGAGGTAAAGGGGCCTCAATCTACAATTGGCAGACTATTCGCCGCACTCGTATGGGGTACAGGTTGACCCAAGGAGGGGTGCTCAAGTTACCGGATTCCGTGAGGTGCTGGGTGGTCCATTCACTTTGTTGTAAGGGGTTGCCTCGCTTCAGATTTTGGCGGGTAGCTTGCCGCACCCGTAGGGGTCTAGGTTTCATTGCACATGCTATCAACACGACTAGGGGAATGTCGGGTTTCAGTAGCGGCTCTGTAAAACCCGGGGATCCAAGATTATCAGTATTGTTCTGTGATGCTTTTTACTTTTTCTTTAATGTTGCATATTATCACGCCTGGAGCGATTATTGTATATTGGTATATATATAATATTAGATGTTGTATATGTTTTACACCTGCGCTAGTCCAGTCCCCGCTCTGTCGTTAGTTAAGTAACCTAACGGGTGTTGACGGGACCCAGAGACGAATGCGGATGGCATATACGCACATTTTATTTTCGTTCTTTTCTGGTGTGATTGATTGATGGGACTGCGTTGATTCTGATCAATGCAAGGATAAAACAAACCTGTTTGGCAGTTGTTGGAACAGCTTTAAAAAGTGTTATTACAAAGACGTTTCCTTTTGTTATGCATAGTGATATTCAGTTGGAATATCCTGCACCTCATTCGACGAGGCAAGGGCCGATATCCCTTCACTGGGAATGACCCCTTGGGCAGAAGTTTGCGTCAGGGTAATAACTTTACTATAGTCGATTACAAGTTGCTTTGCATCGCGGAATTCAGTTGGAATATCCTGCACCTCATTCCACGAGGAAAGTGTAGGGTTCCTAGGCACTCCCAAGAGGTCTCACAAGGCATCAACCATGCCAATTTCAAATTTTACGGGTGCCGAGAAAACCTAATACGGATCGTTGATTAGAGTTTAGGTGAAATACGAAACTAGTTAACAACTTAACTAAAGGAGAGAGGCTACAACCTTTGTAGATCCATTTCTCCATTTCCTTAGCTCCACGTAGGCATCCTCTCGCTGTCCATCTCGAATCCCGGACTCAATCGTCGGCTTGATCGGAGAAATGGGCGGGCTAGGTCGTCGGCTTCGTGCCGAAGATGATCAACGTCGAGGCATCACAAGTTCAAGCTCCAACTTCACCAAGTTGTGAAACTTGTGAAGAAAACACCCTATACTACTTGGCAAGAGGTAGAGGATGAAGAAATAGGAGGTGGGTTCACTTTAGAATTGGATTTCTCACTCTTTTTCTCATGGTGCCATTGATGAAGGCAAGGTTTTCTTCATGAAGATGAAGAAGAAGAAGAAGATGGAATATGATAAGTCTTGTTAAAAGAATAATAAAAATCAATACTTATCATCTTCCAACCTTGGTTAAGTGTAGAGAATAGACCATGGTCAAGTGAGAATGGTTAGGGTTAAGCATGAAGACAAAATGGTCACTTTAGTCAAAGCTTCATGAAGCTTCATCAAGCTTCATGAAAGAAAGAAACCATTTTGTTTTCTTTTATTTATTTATCAAGAAAGAATAGATAAATAAATAAGTAAATAAATCAAAACCCTAACTATTATCATAACCATGGTTTAAGTCTTAACACAAAACCAATTTACATGCATCATCAAACATGACACATTGTAGTGCACAAAAGTATATCACATATACAACTTGTGAACTACAAGTGAGAAAATCCTTTTAAAGTGAACCAATACTAGTTAATGCAAAGTAATATATCAAATATATAATTATATATTAAATCATTAAATCAACACTTGATTCAATGATCCGGTCATGTCGCACATAACCGACTAGTATCCAATGTATCGATTTATCGAATCAATGATTCGATAACTAGGTCATATCGTATACAACCAATCGAAACATTCATCGCGAGAATGAAATGCGGTATCACATACACGCATTATTCTCGGTCCCGCACATATCTCATATGCGCTCCTATTTCGTTTCGCTTGTGCCAGGAAACCTCTGTGTAGGACTCTAAAGACTCGTCAATACGCCGGTAGCAGATGATGATCATATCAAGCACCCACAAGCCGCAAGCGGTCTGCTAAACGTAACGGCCACCCGGGTATTGAGCGATCAGAAGATCGACGAGCTAGCCCGCTCACACTCCTGTGAATCCAACCAGTAACACTTACCGTACAGTCCGGTCTGTTCGTCTGATATGTCGCATATCAAGTCTAGGGGTGGTAAACGTCAGACCCCAATAACCGATAAGTCGTGCCGATGTGAGGCTCATAACGGGTCGAGAAACTACTGGTAACACTTACCTGCAAATCTCTGATCAGCCCTGGCCAGGGACTTCCCTGTTACGGCCAATCAAGCACAGCGCAACATCAACCCCCAATACCGGGAAAGACGAAACCCCTCCTATCGCTCATTGCCTCCATGTGACTCGGGACTGTACCCAAAGACCACCGTTTTGCACGCCCTCATGGACGTGGTAAGGTGGAGATCAAAGCACAGTGGGAATCACACAAGGCTCTATGACGATCTCGGGTCTACAGACTAACCTGTACAAGTGTCACCTGAGAACTGCCATCTGACGTGAGGTATAATACCATCTGGGAGTTCTCGGCGAGTCCGTCCAGTGTACCCAGTCTCCACTGAGCACCCGTATACGATCTCTGATGTCAAACACCAATGGATATGGGATCATCCATCGCCCATCTCATGGGTCGAGAAGCGTATACGCTAGTCTACTCTGGTATATCGATGCCCCGTCTCGATACACCCACGACTAGGGACCTTGAAGGATGTACCTATGGACTACCATGCCCCCACTAGTATGACCTTTATCGTAGTCCCGGTAGTCAAGTACACATCCTAAGGGCTTTACCAACATGTAACTATAAGACAGTTTAAAGAGACAAGTGTACATGTTAAGATAAAGAGCAACCAGATAGCATACTATCATATCGAGCAAGAAAGTCATCTCTATATATGTCCAAGCATCCAATATAATATACATCATCTGTACAATACTGGCCTCTAGGGCATACATACAACTAACAATCTCCCACTTGCACTAGGGCCAGCTGCTGTAGTATCGCATACCGAGCATCCCGAAGAGTCTCTCAATCTGTATCTGGGGAATGGCCTTCGTTCCGCCGTGTTGTTCTTCGTGTCAACCCTCCTGACCAAGATCTCCCGGCGATCAACTATCTCCCGGATCAGGTGATACCGCCTCAGAATATGCCTGGACCGCTGATGGGACCTAGGTTCCTTGGCCAAAGTCACTGCTCCATTGTTATCGCAATACAAAGGTATTGGATGCTCAATGGATGGAACCACTCCAAGTTCAGTAATGAACTTCTTGATCCAAACAGCCTCTTTAGCAGCATCGTTGGCAGCGATGTATTCAGCCTCCATCGTCGAGTCTGCCACGGTTTCCTGCTTGGAACTCTTCCAGCTAACCGTCCCTCCGTAAAGGGTAAAGACAAATCCCGACTGCGACTTAGAGTCGTCTTTATCACTCTGGAAGCTCGAATCGGTAAAGGACTCCACTTGGAGTTCTCCGTTACCATACACCAAGAGCATCTCTTTAGTCCTTCGTAAGTACTTGAGAATGCTCTTCACAGCCGTCCAGTGACTCTCTCCAGGATCAGCTTGATACCTGCTCACTATACTTAGTGAGTATGCTACATCGGGTCTGGTACATAGCATCGCATACATGATAGAGCCTACAGCCGAAGCATAGGGTATCCCTTGCATGCGAGCTCTCTCCAAATCAGTCTTGGGAGACATCTCTTTGGAGAGAGTGACTCCAGAGATCGTGGGCAAGTTTCCATGCTTGGATTCTTCCATACTAAACCTCTTTAGTACGGTGTCAATGTACCTGGATTGGGACAATCCCAAAATCCGTTTGGATCTATCTCTATAGATCCTGATTCCCAATATGCAAGAGGCATCACCAAGATCTTTCATTGAGAATCTTTGTGATAAGAAGAGCTTGACCGATTGCGGCATAGGAATATCATTTTCTATCAAGAGTATGTCGTCCACGTACAATACGAGGAAGACAACCTTACTCTCTGCCACCTTCTTGTAGATACAAGGTTCATCTGGATTTTTGACGAAATCAAACTCTTTGATAACGACGTCAAAGCAGATGTTCCAACTCCGCGATGCTTGCTTTAATCCATAAATGGATTTAAGCAGCTTGCACACATTTCCGCTGCTCCCACTGTCTACGAAACCCTCTGGCTGAGTCATGTACACGCACTCTTCTAAATCACCATTTAGAAAGGCGGTCTTAACATCCATTTGCCAGATTTCGTAATCATGATATGCAGCGATGGCAAGTATGATCCGGATGGATTTAAGCATAGCCACTGGAGAAAAGGTTTCGTCATAGTCCACACCTGGTCTTTGACGAAAACCCTTTGCTACAAGTCTATCTTTGAAAGTCTCCACTTTCCCATCTACACCAAGTTTTTTCTTGAAGATCCACTTGCTCCCGATGGGTTTTACCCCTTTAGGAGCAACATCCAAAGTCCATACTTTGTTGGTGTACATGAATTCCATCTCAGACCGCATAGCATCCAGCCATTTCACTGAGTCCCTACTCGTGATGGCCTGCTCGAAGCTAGTTGGGTCATCATCCTCCATGATGCAATCCTCGCTCCCACCATCCATGAGAAAACCGTAGTATCTCTCAGGTTGGCGAGGAACCCTACTAGATCGGCGGAGAGGCTGGGGTTCGTCGGGTACTACTGAATCCTCTGGTTCTACCAAGTCTTCTGTTATAGTTTGTGTCGCTGGAACCTCTTCCAGTTCTACCTCAATGCCACTTATCTGTTTCATAAGAAAACTTTTTTCTAAGAAAGTGGCATGTCGAGAAACAAACACCTTTTGTTCCTCGGAATGGTAGAAGATATACCCTTGTGAATTTTTGGGATATCCTATAAACTTACATAAGACTGATCTTGCCTCGAGTTTATCCGGATTTTGTCTTTTGACATAGGCTGGACAACCCCATATCTTAACATAATTAAGATGTGGTCTCTTCCCTTTCCATATCTCATATGGAGTGGTAGGCACTGATTTGGTAGGAATTCTATTCAATAGGTCCATGGCTGTCTCAAGCGCATATCCCCAGAAGGAAATAGGCAACTCAGCTGTACTCATCATTGAGCGCACCATATCTAATAGGGTGCGGTTTCTCCGTTCAGATACACCGTTGTGCTGTTGTGTATATGGAGGAGTTAGCTGAGAGAGAATCCCATTCTCTTTTAGGAAGTCCAGGAATTCATTGCTCAAGTACTCACCTCCTCGATTAGATCGAAGGATTTTAATACTTTTTCCGGTTTGGTTCTCGACTTCTTGTTTATATTCTCTAAATTTCTCAAAAGCTTCTGATTTGTGTTTCATCAGGAACACATACCCGAACCTAGAGAGATCGTCAGTGAATGTAATGAAGTACGAAGAACCATCCCTGGCATGTGTAGACATGGGACCGCATACATCACTATGTATCAGTCCTAAGAGTTCAGTAACTCTTTCTCCGTGTCCCATAAACGGAGTTTTGGTCATCTTGCCTTTGAGACATGACTGGCAAGTGTCATAAGATGAAAATTCAAACGGATTCAAATATCCATCCTTATGCAACTTATCCAGTCGTGTCGCATTGATGTGACCCAGTCTACAGTGCCACAAGAAGGATTCGTTCAGTTCAGAACTCTTCTTCTTGTGGGTGTTTGTTATGCTCAGAACCGTTGATTGATTTAGAACATAAATGCCATTGCACAACGTGTCTGATCCAACCAACTTTTGGTTACGGAAAATGTTCATAACATTATCCTGTAATACAAAATTATATCCCTCTTTACTCAACAAAGAAACCGATATAATGTTGCATATCAGGTTCGGCATGTAATAGTATTCGTTCAGAACCAATGTATTACCAGTTGGTAATACAAGGTGATATTCCCCGACAGTCTTAGCTGCAACAATTGCACCATTTCCAACTCTAATGTCTTTATCACCTTCTCCAAGTTCTCTACCTTTCCTAAGCCCATGTAATTGATTACATATATGGGATCCTGACCCGGTATCTAATACCCAGGACATAGAGCAAATGGAGAAACAGTTCTCTGTAACGAACACACCCGAAGAAAATGCATCATCATGTACTTTCTTCATTCGGGCGGCATGGGAATCCTGGTATTCCCCTATATCCTGTTCAGTCCTATAACTCTTATAGGAAAGAACGGAACCAACGTTCCCCAGCACAGTATAACATGCGGGTTCGGTCAATACATCCATATTATTATCTTTATTAGGGCATGACATGGTCGCTACCTGGAAAGAGAGAGAAGAAAACACTTTAGCGTATGCTCTTGCAAGATCAGATTGGTTAGTATCTTATCTAATCAGGATGGCTCCCACTGTTTTTTTATCAAATCTTCCTTCAAACCCTAAAAGGAAAGACTAGCCGGGATTAATTACACACTACAAGTTCGCCAATCTTTCAGCCAGGCCAGTGTCGGTACTTTGAGGGAGGTCCCCCGTGCTTTCGCACGAACCTAATTAATGTAAACCTCATTTTCCCAGAGGCGTAACCCCGTTGACACCTTTCTAGACACCTACTTGATCAGCTAATTGCAATGTAAAACTCTCCCAGGAGTAACTCTTACTCGCAGTGGGTATCGGGATCCAACTATCTCATAGAAGGTATGCAATCTCATTGCAAATTTCAACACTTGAAATTCCCGATAATATTTTGCCCCTAGCGTGCTATGACCTTGACGCATGCCAAACAACCCAAAGTCCGCTAGTCAAGTTCAACCCGTACAATTCGTGATCGAATTAAACCCACCCGTACGACCTTTGACGCATGCCAAACAACGCCGTACGAATACCTTAATCCAATCGCATCTCATGCTACAGATAAGTAATAATCAGCTACCGTACACTACGCCTTGACGCATGCCAAACAACCTAGCATGAATACTGAATGTTACATATCTGAATTGACGGAGGGCTACGCAGGTTTTTTCTGAAAACCATGAGCGTAATGAACTTGATATCGTTGTAGAATCAAATGAAGTTTTGAAATGGAGTGATTATGAGGCTTTTCTAGTTTTGCTAAAGGGGTCACTCCCGGTGAAGGGATCGTCGGCCCTTTCCTCGTCGAATGAGGTGCGGGATATATCATATATATCACTGTGCAAAGCAGAAACTATAGAAGCAATCAAAAACAAACCGAGTGAGTAGCATCTGCCAGTTATTGCTAAAGGAGTCACTCCCGGTGAAGGGATCTCGGTCCTTTCCTCATCGAATAAGGTGCAGGGTATATCATATATACCGCTATGCAAAGCAAGAACGGTAGCTACCTGTTTTATTTTGAAATTTGATTCTACAACATCTTAGGTTTCTTTTCATTCATTAATCACATTAATGAAGTCCCATCATTTAAGTCACCTAAACATCACAGATAAATACGACGTACACTTATGCCATCCGCATTCGCCTCGATGTCCCCTCGTGCACCGTTAGGTTAGGTAACTAATGACAGAGCAGGGCAGGGCTAGTGCGGGTGTAAAATATAAGTAACGTCTATATAATATATCATATATACTATATACTGTATCTATCACAGAACATCACATGATCACATCACAGATATCGCAGCAGAAGAAACATATGAAACATTGGATATACTAGGACGTCCGTGTTTTCAATACGAGCCAGTATAAAACACGGATTCCACGGTCGTGATGAACAGCCAAACCCACACCCATAGACCCCTACGAGAGCGGCAAGCAACCCTACCAATTCTAGGGTTAGTAGACCCGGACTCGACTCCTCGAGATGGTCTCCCACTGGACCCTAGAACCCGGTTACTTGTGCTCCCCTCCTTGGGTCTATCCTAATGCGGAAATGTAAATAATATACAAAAGGTGACAACTTCCGTAACCTGGAAGTGCCCCAAATAAAAGAATATTACATACAAGTTTTTACATGAATGAAAATGAAAAACACTCATCTCACATAAAAACCCCCGCCTATTCGAACACGACAATCCAATATAACATATCCAGCAACACATAACATCACATGTCATCAACGTAAGTAAATATGCGCATCCCAATTGTCGTTGATATATAGCAACGAAACCGGCGATATCACATATTACACTTACGGTCACAGAAAAGAAAGTGTAAAACTACAACAGTTGGAATCCGCAACCTCTTTAGACATCACATGCCTAATCAAATGAAATACTTAGGCATCACATGCCTAACAGTTATAAACCCCGCATTTTAGTCCCATTATCGAAAACTCTTTTCAATATGAAGTGAGACTAAACCGCTAGATTTATAACATTCATTCAGTTATCTCATAACTGTTTGTGAATTCCAATTATTGTATCCCATTCCAGATAAATAGAAAATATTAAACTTTCCGATCGAACATTCGAACACCCAAGTTTTTCCGAAACCGTTCAACACATGAAATAGGTTCAAAGACATTCACTTCATGCCTCAGTACCAACGGTCCAGCCGTAGAAGGGTCAAGCCAACGCCTCACATGTGGCACGCCGTACTGCCCCAAACCCGAAGGTTCAAAGGGCAGTTCAAGACGGTCACATAATCGAGTTAAGGTTTGTTGTCTTCTAGAGAGACCATCGTGTTACTTGCACTACTTAGAACGTCTTTAAACCACGGAAAAATCCAACACTTGAAAATTTTCCGGCAGGGGAAAAGTTGGGTATTTATATCCGGTCGAACTTTTTAACATATTCTAAAATTTTCCAGAAAACCACACAGACAAAATTTGAAAATCCGATCGAATCTTTGATTCCCAATACAACCCCAGAATACTCATCTATAGAGTCACAATGAAAATACCCAGAAAATATAGCATTAAATTATATGAGTTACTGTGCAGAAATCATCAGACAAGGGGAAAGTATGGCCGCGGAACCGCCGCACATGCGTAGCTCGTGCCGCGGTTCCGCGGTGGAAATATCAATTTAGGCCCTCATATTTCACTGTAATTCAAATAAGACCCTGCTTATTTTTCTGCATATTTTTAATTGACAAAAAACCAAATTTTCAGAAAATTTCCAGAGAGCATTTTGGGTTTTAGGGTTTCGGTTCGATCGGGTTTCAAACATCGTCTAGACTTCGCCTAAGGCTCTAGCTAGTCTCTGATACCACTGTAGGGTTCCTAGGCACTCCCAAGAGGTCTCATAAGGCATCAACCATGCCAATTTCAAATTTTACGGGTGCCGAGAAAACCTAATACGGATCGTTGACTAGAGTTTAGGCGAAATACGAAACTAGTTAACAACTTAACTAAAGGAGAGAGGCTACAACCTTTGTAGATCCGTTTCTCCACTTCCTTAGCTCTACGTAGGCATCCTCTCGCTGTCCATCTCGAATCCCGGACTCAATCGTCGGCTTGATCGGAGAAATGGGCGGGCTAGGTCGTCGGCTTCATGCCGAAGATGATCTACGTTGAGGCATCACAAGTTCAAGCTCCAACTTCACCAAGTTGTGAAACTTGTGAAGAAAACACCCTATACTACTTGGCAAGAGGTAGAGGATGAAGAAATAGGAGGTAGGTTCACTTTAGAATTGGATTTCTCACTCTTTTTCTCAAGGTGCCATTGATGAAGGCAAGGTTTTCTTCATGAAGATGAAGAAGAAGAAGAAGATGGAATATGATAAGTCTTGTTAAAAGAATAATAAAAATCAATACTTATCATCTTCCAACCTTGGTTAAGTGTAGAGAATAGACCATGGTCAAGTGAGAATGGTTAGGGTTAAGCATGAAGACAAAATGGTCACTTTAGTCAAAGCTTCATGAAGCTTCATCAAGCTTCATGAAAGAAAGAAACCATTTTGTTTTCTTTTATTTATTTATCAAGAAAGAATAGATAAATAAGTAAGTAAATAAATCAAAACCCTAACTATTATCATAACCATGGTTTAAGTCTTAACACAAAACCAATTTACATGCATCATCAAACATGACACATTGTAGTGCACAAAAGTATATCACATATACAACTTGTGAACTACAAGTGAGAAAATCCTTTTAAAGTGAACCAATACTAGTTAATGCAAAGTAATATATCAAATATATAATTATACATTAAATCATTAAATCAACACTTGATTCAATGATCCGGTCATGTCGAACATAACCGACTAGTATCCAATGTATCGATTTATCGAATCAATGATTCGATAACTAGGTCATATCGTATACAACCAATCGAAACATTCATCGCGAGAATGAAATGCGGTATCACATACACGCATTATTCTCGGTCCCGCACATATCTCATATGCGCTCCTATTTCGTTTCGCTTGAGCCAGGAAACCTCTGTGTAGGACTCTAAAGACTTGTCAATACGCCGGTAGCAGATGATGATCATATCAAGCACCCACAAGCCGCAAGCGGTCTGCTAAACGTAACGGCCACCCGGGTATTGAGCGATCAGAAGATCGACGAGCTAGCCCGGTCACACTCCTGTGAATCCTACCAGTAACACTTACCGTACAGTCCGGTCTGTTCGTCTGATATGTCGCATATCAAGTCTAGGTGTGGTAAACGTCAGACCCCAATAACCGATAAGTCACGCCGATGTGAGGCTCATAACGGGTCGAGAAACTACTGGTAACACTTACCAGCAAATCTCTGATCAGCCCTGGCCAGGGACTTCCCTGTTACGGCCAATCAAGCACAGCGCAACATCAACCCCCAATACCGGGAGAGACGAAACTCCTCCTATCGCTCATTGCCTCCATGTGACTCGGGACTGTACCCAAAGACCACCGTTTTGCATGCCCTCATGGACGTGGTAAGGTGGAGATCAAAGCACAGTGGGAATCACACAAGACTCTATGACGATCTCGGGTCTACAGACTAACCTGTACAAGTGTCACCTGAGAACTGCCATCTGACGTGAGGTATAATACCATCTGGGAGTTCTCGGCGAGTCCGTCCAGTGTACCCAGTCTCCACTGAGCACCCGTATACGATCTCTGATGTCAAACACCAATGGATATGGGATCATCCATCGCCCATCTCATGGGTCGAGAAGCGTATACGCTAGTCTACTCTGGTATATCGATGCCCCGTCTCGATACACCCACGACTAGGGACCTTGAAGGATGTACCTATGGACTACCATGCCCCCACTAGTATGATCTTTATCATAGTCCAGGTAGTCAAGTACACATCCTAAGGGCTTTACCAACATGTAACTATAAGACAGTTTAAAGAGACAAGTGTACATGTTAAGATAAAGAGCAACCAGATAGCATACTATCATATCGAGCAAGAAAGTCATCTCTATATATGTCCAAGCATCCAATATAATATACATCATCTGTACAATACTGGCCTCTAGGGCATACATACAACTAACAGAAAGAGCCGAGATCCCTTCACCGGGAGTGACCTCTTTAGCAAAGGTTTTTCGCCACTATATTTTTATAAAAAGCTATCAGGTTCTTTCAGCGATATCAAGTTCGTTACGTTAAAGGTTTTTTCGCCAAAAACTAGCCGTAGCCCACCGTCATTTCTTTTGGGTATTTAGTAGTATTCAAGCTATGTATTTTGACCAACACCAAGGCATAGTGTTTGGTAGCTGCTGGGTATTCATTTGTTGCATAGATAGATGAGTTGGTTTGGGACAGTCGTTCTGCCATTTGGCCAACGCCAGGGGCATGTGCGGGTGGGTTCAAATTGACCTGGATAGTGACGGGTAGAACTTAGCATGTGACTTATGACATTTTGACCAACGCCAAGGTCATAAGAGCATGGAGCAAAAATCATATCGGGTGTTTCTAAAGAAACTGAAACTTGCAAAGTATGCGCATACCTTCTGGAGTGTGATAACATGAGTGGATTCCGTCACGTTATCATGCGATGAGAGTTGGATCCCGATTCCCACTGATGAGTTGGTTTACTCTTCAGGTAATCCCGATTGATTCTTCTTTTAGGTTTGGAGGAGAATTTGACGGTACAGTGGGAGGTTTCCTGATTAGATAAAGTGATAACCATTCTGATCTAGGTTAGAGTGCACACAGTGTGTTTCTTTTCTCTCTCTCTTTGGCAGGGACCATTGACCGACCCTAGACTATGACTCAGTGACCATGTTGACCGAACCTTCTTAAAATACTGGCTTATGAATTGTCCGAGTTGCATATGTCATTGCCGCTCCTTCTTTTACCCTTTGCATTTCTCAAAACACCCCGTATTACTACGGACATCCACTTCCATTGGATAGATCCATCGTATAGTTATATACGAACCTGAAGGACTTCTTCACGGATGGATCCAGGTTCAGGAGAAATAGAATTGGTTTATTCAGTTGTCTTTTATTATCACCTTCTCTCAGGTTGCGAGGGCTCCTTGGTTTAGGAGGGTACACCTATTACGCTTATTGGATAGTCTTATTCCAAACCATAGGCAGGTGCCGAAAGGTAGGGAATGATGAAAACCAATTAGCCTAAGTAGGGTGTATAGAAGGTAATAACTAAAGACAAAATAAAGGGATTAGAAATAGGGCAAAGTAAATTGCGAGTGCTATAATTCACGACCAAACCTCGTACTTCATCGCCACTCCTATTTCACCTTTGCCATTTTTCCCCAGTTCGTGAGAAATAGAATAAGGTATTATTCAGTTGTCTTTTATCATCACCTTCTCTTAAGTTGCGAGTACTCCTAGGATTAGGAGAGTACACCCATTATGCTTACTGGATAGTCTTCTTCCAAACCATAGGCTGGTGCCGAACGGTAGGGAAGGAAGAAAACCACTTAGCCTAAAGGGGTGTACAGAAGGTAATGAATAAAGACAAATAAAGGGATTTGATGAGAAGGCAAAGAAATATACGGTTAAAATCATGAATTGGATTTTAGAAGAGGCATTACTATGAATACCAGGATACCCCTATGAAACATTTTTTTGTTTCAGTGCATTGTTAATGGAAAACTGATTTCCCGATTAGATACTTACTCCAGGGTATGTATTTACCAGGTATGATTCTCACATCTGTATAGTTTTACAGATGATAAGTGGGAGTAAGTTATTAGGAATTAGGTGATCATCCTCATTATATCGGAATTCGTTGTAATTGGTGATATTTGAGGAAATCTCCTGGGTACAGTTTTCAACCTACGATGCACAGATTTTGAGTTATTCAACTCAGTGGACTTATACAGAGTATTGTATGTTGTCCAGTGTCCATCAGGACAAAGGGGTTGGTCCTCGTACTCTGTTCTGTTTACTTGTAACTTCTCTAGTTTTTAGACAAGTGTTTCGTAGAAATACAATGTCTAAGTTTTGAGATGTTGTGGGTATAAGAATAAAGTAGAGAACCAGATGTCGCAGGTACCAGGATTCTTCAAAGAGATCGAAGATGTAGATACTTGTGATTGGTATTCAGTTGATAGTGATGGTTTTGAGAAACTTGTTTCTCTTTCAGGTTACTTATAATTGGATATATTCCTAAGTTGAGTAATGCTGATTAGCCTTTCTCTATTGATTTGCTATGCACTGGAGACAGTTGCATGATTAGAATCTGGTTCCAATTAAATAAGTGCCAAATGTTTCTATATTGAATATAGAATGGTTCATATCTTAACGATGTTAAGGTACGGTGAGTTGTCCAGCTTATGCTTAAAACCAGACACTGGATAACTCAAGGCACGTTTCTGTAATAGCAGTTTGTGGGTTGACCCTGGCTTTGACGAGGGTTGACTTTCTACCATCTGAAAGATCAATAGTAATATTGTTCTTGACTCGCTACAGTTTTAGTAAAATGGATTTTTTCAGAAAACAGTAGTGGGAGTATAGTAGAACTGGATGTGATTCCAGAACCGCAAACGATTACAGAAAATTTAATAGGACCTATATATTCAATCAGGTTTGACATTCCAATAGCCACTCCGCAGATAAGGTGGGTAACCTCAGACACCCGAGAGGTACTAAGGTAGCCTCAAGGATGGTGACAGGGAGGTTCTTGTTTACCCAGACTTGACACTACTGTTGTTCCCGACTATGAGACCCGGCAGGAGGATAAGTATAGCGTCGTTCTAAACTAGCTTTAGAAGTGCACGTATATATTATTCTGCCAGAGGGTTGTCGTAGTCAGTGGGAGCAGCGGAAGTATAGTGGGCAAGTAGCTTATGTCTATTTATAGACTTGAGCAAATATAGCGGAGATAGATCATCTAATTTTGATGTGACAGTCATGGCTTTGACTTCATCAGAACAGAGGATGGATCTGTTAAGAAGGTAGTAGGGTGTGATGTCCTGGTATTTGGATGACATACACACAGTAGGAAGTAAAATTCCTATACTACGATCGGTTATATTGTGGTTGTCACACAGTTGTTTCTTCACAAAGGACATGGATATAATATCTGACATTCAGGTTACTAGATCAATGGTATTAGATCTAGATTTGGGTAGTTTCCCAATGTGGGTACTTTGATAGTATTCTAATAGTATTTTAGAATAGATGACACCTGGCATGGTGGTGTACCTGCAGGTGATGGAGTCACCCTCTCTAAATGTGTCTTACAGACTAAAGGGGAGAGGGATGTGCATGATTGGCAGATCACTTGCTTAGGCAATTGAGTCAATCGTGAGAAGTCAAGTACCACACCAGATGTTGTTTTTGCACTAGATGCGATAAGTTTATATTAATCCAATCCTAGAGAAACATAAGGAAGCAGTTTTAGAACATAAGTGAATGTTCTACGGATTTGATGACGGCAGCCTCATTTGGGAGACGGTTATCATTCCAGGCTTCAAAGGTGACATGGATGACAGAGTGATTGTCAGAGTTATAGTTTTCCCTATGATGAGGGACAGTATTAAGGACAGGTGGTCCAAGAGGATACTGTGGGAGGCATGTTGCTGGATACTGATTAGGTTCAGTTGACGATACAGTCTAAGAAGTTTGGATTTGTAGTTCATTTATGAACTAGGTCTCATCAGATATCCAGACATATTCTAAGACAGGTATTACTCGATTCGGGAGATGGCTTTCTCCGTGAACATGAGATTAAGAAAGACATAGAAAGAAACATCAGGGCGGATCCACTCACTGAGGCTATTTCTCGAACACGAGAGTTTTACAAACGAGTTTGGTGAAACTATTAGTAGAGGAGTTGGATGTTCAGTATCACACGGGCTGTGAGTATGAGACATCGCAATAATTAGCCTTAAGTGCAAGTGGGAGATTGTTGGATATAGTGCCCTCAAAGTCAATTATTGGATCGCAGGTACGTGATTGCAATGATTGAGGGAGGACCTATACCGATATGACAGTCTTGCTCGAGATGATAGTATGCTATCTGGTTTGTCTTTATCATCGTATATATGCTTTAGTTCACTATTGCAGGATGATAGAGCCCATAGGATTCTTGCTTGACTGCCAGCAGTATGAGGGCGATCATATACGTGGGAGCTGGGGTCGATAAGCACATCCTTAAAGTGTCCCTAATCATGGGAGTTTCGAGACAGGGCATCGATACTCCAGAGTAGACTAGTGTATACAGTCGAGACCCTGACGAGGGGCGGTGGCCGGTCTCACAAGCCACTGGTGTCAGTTGGATCACCGAAGATGTATACAGGTGCTCATTGGCTTATGAGTACACCGGACAGGACTCGCGGGGAACATACTAGTTGGTATTATACATATCGTTAGATAGCAGTTCCCTGGTGAGATGTGTACAGGTTAGTTTGTCGACCTGAGATCGTCATTTGTCTCGTGTGAGTCCCACTGTGGTTTGATTACTACCCTAACATTCTCAAAGGAGACGTGCAAACAGGTTTTAGTTGGGTACAGTCCCGAGCCACTGATTGTTCTCAAAAATATCTATAACCGCAATCAAGAATGGCGTCGCATGAAGCTAGCCGGTGAGTACGGGTCGGTCCACAGGGATGTTGTGAATCTCCTAATCGCGCTAACGAGTTAATTCCGAAGGATGTTCGGATTGATTATTAAATCTAAAAACCTATTTAATCTATATCTAAGTCTTGCTAGGGTTAGGTCTAGGTTAAGTTTAGAAAGTCTATAAATCTCACCGCTTTCTATACCCATATGAAGATCTAATTAGGTGTTATGGTAAATATTAATAAAAGGGATTAGGATGATTGGGAAGATTGTTCTTCCTCTAGATCCTTGTCCTTCATTTCTTAATCTTTACCCTAACCTCCATGGAAAACCTTAAAATCCGGGCCTTTAGACTACGGTATCACCGCTACCTCGTGGGTAGAGTGCCGTAGGGAGCGGAATAAGAAGGTATGCATGGAGTTCTATGAAAATATATGATGGGCAAGAAAGGGGATGAGAGATCTTCGTCTCTCAAACCTTCCCCAGATCTAACCCTAACAAGCGAGGAGACTACTCACTCATTAGGGAATTTAAAAACATCTATCTAGGGCAGAGAATAAAAATTACCTAGGGTAAGAATTGAAATCTAAACTAGAGCAAGGAATTAAATCTACTTACAGATGTATCTCTCCAATCATCAACACAGGGTTGTCAGATCTGAACTCATGAATTGAAAAGAAACACCGATGCTCTCCAAAAGAATTCTAAAATTGATTATTAAAAGGAGGCATAAAGAAAATACAATGTTTTGGGTTCCTATTTATAGAGAATAGGAAACCCTAGGGTTACATTTTGATCCGCATGTCTACAATTACAAATATACCCCTAGGAAATCTTTTTAGAGCAGCCAACACATTTTGGTAAAAAGTTATACGAGTAAGGGCACTAGACGGCCGTGGAACCGCGGCATTAGTGGGCTTGGGCCGCGGTTCCGCGGCCGTTTAGTCGGCTCACAAGCTTAAATTTCCTGGTATTGTTCTAGGCTTCCTGGGCTTCCATATTCTTCAGTTATTTTTCCATTTGGGCTTCTACAGTGATTCCAGATCTTCAGTGAACACTTTGCAATGGATCTTTTAACCGTTTGCCTTGACAATTTGGATCTTGCGTTGCCTTATTGACTGTGAACTGTTCTTCGTTTAGGCTTGACGAAGATCCTCTTAATTGTTGGTCAAAAGTCCTTCTTTTGTGTCGTCTTTTGTGTTTTTCACTGTTTTTGCTCCAAGAACCTGTAACCTGTAATATGTAGCAGACATGCGTCAAAAGTACCCGTTTATTTATAAAAAGAATAAGAATGGGGAATATAATAATGCAATATTATGGTGTGAACAAATACACCAAAACTTATCTTTTGCTCGTCCTCGAGCAAACTTATTTTTTATTCACTAAATTCCTAACCGCACTTTCGCAGGGAAACGCGATTGCACTGAGCACGTGCAACAAGCCGTTAAACCTCTAGGTGTCCCTAGTAGGAGGAGTGTTGTCTCCTGAGGGTTTTCAGCGGATTACACCCATAAAATCCTATCAACTCGGCCCATTGACTTTTGTTCTCTAATTAGGTTTTCTAACAAGGAATTCTATTACCTTTTGACTCGCAAATTATCCACCCATATTCTTCACACTTCCTCATTATTTAACTTAAGATTATATATGTTATGTAGACCTATTTAGCTTTCGGCATCTCTTAAGTCTTCCTTCTAGGGTTTCATCTCCACTTAGGAATTTCTATCAACTCTATTAAAGATATAAGTTCTATTTTTCATTCCTCTCTCTTATCTAAATTCCAATCACATATCCCTACGTGTGTGTATAGATCACCCCTACACTTGGAAATTCAAATCAAGCAATCATACTTTCGTCCATTGTCCAAAACACTTATTAATTAGTGAATTTTTAAATGAAATTTGCTTACACATCCTTCATGCGACCGTTAATACTTCTTGAGGTACCAACAACCGATTACAAGATGCGTTAGCACTTTAAAGCGTACTTCCTAGTTTCGTAACACCCAAGGCTTTAGCAGTGACTCCCAAACCAGTTGGTCTAAGGCACTAGGTGATGAAGCACCCTCGCTAAATATTTTTCTATTTTTGCAGCCTTAAGTAATCACAAAAACCAGTGTCCATTTTTTTTTATTCACTTTTTTTTCTTTATTTTCATTGTACTAAGGACTTTTGACAAGAGCATTTCAAGGTCTCTTCTACTATTCCAAGTTTCAAGGTGCGTGATTGTGCAAATTGTAGGGTATACGTTTTCAGAATCTAGACTTAAGCTAGGAACTATTTTTCAAACTTATACTCTAATAGGAACATCAACACTCTTCCCTTGTTTAGACTTAGCCCAAGAAGTGAACCCAAAATTTGCCTATTTCTAAATAAACTACAAGGCATATACTTTCTACCGTTAAACTTTAAGGAATGTTATTTTTAGGGTTTTTAATTTACTAAGTCAAAGATGTAGTTGTTCCTAGCTAGTTAACTTATTTGTCAAACTCAAGTCAATTAGCCAAAATTGAATACAATAATTTTTATAATTTTTCAAAAAATTTCAATTTTTATGGGTTTTCAAATAAGTATGCAAATGCAAAAATATGTACAAATGAATGCGAAGGAAAAAGACGTACCGAGCATACCCCCAAACTTGAACTTGACAGTGTCCTCACTGTCATACTAAACCAAGAGGGTCAAAATACCGGCACTCCCGTGTTTATTTATTTATAAAAAAAAAATTATATATTTTTTTAATGTTTTGAATTTTTTTTAAATTTTTTATAGAAAAAGAAAACAAAAAATATATATACATATATACAACAAGGTTCCCCCCAAACTTAAGCTTGGCCTTACACAAGCCAAAGGTTAGCACCAACCATTCAAAAATCTTATCGTGGTAATGGTGTAGTTGGTGCAAGAATGGGATGGAAAGAAAAGAGATGAGAAGCACGCGAGACCGTGTGGAAAGAAGAATGGTAGAATATGGTCTCGGTGGGGGAGAAGAATGGCGGAAGGAAGAAAGAAGGGTCGCGCGATCTCGAGGGTGTAAATCAAGTGAATAAATTAGCACAATATGTGATGACCGATATGTTATAAGCGATTGCGCTAACCTATCAACCTGTCGGGAAATGGGGTCAAATCCCTCAAGATTCGCAAGAAGACATGGGTACGCCGAACTTGGTATAGGAGATGAAAGCGTAACAGTCACTTGTACGGTCGGAACAAAGAGAAAGACAAAAGGAAGTGAATTAGGGATAGTCTCATTCTCACCGTAGTAAACTGTCTCGAACTTAAAAGATTCCATTAATGGTTCGAAACTACTGTAAGCAACCGAGTCTGATGGTTCAACTAAGTCATCTGAAAATGTAAAGGACTCAAACTCGGGCGGAGAGACATCAACATCGTCCGAAAAAGTGAAACACTCGTAGGTGTTATCGTCTGTGAGAACTGTGTTAGAGTCAAAGGAAAAAATTTCAAGCTCACAGTCTTCAAGCGGGGTCGGAACGATGGGAAGGAGGGAGGGTGATATAACAGTCAAAGGTTCAGGAGGATGAATTGGAAAATCAGACACATCAAACAAAAATGATTCAACCTCAATATTATCCTCAAGACTCTCCTTAATACTATCCTCAATATTCAACTCATCCATGCCATTATCATCAAAATCTAGACGCATATGAGATTCGGGAGAAACATTTAATAACTCAGGATGATGATTTGAACATAAAATTTCAAGCAAATCGATAGGTTCATCATCCGAAATATTCCCGGCGTCTATATCCTCAATCAAGTGAAAATTAATTTCTTTAGACACCTCATCAAAAGCATGGATATGTATCAATTTAGGTTCTAGAGTGGAGGTGTAAAGGTCAAACGGATTAGGTGCGGTTTCACTCGAAAGGGGTTCTTCACAATTTGGCAAATCAAGCACTACAAAATCATTCAACTCATTTTTAGTTTCAACAGGTGAACTATTTAGGGCAATCGATGGAAAACAGGAGTTGTGGGCTTCAATTGGGTAAGGGTAGGTTTGATTTGAAAATCCTCTCTCATTCTCACTCTGTCCAACCGCTTCTTTATACATTAAAAATTTTTGAGCTAGCGGGAAACTAGCTACCGGTTCACTAGGTTGCATAAGGGCGGCCACGGACGCTTCCACATTCCTAGTCATTTTATTTGTTGCTGCAATATAAGCTTCCAACGACTCTTCCAAACTAGACTTAGGTGGTGAGGGGATTTCGGTGAAAGATTCGAAATTGGTTGGATATGTGAAACTCCCTAATGGCTGTGTAGAAACAGTGTCTAATGAAGGTGGGAAAGTCGGGTAGGACTTGTAGGAAGTGGGTGGTAGGACAGGGGTAGGGTCAACATCTGGATAAAAAAGTGAATAGTCGTGTAGATCCCTAGAACTAGATGAGTGGAGAGGGGTGAAAGATCGGCTGGGAGATTGAGCAATATGCTCAGCAATGGACATCGGCTTAGAAGTTATAGTAGGACTTGGAAAAGTGGTGTCAACATTTGTAGGTGGTAAAGATGGACTAGGTCGACACAAAGTGGGTTGAAAAATCAAACTGTTTCTCCTAGACATCTCTATTTGATCTTTCAAAGATTTTTTTGGCAAGGAAGGATCTTCTTTAAATTGACCGAACAAATTAACGTACGACGCAAAATTAGGTTCGGGATACCAAAGTTCGGCTAATGATTTATTATGTGGGGTACCCATGTTGGAAGAAAGGGGGAAAGAAGGAAAGTTTATTGTGGTGCAAGGATTTATTTGCGGCTAAAAAGTTTGAAAGTTTCTATCAAAATTTTCCTTATTCTTTTTTTTATTCTTTTTCTCTTTATTAGGAAAAAATTGTTGCAAAAAGATTTTTAACACAAGATATGCAACAGCAAAATATTACTTGCAATCTAATTTCATTTTAAGCAAGGCACAGAAATCCTGCACAAGATCATTATTTGGAAGGGAATATATTTTTAAAGTGCAAAAAATCCTGCAGGCATTTTTCAGAAAATTTATTAAAAATTACAGAAGAGAAATAACAGAGGAGCTTACAGTGCAAATTGCAGAGGATGATATCACCAAAAAGGCGCGGTTCCGCGGTATAAACGCGTTATTGCCGCGTTTTCGCCGCAGTCTAAACAGCACGAGTCCCCAAAAAATTTTTGATGCTCTGATACGACAAGACGGCCGCGGTTCCGCTGCCTAAGGTGGGTTTTGGCCGCGGAATCGCGGCGGTTTGGACGATTTGGGTCTCCAAAAAAAATTCCTTGTTCTGTTGTTCAAAATCTCTTCTGTTCCGATATTTTGTTTCCTGTTTTGCTTTCTGGAAATCTCCAGATCCAAATTTGTATATCCTGCAAAAATTAAAACAACAAAGTATCCCTTCCAAAAATAACAAAATATATATATTTTTATATTTTTTTGATTTTTCAGATTTTTATGATTTTTTTATTTTATGATTAACCCAAAATTGCGAAAAGGAAATTTCTACGCCATCCCTGGCAACGACGCCATTTGATTTTATGTCAAAAACTATTTCTAAACCGCAATCAAGAACGGCGTCGCATGAAGCTAGCCGGTGAGTACGGGTCGGTCCACAGGGATTTTGTGAATTTCCGATTCGTTCTTACGAGTTAATTCTGAAGGGTGTTCGGATTGATTATTAAATCTAAAAACCTATTTAATCTATATCTAAGTCTTGCTAGGGTTAGGTCTAGGTTAAGTTTGGAAAGTCTATAAATCTCACCGCTTTCTATACCCATATGAAGATCTAATTAGGTGTTATGGTAAATATTAATAAAAGGGATTAGGATGATTGGGAAGATTGTTCTTCCTCTAGATCTTTGTCCTTCCTTTCTTAATCTTTACCCTAACCTCCATGGAAAACCTTAAAATCCGGGCCTTTAGACTACGGTATCACCGCTACCTCGTGGGTAGAGTGCCGTAGGGAGCGGAATAAGAAGGTATGCCTGGAGTTCTATGAAAATATATGATGGGCAAGAAAGGGGATGAGAGATCTTCGTCTCTCAAACCTTCCCCAGATCTAACCCTAACAAGCGAGGAGACTACTCACTCATTAGGGAATTTAAAAACATCTATCTAGGGCAGTGAATAAAAATTATCTAGGGCAAGAATTGAAATCTAAACTAGAGCAAGGAATTAAATCTACTTACAGATGTATCTCTCCAATCATCAACACAGGGTTGTCAGATCTGAATTCATGAATTGAAAAGAAACACCGATGCTCTCCAAAAGAATTCTAAAATTTATTATTAAAAGGAGGCATAAAGAAAATACAATGTTTTGGGTTCCTATTTATAGAGAATAGGAAATCCTAGGGTTACATTTTGATCCGCATGTCTACAATTACAAATATACCCCTAGGAAATCTTTTTAGAGCAGCCAACACATTTTGGTAAAAAGTTATACGAGTAAGGGCACTAGACGGCCGCGGAACCACGGCATTAGTGGGCTTGGGCCGCGGTTCCGCGGCCGTTTAGTCGGCTCACAAGCTTAAATTTCCTGGTATTGTTCTAGGCTTCCTGGGCTTCCATATTCTTCAGTTATTTTTCCATTTGGGCTTCTACAGTGATTCCAGATCTTCAGTGAACACTTTGCAATGGATCTTTTAACCGTTTGCCTTGACAATTTGGATCTTGCGTTGCCTTATTGACTGTGAACTGTTCTTCGTTTAGGCTTGACGAAGATCCTCTTAATTGTTGGTCAAAAGTCCTTCTTTTGTGTCGTCTTTTGTGTTTTTCACTGTTTTTGCTCGAAGAACCTGTAACCTGTAATATGTAGCAGACATGCGTCAAAAGTACCCGTTTATTTATAAAAAGAATAAGAATGGGGAATATAATAATGCAATATTATGGTGTGAACAGCCACATGGAGGCAGTGAGCGGATCGCCGGGGATTCGTCTCTCCCGGTATTGGGGTTGATGTCGCACAGTGCACGGGTGGCCATCACTAGAAATCCTCGGCCGGGGTAGTGGAGAATTACTGATTTGGATCAGTAGTTTCTCAAGACGGTGATGTGCTTCATACCGACACGAATTATCGCGTTATTAGGGGTCTGACTTTATCCACCCCCTAGACTCGATATGCGATATTTTTAGACGAATGGACCGGACTGTACAGATATTGTCACTGTCAGGCTCAGTAGGGTTTTTGGATGAGTTCGCTCATCAGCTTCCCTTCCAATCAATACATAGGCAGCCGTTACGTACAGCTTGTACCTCTGACGTACTAGTGGTTATACCCAGTGCCAGTGTGTTGTTGAGTCATTAGAGTCCCCCACAGACAGTTTCTCAAGTTCGGGCGAAACGTTGTAGAGGCCGTATGATTTTATGGCAGGGTTCGGAAAATGCACGTGCGTTTACGCACGTGTCATATTTCGGGCAAATAATACTGGTGGCCTTTGGTTTAAGCCGGATCCGAGTATTATACTGTGTAGATATAATATCTTTGTCTCAGTTGCATTTGTATTCGGTCGTAATACAAATACGGGTATGTTTATACTGTTACGGGGTTATCCTGAAATTCGTTTCGGGATCACTTTTGGAAGTTGCCAGTTTCCTATTTTCTATCACCTGTATTTAACATTCGGTTAAATGCAGATTTATCTTTTCGTCACTAGGGTGAGTCATGAGGGTGAGTCATGGTTCTAGAAGCTTCTAGATGGTGACTAGGATGATGAGGTGTTCTTGATTCATTGGTTGCATTAATTGTTCATTTAATGATTGCATGACTAGGTTATATGATTCATTAGTGCATTAATGATAATGCAAGGTGTCTAAATGACTCATTCTCATTCATTAATGTTGTGGTCACCTCCTTTGTTCCTACACTCACCTCCCCTCTCATCAAAAGTGGCCGGCCCATTCTAGTGAGAGAGGATGGTTGTTCATTTGGGAAAAAGATATAGTTATGGTGTATGGAAATTTCATAGTTCTTTTTATTCCATTAACGATTCCAAAAGGCAACTTCATTAACCGTTCATCCATAGCTTTGGATGTAATGAGACAAAGTGTTCTACTCATTCTCTCCATCAATCTTGGTCATCTCTTTTAGCAAACTTGATGATCGAGTTGCCTCGGTTCAGAGGCGGGAGCCCGTTTAAAGATCCGTCGACGAGGTGCCACCTGGACGAGAAGACTGGAGATTCAGGAGATCGGAGCAGCCGCAACAAAGCATGGGATGATGGTTGAAGACCTAAGGACTCGGATCGTTCAGTATAACATTTCTACCCACTTTGTAGTTTGTTAGTTTAGCTTTAATGGCAGATCCGGGTTATAGTATACGATAGCGCCAGTTATTAATTTTTTGTTCCGCATTTGATGTCTGTTTGACGGACGGGACGCTGCCGTGTACTTACACTTACGATAGCCTTTATAGATGTTATTTATTACTCACGAGTTGGCAACTCACCCCCGTTATGCTACAGCCTTTCTGCAGGTCCGATCCGTCAGCACTATAGCGGCAGACGCACTTGCTCCTTTTGCTTGGATTTGAGACTTTTGCTCGTAGGTGGGTTGTGAGATTATTTTGTTCCACCTTGTACATTTATTGTTTCTAAAGTACTCCATCTACTGTACCTGCTACTTGTATTGATGTATTTTGACCTAGAGACGAGACTGTGAGATTTGTGGATTTATATGTTGTTTCTCTGGGTCGAGCTCACTTGAGCCAACGTGATGCTTATTATTTGGGATTTTACATGCTTATTTTGTTGCACATTGATGGTTTACATTGCGTGGGATTTGAGTCCGCTTTTAGGGCGAAGAGCTAGCTCCCGCTTGGGGATGCCTTATTTCATGTTATATGTATATTCCTGTTTTGTACCCATTTGGGCCAGTTTTTACAAAGAAGACTCTGCCGAAATTTTCGGGAAATGTGATGTTGCTTTTAAAAGACTTGATGCGGCTTAATTATTTGGAAATTTCTTTCTATATTTTGGTTTTCTTTCACTCTACTGCTCTTTTGGGTTTTGATTTCTGAGTTTTGGCTTACTTAGATTGCGTACGTCTTGAGACGTTTCGTAATTTAAGTGCTAGTCACATTCCAAACTTTTCGGGTCGTGACAAGGTTGGTATCAGAGCGATAGGTTTTACCTTTCTGAGTGTAAGATGACCCTTGGTAGATGGAGTAAGTGACTTAAGCAGGGTAACGTAGAGTGTGTATGTCCGCGGCATACTTGCGATACGGTACTCCGCCTAAGTGACTTTAGGATATACTTGCTTGAAATTCCTTCTTCACTTCCGTGTATTCTATAATTCTATTGCACTGTTCTTATTATCCTGTTTCCTGTACCAGCCACTATATCGCCGAAGGCTACGAGGGCGCAGAGGGCTGCCACCCGAGATGAGATCCGAGTAGGCTCGTCCGAGACGAGGACCGAGCAGGACGGTGTACCTACCCCTCGGGGACAGACTGATCCGCCTTCCCCAGGCCTCATGGATAGCCTAGAGTCTGGTATGGTGGAGTTACGACAGATGATGGGAGGTATGCAGGAGTTACGACAGATGGTGGGAACCTTAGTAGAGGCTAGTCGTGCACCGAGATCGGAGGACGTACCTACCACAACACAGACTATGATGGTACCTGCTGCCCAGATAGTTTCTCCTACTAGTACCGTAGCTATTCCCGTGTCACTACAGGAGTTCATGAGGCTGAGACCTCCAGTCTTCACCGGCACAGATGCAACGGAGGATCCGCAGACATTCCTTGACAGATTGGCCAGGATTTGCCATTCGCTCAGATGTTCTGACGATAGATGGGTGGAGCTTACGAGTTTCCGTCTGGAGAGCCTTACTTAGACGTGGTGCGAGTCTGTCGAGAGAGGTCGAGTTGCAGGTCTACCTCCTATGACTTGGGATGAGTTCACAGCAGTATTTCTAGCCCGTTTCCTTCCAGAGAGCGTTCATGATGCTTGAGCTCGTAGTTTTGAGGCGTTGCGCAAGACTCCAGGGACGACATCCGAGTATGACATCCAGTTTACTCAGTTGTCCCGATATGCTCCGTACATGGTGGACACTGAAGAAAAGAGGGTAAAGGGGTTTATGCAGGGACTTGACACCCAGTTATATCTTGCCATCGGCGCCCAGCACTTTGATACTTATGCAGCTGCTATGGACTCGGCCTTGCGATTTGAGGAGCGCATTTCAGAGACTTCGGTCGTTTCCGGGCCTAAGAGGATTCATACAGATATGCCAGCTCAGAGGCAGATGGGCGGGTACCGCGACAGATTCTTTCCGAGAGATGGTGGCGGCAAAGGAGTTAGACAGGGTCAGTTATTTGGTTCTTATTCGCAGGATCGGCAGGCGTCGCCAGGATGTTTTAGGTGCGGGAGTCCGTACCATCGTATCAAAGACTGTAGGGTGAGACAACCGGGAGCGGCGACAGTTCCACACGTGACTTTACCACCTTCACCACCACCTCAGAGAGCACTACTTCCTACCCCTGGTGATGCTCCATGACAGTTAGGCGCCCCCAGAGACCATGGACGTGGCGGTCCTGTTCAGAGAGGACGAGAAGGCCGAGGCAGAGGGCTACCAGCTATTGGTGGGGGACAGGCCCGAGTGTTCTATTTGACTCCGCAGGATGCGCAGGCATCCAATGCCGTGGTGACAGGTACATTGCCAGTATGTTCTTTCGACGCGCGGGTATTATTCGACCCAGGTTCACACATTCTTATGTATCTACACACTTTGCACCGATGTTGGGCCGTGAGTCATCATCGTTAGATCAGCCGCTTGTGGTTATTACTCCGGTAGGCGAGTCGTTTGTCGCTCGTTTTGTGTTTCGTTTGTGTTCCGTTCGTATTGGGGAGAGGGATTCATCGGTTGATTTGATTCTCCTCGATATGTTGAACTTTGATGTTCTTCTGGGCATGGACTGGCTAGCCACTTGTTATGCATCTGTGGACTGCCGTGAGAAGGAAGTCAGAATTAGCTTTCCGGGAGAGCCAGTCCTTGTTATTCAGGGAGACCACAGCGTCACCCTTCCCAGCTTGATTTCGTCTATTCGCGCCGGTCAGCTCTTACGGAGGAGATGTCAGGGAATCTTAGCATATGTTTGTGATACTCGAGCTGCAAAGGTTCCTTTGGACAAGGTCCCGATTGTGTGTGAGTTTCATGATGTCTTCCCTGACGAGCTACCTGGGCTACCGCCTGAGTGCGATGTCGAGTTCTGCATTGATTTGATCCCCAGCACGGGACCTGTTTCCATACCGCCTTATTGGATGGCCCCGGCGGAGCTTAGAGAGCTGAAGGATCAGTTGTGGGACTTGTTAGATAAGGGGCTTATTCGACCTAGTGATTCTCCGTGGGGTGCTCCTGTCCTGTTCGTCAAGAAGAAGGATGGCAGTTTGCGCTTGTGTATTGATTACCGCCATCTGAACAGGGTTACCGTACGGAAAAGATATCCCTTACCGCGTATCGATGATTTGTTCGACCAGCTTCAGGGTGTGGGCTACTTTTCAAGGATTGACTTGCGATTGGGTTACCATCAGTTGCGGGTGCGGCAGGAGGATATTCCGAGGACGGCTTTTCGCACACGTTACGGGCGCTTTGAGTTTTTGGTGATGTCGTTTGGACTCACCAATGCACCAGCCGCGTTTACGGAATTGATGAACCGCATTTTCAGGTCGTATCTTGACATGTTCATCATCGTGTTCATTAACGACATCTTAGTGTATTCCTGGAGCCGAGAGGAGCACGAGCAGCATTTTCGGATCACGTTGCAGACGTTGAAAGAGCACCAGCTGTTCGCGAAGTTCTCCAAGTGCGCATTTTGGCTAGACATCGTTGATTTCTTAGGTCACGTGGTTACAAGTGATGATATACGTATGGACCAGAAGAAGATCGAGGCCGTTCAGCATTGGCCCAGACCAGCATTAGTTACAGAGATCCGCAGCTTCCTACTCCTGGCCGTCTACTACCGACAATTCATTCAGGACTTCTCCCGTACTGCTGCACCGTTGACCGGATTGACCCGGAAGGGAGTTCCTTTCGATTGGACCGAGGCGTGCGAGCATAGCTTCCAGCAGTTGAAGACTCGTCTGACTACTGCACCAGTGTTGTCATTGCCTTCGGGATCGGGCGGATTCGTAGTTTATTGCGATGCTTCTCGAGTGGGACTAGGTTGCGTGTTGATGCAGCACGACAGGGTTATCGCGTATGCTTCTCGGCAGCTGAAGACACATGAACAGAACTATCCTACCCACAGTTTGGAGATGGCTGCAGTGGTGTTTGCACTCAAGATCTGGAGACATTACCTATGTGGCGAGTCATGCCAGATATTCACAGACCATAAGAGCTTGAAGTACATATTTCAGCAAGGAGACCTGAATCTGAGACAGCGTCGTTGGATGGAGCTAGTGAAGGACTACGATTGCGATATACTTTATCATCCGGGCAGGGCGAACGTTGTGGCGGATGCTTTGAGTAGGAGGCCCGGAGGTAGTCTATCTTATTTAAGCGCAGTGTAGAGGTAGTCGTCAGCAGATTGGCAGATTCTATGCGACAGCCGAGTGGAGTTCGAGTTCACTCCGACCGGAGGACAGCTTGCGCATATTCTTGCACGTCTGCAGTAGCTTGACCATATTTGAGAGGCGCAGCCCAATGAAGACTGTCTTTCAGAGATCATGGAGCAGATTAAGCAGGGTAGAGATTTCGAGTTCGTGATCGATGATCAGGGGGGACTGCGATTTGGGACTAGACTGTGCGTACCGGATGCTGAGGGACTGAGGCGCGAGATTCTTGGGGAAGCACAGAGATCGATTTATAGCGTTCATCCAGGTTCCACCAAGATGTACCGTGATCTGAGAGATGTTTACTGGTGGGACGGAATGAAGAGGGACGTTACAGACTTCGTGTCGAGATGCCTAACTTGTCAGCAAATCAAGGCCGAGCACCAGAGACCCGCTGGAGAGTGAAAATGGGAGCCGATTTCTATAGATTTCATTGTGGGTCTACCCAGGACCAGTCGATGGTATGACTCCATCTGGGTGATCATGGATCGATTGACGAAAGAGGCTCACTTTCTGCCAGTGAAGACGACTTTTGGATTTGCTCAGTATGCCCGGCTTTACATCGATGAGATCGTACGTTTGCATGGCTTCCCGACGTGTGTCGTGTCAGACCGAGGCACCCAATTTACCAGCCGACTATGGCAGAGACTTTAGGAGGCGTTGGGCATCCATTTGAGTTTCAGCACAGTATTTCACCCGCAGACCGACGGCCAGTCAGAGCGGACTATTCAAACCCTCGAGGACATGCTCCGAGCGTGCGTTTTAGACTTTGGTGGTAGCTGGGATCATCATTTACCCTTGGTGGAGTTCTCTTACAACAATAGTTTCCAGGATACTATTCAGGTGGCACCTTTCGAGGCCTTGTATGGGAGGAGATGCAGATCGCCCGTCTGTTGGACAGAGCTCAGCGAGAGCAGCTTTTTGGGGCCGCAGATCGTGCAGGAGATGACCGAGAAGGTACAGCTGATTCATGATCGGATGAGAGCGGCCAAGAGAAGGCAGAAATCGTATGCTTGTAGGGTGTTTTTCGTCACCCCATTGAGATGGGAATACGCGCGCGCTTGTCAGGCGTACTACAGATTCTCCCTGCCTAGGGTAGGCCGGGGTTTAATGATTGTGGGGATCCGAATCTCCGGCAGCCGCGGACTAAGCTACCGTTAATTACCCCCCGCCTTTGAGGCGAGGGAACCTCCGATTGACGGGTTAAACTGGCCATGCGAACTCAATGTGCAGTGTACGTGTGTTGTGTTTTGGAGGGGGGGGTTTAAATATATCAGGAGCCACGCAGAGTTTTTTCTAACAGGGACAGTGTCGTGGAGTTTGTGTATGTGTACATATGTATACATATGTATATATATACATGTATATATAAATAAAGCGGAAAAGACATCCAAAGGATGCATGGGGCCAGCGCCTAGGCGCTTAAGCGCAACCGCGCCACGTGTCGGCACGTGGGCGCTTTGCGCTCGAGCGCAGAGTGCTGGAGCGCAACGCGCCACGTGTCGGCACGTGGGCACTTTGCGCTCAGACACTGGGTGCTTGAGCGCAAGCGTGCCACGTGTCGGCACGTGGGCGCTTTGCGCTCAGACGCTGGGCGCATGAGCGCAAGCGTGCCACGTGTCGGCACGTGGGCGCTTTGCGCTGGAGCGCTTTGCGCTGGAGCGCAGAGCGCTGGAGCGCAGAGCGCTGGAGCGCAACACGCCACGTGTCGGCACGTGGGCGCTTTGCTCTCGGACGCTGAGCGCTTAGGCGCAAGCGCGCCACGTGTCGGGACGTGGACGACTTGCGCTCGAGCGCTTGCACTGGAGCGCAAGCGCGCCACATGTCGGTACCGGGGCGACTTGCGCTCGAGCGCTTGCGCTGGAGCACAAGAGCGCCACGTGTCGAGGCGGGGGCGACTTGCTCTCGAGCGCTTGCGCTTGAGCTTAAGCGCGCCACGTGTCGGCACGTGGGCGCTTTGCGCTTGAGCGCAAGCGCGCCACGTGTCGGCACGCGGGCGCTCTGCGCTTGAGCGCCGGCGAGGAAAATAGGCTTTTAGCCTAAAAAAATTTCTCGGAAGAGAAATCAGAGAGAAGTTGGACTCCTGAGTGTGTTTTTTTTTTCTTTGGGGGTTTAGTGAAAGATGGTCTTCTTCCTCTTCCTCTGTTAGCTGGATCTTGAAGATCAAGAGATATGGGATTTTTAAAATTCTCTTCTTTTTGAGATCTAATGGAAGATCTGAGTTCCCCTTTATGGGTTTTGTGGTGAAAAACTATTTTGTTTTATAAAAAGAAGAGTAAAACTCTTGATTTAATTCAAGAGAAAGAAGAAGGTTTTGGAACCTTGAAGAAGGAGAAAAGATCTCAGATCTGGAAAATTTTTAGAGAGAGAAAAAGTTGTTGAGATATTTCATTATCTTTGCCTTTATAGGCTATACACTTTACACATAGCCCCTTGGGCTTCACAAAATGGGATTTTGCCTATCCCGTGGCTCTTGTGCCATTTCTTTTTGCACATAAGCCATGGGCTTTACAAAAAATTGGCTTTATGCCTATTTTTCTTACATTTATCCATAAAATAAAATAAAAGAAATGCAAAAAAAATTATTTATTACAAAACTTTTATCTTGGCACGGGGGGAGGCCGGCAGCTTCATGTTCGGGCTCGACCCGGGCATGGGCCCACTGGATCTAGGCTTGGGCCCACTTGGCTTGGGGTTGACTTTGATTTTGACTTGGTCAACCGGGGTGTAAATTTTTACCCCAACAATGCTGACAGACGCCGGCGCAGATTAGAGTTCACAGTTGGCGATCACGTTTTTCTAAGGGCCTCTCCGATGAAGGGTGTGATGAGATTTGGGCGGAAAGGGAAGCTTAGCCCCGGATTTATAGGTCCCTTCGAGATCCTCGAGCGTGTGGGCGCAGTCGCATATCGTTTGGCTCTTCCACCCAAATTTTCGGACGTTCACCCCATATTCCACATTTCAATGCTTCGCAAATATCTTCATGACTCTTCTCATGCGATTTAGCACCCGACGATCCAGCTGGAGCGCGACCATTCTTTTAAAGAGCTGCCAGTGGTCATCTTGGATCGGTGTTCACAATAGAACACTGCATTTTATACCGCCCATTCTTATGCTCGTGTGTTTATAGGTAGGTACTTTTAATCCGTGTTTGTTACATATTTACAGAGTATAGGTTTTCAGTCCATACATTGCAAATCAAGACAAAATCTCCACAGTTACACCAAATACAGAACATCTGTCACAGCAGATAAAAGCCGGGTTCCGGTCATCCATATCCGTCCAGTGCCGAGTACCAGTTCCAGAGACAAGACATGTGACAGTGGTCATTCGTGTCTGGGACAAGCACAGAGCACGAGGAGGGCTGCACAAGAATCAATGGGTGCGCGGAGCTCGAGAGAGATAAAGTCAAAAGTGAAAAAGATAATGCAATCTTGGACTTGGAAATCTGCAGTTATTCTGGAATACTTTGTACATTATAGAGTTGACAAACACAAGGAAACATCCAACCAGGGACCCAGACCAAAACCCATGACCCAACTCACCAAGGTAGCCGCGTTTCCGCGGCCAATAGGGGGTATTGGCCGCTGAAACGCGGCCGTACGGTGGCTTCAGCAAGTCGTCTTTTGGGGGCTTTTTTGTAACTTCCTATGTGTTCTGGTGGTTGCCCTAGATCTTCAACTCCCTGCCTATAAATACAGCAGAACTGAGCTCAACCAAGGGTCATTCTTTTGTTCCTCTTTTGTAGTGTTTTTTGTATAGTTCTTCTTCTTCTTCTTCATTCTTTTTCCATGAAATTGTAGTGAGAGCTTTTGAGTGGGAGATCAATGAAGATGAGGGTTTTGTATCATTCTCTTTTGTTCCTTCTTCCCCTTGAGATTCTTGCTTTCTCTTGATCATTCAACCTCTTCATTGAGCTTGAATGGTTAAGGGTTAGTTATTGATCTCAAGGGTCGTATTTTGTTCACTCCTTAGTACTTCAATTCACATGCGTTCTCTACCCTTCCCTTGATCTTGCAACCTCTTGATTGAGCTTGCAAGTTTAAGGGTTGGCTATTGATCCCATGCTTGTTTTGAGTTCTACGGTTCTTGTAATTACTTCCTTGCATTTTTCATTCTTGTTTTCAATTACTTGCAATTTATTTCCATGCACTTTTATTACCTCCAATTTATTTCATGCACTTAAATTCCTTGCACTTTCTTGTAATCTTTTCTTTTCTTTGTTCTTTTTGTTCTCTCTCTTTTGTTCATTTTGTGAATGTTGTAATTATCTTTGTTGTTAAGAATAAATACGGCATTGTAAGTTAACACTTCTTTCCTCATTTCCTTTTCCCGTTATTTTCCATTTGAACTCCGCCCAAACGTTACGCAAGCGCTCCGTTAGGCACCCTACCCTGACAAGGTAGCGGTGATTCCTAACCGCGACCGGTTGCGTTCGGTTTGGCCGGAGGCGAAAGCAAGAGACAAGAACGGAAGGACAAGGGTAAATAAGCCGGATTCCACGAATACCGCGCTTAAATCCCTTAATCCACGTTGTTGTCAATTGCTCTAGCTTCAATTGGTCAAGACTCGGCTCAAAGGTTTTGAGTACGGATTTCTTAGCTTATAATCTCGTATTTTCTTCTTAACAACTTTATACTTGCAAATGAACACATAGGTTAGAATCAAGCACATACAGATTCTTTATTGACTCGTCTAAGACAAGAAAGGACATACAACCATCTCCCTGTGGATCGACCCGTGCTCAACCGGCTAGCTGCATAGCGACACCGTCTTGATTGCGGTTAACTTTAATTCTTCCAATCAAATGGCGCCGTTGCCGGGGAGACGGTAGCGTATTTTCTTTCTTGTTATTCGGGTTAATATTCTTTTTGTAAATTAAAAAAAAAATCTTTTTGATTCTTTTTTATAATTTTTGTGGGCAAGTGTGCAGATTTTTGCGTATTTGCAAACTGCAATTGTGGGGAGCAAAGTGTACATTCAAGGCTAAGGTGTTTGCAAAGTACAGTGCCAAAGATCCGGGTAGTTTGACCCGCGCAAGCGAACCTTTCAAGCTTACCGGATTTGATTCAACGGGTGTTTCCTAACCCAAAACTTAAACGGTACGTACTTTACTAACACCTTCTTCTCAAATCCGACGCTTCCAATATACTATTCTTTGCAGGATTCTTTGCAAGTTCGCTAGCAAACGCCAAAATTGACTAACCCGTATTTGTTGCAGTGCTGTGCTAAAATAAAAAAATAAAAAAACAATTTTTTTATTCTTTATAGAATTTTTATTGATTTGCGCATTGCATCAATTAATACGGACTTAAGGGCAAGCGAACCCCACAATATATGGTAAAGGATTTCATCACCTTTTCCGTGGCCCACAAATCACGAACTTGAGCATAACGATTACCCGCACAAATTTTAAAAGAAACTAGACTTTAAGCCTTAAGGACTTCGCGCTCACTAGGAGAAGTTAACTGTGTTTAGAACCTTGCTTAACGGTATATTGTTTACGGGGTGTCTAGGAAAGTGTTAACGGCGAAACCGCCAAAAGAGAAAGGGTTATTTAATTAAGGAACTTCACGAAAGCGTTGGAAAACCTCCCCTCCTCTCTGCACTTACCTGGCCTCGTGATCAGTGTATCTTGAGCCCGTTTCTCGACACAGTTTTACTTCGAAAATCAAGTTCTGGAGCAGGTCTAGTTGACCTAGGTGAACCCTAGAACGATTAAGTGTGTGGTATTTTTTTGTGTCGTGATTATTTTTGTCCATATTCTTTCTGTGTATATTTCATTCTTCTGTTAATATATATTTAAAAAAAAAATATCACATTCTTTTTCCCCTCCTTTTCTCTACCTTTCTTTCATTCTCTCTTCATATCATGGGTACTCCACCTCGCAAAACTCTTGCCGAACTTTGGTACCCACAACCAGACATTACTTCATACGGTTCTTGTTTTGGTCGAACTTCAAACGACCCCACCATGCCCAAAATTTCTTTGAAAGATCGGATAGACGCGTCTAGGACGAACACCTGGACCCCGCAATCCACTTCGTATCAACCGTTTCAAACATTCACCCCTTCTTGCGTTGATACACCTTTTGAAAATCCAGTTGTAACCCCGAGACCTTTGTCCATCGCTGAACGTATTGAACAATCTCGTAGTCGATCTTTCACTCCTTTCACCACTTCAAATTCTTGGGATCAACAATTCCATTCACCTTCTTATCCAAATGTTGATCCCACTCCTGTCCAGCCATTCAATTCCTACCAATCTTACCCTACTTTTGCACCGTCCCTAGACATTACTTCAGAACCGCCATTTGGGAGTTTTCAGTATCCAAACAACTTTGAATCTTTTACTGAAACCCCTTCACAACCAATATCTAGTCTAGAACAGTCCTTGGAAGACTTTAGGGTAGCGTCAAGCCAACAGATGATGGATTTGAATGCGTCCATGGCCGCCCTCATGCAACCTAGTGACCCGGCAGCTAGTTTTCAACTAGCTCCAACTTTTTCAATGTATGATGAGGCGGCAGGACAGGCTGTGAATTTGAGTGGAGAGAGTGAGATGTACCCCCTTCCGAATCAAACCTACCCGTCTGAAATTGAATCCCACAACTCCTGTGTTGAAAGTCTATCTAATGTTCCAAACGATTCACCAGTTGAAGATAGAATGATTAATGAGTTGTGCGACTTTGTAGTGTTTGATTTACCTGATTGTGAAGGGTCTCTTCCAAGTGAAACCATACCCAATCCTCTTGACCTCTACACCTCCACTTTAGAACCTGAATCGATTAATATCCATGCTTTTGTTGAGGTGTCAGAGAATTTTGATTTTCACTTGATTAAAGATATTGACGCCGAGAATAATTTGGATGATGAACCCGTAGATTTGACTGAGTTTTTCTCTCCAATTCATCATCCCGAGTCATTAAATGTTTTTCCCGAACCCCATATGCGTCTGGATTTTGAAGAGAAGTGCATGGATGTGCTAAATTTTGAGGAGAATATTGAGGATAGCACTGAGGATGAAACAGTTTTAATTGATGAGTCGGATTTTCTAATTCATCCTATTCCTTCCACTGACTGTGTACACCCTCCTGAACCTTTAACCGATGTCCCTCTTCGATCACTTCCCTCCATTCTTTCCATCGTTCCGACCTTGCAAGAACCCGTCTCACTTACATTTCATATGTCTGGTTTACCAAGTTCGGCGTACCCATGGCTTCTTACGAATCTTGAGGGATTTGACCCAATCTCTCGACGGGTTAATAGATTAGCACAATCGCTGTTTACACATCACTCATCACAAATTGTGCTAATCTATTCACTCCATTTACACCCTCAAGTTCGTACTCCGCTTCTTTTTCCCTTCCGCCATTCTTCTTCTCATCTACCGAGACCGCATTCCACTTCTCTCTACAAACGGTCTCGCGTATTCTCCATTTCTTACCTCTTCACCTTCTTTCACCAACCACTGCTCTATCACGATAAGATCTTTGAATGGTTGGTGCTCACATTTGGCATGTGTAAGGCCTTGTATAGCTTGATACTGTTCTTTCCCCCCTAATTCTGAACTTCAACGCTTAACAGTGGAAACACTGTTTTACTTAAGTTTGGGGGGACACCTTTTTTGTATATATTTTTTTTTGGTTTTCCTTTTTGTATATAATTTGTTTTTAGGGAGCCCCGGCAATTTTAACCCTCTTGGTATAGCCTGACAGTGAGGGCACTGTCAAGTTTAAGTTTGGGGGTGTGCTCGGTAAGCTTTCTTCCTTCGCATTCATTTGTATATTTTGCATTTGCATACCCTATTAAAAACCCACAAAAATTGAAAATTTTCTAAAAACATAAAAACTTTTCTGTCAAGTAGCTTGTGGAAAAACTCTGATTCAACATTTCGCCGGTTTTTTTTTGAAAAGATAGGAATAACTAAATCTTATGTTTAGATTTTGAAAACCTGAAAGATAACTCTCCTTTGAAGTTAACTATAGCTGATATACGTCTTTACATCATACTACACGTGTCGTGTGTTTTTGGGAATTAGATGACAAGTCTTTTATGTTTAAAAAACTTTTAAACAGATAAATGATTTTCTGAGGATCAAATAGGTTTGTTCTGAAATAAGTAATGTCAAGAATAATTTATGAAGTAAAGCGAATATGAAGGAATGTTATTGATGCCGTAATTGGAGCTAAGTCTGAAAAATAACCCATCGGAAACTTGATTGGAATGATTACACACCAAACCCACTAAACACGTCTTTTATCCAAAAAAATAATTGAACTGCCGGTTATATCTCCGTTCGTATTAAATCATCTGATTTTCACGTCAAACTGTCTTTTTTTTTGGACCTAGGTAACTTGAGTAATTAAGTCCGCTGGGGTGTTTCTACACCTAATGCCCTGAAACCAACTGGTTTGGGTGCATTGGCCCAAAGCTCGCTAAGAAGCCTAGAAAGTCCAGTTTAAAACAAAGTCAAGCAAGTGTTCTCTCCGAGTTAAAATTCCTAACGGTTCTTTGTGTGAGAATAATCTTGATAAAAGACAGGCTTTTATAAAAAAAAATTAACGGAGATATGTAGGTTTTATTCTATGATAAAGACTATTGCACGTTCACAGAGGTGTGTATGAAATGAAAACAAGAAAAAGGTGGAGTGAAAAATACAACTTAGTTTCCTGTTAAGGAAGATAGAAATTCTGAAGTTGAAACCTTACTGGAAAACGAAACTTGAAAAATGCTTAACTCTTTATAAAACTTATGTGATCCTTTTAAAATTGTTATCTGGGTTTTATTGTGCGACATGATGACTTTAATCGATCCTTCTGGAACTTAACGACACTAATTGCACTGCACGTAAAGACATATAAAATCTGTAGTTAAATAAGAAGCGAGGTGTGAAAAATAAAGGTTCGATAGTCTAGACTTAGGATTATAGAATTGTTATTTTCTGAAACAAAAACTTTAGGGTTTGAATCTTAGTTATTGTACAAAACCAACTTGACCGGATTTTGTGGGTAGTATCCGCTGAAAACCCTCAGGAGACAGCACTCCTCCTACTAGGGACACCTAGAGGTTTAACGGCTTGTTGCACATGCTCAGTGCAATCGCGTTCCCTGCGAAAGTGCGGTTAGGATTTTCTTTTTTGCGAATAATTGGTTTTGCTCGGGACGAGCAAAAGTTAAGTTTGGGGGTATTTGTTCACAACAGAACACTGCATTTTATACCGCCCATTCTTATGCTTGTGTGTTTATAGGTAGGTACTTTTAATCCGTGTTTGTTACATATTTACAGAGTACAGGTTTTCAGTCCATACATTGCAAATCAAGACAAAATCTCCACAGTTACACCAAATACAGAACATCTGTCACAGCAGATAAAAGCCGGGTTCCGGTCATCCATATCCGTCCAGTGCCGAGTACCAGTTCCAGAGACAAGACATGTGACAGTGGTCATCGTGTCTGGGACAAGCACAGAGCACGAGGAGGGCTGCACAAGAATCAATGGGTGCGCGGAGCTCGAGAGAGATAAAGTCAAAAGTGAAAAAGATAATGCAATCTTGGACTTGGAAATCTGCAGTTATTCTGGAATACTTTGTACATTATAGAGTTGACAAACACAAGGAAACATCCAACCAGGGACCCAGACCAAAACCCACGACCCAACTCACCAAGGGAGCCGCGTTTCCGCGGCCAATAGGGGGTATTGGCCGCGGAAACGCGGCCGTACGGTGGCTTCAGCAAGTCGTCTTTTGGGGGCTTTTTTGTAACTTCCCATGTGTTCTGGTGGTTGCCCTAGATCTTCAACTCCCTGCCTATAAATACAGCAGAACTGAGCTCAACCAAGGGTCATTCTTTTGTTCCTCTTTTGTAGTGTTTTTTGTATAGTTCTTCTTCTTCATTCTTTTTCCATGAAATTGTAGTGAGAGCTTTTGAGTGGGAGATCAATGAAGATGAGGGTTTTGTATCATTCTCTTTTGTTCCTTCTTCCCCTTGAGATTCTTGCTTTCTCTTGATCATTCAACCTCTTCATTGAGCTTGAATGGTTAAGGGTTAGTTATTGATCTCAAGGGTCGTATTTTGTTCACTCCTTAGTACTTCAATTCACATGCGTTCTGTACCCTTCCCTTGATCTTGCAACCTCTTGATTGAGCTTGCAAGTTTAAGGGTTGGCTATTGATCCCATGCTTGTTTTGAGTTCTACGGTTCTTGTAATTACTTCCTTGCATTTTTCATTCTTGTTTTTAATTACTTGCAATTTATTTCCATGCACTTTTATTACCTCCAATTTATTTCATGCACTTAAATTCCTTGCACTTTCTTGTAATCTTTTCTTTTCTTTGTTCTTTTTGTTCTCTCTCTTTTGTTCATTTTGTGAATGTTGTAATTATCTTTGTTGTTAAGAATAAATACGGCATTGTAAGTTAACACTTCTTTCCTCATTTCCTTTTCCCATTATTTTCCATTTGAACTCCGCCCAAACGTTACGCAAGCGCTCCGTTAGGCACCCTACCCTGACAAGGTAGCGGTGATTCCTAACCGCGACCGGTTGCGTTCGGTTTGGCCGGAGGCAAAAGCAAGAGACAAGAACGGAAGGACAAGGGTAAATAAGCCGGATTCCACGAATACCGCGCTTAAATCCCCTAATCCATGTTGTTGCCAATTGCTCTAGCTTCAATTGGTCAAGACTCGGCTCAAAGGTTTTGAGTACGGATTTCTTAGCTTATAATCTCGTATTTTCTTCTTAACAACTTTATACTTGCAAATGAACACATAGGTTAGAATCAAGCACATACAGATTCTTTATTGACTCGTCTAAGACAAGAAAGGACATACAACCATCTCCCTGTGGATCGACCCGTGCTCAACCGGCTAGCTGCATAGCGACACCGTCTTGATTGTGGTTAACTTTAATTCTTCCAATCAATCGGCAGGTGAAGAAATTGAGATCGAAGGTTATACCGTCATTGAATGTCCTTTGGCGTGGCCCGAGCAGTGAGGAGGTCACCTGGGAGACCGAGGACGAGATGAGGAAGAAATATCCACATCTCTTTGAAGGTACGCGTAGCTAAATTTTTTTAAATTCGGGGACGAATTTCTTTAATGGGGAAGATTGTAACACCTTAGAATGGGATTAGTGACTAATTATACTTTAATGTGGGGTTTTTAGTAAAAAGTTTACCAAAACGGTTTTCAAATATTTTATCAAAATTAATGAATATTTTATTAGAATTTAATTGGGCTTGCACACACATGTGCATGTAAACTAAGGCTAAGTTTTGGGTTAAGCCATGTTATGGTAGCCATGGTAAACTAAAACATTTCATTAGGTTAATATGAAGTAATTAGGTGTATTAGTTTTCTTTTTTTTAAAATATAATTAGCTTGTGTTAGGGGTTGACTTGAGTTGGAGAGAGAGAGAACATGATGGGCTTGAGCCATGCTTGGTAATTAATGAGGAGAGAGAGGGGGGTTGACTCTCATATCTCTCATTTCTTTTTTTTCAAAAACTCAAACACTTACACATCATCACATCTCTCCCTCTCATTCTTTCCCAACACACACACACACACAGCAGCAGCACACACAGTAGCAAGCAGCAGCAGCAGAAAGCAGCAGCAGCAACAGGCAGCAGAAGAGCAAGCAGCAGCAGCACACATTTCTTCTTCTTCTTCTTCTTCTTCTTCTTCTTGCATCCAAGCTAAATTCTTCACCAAAGTCCATTTTCTTCAAAAAATCCCTTGCAAACACTTTCTTGTGACAAAGTCATCAAGTTGAACCACCACTAACTCACTTTGAGGTATAAAACTCACCCCAACTTCTTTGTTGCTAAACTTATAGTTATTTAGCTTAAGTTAGTGTTTAATATGGATTTTTAGTGCTAGTTGTGGTTTATGTGGGGTTTAAACTAAGTAGGGATTATTATGGCCTAATTAACTTAATTAGGTGTTATTTGTGCTGTGGAAACCTAGTTGTATCACTGGATTTTTGCTAAAACACCTTAAAGTCTCAAATTAGAATTTTAATTACGGTTTTGAATCAAGTTTTAGGATACGAGAAACCTGCTTTATCTGTGATCTTTTTCTTGCTTAGCAAACATATACAGAATGGTGTACAGGGTAACTAGAGTTTTGGGTTGAAATTCGAGCCCGTTCCACCGCCTAAAATCCGGCGACCTCCTTAGTTTTTCCGGCCTCGCCGACCCGCCCTATGCTTTTGGGTGTGGGTGTTTTGCAAGGTGGTGTCTGTGTTGGTTTTCCAGTGTTTGGTTTTATTTGCTTTTTGGGTTTTCTTCCAGATAAAAATCTGGGACCAATTACCCCTTTTAGTTTGTTTTGTGACTCGTGCGGCACGTACGCTTCAAGTATGAGTTTAATGGGTTCTATGCATCGCAGCACATCGGGGTAATTCTGGTCTTTGCACACACACGTGTTAGTGTATCGATCTCACGCGTTTAGCTTCCGACGCAAGTTTTTCTAATAATCTTGATATCGCGTTTTTAACAAGATTTTAGCCTTATGTGTGCTTGTGTGTTTCTAGGTTCGCAGGCAGGGACTTCGGACGCCGCGAAGAAGGGGAAGCAGGTGGTTGGGTACACCTAGCACGAGATCATGGGTGAGTAGATGTAACATCTACGGGGGAAATCATTTGGATGGCGCATGACGCCCGATAGTTTAGATAACTTAAAAACATCTAGTAGTACTAGCATTTATGAGTATAGTTCCTAGATAATCATCTTGCTGCATTCGTGATCATATATATATATATATATATATATATATATATATATATACACATACATGTGTGAATGCATCTTATAGGACACTTGCACCATTACCATGGTTTTATGCAGCACGAGCACTATTCATGCGGATACACACGCCTTGGTAATTGCTATGCCACGAACACTTTACTAGTTAAATCTAAATCTTATCACTTGCGCCATTATGTTTAATAACCTGCAATTGATATATTAAATTCTTTAATATGGATATGTAGGATTGCTAGGTACATGCATACATCCTATTGCATCGCTGTTCATGCATAGCTTCCCAGTTTCCGCATTGCATTTCATATTATTGATATCATAGACATTCATGTATCATGATTCGCTCGTGGATTTCTGTATTTATGATATTTATGGATTTGGAAGAACCGCAAGGATCTGAAAACATATTACCATTTTAAAAATTATAAGTTTGCGGTTTTCTCATGATATGTTATATGTGTCGTCCACCATGATGTTTTCTCGGTTATGAGATGGATTTCGAGACCCGATTCGAGAAGCTGGATGAACCGTCTACGGGTACATGGTAGACCCGGTGAGGTACCCCGAGGCGAGAGTTATTTCGTGGAGGATGATGAGCCTGGCAGGGGACACTACCTACCGGTGATATTATTAGGACTCGTCGGTTATCCGGAAGATACCGACCGGAGTCATGAGATTGATACAGGCTGATCCGTTCTACCGGAGCCCACGGGCCGATCCCGCAGATGATACGGATGCCTGAGATATGTGGATTTGAGATATTGATATGTTGATTTCATTGATAAAACTATAATCAAAATTTCAGAAATTTATTTAAGATAAAACATAGATTTTCATGTTATTTATTTTCAGATCTTGCATTTTTATTGCATTCATGCTGCATGCATTTTAGCGTATCGCATCATATTAGTATATGTAGGTTGTGGCATCATTGTATACATGCTTACGATAGCCTTTATAGATGTTATTTATTACTCACGAGTTGGCAACTCACCCCCGTTGTGCCACAGCCTTTCTGCATGTCCGATCCGTCAGCACTATAGCGGCAGACGCACTTGCTCCTTTTGCTCCTTTTGCTAGGATTTGAGACTTTGGTCATAGGTGTGTTGTGAGATTATTTTGTTCCATCTTGTGCATTTATTGTATCTAGAGTACTCCATCTACTGTACCTGCTACTTGTATTAATGTATTTTGACCTAGAGACGAGACTGTGAGATTTGTGGATTTATATGCCATTTCTCTGGGTCGAGCTCATTTGAGCCGACGTGATGCTTATTATTTGGGTTTTTACATACTTATTTTGTTGCACATTGATGTTTTACATTGCGTGGGATTTGAGTCCGCTTTTGGGGCGAAGAGCTAGCTCCCGCTTGGGGATGCCTTATTTCATGTTATATGTATATTCCTATTTTGTACCCATTTGGGGGCAGTTTTTACAAAGGAGACTTTACCGAAATTTTCGGGAAATGTGATGTTGCTTTTAAAAGACTTGATGTGACTTAATTATTTGGAAATTTCTTTCAATATTTTGGTTTTCCTTCACTCTACTGTTCTTTTGGGTTTTGATTTCTGGGTTTTGGCTTACTTAGATTGCGTACGCCTTGAGACGTTTCGTAATTTAAGTGTCAGTCACGTTCCATACTTTTCGGGTCGTGACAGGCGTATAGCACCCCCGCAAGTTTTTGATGGAAACCGATTCTTAGAATATAGTTAAGGAAACCTAGATTAGGAAACTAGGGATATGGTTTAAAATATAGTTAGAAATGATATTAGTGATTGAATATATATTTTGAGATATGAGAAGGATTTAGGGATATGAAAAGTGAATGTGAACCACGACTTATAGACATGTAGTTGCACTAGAATAGGTATGAGTTTTAGAGTAGTGTGGCATTTGATGTTTAAGGTAGATGTATATATAAAATGACTTGTTGTAAGATGACTTAATGAGGTATCGATGTGATGAAAGAGATATACGATGTGATATGACGATTTAATTGATATGTCGGTATACGGATGTGAGTCGATTGTGGTGATTGATACCTTTGCCAGTCCCCTGATATAAGATTGTTATGGATGTGACTTGGGACATAGGTATATGGATATATATGGGTATTCATGTTGTGAATCACGAATGATAGGCCGTACGAGACGTTAGGTCCGTACCCCTCATTGTCATATAGGAGGATAGGATCCCCGATGGTTTATTGTCGCCGTACGATGATTTTCTGTACGTGATGAGTTGGGCTTGATGATTGATCCATACCCTTGACTAGAGGATGCCGTACGATAGATTATACCATACGTGATGTCGTGAGGCTAGATGTCGATGGTTAGATTTACAGACTCGGTCATGTTAGATACATATACTGTCAGCATTTGCATACGTTTTACTTTATGCTACACTCATGTCACTCGCATTGCATTATATATACATGTGCTAGTACACCTACACCATTATCGATGATGCGTACGTTACACTTACACTGATTGGCCGGCTCATACACTTCATCATCGATAATTGCCATGACAGTACACTGTAGGATTTGCTGCATCATGATATGACTCCTTAAACGATTTACTTGCTATAGTTGCATATGCACCTTTATACGATGTTGCATTGGACTTGGAGAATTTGGAAACCGCGGGATATATTTTTAAAACTGGATTCATTTAAAAGAGCGGTTTTCCCTTGATACGTGCATACTACTGTTCCATGCTGCATGATATACGGTTATGCTCACATTCTGTTATATGTCGCATACATCATGCTTTACGATTTTACGCATTGAGATATGCTGTTTTCATGAGATTTCTAGATTTGAGAACCATGGCTATTTCAAAAGAAAGCATGTACCATTTTAAAAAAAACGGTTTCTCTTGATATGATATTTCAGTGCGTCCACCATGCGTTTTCTTGGTTCTGAGACGTGTGACATGTGAAACCCGATTCGAGGAGCTGGATGAGGCCGATTGCGGGCACATGGTAGACCCGGTATGGTACCCCGGGGCAAGAAAGGGATGCTGTGCAGTAGACGGTGATCGTGGCAGATGGAATACTACCTACCGGTGATAGTATTTGGGCTCGGCAGATATCCGGAGGATATCGACCAGAGTCGAGAGATGATATGGGCCGATCCGGACTGACGGAGCCCGAGGTCCGATCCGGATTGACGGAGCCCGAGATATGAGGATTTACGTGTCGATGCTGGACACGGGTTCATGATTTTTCGAGTGTTGATGATGGGCACTCAAGTTCCATGATTTTGATGTGTCGAGAGGGCCTCATACTTTCATGCATCTTCTTTTATGATATTTACATGCATGATGTTGTTGTGTCATTGGTTGACACGTGGACGGGATCCGCATGCATACATACACTAATGATATGGTTGGACGAGACCCACATGCATACAGATATTGATCACATGGTTGGATGATATCCGCATATATAGATGTTGATTACATTGTTGGCACATATGTAGATACGGTCACCCTAGATATCATAGTTTTTCATTTATGATATAGTTGACCTAGGAGTCGTTGTTTATTCGATTTCTACTTGTAGATGTTTTTCTACTCACGAGTTGGCAACTCACCCCCGTTGTGCCACAGTTCTTGCAGGTTGACCGCAAGGATCAGTAGCGGCATCGCTGGCACACAGTTGCATTCGGGTGTTTTGCTTTGGTAGGTGGGACATTTGTATCGTGCCCCCTCTTATATTTATATTTCATATTGTATCTAGTCAACTCCATCAAATCAAAATTTGTAATTGTTTAAGTAATGAGACTTAGTGAGACTTGTGGTTGCGAGACTTAGAGCTAGTGGTTTTCCGCTACTTTTGGTTTGATGTCTTGCTTATTTCTTTATCTTTTGTGGTGAACTTTGCCGTTGGGCGTCGTCTACTTATATTTACTGCTTTGCGTGGTTGTGATCCTCCGGTTAGCCAAGAGCTAGCTCCCGCTTGGGGATGCCTTTATATTATCATGTATTGTAGTTTTGGATCAAAATATACAAAGTAGGTGCCGCCCAAATTTTTTTTAAAGGACGAAACATGTTTTCAAACTAATAAGTTCCACTTGTATTTTTCTCATGTTCCTTCTCTATGCATTTAAGAAAACTTGATTTTCATTATACCTTTATTTCAAAACTTCACCTCCTTGATTTTTCTTAAAAAGGTTTAGATTTCTGGGTTTCAGCTTGCTTGAATTACGTTACGCCTCTAGACGTTGCGTGATTTAAGTGCTGGTCACGAGCTAATATTTTTGGTCGTGACAATCCACCATGACAAACTGCAACATCACAATACAACACAGAACATCAACGTGAATGTCACGTTCGCAAACCCGTTTAAAAGAGTTATAGCAATTAGACAAGATTTACCGCTCGAGTGACATTCACGGTAGCAGATAGAAATGTAAGTACTGTGAGCTAACGTTTTTAAAATTCCGATCGACAAAATTTCCCGAAGTAGGCCCCAAGTGCAAATCCAGCACTCAAATAAATCTGGGCCTAAACTAAATATTCCAGAAACTACAATTCCATATGAAAGACATCCAGAAGAAAAATGAAGCTTTGAGCCTACATTTCCACCGCGGATCCGCGGTAAACATGCCAGTTCTGCCGCGGTTCCGCGGCGTAATGATGGGATCGTGCATTCAAATTTCTTCAGGGGTCTTAGAAAAGCCTGAACAATTTTCTGACATACTGAAAATAATTTTTCGACCACAAAAAAATTGCGACAGAAACTTTGTGAATGGAATTGCTGTTTTAGAAATTTCGTTCGATCGATGTTTTAAACATGTTAGAACAAGCTAGTATGAGTTAATGGCGTGGCTCTGATACCATGTAAGTCTACGGTAGTGCCCCGGTTGTCAATCCGAGGCCAAACGCGGAACAAAAACTTTTATAAAACCGGCGCTAACATAGGCTTTCATCCGGATCGTACCATTAACTCTAAACTAGCTAACTAAAAAGATGATAGAATGGCTATACCAATCGATCCGTGTCCTACGGTCTTTAGCCACCATCCTTAGATCCTCACGGCATCTCCGATCTAACTCGATCTCCGGTCTCCTCTTCGAAGTGGCACCACGTCAAGGAATCTTTTTATGGGCTCCCGCTTCAAACCGAAGCAACTCGGACATGAAGTTTTCTAGCCGACATATCCAAGGTGAAGTAAAGAATGTGTGTGATCACTTTGTCTTAAGACACCCATGGATTCTCAACTCATGAGAGAGATGGGTGGAGGTTGAAGAAGAAGAAGCCATTAGAGGAAGATGTGAGCTCAAGGGAAGAAGAAGTGAAATGGCTTATATTGTGTGTGATATTTTTGAGAGAGAGATATATCTCAATAATGCAACCCCAAACCAATACTTGGCTGCCCCTCTCTCTCCAAAATATCCCCACTCATCATAATTAGCCCCTAAATCAATCCATGTCACAATAATGGTCACATAAACCAAGACCATGAGTCACCATGTGCATGTGGCATGAATTGATGCATATGGACAAAACTTGCACTCACATTTTCCTCCACTAAACATTTAAACTAAATGTTTAATCCAACAAAAAGATATGGCATCAACTAAAGTAAACTCGTGACGGATCACAAGAATACCCCTCATCTGTATATACATACCTGCATCCGCATTCCGACTGAATACGAATGCAATGAGACTAAAGTAATCCAACAAATCTAATACTAGGATTCGGCTTAAACCAAAGACCACTAGTATGATCCGTCCGATCATGATCCATGCACAAGTGCACGTATATGATCGAACCCTGCCATAAAACCATACGGCCTCTACAATGTTTCGCCCGAACTTGGAAAACTTTCTGTGGGGGACTCTAAAGACTCGTCAATACGTTGGCAGTGGGTTTAACAACAAGCACGTCAGTAGCTGTATATAACCGCTGCCCATGTATTGACCAAAAGGGAGGCCGATGAGCGAACTCATCCTGAAACCCTACTGAGCCTGTCAGTGACAATATCCGTACAGTCTAGTCCGTTCGTCTATGAGTATCGCATATCAGTCCTAGAGGCTGGTAAACGTCAGACCCCCAATAGCGGTATAAGTTGTGTCGGAGTGTAGCCCAGAACTGTTGGATATAGTGCCCTCAAAGTCAATTATTGGATCGCAGGTACGTGATTGCAATGATTGAGGCAGGACCTATACCGATATGACAGTCTTGCTCGAGATGATAGTATACTATCTGGTTTTTCTTTATCATCATATATATGCTTTAGTTCACTATTGCATGATGATAGAGCCTATAGGATTCTTTTTTGACTGGAAACAGTATGATGGCGATCATATACGTGGGAGCTGGGCTCTATAAGCACATCCTAAAAGTGTCCTTAGTCATGGGAGTTTCAAGACAGGGCATCGATACTCCAGAGTAGACTAGTGTATACAGTCGAGACCCAGACGAGGGCGGTGGCCGGTCTAACAAGCCACTGGTGTCAGTTGGATCACCTAAGATGTATACAGGTGCTCATTAGGTTATGAGTACACCGGACAGGACTCGCCGGAAACATGCTAGTTGGTATTATACATATCGTCAGATAGCAGTTCCCAGGTGACATGTGTATAGGTTAGTTCATCGACCTGAGGTCATCATTTGTCTCGTGTGAGTTCCCACTGTGCTTTGATTTCTACCCTACCACGGCTCAAAGGAGTCGTGCAAATAGGTCTTTTTTGGGTACAGTCCCGAGCCACATGGAGACAAGTGAGTGGATCAGCAGGGGATTCGTCTCTCCCGGTATTGGGGTTGAGATCGCGCTGTGTCTAGGAGAGCCATTACACAAAACCCTCGGCCGAGGTAGGAGATTTACTGGTAGGTACTCCAGTAGTATCTCAGGGTGTTCTGGGCTACACTCTGACACGACTTATACCGCTATTGGGGGTCTGACGTTACCAGCCCCCTAGGCCCGATATGCGATACTCATAGACGAACGGACCAGACTGTATGTATATTGTCACTGTCAGGCTCAGTAGGGTTTCTGGATGAGTTCGCTCGTCAGCTTCCCTTCCAATCAATACATAGGCAATCGTTACGCACAGCTAGTACCTCTGACATGCTAGTGGTTATACCCAGTGTGAGTGTGTTGATAAGTCATTAGAGTCCCCCACAGACAGTTTCCAATGTTCGGGCGAAACGTTGTAGAGGCCATATGGTTTTATGGCAGGGTTCGGAAAATGCACGTGTGTTTACGCACGTGTCAAATTTCGGGCAGATAATACTGGTTATCTTTGGTTTAAGCCGGATCCGAGTATTATACTGTGTACATATAATATCTTTGTCTCAGTTGCATTTGTATTCGGTCGTAATACAAATGCGGGTATGTTTATACCATTACGGGATTATCCTGAAATTCGTTTCAGGATCGCTTTTGGAAGTTGCCAGTTTCCAGTTTTCTATCACCCGTCTTTAACATTCGGTTAAAGACGGATTTATCTTTTTCTTGATCAGTGTGGAAGGTTCTAGAAGATTCTTGATTGGTGACAAGTGTTAGTTATATGTATGCCCTAGAGGCCATTACTGTACATAGGATGTATATTGTAGTGGATGCTGGGACATATATAGGTAGGACTTTCTTGCTCGACATGATAGTACGCTATCTGGTTGCACTTTATATTAACATGTATATTTGCAGTCTCTCTATTACATGTTGATAAAGCCCTTAGGATGTATGCTCGACTTCCAGGACTATGATGCAGATCATACTAGTGGGGCCTGGGTAGTCAATGAGTACATACTTCACTGTTCCTAGTCGTGGGAATATCGAGACAGGGCATCGATATTCCAGAGTAGACTAGCGTATATCTTCTCGATCCATGTGATGGGCGATGGATGATCCCATCCATTGGTGTTTGACATCAGAGATGGTATGCGGGTGCTCAGTGGTGACTGGGTATACTGAACGGACTCAACGAGAACTCCCAGATGGTATTATACCTCACGTCAGATGGCAGTTCTCTGGTGACACTGGTACAACTTAGTCTGTTGACCCGAGATCGTCATAGAGTCTTGTGTATCTCCCACTGTGCTTTGATTTCCATCCTACCACGGCTCTACTGAGTCGTGCAAACAGGTGGTTTTTGGGTACAGTCCCGATTCACATGGAGGCAATGAGCGATAGGAGGGGATTCGTCTCTCCCGGTATTGGGGGTTGATGTTGCGCTATGCTCGACTGGCCATAACTGGAAATCCCTGGCCAGGGTTGCACTGATTTACTGGTAACTGTTATCAGTAGTTTCATGCTCGTTATGGACCTTACATCGGCATGACTTATCAAGCTACTGGGCTCTGACGTTTACCACCCCTAGGTGAGATATGCGACATATCAGACGAACAGACCGGACTGTATGGTAAGTGTTACTGGTTGGATTTACAGGAGTGTGAGCAGGCTTGCTCGTTGATCTTCTGATCGCTCAATACCCGGGTGGCCATTACGTTTAGCAGACCGCTTGCGGCTTGTGGGTGTTTGATATGATCATCACCTACTGCCGGCGTATTGACGAGTCTTTAGAGTCCTACACAGAGATTTCTAGCTCAAGCGAAACGAAATAAGAGCGTATATGAGATATGTGCGGGACCGAGAATAATACCAGTATGTGATACCGTATTCTATTCTCACGATTTGTATCATTGGACGGTTATATGAGATATAGCCGGGTTACCGAATCAAGTGTTGATTCGATACAGTGATACACTAGATATTAGTCGGTTATATGCGATATGACCGGATCAATAAATCAAGTATCGATTTAATGATTTAATGTATAATTATATATTTGATATATTACTTTACATTAACTAGTATTTGTTCACCTAAGATTGATTTTCTCACTTGATATGCACAAGCTGTATATGTGATATATGTTTGTGCACTAGTTTGTATCATGATTGATGATATGCAAACTTGGGTAGGTGTATGATTTACACCATGTTTAGTTAATGGTTAGGGTTTTATTTTCTTTATTCGTTTTGTAAAAACAAAATGGTGGTGGTTTTTCTTGTTTTGCAAGAAGCTTCATGATGCTTCTTGCATCTTTGAAAAGTCTAAACCATTTTTGTTTTGTTCTTAAACCTAACCATTACCTAAACTATAGTTTGCTCTCTACATGAGTTTACTTACCCATGGTTGCATTATGATAAGTCTTCACTTGATTTATTATTTTGATTAATTCTTTTTCATTTCCTTCTTCTTCTTCTTCATGAAGAAGAAAACATTTTCTAGAAAAATTCCAAGTGTTGAAATCAAGTGAGAAATCCAAATCCAAAGTGAACCCACTTTCTATTTCTTCATCCTCTACCACTTGCCATGTTGTATAGGGTGTTTTCTTCACAAGGTTCATGACCAAGTGAAGATGGAGCTTGAGTTTGAGTCGCCTCGACGTAGATCATCTTCGGCACCGAAGTCAACGACCTAGCCCGCTCATTTCTCTGAAGAAACCAACGCTAGAGTCCGGGATTCCGATGATCGCAGCGGAGGGACGTCATCATAGTGCTTTAGAAGTGGAGGACCGGATCTACAAAGGTTGTAATCCATTTCACTTGTAGTTAAAGTTGTTAACTTGTATGTATTTCGCCTTACCTCTAGTAACGATCTTGCATTAGGGTTTCTCGGCACATGTAAAAATTTGATTTTGGCATGGTTGATCAGTTGTAGAACCTTATGTGTGTGCCTAGGAACCTTACAGTGGTATCAGAGCCTAGCTAGAGCTTTAGGCGAAGTCTAGACGATGTTAGAAATCTGATCGAACCCCGAAACCCTAAACTTGACCCCTTTCTGTACATTTTCTGAAATTGTGGAATTTTTTGAATTAAAAATGCTAAGAAAATAGAGCAGGAAATTCTAAGGAATACTGCAGAAAACGACAACCTAGGGCTACAGTGGCGCCATGGAACCGCGGCTCTACCCTTCCTGTTGCGGCGGTTCCGCGGCCGTATGTGATGACTAGGCACTTCTTTTTATGCAGTTATATCCGTAGGTGATTCCTGTTTCTTCTGGGAATTTTTAATTGATACTCAACAGTTGAGTTTTCTGGGTTGTTTTGGGGACTCGATGATTCGATCGGATTGCTTAATTTTGTCTATGTGTTTTTCCGGGTAATTTTAGAACTTGTTAAAAAGTTCGACTGGATATAAATACCCACTTTTTCCCCTGCCGGGAAATTTCCAAGTGTTGGATTTTTCCGAAGTTTACGAATGTTCTTAGTAGTGCAAGTAATTCAATGGACCCTCTAGAAGACAACAAACCTTAACTCGATTATGTGACCGTCTTGAACTGCCCTTTGAACCTTAGGGTTTGGGGCAGTACGGCGTGCCACATGTGAGACGTTGGCTTGACCCTTCTACGGCTGGACCGTTGGTACTGTGGCATGAAATGGATTTTTTAAAAACTTATTTCAAGTGTTGAGCTGTCTGGGAAAACTTGGGTGTTTGATCATTCGGTCGGAAAGTTTAACATTTTCTATTTATCTGGAATGTGATACAATATTTGGAATCCACAAATTGTTATGAGATAACTGATTTGAATGTTATAAATCTAGCAGTTTAGTCTCACTTGATCGGTTGCCACGGAATTTTGATGTGATAAAAAGTCCGTCGCAATCACGTTGCGTACGCGGATACTCGCCCGTAAACTTAATAGATAGCCACGCCCCATAGCCCCGAAAAGGTGACTGTAGGAGAACCCCGTCGCCGAGAGCATTCGTTCGGATGCTCGCGGCAGCGGTGTTCCGCCTTAGTTCACTTCGTCGACGGTATCGGGGGTGCGGCCGTCTACTAAAGTTTGCGACGAGCATTCGTTTAGGATGTCGGGAATATTGTTGAATTTCCCGACATAATATTGAAAAGAATTTTCGATAATGAGACTAAAATGCGGGGTTTATAATTGTTAGGCATGCGATGTCTAAGGAATTCATTTGATTAGGCATGCGATGTCTAAGAAGGTTGCGGATTCCAACTGTTGTAGTTTTACATTTTCTTTTCTGCGACTGTAAGTGTAATATGTGATATCGCCGGTTTCGTTGCTATATGTCAACGACAATAGGGATGGGCATATTTACTTACGTTGATGACATGTGATGTTATGTGTTGCTGGATATGTTATATTGGATCGTCGTGTTTGAATAGCCGGGGGGTTTTATGTGAGATGAGTGTTTTTCTTTTTCATTCATGTAAAAAACTTGTATGTAATATTCTTTTATTGGGGCATTTCCGGGTTGAGGTTGATGTCACCATTGTATATTATTTACTTTTCCGCATTAGGATAGACCCAAGGCGGGGAGCACAAGTAACCGGGTTCTAGGGTCCAGTAGGAGACCATCTCGAGTAGTCGAGTCCGGGTCTTCTAACTCTAGAATTGGTAAGGTTACATGCTGCTCTCGTAGGGGTCTAGGGGTGCGGGATTGGCTATTCATCACGACCGTGGAATCCGTGTTTTATACAGGCTCAGAATAAAACACGGACGTCCTAGTATATCCAATATTTCATATGATTTTTCCTGCTGCGTTATCTGTGATGTGATCATGTGATTTGTTCAGATGGATACTGTATATACTATATATGATATATTATATAGACGTTGCTTATGTTTTACACCCGCGCTAGCCCTGCCCCGCTCTGTCGTTAGTTACCTAACCTAACGGTGCAGATGGGACATCGAGGCGAATGCGGATGGCATAAGCGTACGTTGTATTTATCTTTGATGTTTAGGTGGACTTAAATGATGGGACATTCATTAATGAGATTAATGAAAGAAAAAAAACCTAAAAGATGTTGTGGAATCGAATTTCAAAAATAAAACAGGTAGCTACAGTTCTTGCTTTGCATCGCGGTGTTCCTTGTAGAACATCCTGCACCTTATTCGATAAGGAAAGGGCCGAGATCCCTTCACCGGGAGTGACCCCTTTAGCAATAACTGGCAGATGCTATAACCCTCGGTTTGTCTTTTGATTGCTTCTATAGTTTTTTGCTTTGCACAGCGGTATATATAATATATCCTGCACCTTATTCGATGAGGAAAGGGCCGACGATCCCTTCACCGGGAGTGACCCCTTAGCAAAACTAGAAAGGCCTAAAAAACACTCCATTTAAAAACCATTTGATTCTGCAGCGAGATCAAGTTCAAAGCGTTAAAGGTTTTATTAAAAATCATCCGCAACCCTCCATCATTTTAGGAAGTAGAGTACTTAGTATTCGTGCCTTGTTTGTTGACCATAGTCAAGGCACAGTGAACGGTAGCTAAGTGATGTCTTCCTACACCGCATATGATGCGATTAGTTAGGACAGCCGCTTGACTTTGTTGACCTTAGTTAAGGGTCATGTGGGTGGGTCTAATTAATCACAAAATGACGGGTAGAACTTGACTAGTGGTTTTGATTTGTTGACCATAGTTAAGTGTTGGAGATAGTGCCCTCAGAGTCAATTATTGGATCACAGGCACGTGATTGCAAAGATTGAGGGAGGACCTATACCGGTAGGACAGTCTTACTCAAGATGATAGTATGCTATCTGGTTTATCTTTATCATCGTGTACTTCTTTAGGTGACCTTACGAGTCGCTATTGCACGTTGATAGAGCCCCTAAGATTCTTGCTTGACTACCAGCAGTATGAGGGCGATCATATACGTGGGAGCTGGGGTCTATAAGCACATCATTAAAAGGTCCCTAGTCATGGGAGTTTCGAGACAGGGCATCGATACTCCAGAGTAGACTAGTGTATACAGTCGAGACCCCGACGAGGGGCGGTGGCCGGTCTCACAAGCCACTGGTGTCAGTTGGTTCACCTAAGATGTATACAGGTGCTCATTGGGTTATGAGTACACCGGACAGGACTCACCGGGAACCTGCTAGTTGGTATTATACCTGACGTCAGATAACAGTTCCCTGGTGACATGTGTACAGGTTAGTTCATCGACCTGAGATCGTCATTTGTCTCGTGTGAGTTCCCACTGTGCTTTGATTACTACCCTACCATGCTCAAAGGAGACGTGCAAACAGGTTTTAGTTGGGTACAGTCCCGAGCCACATGGAGGCAGTGAGCGGATCTGCAGGGGTTCGTCTCTCTCGGTATTGGGGGTGAGGTCGCGCTGTGTCTAGGAGAGCCAGTACATGAAAAGTCCTTGGCCAAGACAGGAGATTTACTGGTAGGTATTCCAGTAGTATCTCAGAGTGTTCTGGGCAACACACCGACACGACTTGTACAGCTTTTGGGGGTCTGACTTTTACCAACCCCCTAGGCCCGCCATGCGATGCTCATAGACGAACAGACCGGACTGTATGGATATTGTCACTGACAGGCTCAGTAGGGTGTCAGGATTAGTTCGCTCATCGACGTCTCTTTTGGTCAATAGCTGGTAGCCCGTCACGTATGGCTAATACCTCTGACGTGCTAGTGGTTAAATCCGCAGCCATAGTATTGACGAGTCTTTAGAGTCCACCACACACAGTTACTCAAGTTTCGGGCGAAATGCTGTAGAGGCCGTATGGAGATATGACAGGGTTCGATCAGATACGTGCGGAATTGCACGGATCATGATCGGACGGATTTTACTAGCCAGCTTTGGTTTAAGCCGGATCCTAGTATTAGACAGTGTAGTTTTGTCTCTTTGCATTTGTATTCAGTGGGAATACAAATGCGGGCATGTATATGTAGTCGCGGGATTTTCATGTAATTTATTACGGGATCAGTTTTCTGAAATTGCCAGTTTGTATTCCGTTCCGGCCAGTTTTCCTTTGTTCCTTCCCGGCCGGACTTTATCGTTGGAGGGGGTTATTTGCAAGTGTGCAAATTATCTTTTGTGGAGGAGTTATTTGCATTTGTGTCTTCATGATGGTTCTACCATCATAAGATTCTTTTTAAATCTTTTCCTTTGCTTTTATGAGATGGGATTTGGATGAGGATTGATTAGAATTTGGGGTGGCCATTTTATTCTCAAATATACATTCATTTTTCTTCTCTTGAAAAGATGATTCTCTTTCCTCCACCATGGTTTGAGGGGCCGACCATTTTGAGGGGAGAGGGGATAGGTTTCATTGGGTGGGGAAATTTATCACTCTCATTTTGATAGCCACCAAAATTCCATAGCTCCTTTCCTTTGTTAATTTCTCTACCTCCACATAAAAGGCAATTTCACAACCCCATTGAGACAATGGATTCTACACTTGCCTACAGCAATTCTTGGGCACGTCGGCTTGCCAAATTCGCGCCCGAGTTTCCTCGGTCCAGAGGTGGGAGCCCGTAAAAGAATTCGGCGATGTGGTTCCTGTTTCGACGAGGAGGCTACGACCGGAGATTCCGCGAGGAGATCGGAGTGGAGACGAAGACCGAAGGACACGGATCGCTTGGTATATCTCTCTACCCATCTTTTAGTTTGCTAGTAGTTAGGTTAATGGCCCGATCCGGGTTTCTAGTGCGCGGTGGTGCTGGTTTCTAGTTGTTAGAAAATTTTCGTTTCCGCATTCCTGCGTCGGATTGACGGCCGGGGCGCCGCCGTGCACTTACATTGGTATCAGAGCCACGCCATTAACCTTGTCTAGCTTGCTCTAGTATGTTTAGAACTCGATCGAACAAAAAAATCCCAAAATCGCATTTTCATTGCACATGTTTCAGTCGAATTTTTTTTGTGCTCTAAACATTTTTCAGGTTGTTTCAGAATAATGTGCAGGAAATTTTAAGCGTTCTGCAAAAATTTGGTGACGTGACGCTTCAGTACGACCGCGGAAACGCGGCCAAACCCCTGGTTTGGCCGCGGTTCCGCGGTTGATGAAAGTCAATACCGTACCAAATTTTTCCAGAGGGCTTTCTACATGGAAATAGGGGTTTTGGAACATTCTTTTTGGGCTCAGATTTTCTGTGAGTGCTACAGTAGTGCTTGGGGCCCACTTGGGTATATTTGATCGATCGAGAATTTTCAACATGTTAGTTCACAGTATTTATATTATATCTGCGATCGTGAATGTCATTCGATCGGTAAATCCAGTCTATCTGCTATTGCCCTTTTTGGCGGATTTGCGAACGTGACATTCACGTTGATGTTCTGTGTTGTGCTGTGATGTTGCGGATTGGTCGTGGGGGATAGCCTGGATGCAATGGTAGTACAGTTTTGTTTTATATGTACATTTAATATTGCGGGGCGAGCGTCCGACATGTGGACTGCCGTCACTGCCTGTTTGTATATTATTCTTTTGGGGCACGACCGGGTCGAGGTCGATGTACCCGTTGTATGTATATTTTACTTTCTGTACTAGGATTACCCCACGGAGAGGTGCAAGGATAGCCGGGTTCTAGAGGACAGCGGGCCCGCATCTCATGGCATTGAGACGGAGGGGGCTTCACTTTAGAATTGGCGGGCTGTTCGCCGCACTCGTAGGGGGTACAGGTTGACCCAAGGAGGGGTGCCCAAGTTTCCGAATTCCGTGAAGTGCTGGGTGGTCCATTCACGTTGCTGAAGGGGGCTGCCTCGCTTCAGGTTTTGGCGGGTAACTTGCCGCGCCCGTAGGGTTCTAGGATTTTCATTGCACAGGCTATCCACACGACCAAGGGAACGTCGGGGTTTCCGTAGCGGCTCTATGAAACCCGGGGATCCCCGATATCTGTATTGTTCTGTGATGCTTTTTACATTTCTGTGATGTTGCATTTTATCACGCCTTGAAAGAAATATTATATATTTATATATATACTAGTAAATGTTGTATATGTTTTGCATCCGCGCTAGTTCCAGTCCCCGCTCTGTCATTAGTTAAGTAACCTAACGGGTGATGACGGGACCCAGTGGCGAATGCGGATGGCATATACGTACATCATTATTTTCGTTCTTTATTGGTGTGATCAATTGATGGGACCTACGTTGATTCGGATCAATACAAGCTAAATAAACCTATTATGATGTTGTTGGAACTTTTTTTCAAAATGCTGTTATTGCAAGGACGTTCACTTTTGTTTTGCATCGTGGTATTCAGTTGGAATATCCTGCTCCTCAGTCGACAAGGCAAGGACCGAGATCCCTTCACCGGGAGTGACCCTTTGGACAGAAATTTGCATCAGGGTAATAACTTCATTATAGCCGTTTACTTTTGCTATGCATCGTGGTATTCAGTTGGAATATCCTGCACCTCATTCCACGGGGAAAGTGCCGAGATCCCTTCACCGGGAGTGACCTCTTTAGCAAAGGTTTTCGCCACTATATTTTTAAAAAGCTATCCGTTCCTTCAACGATATCAGGTTTCATTACGTTAAAGGTTTTCCGCCAGAAACCATTCGTAGCCCTCCGTCGTTTCATATGGATAGTCAATAGTATTCAAGCTGTGTTTGTTGGCCAAAGTCAAGGCACAGTGTTTGGTAGCTGTTGCGTATTCATATGCAGCATAGGTAGATGCGTTGGTTTGGGACAGTCGTATAGCCTTGTTGGCCAAAGTCAAGGGCTTGTACGGGTGGGTTCAAATTAACCTGAAGAATGATGGGTAGAACTTGACATGTGACTTATGATTTGTTGGCCAAAGTCAAGGTCATAAGAGCATGGGGCAAAAATCACATCGAGAGTTTCTAAAGAAACTGAAACTTGCCAGGTATGCGCATACCTTCTGGAGTGTGATAACGTGAGTGGATTCCATCACGTTATCATGCGATTATAGTTGGATCCCGATTCCCACTGTTGAGTTGGTTTACTCCTCGGGTGATCCCGACTAATTCTTCTTTCAGGTTTGGAGGAGAATTTGACGTTACAGTGGGAGGTTTCCTGATTAGATAAAGTGATAACCATTCTGATCTAGGTTAGAGTGCACGCTGAGTGTTTTCTTTTCTCTCTCTCTTTTGGCAGCGGACCATGACCCCGACCCTATGACTATGACTCAGTGGACCAAAATTAACCGAACCTTCTTAAACATTGTCTTTGGATTGTCAGAGTTGCAAACCTCATTGTCACTCCTACTTTTACACCCTTTTCTCCAGGACACCCCGTATTACTACGAACGTCCACTTCCATCGTACAAAACCATCGTATGGTTATATACGAACTCGAAGGAATTTATTCGAGGATGGTTTCCCGGTCTGGAGAAAACGAATAGGACTATTCAGTTGTCTTTTCCTTTTACCTTCTCTGAGATTGCGAGTACTCCTTGGTTTTAGGAGATAGTACACCTATTACGCAAATTGGATAGTCTTCTTCCAAACCTTAGGCAGGTGCCGACCCGGTAGGGAATGAAGAAAACCGATTAGCCTAACTAAGGTGTACAGAAGGTATTAAGTAAAGACATATCAAGGGATTAGTAAGAGGGCAAAGTAAATTGCGAATGCTATTCACGACCAAACCAAGTATTTCTTTCGCCAATCCTAAATCACCTTTGTATTTATCCAGGACACTCCGTATCACTACGAAGATCCACAGTTTATTGGATACTCCATCATATGGTTATATACGAACTCGAAAGGAACTTGTTCCAGTTCGGGGATGGATTCTGGTTCAGGAGAAATAGGAATAAGGTTTATTCGGTTGTCTTTTATCTTCACCTTCTCTTGCATTGCGAGTGCTCCTAGGATTAGGACAGTACACCCATTATGCTTATTGGATAGTCTTCTTCCAAACCATAGGCTGGTGCCGAACGGTAGGGAAGGAAGAAAACCATTTAGCCTAAGAGGGTGTGCAGAAGGTAATGACTAAAGACATATAAAGGGATTTAGAAAGGTGGCAAAGAAATATACGGTTATTGTTGTGAATCTGATAATGGAAGAGGCATTACTAGGAATACCCGGATACCCCTACGAAATATTTCAATGTTTCAGTTTCACTGTGTACAGTTAAAAGAAAACTGATTTCCCAATTAGACACTTACTCTAGGGTATGTATTTACCAGGTTTTGATTCTCACATCTGTATGGTTTTACAGATGATGAGTGGGAGTAAGTTATTGGGAATTAGGTGATCATCCTCATTATATCGGGATTCGTTGTAATTGGTGATATTTGAGGAAGTCACCTGGGTTGTTGCCGGACAGCAAATATTTGGTTTTGAATATCCGTTATAATGCATAAATTTCAAATTGATATATCTGTACGTCTATTTTTTATAGAGTGAGATATACCTTTTTGAAATTATGTCTATGACATTTACCTATATCAGTAGATGGTTAGGTAAGGAGTATTAAACAGCGGTGTAATTCTTCTTAACCATAAGTATAGTTTTCAACCTACGACACATAGTGAATGAGTCATTTGACTCAAGGGACTTATACAGAGTATTGTATGTTGTCCAGTGTCCATTAGGACAGAAGGTTAGGTACCCGTACTATATTCTGTTTACTTGTGACTTCTCTATTTTCTTAGACAGGTGTTTCGTTGAAACGCAGGGTCCAAGTTTAGAGAAGTTATAAGTATAAGATTAAAGTAGAGAACCAGGTATTGCAAGTATCGGGATTCTTCAAGGTGATCGAAGATGTAGATACTTGTGAATGGTATTCAGTTGATAGTAATGATTAAGAGAACTTGCTTCTCTTTCAGGTTATTCATAATTGGAAGTACTCCTAAGTTGAGTAACGCTGATCGGCCTCCTTCCATTTAGTTGACATGCACTGGAGACAGCTGCATGATTTGAATCTGGTTCAATTAAATCAGTGCCTCTGTTTCTATATTGGATATAGAACAGTTCATATCTTGACATTGTTAAGGTACGGGGAGTTGTCAAGCTTATGCTTAAAACCAGACACTCGACAACTCAAGGCACGTTTCTGTAATGGCTGTTTTGTGGGTTAACCCGGGCTATGACAAGGGTTGATTTTCTATCATCTGGAAGATCAATAGTGATATTGTTCTTAACCTCGCCACAGTTTTAACAAAAAAGGATTTTTTCAGAAAATGGTAGTGGGAGTATGGTAGAACTGGAAGTGATTCCAGAACCGCAAACGATTACTGAAGATTTGATAAGAACCTAAAGATTCAATCTGGTTTGACATTCCATTGGCCACTCCGCAGATATGGTGGGTAACCTCAGGCGTTCGAGAGGTACTTTCGGTAGCCTTAAGGGCGGTGACAGGGAGGTTCTTTGTTTACCCAGACTTGCCATTGCTGTTGTTCCAGACTGTGAGAGTTGGCAGGAGGATGAGTATAGCGTCATTCTAAACTGGCTTTAGAAGTGTACGTCTATATGACTCTGCCAGAGGATTGTCGTGGTCAGTGGGAGCAGCGGAAGCATGGTGGACAAGTTGCTTATGTCTGTTTATAGACTAAAGCAGAAATAGCGGTGATAGATCATTTATTTCTGATGTGACAGTCATAGGTTTGACTTCATTAGACTAGGGGATGGATCTATTAAGAAGGTAGTAGGGTATGATGTCCTGGTATTTGATGACATACACAGAGTAGGAAGTGATATTCCTATACCATGATCGGTTATATTTTGGTTGTCACACAGTGGTTTCTCCACATAGGAATTGGATATTATATCTGGCATTCTGGTTACTAGATCTATGGTTTTAGATCTAGATTTAGGAAGTGTCCCAATCAGGGTACTTAGACAGCATTCTAAGAGTATTTAGAATGGACGACTCCTGGCACGGTAGTGTACCTGCAGGTGATGGAGTCACCCTCTCTAAAGGTGTCATACAGACTAAAGGGGAGAGGGATGTGCATGTTTAGCAGATCACTTGCTTAGGCAATTGAGTCAATCATGAGATGTCAAGTACCACACCAGATGTTGTTTTTGCAGTAGATGCAATATGATATTAATCCAATCCTGGAGAAACATTCGGAAGCAGTTTTAGAACATAAGTGAATGTTCTAGGGATATGATAACTGAATCCTCCTTCGGGAAACAGTTATCATTCCCAGGCATCCAAGGTGACCTGGATGACAGAGTGGCTGTCAGAGTTATAGTTTTTTCCTCTGACGAGGGGCGGTAGTTTGGACAGGAGGTCCAAGCAGATACTGAGGGAGGCATGGCGCAGGATACTGATTAAGTTCAGCTGACGATACAGTCTAAGAAGTTTGGATTTGGAGTTCAGGTATGAGCTAGGTCCCATCAGATATCCAGACATATTCTAAGACACGTATTGCTCATTTCGGGAGATGGCTTTCCTCCGCGAACTTGAGATAAAGAGAGACATAGAAAGAAACATCACGGCGGATCCACTCACTGAGGCTATTTCCTCGAACGCAATAGTTTCGCAAACGAGCTTTGTGAGACTGATTAGTAGAGGAGTTGGGTGTTCGGTATCACACGGGCTGTGAGTATGCGACATCGCAATAATTAGCCTTGAGTGCAAGTGGGAGATTGTTGGAGATAGTGCCCTCAGAGTCAATTATTGGATCACAGGCACGTGATTGCAATGATTGAGGGAGGGACCTATACCGGTAGGACAGTCTTACTCAAGATAATAGTATGCTATCTAGTTTATCTTTATCATTATGTACTGCTTTAGGTGACCTTACGAGTCGCTATTGCACGTTGATAGAGCCCCTAGGATTCTTGCTTGACTACCAGCAGTATGAGGGCGATCATATACGTGGGAGCTGGGGTCTATAAGCATATCCTTAATAGGTCCCTAGTCGTGGGAGTTTCGAGACAGGGCCATCGATACTCCAGAGTAGACTAGTGTATACAGTCAAGACCCCGACGAGGGGTGGTGGCCGGTTTCACAAGCTACTGGTGTCAGTTGGTTCACCTAAGATGTATACAGGTGCTCATTGGGTTATGAGTACACCGGACAGGACTCGCCGGGAACCTGCTAGTTGGTATTATACCTGACGTCAGATAGCAGTTCCCTGGTGACATGTGTACAGGTTAGTTCATCGACTTGAGATCGTCATTTTGTCTCGTGTGAGTTCCCACTGTGCTTTGATTACTACCCTACCACACTCAAAGGAGACGTGCAAACAGGTTTTAGTTGGGTACAGTCCCGAGCCATATGGAGGCAGTGAGCGGATCTGCAGGGGTTCGTCTCTCTCGGTTATTGGGGGTGAGGTCGCGCTATGTCTAAGAGAGCCAGTACATGAAAAGTCCTTGGCCAAGGCAGGTGATTTACTGGTAGGTATTCCAGTAGTATCTCAGGGTGTTCTAGGCTACACTCCGACACGACTTGTACCGCTTTTGGGGGTCTGACTTTTACCAACCCCCTAGGCCCTCCATGCGATGCTCATAGACGAACAGACCGGACTGTTTGGATATTGTCATTGACAGGCTCAGTAGGATGTCAGGATAAGTTCACTCATCGACGTCCCTTTTGGTCAATAGCTGGTAGTCCGTCAAGTATGGCTAATACCTCTGACATGCTAGTGGTTAAATCCACAGCCATAGTATTGACGAGTCTTTAGAGTCCACCACACAACAGTTACTCAAGTTTCGGGCGAAACGCTGTAGAGGGCATATGGAGATATGGCAGGATTCGATCAGATACGTGCAGTATTGCACGGATCATGATCGGACGGATTTTACTAGCCAGCTTTGGTTTAAGCCGGATCCTAGTATTTGACAGTGTAGTTTTTGTCTCTTTGTATTTGTATTCAGTGGGAATACAAATGCGGGTATGTATATGCAGTCGCGGGGTTTTTCCTGTAATTTATTACGGGATCATTTTTCTGAAGTTGCCAGTTTGCATTCCGTTCCGGCCAGTTTTCCTTTGTTCCTTCCCGGCCGGACTTTATCATTGGAGGGGTTATTTGCATGTGTGCAAAATTATCTTTTGTGGAGGGGTTATTTGCATTTGTGGCTTCATGATGGTTCTACCATCATGAGATTCTTTTTTAAGTCTTTTCCTTTGCTTTTATGAGATGGGATTTGGATGAGGATTGATTAGAATTTGGGGTGACCATTTTATTCTCATATATTCATTCATTTTTCTTCTCTTGAAAAGATGATTCTCTTTCCTCCACCATGGTTTGAGGGGCCGGCCACTTTGAGGGGAGAGGGGATGAGGTTTCATTGGGTGGGGAAATTTATCACTCTCATTTTGATAGCCACCAAAATTCCATAGCTCATTTCCTTTGTTAATTTCTCCACCTCCACATAAAAAGGCAACTTCACTACCCCATTGAGACAATGGATGCTACACTTGCCTACAGCAATTCTTGGGCACGTCGGCTTGCCAACTTGGCGCCCGAGTTGCCTCGGTCCAGAGGTGGGAGCCTTTTAAAAGAATTCGGCAATGTGGTGCCTGTTTCGACGAGGAGGCGACGACCAGAGATTCCGCGAGGAGATCGGAGTGGAGACGAAGACCGAAGGACACGGATCGCTTGGTATATCTCTCTACCCATCTTTTAGTTTGCTAGTAGTTAGGTTCATGGCCCGATCCGGGTTTCTAGTGCGCGGAGGTGCCGGTTTCTAGTTGTTAGAAAATTTTTGTTTCCGCATTCCGGCGTCGGATTGACGGCCGGGGGCGCCGCCGTGCACTTACATTAAGGTCATAAGTGCTAGGGGTAAAAACCTTTATCGGGAGTTTTCAAGTGTTGAAATTTGCAATGAGATTGCATACCTTCTATATGATAGTTGGATCCCGATACCCACTGCGAGTAATTGTTACTCCTGAGAGT